>BSBM01000804.1:8420000-9620000 GCA_027924585.1 Larix kaempferi | reverse complement strand
TATGAGGATCGTGAATCAAGTGGGATCTCACCTACCCATATGCTAGAACTAGCTCAACTCACCTACCCAAGGAGGGGGACCTCACTCAAGGAAGGCTAAGTGCCTTGGGGGAAGGGTAAAATGAAGTCCAAATGCCACCAAACTATAGATCCGAATTGCCGTGGATACTATAGAGGTGGGTTCTTTTTATTATACCCAAAGCCAAGCTAAATCTTTGTAGATCTAAGAAAAAGTGAAAACAAGGGTTTTGATTTAAAGGGTTTGTTGACCAATGAAGAAGAATGGATGGATCTAGACACATACCTTGTAGAACTTACCTCAATTGCTTATGGCCACCTTGCAAATTGATAACATTCACCTATGTGTATATTCAAGAGTGAGATTTTGTTGCTCCAAGCCAAAACGTCCTCCTCCAAGATGCCAAATCGTCCTCCTCCTACAAGACAGTAAGATGATTATGAAAATGATGGAAAGATGTAAAAGAAAGCATCAACTATGCCACAAAGATACAATAATGATACTCCCCGTCACCAAGATCAATTCAAGAGAGAATATGTGGATCCCTCCAACAATAACCCTCTTCAAATCGTCCCCCTCTCCACCAATTTGGCCTCCCTGCAAGAAAACGTGTAGCTCCAAAATCCACAATGATACATAGAAGAGATACTGGATACTCAAGATGCAAGAGAATCCACAAGACAAGAGAAATATGCTCCACAAAGAAGTGTTCTATATCAATATTCCAGAGCTCCAAAGGTGAGCTATACAATAGGGCGTCTCCTCCTTATGTAGGATAATAAAGACCAAAACCCTAGATCTCAAAACCACTTTATGAAATGAGTGGTTGAGATTAAAAGATCTCAATACATAGTCAATGGCTAAGATGAATCATAACAACATAACACATGGATCACTCAAAATAGTGATGACGTCATAGCTAGAAAGTACTCATGGAGGGTGACGTCATCCTCTAGAGGGGGAAAAAGTACATGGGCCCACCTCATATGACTAGGACATGACACATGAAGCACATGGTGGGGCTAGGAGACATCAATCCTTGCTAGCTCATCCCCATGGCACAATAAAATAATATAATATGTCCAAAATAAATACAAATGATCAAATCTGTCCTCAAAATCTGTGAGAGACATGTAGTAAAAGGCCTCCTGTGGCCTTTGTGAACCCCACTGACTGATGAAAATTGGCTGGAAGATGGGGGGTACACCCTGGAAGACCTCTTTGAAAACAAAGTGCCAAAACCTTGCCTCAATTGCCCAAATCGAATTCCTCAGTGACTCTTTTATTCCATTTTTAAGTTTCCTCGGTAACTGTGAAAGTGCTGAGACTGCCTCCTACGGCATCTGCGCTGTCAAACTGAGCCCACCAGGCTCTCCAGAAGGTGGGGTAAATGGTAATATCAAGTGGCTGGACCACCCCCTCCTCATACAATGCCCTAGGTGAACTGGCCTCTCTTGGTCCCTGCTGGTCAGGTTGGGAAATCAGCCCCAAATCTGGTCAACATGTGGAAAACTTCATCTATCACTATCAGAAGTGCTTAGAACTGAATGATAAGTGTCTCATTGGATCCGAAAGACCCAAATCTACTAAGAATGTGTACTCATACACCATGTGTTGCCCTGATGGGCTAGCTGTAGGGTCCACCATATATGGACAGTGCATAATCTGATGATCTGGAGTAATAATAAAATCTGCTGAACTGCATCAATCATCATCTGAATCATATGTCCATCATGTAGCATCATCATCAAGAGTATGTGGGTCCATACATCATCATCAATAAGCATACATGGCCCACATCATCACGGATCCCAATAAATGACCATAATCAAACTGGGTTTGACTAGGCCAATATATAACTAGGATAAATCATATCAATAGACTAAGACATGTTCCTCTAATTATACTCACAGCTTAACTTAAAGTATAACATCATTTAGTGCCATTAATCATGTTAACATATTCCATTGTTATTTATAGTTACTTGCACAATAGCTTAAATGACAAACTCACCCATTGGACATGGTCTAACTGCTAGCTAAGGATGAAGGCTAGGAACAAGGCTGGGCAAAGGGGATGACTTGTCTAAACTCAAATAAAAGACACTTTGGACTGGGAGAAGGGGAAGCTACAAACTCTGTGCTGGACAAATAACACGGGGAAGGGCTGTGCCTCACAAATGGGTAAGTTGTTTAGAGAGTGCTTATTCAACTTAGGCGTCATGTCTACTTTCATAAAAGATGATCTGGTTTCATTAGGATCCATTGATTTCATTTCATGGCCTTTTTGGCCTACATAACCCTTCGGATCTCAGGTGTGCTGATAAGCACAACTAATTGCAGCTTGCATCCAGGGCATGTTTATATACATATAAGGTCAACAATTGTTTAGATATAGAATTTAAGAACCATTGCTTTTTGGACCTTTCTTATACTCTTCGAGGAGTATTTTTAGCAGTTCATTGCTCTTGCCCTTTACTCACGTGTGTTGATAAACACATTCTAGAGTTTTTTAGTTTCCATGGGCGAATTTACATAAGTTTCCATAAGTAGTACATGAGTTTTCAGTTTTAGCCAACAACATCTCAAGTGACTAGGTGGAGTTCGTGCCAGTGCCAAACATCGAGACAACCGACCAGAATGATTTAGGCCTACATTCCAACTTACCAAAGGCAAGTTTTGTCACCAACTCAGAGCGAGACACTAAACAAACAGGGATGCAATCCAAACATAGAGGTAGTAAAAAGGGAAGTCGTCAATATCAGAAAGTCAAATAAGACAAGTCAAGGGTTAAAGCCAAACAAGGAAAGTCATGGATGGATGGAGTCAAGTAAAAGTGGAGCCTAAGCTAGCAGACAACTGGTGTCAAGAAAGACCATATCTATGCAAGGTAGTAAAACCAGTGAGTTTTGTCAAACAACCTAAATGTGCAAGTAAAATGTCCATTTTATAATTCATCATCAAGATAGTCCATTTTAATTTTACAAAGTTTGCCACATCATGAATCATATACCAAGCTAATGTTGTGAACATGACTGAAGCAACAAGATAATAATCCACAGTCAATGATCAGAAATCCATAGGGCATACAACATCATCATAAGAATAATCATCATATATCATCTGAAACACTGCTGCAATACATCTCTAGGCACTGAACTGGAACTGTATGGAATAAAGGGTCACATCGATCATCAAATCTGAACTCTCAAGGCTCAGCCTTGACACAAGGTCTAACATAAGTCTGAATATACACTGCTCTAATCATGAGTGATCTCAAAATATAAAGTCATCATAACCAAGCTCTGCATACTCTAAGCTCTGGAATGTGCATATATTTGCAAGCAAGAATAGTAGCCCTGCTACTATGGTGTGATAACAGGTCCTTAGACTTGATCTAAGTTGACTAGTGGGATTGTATCATCCATGGACATATGTCGTAAAAGAGATCCGTAGACTCTTGTCTTCGAGAATGTGATGATGTTGTGTGGTAAATCCTAGATTTAATCTAGGTCACATCCAGTATGAAAAAGGACTGGCTCTGTGGTGGTAAATCCTAGATTTGATCTAGGTCACATCCAGTATGAAAAAGGATTGGCTCTGTCGTGGTAAATCCTAGATTTGATCCAAGTCACATCCAATATGAAAAAGGATTGGCACTGTGGTTCCGGATTGCATCATCCTTGGACTTATGTCCTAAAGTGAGAGGGATTGATCATCCTATAAGTAGATCAGGATTGCATCATCCTTGGACTTATGTCCTAAAGTGAGAGGGATTGATCATCCCGTAAGTAGATCTGGATTGCATCGTCCCTAGACATGTTGTGGTGTCTAAAATTGATAGGGATTGATCATCCTGTAAGTAGATCTAGATTGCATCGTCCCTAGACATGTTGTGGTGTCTTAAATTGATAGGGATTGATCATCACGTAAGTAGATCTGGATTGCATCGTCCCTAGACATGTTGTGATGTCTTAAATTGATAGGGATTGATCATCCCGTAAGTAGATCTGGATTGCATCGTCCCTAGACATGTTGTGGTGTCTTAAATTGATAGGGATTGATAATCCTGTAAGCAGATCTGGATTGCATCGTCCCTAGACATGATATGGTGTCTTAAATTGATAGGGATTGATCATCCCGTAAGTGGATCAGGATTGTATCCTCCTTGGACTTATGTCTAAAAGTGAGAGGGATTGATCATCTCGTAATTGGATCATGTGTATTGCAGATGTTGATGTTGTTGATCGGAAGATCTAGATGATGATGCTGTTGATTGAGAGATCCAAATGATGCTGTTGATCGGAAGATCCAGATGATGATGCTGTTGATCGAGAGATCCAGATGATGCTGTTGATCGGAAGATCCAGATGATGATGCTGATCGGAAGATCCAGATGATGATGCTGTTGATCGAGAGATCCAGACGATGCTATTGATCAGAAGATCCATATGATGATGTTGTTGATCAAGAGATCCAGATGACGCTGTTGATCGGAAGATCCAGATGATGATGCTGTTGATCGGGAGATCCAGATAGTGATGTTGCTGTAGCTGATCGAGTGTTGCAGAATATGAAGATTCAGTACTGAAGATGTTGATGTTCCAGTATTGAAGATATTGAATATGTTCCAGTAACTGTTTGAGTTACTGATGATGATTGAAGAAAGCTTCCAATGATTTATAGATGTATCATGTATCATGTTGTTGATGACTCCTTGCTCTTGCAGATGTTGTTAGAATATCCTTCTCGTTAAGGGGGAGTGTTGAAATATTGTAACTTCTAAGAATATTCTATTTGTACTTTATTATTCGGAGATGTTTATTCCTCCGTCGGGACATTATTATATATCCGGAGATGTTTATTCCTCCGTCGGGATGTTATTATTATGTAAAGTCATTGAGGCAAAACCTCCCATGTAAGTCGGGGCATTAGTTCCCCTAGAGTCAGTTGTAATGGGGTGTTTAAATTCCCTAGAGAAGTTGGCCTAGTTAGTAATTGGTCATTTAGTTATGAGGCCGACCTAGCTGGGTAAAATGTCAAGTGAATGTAAAGTGTAAATAAAGGAGGTGTGTTCCTCATTTAACATACTCACTCACTTGTGAACTCGCATAGGAGAGAGAGAGATCTGCAAAGGAGGAGAAGGAGCTCTTATTGGGGGACTACATCTTTGTACTTGTTGATCATCTATATCGAGGAAGTTTTGCTGGGTTTTCTACCCCATGAGGGTTTCCCAGGATAAATCTGTGTCTCTTGTGTTTATGCTGTGCTTGTTATTCTTTCAGTGATCCTGTATATGCTATTGTTGTGAAATTGAATTGAATACTGATGTTATCTATCTTAGCATATTGAATCTTAACACCTACCAGCATGTGAGACACAAGACTTACATCAACCGACATGGGAGGACTTTCCTACCATCATTCGGGAAAGGCTCAACAATTACATCAATGGCCATGGGAGGACCAACCTACCACCATGTCGGAAAAGCTCAGCAATTACATCGACCATGGGAGGACCTACCACCATGTCGAAAAAGCTCACCAATTACATCAGCGACCATGGGAGGACCAACCTACCACCATGTTGGAAAAGCCCATGTGCATCTGCGTCTTCTGGACTCATCACTTCCCCTTGGAAGGAACCTCGATCTGAAGTACACCAAGCTTCTCTCTGAAGTATTCAAACTTCACTCTGGCTAGTGGCTTGGTCAATACATCGGCTATCTGCTCGTCTGTCGCAACATACTGGAGCTTCACTGCTCCTCTCTGCACCATATCCTTGATATAGTGATACCTGCTCTCAATGTGCTTCGACTTGTCATGGAACACTGGGTTCTTAGACAACTTCACACAACTCTGGTTGTCGCAATATATACAAGTCGCGTCCAACTGGAGATAAAACGAATCAAACAGCAGCTTCCTCAGCCATATTGCCTCACAACTAGCCGAACAAGCTGTGACATACTCTGCTTCGACTGTACTTAGTGCCACGTAGGACTGCTTCCTGCTAAACCAAGAGATCACACATGATCCCATACTGAAGCAACACCCCGAAGTGCTCTTCCTATCAATGGCATTGCCTGCCCAATCCGAATCAACATAACCCTCCAGGTTAATCTTTTGATTCGCATCATACTTGAGCCCATAATCAACCGTACCTTTCAGGTACCTCAGAATATGCTTTGCAGCAATCAAGTGAACATGTCTCAGATCCGTTAGGAACTGGCTCAATGTGTTCACAGCAAAGCAAATATCTGGTCTCGTATTCGTTAGGTACATCAAAGATCCAATCATCTGACGATACATTGTGGCATCAACCGACTCTGATGAAGCATCACTCAATAGCTTTAGGTTCGATGCCATAGGTGTGGCTATGGCCTTGCAGTCGATCATCCCGAACCTCTTCAGGATGTCTACTGCATACTTCCCTTGTCCAAGGAAGATTTCATCCGCACTTTGCCACACCTCCATGCCTAGAAAGTAATGCATCATACCCAAGTCCTTCATCTCGAACTCGGCAGCAAGCTTCCTCTTCGTGTCAGCAATCAACCCATCCTCACCTGTCACAAACATGTCGTCTACATAAAGTAGAAGTATCACTGGGTTCCCTTCCTCAACCTTGTAGTAAAGGTTGGAATCTGCTTTACTCTTGGTAAAGCCCAAACTGGTCAGGAAGCTATCAATCCTACAGTACCACGTTCTGAGTGCCTGTTTGAATCCATAGAAGGCTTTCTTCAATTTGCACACATGAATCTCCCTGTCATGTGTCTCAAATCCGAGTGGCTGCTCCACACACACTTCCTCCTCTACTACACCATTCAAGAACGCTGTCTTGACATCCATTTGGTGTACCTTCCAATTCATCACTGCAGCCAGAGCAAGTATTGATTTGATGGAAGTGTATCTGGCTACAGGTGCAAATGTCTCTTCATAATCTATCCCTTCTTTCTGGGAGAAGCCACGTGCCACAAACCTCGCCTTGTGTTTCTCTATGCTGCCATCTGCAACATGCTTGATCTTGTAGATCCACTTGGAAGTCACAACAGACTTCCCTACTAGTCTCGGGACCACATCCTAGACATCATTCTTCATGATCGACTGGTACTCCTCAATCATGGCATCCTTCCATTCTTTCTTCTCAACCGCTTCCTCATAGTTGGAAGGTTCTTTGTCAATGATGTCACACAACAAGTCTACATAACTGGAGAATGGTCTCGATCTCTTGCTTTCTCTATGCATTCCCTCTGGAGCACCATATCTCTCTGCATCTTGAATTGTTTCTCGTACCCATACTGGTTTCCTCTTGTGAGAATTATTCTCACGTGGTGGATCTACAGGTTCCTGTGGGTCTTACACCTCGTGTTCTCCATAATCTTATGGATTTACTTCATTCATTGTTGTATCTCAGATCCTGGGTGCTTCTGGTTCTTCAATGTATCTTTATGGATTTGTGATATGTTGAGTTTTCGTCGAATGTTACATCCCTGCTGATGTCGATCTTCTTGAATCCTGGGACATATATTCTGTAAACCTTCAAGCTTTCACTATATCCCACGAATATACCCTTCTTTCTTGAGGGATCTACCTTCGTCCTCTTCTCTTTTGGAATCTGTATGTACACCGGGCAACCAAATATTCTGAGATGGCTGACTTTTGGTGTCTTGTTGTCAAGTACTCTATGTGGATTACGATGCCGTACATACATGGCTGTCCTTGCAGCTTTTGCCCATAGATGCATAGGAAGATCCTGGTCATGAAGCATTGCCTTTGTTGCTTCCATAATTGTTCTATTCTTCCTTTCTGCAAGTCCATTCTGTTGTGGATTATATGGAGTGGTCAACTCCCTCTTAATCCCTGAATCTCTGCATAATTTCTTGAAGTCTTCTGATGTGAACTCTTCGCCATTGTTTGACCGAAAAGTCTTGATTTTCTTCTCTGTGTGGTTCTCAATCAAGGATTTGAATTCCTTGAACTTACTGAATACTTCATCTTTGCTTTTCAAGAAATATATCCATGTCTTCCTAGAAAAATCATCAATGAAAGAAACATAATATAGATACCCACTCAATGAACTGGATGACATCGGACTGCATACATCGGAGTGGATGATTTCCAAGATTCCTTTTGCCTTGCTCTCGCTACTTGGAAATGTCTTCTTTGTATTCTTTTCCTTCGCACAACCTTTGCAAACGTCTTCATGCTTTGCTTGGATTTCTGGAAGATCTTCAACAACTTTGCTTGCAAGAGGTAGTGCTCTAAAGTGCACATGTGCAAGCCTTCTATGCCAAAGTTCATTTGGCTCTACTAAGTCATGGACTAGGGCTTGTTCAGGTTGGCCCTTTAGTTTGTATAAACCTCCCTCTTGCTCTCCAATCACCATAACATCCTCTATGGTCTTTCCCTTTGGCCACATAAGAACTTGGCCATCTACAAATGCAACCCTCATACCTTTTGCATCCACTGCAGATATGGAGAGAAGGTTCTTCTTGAGTCCTAGAACATATAGGACATCTTTCATCTTCATAGACTTTCCAGAGTGTAGCTTATAGGAGGCTTCACCACTTCCTTTTATATGGTATTGGTAGTCATCCCCAAGTTTTACTTTGTGAGGTGACTCATGTTCAGATAGGTTCATAAAGGATTCCTTGAATCCTGTCATATGCTTGGAAGCCCCACTATCTATAAGCCAATCATTGCTTTCATGTGTAATAGTTCCTGTGAGGGCAGAGATCAAAACATATTCTTCATCGCTTGAAGAATCTTCACTTTCTTCTCTGGCTCTCTTCCTGGGAGGTTCATCATCCTCTGCAGTGTGAGCATCATGTCTTCTCTTGTTGTTCTTCTTCTTATGAGAGCCACTTTTATTTCTAGGACAATCCCTGGAGAAGTGCCCCTTCTCATCACATGTATAGCATCGAATGGTGGATACATCTCTTTGGGATCTAAAGTTACACCTCTGATTCTGGTGGTGGTGTTTTTCTTTCTTCCTGTGGTGCACCCTCTTGTTATCATTCCTCTTGGAGTGTGCTGTGAGAGCTTGGTCTTCATTACCGATCTTCTCTTCTCGAGCTGCGAGTCGAGCTTCTTCTTGCGAGCATTCCTCCCATAGCCTACTGAATGTGATGAGCTTCTTCCTAGCACAAATTCCTTTAATGAAGGAATCCCATGACCTAGGGAGACCATTCAAGGTGGTGATCGCTATTTCTCCATTTTCTATGTCTTCTCCGACAGCTTCAAGTTGTTCTTTTATCTAAGAGACCCTTGTAAAGTAGGACTGCATGGTCTCTGCATTTTGTATCTTCACATTCTTCAATTGGTTCCGCAATGTCATCTTCCGATTTATATTCTTTCCTTCAAATAGCTTGGTCAAGGAATCAAACATCTCCTTGGGTGTCTTTAGAGATGACACATGTGGTATGAGATGGTCCTTGATAGAATCTGCAATAATCCTCTTGGCCTTGACCAAGTTCTTCTTATGTAAGGCCTTAGCCTCATCTCTGTCTGGAAATGGAACCTCTTCATTCACATAGGTGTCCAATTCATTCTCTTCTAGGACAAGCCCAATCCTATACTTCCATGCTCGGAAGTTATCAACCCCTTCAAGCTTATCCTCAAGCTTGGTGTGGTGAGATATCTTTAATGAGTACTTCAAATGGAAATAAAAAAGATTTAGGTCTTACCACTTGATTTGTTGAAACTGGATCTGAAGCTGGCTAGGGTTTGATAGAGAAACCCTAAAAATCCAAACTTGGAATTTCAAACTTCTGTCTAGATAGAAAGATGCGCCTTGTTGAGACAAGCAAGCTGGTACACTTGGATTTTGAAAATTCCAAAAATTGACCCCTCAAAAATTACTTGCGAATTTCGGATCTGCAGTTTCTGTTCCTTTTTGATTTTCTGGTTTTTCTGGTCCAAATGTCAAACTAGGGTTTGACGTATCCCGGGGTTCTACCCAACCAAAAACTTCGATCTTGGTCTCTAAATTTCGATTTTGATGAGGAGAACAATCCTGTGCTGAGATCGCTCCAAAATTCTACTTCTTTCTGTTGTCCGCCGAATGCACACCGAGTCAGCAGAAATCTTTTGAAAGCTGTTTCCTCACTACAAGTGGGGAAAGGTGTGGCCTTGGGGGCAAGCAGAGAGCCAGATACTGTCACCTGAAACCCAGCTCCTTCGTTTAGGCTAACTCCTAACGAAGCCAAGGGGGGTTGTCCCTAACAAAGAATTTTCTATGGTTCTGAGTTTTTTAAATATTTTTAAGTGTTGGGTGATGCAAATGGGTGTTGTTTAGGAGTTTTTAAGAGGATCAAAGATTTACAATAGCTTGAACTTAGATAAGCAAAGATACAAATTGCAAGATAACTGAATACACAACCACTTGATCAAATAGAATTAAGGCAACCACAAGATGATATAATATAAAAGCTTCAGAAAAGAAGTAAATTATAAGAAGACCAATGCCTTATGGAGTCATGTAACTGAATGGTTGGGTTGCTTGATATATGTGCTCAATGTTTGTGAAATGTTTTGCAATTGTTCTTTGTATATTTTATTGTAAATTTTAATGATAATCTTGTTTTAGGTGAGGGGTATTTCAAACCGGAACACGATGTCCTGGAAATCTAACCGGAATAAGTACTCTAGGTGGCACCGTTCAAGGACATGACGGACCGGCCTAGATCACAGCGAGGTGTTTAAGGAACTTAACCAGCCACTGTGTCCGAGGTTGGGTTGCCCGGCGCTCCCACTAGGAGTTCCCCACTTTTGAGTACTTTATCGAAAAACGCCGGTTCGTTGGTTATGGGGTGAAAATTTTATTATGGTTTGAATCTTATGCGATTAGGCAACCAACACCGTTTCTGAGTAATCCAACTTTTTAGGGTTGGTCAGAGCATACACGGCCAGGAGAAACAAGTAAATTCAAATTTTATCATGGGGAAGATGAGTTGCGAATTTTAGCTTAGAGCACACAAATAACTAAAATGCTCTCCGATAGAGAGTGCTCTTGACTGTCTTATGATCAGTTCAAGAGACTTATCTAATCTATATGAAATGCAATGCAACAATAAAAATGCTCTCCGACAGAGAGTGCTCTTGACTCGTCTTGCGACAAGTTCAAGAGACTTATCTACACTATATGAAATGCAAAATGAGATAATTAAAGTGCAAATAACTTGAAATGAAACCTAATAACGATTATTGAATGAGATATAATCTAAATACTTGAAGCAAATCTAAGCTAAGAAAGCAAGAAAATACACAAGACACTCTTCCCCAAATGGGGGAAGAAACACAAACTATGGGAGGCTTTATCCCACTTAGCCTGATTTCATTAATCAATTACAAAATGAGGGAATGTAACCCTTGAAGTGAAATGCAACTAAGAAATGAAACTAAAGCCTTTTTAGGGCTTGTACAAGAAGATTGTTTTAAGTTTGGATCTTGGTTTGATAATCTTCTTGGTTTTTTGCACTTCTCTTGTTCTTCTACTTCATTTTTTGCACTTCTTGGTTTTGCACCTCTCTTCAAATTTGATCTTCTTCTTGGTTTTGGTTTCTTCTCTTCAACACCTACAACAAAAAAAACAACCAACTCATGCACCCATTAGCATTAGCAAAAAATAAACTAAATTGAAACTACTCTTAGATCTTAAGATTGCAACAATTCGAAAATGAGATCTAAAATGGAAAACTAAAGATGGAAACTAGCTAAGATGCAATTATTTAAAACAAAACAAATGTAAATTTT
Organism: Larix kaempferi; assembly: GCA_027924585.1. Classification (NCBI taxonomy): domain Eukaryota; kingdom Viridiplantae; phylum Streptophyta; class Pinopsida; order Pinales; family Pinaceae; genus Larix; species Larix kaempferi. The sequence goes on along the minus strand of BSBM01000804.1, from coordinate 9,608,233 downwards.
TAAACTAGAAATGAACTAGGATCTAAGTTAGAAAACTTTAAAATAAATGAACTAACTAAAGCTAAAAACTAACCAAGCTAAACACAAACAAGTAAAGATGAAATGGATGGAAAAAGGGTGCCAATAAGGAATGGAAGGGGCGGCTAATGAGGACAAAGAAAGGGTTGCAAACTAGAAAATGAGCAGCAGCAAACAAGATAGAACAACAGTAAGGAAGACTAGGGCAGCAGCAAGAGAAAGGACTTGGACTAGAAGGAGAGGAGGCTAGAAGACTAGGATGGCCGAATGAAGGGAAGAAGGGTAAGGTGGAGGAGAAGTCGAAAGCAAAAGGAAGCAAAGGATCAAGGCAAACCTACAAACAAAAAGGCAAGCTTGATGGAGGGTTCTAGGCTTGGAGAAGGGTAGAACTTTAGGCTTTCCACAGCTTAGAGATAGGTCAAGTAACAAGTAACCAGAAAAGAGAGTTTTTATGTTGTTGATGGATGAGGCAGAATGCAAAAAGTAGAATTTTAGATCCCATTCAGAATTCAACAGACTAATGTATTAGGAAGTTTCATCAAAATTGTATGGTGTGGAGTTGTTGACTAATGTCCTTTGAGGGTCAACTTTAAGATTCGAGGTAGAGACAAGGACTAGAGCCTAGAGGAGGGAACGGATAGGGCGCTATTGATGAATAGGATCCCAATATAGGCAATGATTCTCCGACATGTATGATTTATGATTTATGTTTCACATTCATTTTTTTAAATGTCCTTGCTCATTTGTTAATTTAAAATATACATATACATATATAGCGATTTAAAATATACAGAATCCACTATGACCCAACGATTGCCAGGGGCTTGTAGCTCTAGAGGCAAAGCCATTACTAGAGGGATTACCTTTGCCCATAAAAGGGGTAGAGGGAATCAATAGTTTATTTACTTGATTTCATTGTATATGAGATACATTGATTGTATTTTTTGGTGATTCATGGGTCGGGGACTCAGGATTCAGGACATGATTCTTTTCTTATTTGTGATGTATCTGTTATCACACAACTTGTAGTTGCCCCTAGTGGTATCCCATCCGGGACGGTAGAGGAGATAGGCAACTAAAGAGGTGACCCAAGAGATGCCACGGTTCCCAATGAAAGGTGGGAGTCACGTCAACCGAGGCACTCTTCGCTTTAGGTCAAGGTGAAACAAGACCTAGGGGGAGACCCTATAACCAATCACAGTTGATTGGACCCAAACAAAGGTTTCTAAGGATAAGTAAATGAAGAGTTACGGAAACCAATGCAAGGTTGAATGGACCTAGATGTTAAAGTATGGTTGAAGGTGGTTTGGGAGATTGTTGGTGTTTCAATCGATGTATGATTTAGGCCACATAGTTAGGTATAATGATAAGGTACACCACCATATGTTACACAAGTGGATCCTACTTTCTTGGGATATGTGAAATGGCTTGAAGTGGACCCACAAGGTGAAGCTAAGGGATGCAATTGGTACTAGATGTTGTGTAATGAGTGGATCTATAGATCTAAGTTGAATTTAGGATTACCCATGTACCGGATATAGGGTTTGACACAATTCCCAAGGAGTGCGACTTGCTTTGAAGAGGACTAGTGCCTTGTTGGATGGGCTAATGGGGTCAAAAGGTATGTCAAAGTGTAGATCGGGACACCTAGGAGCCAAGTCAAATGGGCTAATTGGGATAGAGTGGTTGGATCTTGCTAGATCTAGGTTTTCATTAAATGACCCTAAGTGGACCACAATCCCTTGAAACAAGGAATGCTACCCCCAAGGCAGATCTTCACAAAATGATACTTTAAACCTAGGTTTCAGGGTATGGCCGTTCCAAATCCACAAAAATCTCAAACACCCACTTCCTCAAAGTGGGCAATCTCACTCACCCAAGGGAGTGCGACTTTGCTCAAGGAGGGCTAAAAGAGGGGTTAAGTGGACCAAATCAAGTCCAATGGCCACCAAATTATAGGTCCAAGTAGCTTATGCACCAATCTATGTGGATCTAGAAAATCATATCAATCCAAGGGTTAGATCTCACTAGATCTGAGTTTTAAGGTGCCAAGAAATTCAAAAGGGGGTTTTAATCCCTTAAAACTTGGAATGATGCCCACAAGGTAGAAATCACCAAAGTAACAGTCTGGGGGTAGGTTATCAAATGTGTAGATTGCAAATCAAGTGGGATCTCACCTACCCATGTGTTAGATCTAACCAAACAAGCCTCTCTTAAGGAAGTGCGATTTGGTTCAAGAGGGCTTTTTGCCTTGAAAAGTGTGTCAATTTTAACCCAATCACCACCAAACTATAGATCCCACTAGGGGTGGATGCTATAGAGGTGGGTTCTTAATATCTCTTCAAAAGTAAGGCTAGATCTAAGTAGATCTAAGAAAAACCAAAAACAAGGGTTTTAATCAATTAGGGTTTTTATGATCTAGAAATTATGGATGATTCAAGGAAGAAGAAGATCATACCTTTGGAGCATACCTGGATGAAGAGATGGATGCTAGTTGAGACGAGGATTACTTTTGCCAAAGATCAAATGGAAAATTGTTGAAGCCCTCTTGCCAAATCGATTTTCTCCAAGCCACATATGAGTCCCTCTAACCTGTCAAAACCAAGGAGCAAAGCATCAATCAGTTTAACATGTTGAAGCTAGATACAAGCAAGAGAGAGATAAGCATAGAATAGTTGGCACAAAGACAAAACTAGTCCCTGTTTAACCAAAACGTCTTCCTCCAAGCTTGAAGGGCAAGCCTCCCCACCAATTCGCACTTGTCAAAAACGTCCTCTTAACCTGTAAAAAGATATTGCAAATAAGCAAGATAGCTACAATAGATCCTCTAGTGCAATGGACAAAAGCATTTACAATCGAAACAACCAACATCCACTCCAATCCAAGCATGTACTCCAAAAGATAGAAATTTTATTCCAAGAGCCAAGAGCCAAAAATCTCTCTAGATCATTTTACAATGAGAGGCTCCCTCCTTAAATAGGATGGGGAGAGAGTACAATCCTAACCACTTTTTACATGAGTGGCTAAGATTAAAAGATCAACAGATCTAATCAACGGCTAATAATAAATCATAACAATACATCACATGGATCACCCAATATAATAATGACGTCCCCACTAAATGGTACAAAGGGAGGATGACGTCATCCACTAGAGGGGTAAAAGTACAAGAATCCACCTCATGATGACTAGGACATGACAAAATAAGCACATAGTGGGGCTAGGAGGCATCAATCCTTACTAGCTCATCCCTAAGGCACAATAAAATAGTAAAATATGTCCAAGATAATATAAATGATCAAATCTGTCCTCAAAATCTGTGACAGACAAGCAGTAAAAGACCTCCTGTGATCGATGTGGACATACCCACATGGTGAAAACTGGCTGGAAGATAGTGAGATCACCCTGGAAGACCTCTGTGAAAACCAAATGCCAAAACCTTGCCTCAATTGCCCAAATCGAATTCCTCAGTGACCACTTTATCCCATTTTTTAACTGCCTCGGTAACTGTGAAAGTGCCAAAACTGCCTCCCAGGGCATCTGCGCTGTCCATCAGAGCCCACCAGGCTCTCCAGAAGGGGGGATAAATGGTAAAAACAAGTGGCTGGACCACCCCCTCCTCATACAGCGCCCTAGGTGAACTGGCCTCTCATGGCCCCTGCTGCTCAGGCTGGGAAATCAACCCCAAATCTGGTCAACAAGTGTAAAACTGCATCAATCACTGTCAGAAGTGCCCGGAACTGAAAGATAAGTGTCTCACTGGATCCAGAAGACCCAAATCCACTAGGAATGTGTACTCATACACCATGGGTTGCCCTAATGTGCCAGCTGTAGGGTCCACCATATATGGACAATGCATAATCCGCTGATCTGAAGTAATAAATAAAACTGCTGAACTGCATCAATCATCATCTGCATCATATGTCCATCATATGATCTCATCATCAAGTATGTGGGACCATGAATCATCATCAATAAGCATATATATATGGCCCACATCATCACGGATCCCAAGAATATACAACCAAGGATAAATCACATCAGTAGACTAAGACATGCTTCTCTAATCATTCTCACAGCCAAGCTCAAAGTATAACATCCATTCAGTGACATTAATCAAGTTAGCATATTCCTTTGTTATATAGAATTACTTGCACAATAGTTCAAATGACAAACTCACCCATTGGACATGGTCAAACTGCTAGTGAAGGATGAAGGCTAGGAACCAGGTTGGGCCAAGGGTTTGACTTGTCTAACTTAACTCAAGAATACTTTGGACTGGGAGAAGGGGGAAAGCTACAAACTCTGTGCTGGACAAAATAACACGGGGGATGGCTGTGCCTCACAAATGGATAAGTTGTTCCGAGAGTGCTTATTCAACTTAGGCATCATGTTTACATCAAGTTGATCCAGGTTCATTAGGATCATTCAATTTCATTTCATGGCCTTTTTGGCCTACATAACCCTTCGGATCTCAGGTGTGTTGATAAGCACAACTAGTTGCAGCTTGCATCCAGGGCATGGTTTTCAAATACATATAAGGTCAGCAATTGTTTAGATATAGCTTTTAAGAACCATTGCTTTTTGGACCTTTCTTATACTCTTCGAGGAGTATTTTTAGCAGTTCATCGCTCTTGCCCTTTTTAGTTTCCATGGGCGAATTTATAAGTTTCCATAGGTAGAACATGAGCTTTCAGTTTTATCCAACAACATCTCAAGTGACTAGGGGGAGTTCGAGCCAATGCCAAACATCGGGACAACCGACCAGAATGATTTAGGCCTACAATCCAACTCACCAAAGGCAAGTTTTGTCACCAACTTAGAGCCGAGACACTGAATATACAGGGATGCGGTCCAAACACAGAGGTAGAAAAATGGGGAAGTCCTCAGTATCAGAAAGTCAAATGAGAGGGGTCAAGGTATAATGTCAAATAGGAAAGTCATGTATGGATGGAGTCAAGTGAATATGGAGCCTACACTAGCAGACAACTGGTGTTAGGAAAGACCATATCTATGTAAGGTGAAAAACCAGTGGGTTTTGTTAAATGACCTAAATGTGCAAGCAATTGTCCATTTCATGATTTATAGTTCATTTTAAACAGTTTGCCACATCAGGAATATTATACCAAGCAAATGCTGTGAACATGACTAAATTAACAAGATAATAATCCACAGTCAGTGACAACATATCCATAGATCATACAACATCATCATAATAATAATCATCATACACCATCTGAAACACTGCTGCAATATATCTCTAAGCACTGAACTGAAACTGTATGGGATAAAGGGTCACATCGGTCATCAAATCTGAACTCTCAAGGCTCAGCCCTGACACAAGGTCTAATATAAGTCTGAATAATATATTGCTCTGATCATGAGTGATCCAAAATATACAATAATCATAGCCATGCTCTGAATAATGGAAGCTCTGGAATGTGCAGATATCTACTAAGCAAGAATAGTAGCCCTGCTACTATGGTGTGATAACAGTATCACTAGACATCTTATATATATATATATCGGTTTTCTTTCCATATTCATGTGGCAATTTGTTTATTTCATGTTCTTGTTGCTTTAAATGTTTAAAAAATTGAAAAAAATATTTTTGTATTTTTTTAAGTTTGTTGATATATTGCCGATGTTTGCCGACATTTTCACTGATAAATATGATAATTTGTTTTTTGGACCTGTTATCACACAACTTCTAGTTGCCCCTAAAGGTGATCCTATCCAAGATGGTAGAGGGGGACAGGAAACTAAAGAGGTGACCCAAGAGGGCCTCAATTCCCAAGGTGGATTGGTTGTCGTGCCAATCTAGGCACTCCGCGCTTCTTGCTATCCAAGCCCTAGATAGCAAAGGGGGAGACCTTGATCTATTCCCTACAGGAAAGATCCAACCCAATCACCAAATCAAGCAAATCACAAGGTATGCCAGGTGAAGGGTGAAGAACCCTAGATTTAAGGAAAAGAGCTACTGCAAAGGCTTAGGGAAGATGAGATATGAAAGTTGATTAATTCAATTACAGTAACTCAGAATTAAGAACGAATCTAGGATGTAGGTGCTAAGGTAAATGATCAAAATCAACTGCCTTGGGAAACGTGTACTTAAAATAGGGAAAATGGTCCCAAGTAGTAGATCTGACAAGTTTAGGGCTTTCTAGCACAACTTGGCAATAGATATGATAGTATCAAAGGTCACAAGCTCGAAAAAGAGGATTTATCCATTCAGAAGACAAACAAACCCAGGAGGGTGCATGCATGGAGAGATCAGTGCCTAGGAAATGGGGTTGATGGAGTCCATAGAGCAAGACGCCCTTGAGGGCCCACTTGGGGCTAGGCCTAAGGATAAAAACCCAAAAATGGTTTGCCAGTAAACCAAATAATCAATCCTAGAGAATTTTTAGAAGATTTAGCAGTTAGGTTTTTGAAGTAAATGACAGATGGGTAAGTTAAAGGAACAAAATACATACCTTGTGAGCGTACCTGGATGATGAGAATGGATGCCGGTATGACGAGGATTACTCCCGCAAAGATCAAATGAAAGCTTGGTGTCTTCTCTTGCCCCAACGATTTGCCCAAGTCCACAAGTGTGCCCCTCTTCCTGCAAAACCAAGGAGAAACACTCAATCAGTAAGCAACAATGAAGGTAGATGCAAGCAAGAAATAGAATACAGAGAACAATTTGTACAAAGAAAAAATCACTCCCCGAATAAACCGGTTCTGAAAAGAGAGACAAGGAGGGCCTCCTCAGCCAGTGTGCCTGTTATCACATATATAGTAGCCGGGCTACCATACATTATTTTTCTTATTCTAGTACACTATTCAGCCAGTTGCCTTACATTGAGATGCTGAGATGAGCATCTATATTGGATCACTATCAGATTTTGGACAGCAGTTGTATTCCCCATGCCATGACTGAGTCTCAGGACACTCAGAGAGATGACCGATGTAGCCTTTATACCATTTGTACAGAGCAGTTAGTAGTGCCCAGAGTTACAACAGCAGTTTCAGAGGACAGATGATGGTTCATATTGATGAGCATTCAGGTATATGACTCAGCAGGTATATCATTGTGTTATGGTTATATTGCTTTTATACTTATTCTTATAGCATGTCTTAGCACTTGGTGTCATGATCTGGCGATCATATAAATATGTGGACCTGGTTGATCTTATTATATATATTATATTGTCCCTACTCAGACTTAGAAGTTCACTATTCATACTCATTGGTCTTAGAGAATAGAGGTGATCATTCCACCCTACCTTGGCTTGCTAGTGTTGGCTCCATAATTCATTGTCTTCATCCATCCATTGCCTACCTTTTAGTTTATCACCCTGACTTACTACTTGACTAGTGGCATGGAGGACTTTTCCTCACTGTAGCCTCTGTATTGGATGAGCTTCCCTGTTTACTGTGTCTCGGCTCTGAGTTGGTGACAAAACTTACCTTTGGTGAGTTGGATTGTAGGCCTAAATCATTCTGGTCGGTTTGTCCCGATGTTTGGCATTGGCTCGAACTCCCCCTAGTCACTTGAGATGTTGTTAGATAAAACTGAAAGCTCATGTACTATTTGTGGAAACTAATAAATTCGCCCATGGAAACTAAAAAGGGCAAGAGCGATGAACTGCTGAAAAATACTCCTCGAAGAGTATAAAAAAGGTCCAAAAAAGCAATGATTCTTAAAAGCTATATCTAAACAATTGATGACCTTATATATGTATAAAAAAACATGCCTTGGATGGAAGCTGGAACTAGTTGTGCTTATCAGCACACCTGAGATCCGAAGGGTTATGTAGGCCAAAAAGGCCGTGAAATGAAATTGAATGATCCTAATGAACCTGGATCAACGTGATGTAGACATGATGCCTAAGTTGAATAAGCACTCTCTAAATAACTTATCCATTTGTGAGACACCGCCATTCCTTGTGTTGTTGCTCATTCAGTATATACTATGGTGTGTATTCCCTTTCCCTTTGCCAAAGTGTCACAAAGTTAAGTCAGTCAAGTCATCCCTTAGCCTAGCCAGTTATTTTAGCCTTCACCCTTCACTAGCAAATTGGTCATAGCTATGAAGTGAGTATGATCTTGAAAGTCTAATCTGAGTAATAATAATAATTAATGACATTATATATTTGGATTTAGATCGCCAGTAATGATTACTTTGTGTTATAATTGTTATTTGAATAAGTTGTAAAGCATGCATTAACCTTTGACACTTTGCAGCAGCTTCTGATGATGATCTGAGTTATATTTGTTCATGTTAACTTGGTCAAGCCTAGTTTGACCAAGGTCAACCATAGGACATGAGATGGTTGGACCTTGTGATGATATGGATAGATGATATATGGTCTATATACATGTACATGATGATTCTATGCAGTAGTTACAGGGTAATGATGATGATTCATGGTTTACAGCAGTATTTGAACATTTACAGATTATTATTATTTGACCTGTTTCGGTATATTGGATATATATTTTGATCATGCAGAGATCCATATGGTGTATGAGTACACATCTTGGATGGATTTGGACCTTCTGAGTCCAATGAGACAGTTTGTTTTCAGTTCCGGGCACTTACAGTGATGATTGAGCCTCAGTAGGCTATCCCAGTGCAGTTTTGGTCTTTCGGAGACCCTGTCAGAGCAGATGTGATTTTTATCCGGTTGACCTAGGGCACTGTGCTTGGAGGCGGTGGTCCAGCCAGTTGTTTTTACCATATTACCCCGCTCCAGGACACACTGGTGCCCTCACCATGACAGCGCAGGCACACCAGGAGGCAGTTTGGGGCAGTTTCACGCTTCCCAAGGCATTTCAGGATTGGTAGAGATGGCTATTGAGGAATTCGATTTGGGCTACTGAGGCAATGTCTTGGCATGGGATGATCAGTGATGATGGATTGATGTCTTCCACACCTCCTCCAGCAGTTTCAGCTTCATCGGGGCCCGTATCCATCACTTATGGCACTTTCTGATGATTTCTGAGGTCTTTTGAGGCCTACGATTTGACCATAGAGGCCCGATTTTGTATATTGATGACTATTTTATTATTATTGTGCTATGGGGATTGACCAAGAGTGTCTAAAATTACCCCTTGGACCCACCATAAGCTTCCTATTATATTTTGTCATCATGATTTGGTGGGATTCCCCTCTTCTAGGGCGATTTTGTCCACTTATATTATATTTTATTAGTGATCCATGTATTTTATTGTTGAGCTCATCTCAACCATTGATTAGACATTTGTATCTTTTAATCTTAGCCACTCATTCAAAAAGTTGTTAGGATTTTGATGCCTCTCCTTCCTATTTAAAGGAGAGAGCTTCTCATGGTAAAGGGACTTGTGGCTCTGGATTATTGGAATTGAAAATTATTATTGCATCTATCTCCAGTGTTGCGGTGAATGTTTTTGGTGTTCGTTCGTTGGTTCTTCCTTTGCACCGAGTTATTGGAGATCTTGTTTGCCATATCTTTTGTACCACGTTTTTGCATCTACAGGTGGAGGTCGATTTGCTTTGAGGAGGAAGTATTGGTAGGGGAAGACTCTCCCTACTTCTTCTTTGGATCTCTTCGTTGGTAACAGGGAGTATTACTGTCCCAGGACCTTCTATTCTATGTTATCATTGCATTTTACTTGTATTTCCTCCATACTTGACCTCTCTGATTGAAATCGATTTTCCTTGGATTGATAGGTAGAGGAGGGCGCACTTGTGGGCTAGGGCATCAATTTGGCAATCAAAATCAACAATCTCTCATTTGATCTCTACGAGAATCTTCCTCAACATCAAAGCATCTCTCTTCATCACTCAGGTATGATCTCAAGGTAAGTTTTATCTCCATGATCTATCCACTTGTCTAAAACATTTAAAACCCTAATTAATCAAAACCCCCATTTTTACATTTTTTCAGATCTACTAAGATCTAGTGGCTTCTTGGGTAAGAAATTTCAAACCCACCTCTATAGTATCCACGACATCCCGGATCCATAGTTTGGTGAGGATTGGCCTCCATTTGACCCTCTTCCCAAGGCATTTAGCCTCTCCAAGCAAGGGCGCACTTCCTAGTTTGGGTGGGTTGACCTAGATCTAGTACGTGGGTAGTTGAGATTCCACTTGATTCGTGATCTACACATCCAATAACGTACCCCCAGATTGTCACTTTTCTGATTTCTACCTTGTGGGCCCTATTCCACATTTTAAGGGATTTAATCCCCATTTTGGACTACTTGGTATCTTTAAACTCAGATCTAGTAAGATCTAGCCATCGGATTGCCTTGAAATTATAGATCCACACCCTCACTTGATCAACCTACTTGGATCTAAAATTTTGATGCCATTCGACTTGTCTTGATTGATTTATCCCACTTTTTAGCCTCCTTGGGTAAAGTCGCACCACCTTGGAGAAGTGAGTTAGCCCACTTCTAGGGCATGGGTACTTGAGATTTTAGTGGATTTGGAACGGGCATAATTCAAAACCTAGGTCTAGTGTGTCACTTCATCAAATCCTGCCTTGGGGATAGCATTCCTTGTTTTAAGGGATTGTGGTCCACTTAGGTCAAACCTAGATCTAGACCTGTTTATCCATCAAGACTTTAATTGCCCACTTGTCTCATGCAATAAGAGTCCTTAACCACAAGTTAACCTTACTTTGACTCCATTATCCCAATTCCCAAGGCACTGGTATCTCTCCAAGTCAATTCGACTTTCCTAGATTGTTGGATTAACTTGTGGTTTGACCCTCATGTGGTGAACTAAACCCTTTGATGCCATCATACTTCATGATCAAGCTTGTCACTTGTACTAGTTAGCCCCAATTCAACCCTAAACTACCCTGCATTGGACATGATTCCCAAGGCAGTGGATTTTCTCACATTGACTAGTACTCTAATCCTGCATCCTATTTCAAATATCATAAGTCACTCTCATATCAACAATGAACCAAGGCTATACTCATTGAACCACTCACTTGTCTTGTGACTTCATCCTAGGGTTTGGGATAAACCATACACCTTACTTCACTTAGAATTAACTTGATTTGGTGTCTTGGTTTTGATCTCTCCTGTCGGGAGTAGATCAGGTCTCTCCCTTTGTTGTTTGGGCTAGATAACCAGTGTTCCACGGGGACGCGTCCCGAAGGGTCGGGGACGCGTTTCGGCGTTTCTTGCGTCCCGGGGACTCCGAAACTCCATGCGAAACGTTTCGGGACGTCCCGCTTTGGGCGAAACTTGGCGAAACGCACAGCGAAACGTTTCGGTGGGCGGCGAGACTTGTGGGCGTCTCGCCCGAAACTCCGAAACTTCGGCGAGACTTGTGGGCGTCCCGCCCGAAACTCCGAAACTCCGGCGAGACTCAAAACTGAAATATCAAATGACAAAGACTCAAAAGTGACAAACATGAAATATGATGTTCATGTTAATCATAGATTCATATATTAATATAATTATGATGAATCGTGTAATTTGTTTGAACTTTGCATTTACATTGCATGATTGCACAATGATGAATGTAGTGTTTAGTAATTCACTAATTTGCATGGGATGGTTTGTTATTGTTGGGATTTATATTTTGCATATTTTTAATATTTTAAAAAAAATTTATAACTCTCGCGTCCCGCCGTCCCCCCGAATTTCTCTAAAATTTGGGGGTGGTGTCCACACGTCCCGAATGTGCGTCTCCCCGCACCCGCGTCTCGCCATCTCGGAACCTTGGGGGAACATTGTAGATAACATAAAGCGAAGGTTGCCTCGATTGGCGTGACAACCATCTATTGGAGGTCGAGGTGATCATGGTTGCACTTTTTGAGTTGCCCTTCCCTATTGCCATCCATTTATGGATACATCCACAGGGGTAACTACAGTTTAGGTAATAACAGTGCCCCTCTTCCAAATCGCCTTCTTCACCCGCAAATAAAATTGTGGATCCAAAATATGCAAAATAGCTACGAAGATCTTTCAGTGCAATTGAAAAGTAGTTTCAATCACCATAGCCAAACATTCAACCCAAGATCCAATAATTTCTCACAAGAATATTTATCTATTCCAATAGCCAAGAGGCAAAAGTCCCTTTACAATGAGGGGGGTGGTCTCTTCCTTAAATAGGAATGAGAGAGACCAAAACCTCTTTTCAAATGAGTGGTTGAGATCATAAGATACAACAATGATAATCAATGGCTAAGATGAGCCAGAATAATAAAACATGGATCACTCAAACCAAGGGGGACGTCCTCCTTCAATGACGCCCTAGGGGGACGTGAGCCTCACAACATGACTAGGGAACACAACATAATGTTATAACATGGTGGGGGGGTCTAGGAGAATACATCTTCACTAGACTAATGCCCCACCTACATAAAAAATAATACATCATGTGATAAAGTGTCAAAAGACACTAGGACGTGTGTCCAAAAATACATAATAAAACCCCAAAAAATGCCAAATTGGATGATGTGTTGACCCCACTAATGCCGGAACCAATCTTGAAAGGTGTGGAAAATGTCATCGTGATGTTCCGGACCAACCTCATGCCATTTCCTTGCCCCACAACCAAATCGATTTCCTTTGCTAGCCATTCTATTGCTGGAAAACCACCTCAGAAAGTACAAAACTGCCTGTAACTCTCTGCCATGTGTCTTGGACACAAATGTGACTGCACCAAAATGTATGGGGATGGGGTAATATAGTAATAATGACTAGCTAGACCCCATATCCCCTCTATAGCTCCCTAGGAGAATAAAAATGATCAATAAAAGTGCGGACAAGCCATTTTTGCATGGCCAAAATGTAATAAAGTGGTAATTTGACCATATCATCCTCTGAAATTGCCCGGGAACTGATAAATGATTGCACCAATGGACTCATAATGCTCAAATCCACTAGGAATGAGTACTCATACACCATGTGACCAACAAGAGATACATCTGTAAGCTCATTCATGCCCGAAATAATAAAATAATGGCCTGTAAATAATAATAATGATAAAAATCCATCAAGCCATCATCAGAAACCGCCGTTTGAAGCATGGAACCATCTAATGGACACATATGGGCCATGAATAATCCATCTCGAACACTGTCTTCCCAAACTCATCCTGAACCTTGCGGTTGACTTGGTCAAACTGGGTTGACCATGTCAGGAATGATCAAAATAATGATTTAGGCCACAAATAACTGCTACTGCAAGTGGCAAATGGATGAATTATGCTCTTTCAATTATATCAGTAGCTAGACTAAAGTATAAAGTGATGTTTAATTGGCATAAGCATGTAAATATAATAATAATAATAAGCTCAGATCAAAGTAACCAACCACTATAAACAGGAACCTCAAGTGTATACTCGTTTATAGACTAGACCAATTTGCTAACCATGGGTGAGTGTGGAAAAACAAGGCTAGGCTAAGGGGAAAGGCTTAACAACCTCAACATTGTAATCTCTCGGATAAGGGAACCAAGGGAACCACCTACAGATATGCTTGATAGAAAACAAAACAAGGGATGGCGGAGTCTCACAAATGGGTAGAGTGATGAGAATTCTTCCAATAGACTCTAGACAAGCAACCTTTTAGCAATTTATTGTTTGTCAGCTTTATATATTTTGATTTAACATTTATTTCACTTTAAAGATTTTCACTAGCCAACCTCCAAAAGCAGGTTCCCTGAAAGCCTTCTGGGCTTCAGTTATGACTTGGTATGACCTCCATTGCCCACCACCGTCCATAGGTGCGATGGAGTGACCACCCTATTGCCTTGTGGGGACAAATGACCTCACATCAAACAAGGATGAGTGCTTGTCCTTTGGCCACTGACTAGTTAATATAGATATAAGCGGTAGTGTTTAGCAACACTGTTTTTGCTGACTTAGCATCCTTTAGATATGGCATTCAAGTATCGATGCTTTAGTGTTTAGCAACGCTGTTTGTAGGAAAACTTGCTTTCGAGGATTAGGGGAGAACAATCAATGTGACTAAAATCACACACTCCAGAGCCGAGACACAAAATAGACAAGGAATCTATCTAACAAAGAGGTCTAGGTGGAGGAAGTCCTTGAGACCACTAGTTAAGGTGTAAGTCAGGATAAAACCAAAATTGGAAGATAAGAGATGCATGGTGGAAGTGACTGATGATGCCATGGATAGCAAAGGCCCTCGAAAAAGGGAATGACCAAGTCCATACTTGTAAGGTAGGGGCATGACCAACGAGTATACACAAGAATCTCGTACTCATAGTAACTGACCACTTCTACTTTAAACAATAAGTAAGCATAATATAAAATATAGCTAGTAAACAATCATCATATACCCAGTCATAAACTACCTAGATAAAGGAAAAAGCACCCAACAATCCAATTGCACCAATCATATACCTGAATCCCTGATCTGAACAACCTGAATCGTACTGAAGCACTGCATCTGAGTATAACATGGGCACTGACATCAATCTGCTTTGGATGATAGAAGAATGGCTAACTCAGTCATCGACCTAGGGTCATGGGGCTCAGTCCTGGCATGAGACTGTCAAATGTACAAGCTCTGGATCCACTGAATGCATAAGAGTGATCATCAAAATGTTGCTCATCATCAACTGATCTCATCAAATGTGTAAAGGACTAGCTCAAAAATATATTGGAAAATGATCTGCAATCATGGTAGCCCGGCTATTATGGATGTGATAACAGGACCCTCAGCGATATATTTGTCGACACGATCTTTATAACTTTGATGTGAACAACCTCAAATAAGTTGAGCATTCCATCGAATAAGGCATGAATGTGTCTCCATAGGTGAGCGCTCCACTAGATAAGCATGCATGCCTGTGAAAGCAACAACCAAAGAGAGAACACTCCTCAAAATATGGCAAGGCAATGAATGAAATCACCTCCCAAGAGTAGACGCTATGTCCTTTTGACCTCTCCAAGTGTCAAAACACTACATGGTGTCCACATATCAACCATCTCATTAATCCACATGCAATGCTAAATCCATGAAACAAGGAGATCACCAATCCATGATAAAGGCATCAATTCTAAGAGCAAGGTGTCCACAATAGATAACCAACTCCATGTAGAAGGGGATGGACCCATCTACAAGCCAACAATATGTCTCCACATGTGCCTGTTATCACATTTATAGTAGCCGGGCTACCATACATTATTTTTCTGATGCCAGTACACTATTCAGCCAGTTCCCCTACATTTGAGATGCTGAGATGAGCATCTATATTGGATCACTATCAGATTGTGGACAGCAGTTATATTCCCCATGCCATTACTGAGTCTCAGGACACTCAGAGAGATGACCGATGTAGCCATTATACCATTGGTACAAAGCAGTCAGTAGTGCCCAGAGTTGCAGCATCAATTTCAGAGGACAAAGGATGGTACAGGTTGATGAGCATTCAGGTATATGACTCAGCAGGTATATTATGGTGTTATGGTTAGATTGCTTTTATACTTATTCTTATAGCATGTCTTAGCACTTAGTGTCATGATCTGGCGATCATATAGATATATGGACCTGGTTGATCTATTATATATTATATTGTCCCTACTCAGACTTAGAAGTTCACTATTCATACTCATTGGTATGTACCCTCCTTACGGAGAATAGAGGTGATCATTCCACCATACTTTGGCTTGCTAGTGTTGGCTCCATCATTTCATTGTCTTCATCCATCCATGACCTACCTTTTAGATTATCACCCTGACTTACTACTTGACTAGTGGCATGGAGGACTTTTCTCCACTGTAGCCTCTGTATTGGATGAGCTTCCCTGTTTATTGTGTCTCGGCTCTGAGTTGGTGACAAAACTTACCTATGGTGAGTTGGAGTTCCTTGGAATTCCCTCTAGTCACTAAAGTTGTGTTGGCTAAACTTGAAACTTTTAGTGCTGCCATGAATACAAAATCTGGAAAAAATGAAATGCTATATCTTGTATGAAAAGCCCATTCATGCAATGTGTTTCTAAACACACATGAATGAAAGGCATGCCAAATGAAAATGGCTATGAAAATAAAATGTTATATCTTTTGGAAAATAAATACCTAGGTAAACAAGCTGTCCATGACACACCTAGAAGTGCTCAGGTAAACAAGTGCCTTAAAAACACACCTGCAGCAGAAAGCCTAAAATAAATGTAAATCTATGCAATGTGTTTATAAACACACATAGATCAAGGCTATGGAAACTTCAGGCCCAAAAAGCAATGAAACTTAAATGCTATATCTAAACAATTGCTGGCCTTATTTGTATTATGGATTGTGCGCATCTGTGAAGGTGAATAAACCCTCTTTAAACAACTCATCCATTTGTGAGACACCGCCATTCCCTGTGTTATTGCTCATTCAGTATATACTATGGTGTGTATTCCCTTTCCCTTGCCAAAGTGTCACAAAGTTAAGTCAGTCAAGTCATCCCTTAGCCTAGCCAATTATTTCAGCCTTCACCCTTCACTAGCAAATTGATCACAGCTATGAAGTGAGTATGATCCTGAAAGTCTAGTCTGAGTAATAATAATAATTAACGACACTATATATTTGGATTTAGATCGCCAGTTATGATTTCTCTGTGTTATAATTGTTATTTGAATAAGTTGTAGAGCATGTATTAACCTTGACACTTTGCAGCAGCCTTGGATGATGGTCTGAGTTATATTTGGTCTTGGTTAGACCCAGTTTGACCATGGAGGACCATGGGACATGAGATGTTAGACCTTATGATGATATGGATAGATGATATATGGTCTATGTACACATACATGATGATTCTATGCAGCAGCTATAGGGTTATGATGATGATTCTTGGGTTACAGCAGTGTTTGGTCATTTACAGATCATTATTATTGGCCTTGTTCCGGTATATTGGATATTTATTTTGATCATGCAGAGACTCATATGGTGTATGAGTACACATCTTGGATGGATTTGGACCTTCTGAGTCCAATGGGACAGTTTGTTTTCAGTTCCGGGCACTTACAGTGATGATTGAGCCTCAGTAGGCTGTCCCAGTGCAGTTTTGGTCTGTCGGAGGCCCTGGCAGAGCAGATGAGATTTTTATCCGGTTGACCTAGGGCGCTGATGATGGAGGGGGTGGTCCAGCCACTTGTTTTTACCATATTACCCCCCTCCCGGACACACTGGTGCCCTCACCTTGACAGCGCAGGCACTCCAGGAGGCTGTTTGGGGCAGTTTCACGCTTCCCGAGGCATTTCAGGATTGGTAGAAATGGCTATTGAAGAAATCGATTTGGGCTACTGAGGCAAAGTTATGGCATGGGATGATCAGTGATGATAGATCGGGGTCCTCCACACCTTCTCCAGCAGTTTCAGCTTCATCGGGGCCCGCATCCATCACTTATGGCATTTTCTGTGGATTTCTGAGGTCTTTTTGAGGCCTACGATTTGACTATGGAGGCACGATTTGGTACATTCATGATTATTTTATGGTTATTGTGCTATGGGGATTGACCAAGGAGGGATAAAATTACCCCTTGGACCCACCATAAGCCTCCTATGATATTATGTCATCATGATTTGGTGGGATTCCCCTCTTCTAGGGTGATTTTGTCCACTCACATAATATTTTATTTGTGATCCATGTATTTTATTGTTGAGCTCATCTCAACCATTGATTAGACATTTGTATCTTTTAATCTTAGCCACTCATTCAAAAAGTGGTTAGGGTTTTGGTGCCTCTCCTTCCTATTTAAAGGAGAGAGCTTCTCATTGTAAGGGGTCTTTGGCTCTTGGATTATTGGTATAGAAAAATATTCTTGTGGAAATTCTTGTGGTCTCCTTTGCATCTGGTGTTCTTAGATGGTGATTGGAAAGTCTATTGCAACCTAGCATTTGGAAATTGTGGTAAGATCTATCTTTTTGGAAATCATTGTTTGTCTACAGGAGGGCGACTTCAACAAGGGTGATTTTGCAAGGCTTCTTCAAATCGACTTTCTTGGCATTCGCTTGTATCAGGGGGTTATCATTAGCTTCATTGTGAGCTATGCTATCTTTTTGTTACTTCTCTTGTGGCATTAGTCTTATCTCTTGATGCATCAAATCTGATATTGTTGACGTTTGTTGTGCAGGAGAGAGGGCGCATTGGCTTCTTGGACCAAATCGACTTGCATAGAAAACTACCTCAAAGCTTCTCAAATTGATCGGGTTTGCATAGATCATCATCTTCAAGGCATCTACAAGGTTACCCAGGTAAGATCCACAGATTTGTTTCTCTTTCCTTTATCCAATCCATTGACATAGCTCATAAATTGTTAAAACCCTAAATATCTTAAAACCTCCATTTTACATTTTCTCAGATCTACTTAGATCTAGTGGGTTGTTGGGCATAATATTGAAAACCCACCTCTATAGCATCCACGGCATCTCGGATCTATAGTTTGGTGAGGATTGGCTTCCGTTTGACCCCTTCCCAAGCCAACTTAGCTTCTCCCAAGCAAAGCGCACTTCCTAGTTTGAGCAAGTTGACCTAGATCTAGCACATGGGTGTTTGAGATCCTGCTTGATCCATAATCTACACATCAAATAACATACACCCAGATTGTTACTTTTCTGAAATTCACCCTGTGGGCCCTATTCCACATTTTAAGGGATTTAATCCCCATTTTGGACCACTTGGAACACTTAAACTCAGATCTAGTAAGATCTAACCTTCGGATTACCGTAAAATTATGGATCCATACTCCTACTTGACTAACCTACCCTGATCTAAAGTTTGGATGCCATCCGACTTGTCTTGACCCCATTTACCCCGCTTTTAGGCCTCCTTGGGTAAAGTCGCACCACCTTGGAGAAGTGAGTTTGTCCACTTCTAGGATGTGGGTACTTGAGATTCTTGCGGATTTGGAACGGGAATAATTCAAAACCTAGGTCTAGAGTGTCACCTTGTCAAATCTTGCCTTGGGGACAGCATTCCTTGTTTTAAGGGATTGTGGTCCACTTGGGTTAAACCTAGATCTAGACTTACTTATCCATCAAGACCTTTATTGCCCACTTGTCTTATGCTATAGGAGTCCTTAACCACAAGTCAACCCTACTTTGACTCCATTATCCCAATTCCCAAGGCACTGGTTACTCTCCAAGTCAATTCGACTTTCCTAGATTGTTGAATTTACTTGTGGTTTGACCTTAGTATGGTGAACTAAACCCTTGAAGCTATCATGTATCATGGTCAAGCTTGTCATCTGTACTAGTTAGCCCCAATCGAACCCCTAAACTACCCTGTATTGGACACGGTTCCCAAGGCAGTGGATTTTCCAACATTGAACTAGTACGCTCATCCTAGATCTCACTTCAAACATTGTAAGTCACTCTCACATCAACTATGAACCAAAGCTATACCTATTGAACCCCTCACTTGGCTTGTGACTTCATCCTTAGGTCTAGGATAAACCATACATCTAACTTCACTTAGAAATACCCTGATTTGGTGTCTTGGTTTTGATCTCTCCTGTCGAGAGTAGATCGGGTCTCCCCCTTTGTTGTCTGGGCTAGATAACATAAAGCGAAGGTTGCCTCGACTGGCGTGACAACCATATATTGGAGGTCGAGGTGATCATGGTTGCACCTTTTGAGTTGCCCTTCCCTATTGCCATCCATGACTGGATACATCCATAGGGGTAACTACAGCTTAGGTGATAACAGTGCCAAGAGAGAGAAATAAAGGGAGCATTCAACCAATAAAGATAACCAATTGAACCAAGATGCCATCTAAGTGATAAAAGACAAGAGTGATCCAATGGAAAGATAGCCAATGATGTTAACTAAGGGTCTAGTAGCAAGGGTGCTCTAAGGGAAAACCACCACAAGTTATCCATACTTGCAAACTATATCTAGTAATCTAGAGCACTCCATTAAACATAATAGTATATGCCAACAAGATACCATATCATCCCCAAAATGCTAGGATGCTCTCATGGAAGAGCCTCCCAACACCATCAAATCGATGGCAAGAGAAGAAAGACACTAGATATATCTTGATCACTTTGACTTGTGCAAAGAGAAATGAAGACGAGACCGTGGATGAGTTTAATGCACGATTTAACAAATTGGTTGATGATATTCATATTCCTCCCGATTATGCTCCTCTCGCTCCTATAATTCTATTATCTTATAAGGGTCAATTTAGAATGTTTCTCAACCGGGCCAAGTGCATGGATCTCAAAGATGCCCAAACCAAGGCTGTGGACCTTGATAAAGATTGGGTAGAAGGTGGGAGGCTTGATGCTTTGGCCAATCCTAGGGCCATCCAGCCTAAGGTTGAACCAAAATTGAAGGCTATAGCTGGGCCATCCCATGACTCCTTTGCTGCCATAATTGAGATGCTTAAGAAATTGGAAACAACCATGGTTCAAAGTGTTAAAGTTAGTGCAACTGCGAGACCCATTCTCAGAGAGGATGGTACCTTAGTCAGTTAACTAGGGTTCCTGGTCAAGTTAACAAGGCGGAGTAAAGAGTAAGACCCTAGAAGGTACCCTAGGGCCCCCAACTGTCTCCTGGGTTCTTGATCGGGGACCAAGTAGGTTGATGCCATGGCAAAGTCCCTAGCATGTGTCTAGGGATCCTATTTGTCTCTAAGGTATTCTAGTCTGGGACCAGATAGATTCTTGGTCACGAGGACCAAGCAGGTCCTACAGTTTGAGACAAAGACTTCTTGGTTTGGGACCAGGTAGATTCTTGGTTACGAGGATCAAGTAGTTCCTATAGCGACATACCTGGTCAATTAACCAGGTGGATCTTGGTCAATGGACCAAGATGATGATGTGTGATGTCCTCTTCTTCTAGGTCTTCGAGATGGTTGAGTTAGATGGTCTTCTCAAGGGACTGGCCACCCCTTGATGGAGCCACTAGCAATTGACGTAAGGAGCAGTCTAGAGGACCACATGATCACATCATCTAGTGTGGACCCTTCCTTATACAGTGATGTTGAACTTTCAGGTTATATGGAACATTTGTACATTTGAGAGAGAGAGATTATTGGTTATACCCCACCTTGGTTGTTCATCCTTGGTCTTTACACCTTGTTGATTACTGGTCTTGTGGTACCTTGTTTTTGACTTGTGGTTAGTGGGGTCTTCTACCCACCTTGAGTTGTTTTGATTTGTACCACCTTGATCCTATGGGTACTATGGTTGTTTGTTCACTTTGTGGTATACCCTTGGTACTAGGGGTCATGACTCATGTACCCACACTTATCTTATGTTGTACCATGTGTTGGTTTTTGACATTTTGTACCCTTACCTAATCATTTATATGACCCTAGTACCCACCTAATGTCACCCTATTTATATTTTGTGTTAATAAATGTGACTTTATTGTTTGATCCTAAAATGTTGGTACCCACCCAAGTCACTTTACTTATACTTTATAATTTTGTGATTTTTATTTTTGAGGTACCCTCCTAATTATGTGGAACCCTAACTTATTTAAAAGATCAATTAATAATCTTTCTAGAAGGTTTATTATCCTATTTATAGAGATCTTGGTTCCTCATTTATTATCATCTAACATTCTTATTTCAGCTCTTCCTGCTTGACGTCAAGTCTTCTTGAAGCTTGGTCTGCTGTTTGGTGAGGCCGTCCACCTGCTGAGTATCCTTGCATGTCTCAAAACTGATATAGGGTTAGCATGAAAGCTTGTATGTTGCTACTGTTCCAGCCGCAACCCTGTAGAAGGCTCGATCTACCCTAACTAAGATCCAATCTGCTATTTCTGTGACCAAGTGAGATCCGATCTGCTCTGCATGACCTAGCTGTGAGTCCTTGATACACCGATCTGCCTTTCTGAAGTTTAACTTGGGTCCAATCTGTTGCTAAAAGAACCCGATCTGCCTTTCTGAAGTTTAACTTGGGTCCAATCTGTTGCTAAAAGAACCCGATCTGCCTTTCTGAAGTTTAACTTGGGTCCAATCTGTTGCTAAAAGAACCCGATCTGCTTATCTAGAGATTCAGGCTGCCTGCTAGGGCTTTTTGTTGAGTCCGTTCTGCTGTTTGTGCCTTGACTGTAACCCGATCTGCTTTACTGGAAGTCCGATCTGTTGTTTAAAGCTTACTTGGAGCTCCGATCTACTATTGTTGCTCTACCTGAGATTCGATCTGCCTGTTAACAGAAACGATCTGTTTGTTTGAAGTCATGATCTGCCTGTTGGAGTGCTGATCTGCTTTATGCCTGCCTGTTGAGGAGGCTGTAACTCTCTGCCGTCCCTGAGACCCAGCCGTGAGCTCTTTTGGCTGTGATCTACCTGATTGACATTTTATTTGTGGAGGTCGCAGGTTGTATGGACAGTATAGTTTAAGTCTTGGGTTACTTGTTTATGCTAAGATCAGATCTTTACTGCTGAAACTTACCTTGATCAGATTCATATTGTTGGGACTTGTTTTTGGTTTGGTTTTTCTACTGCAGATTAATTAGGATCTGATATTTGTGCTGATCTTTTTGATTGATTGATTGAGGTCATCACCTAGGGTTTAGACCTCTTGTGTTTACATCTATTATGTTGGGACTTGATTGTGACTATCACTGTGTTTTCTGACTGTCATTGACTGTTTGGTTATACTTCAGTTCAGTCATCTCTCTCTCTGTGGTTTGTACTAACCCTCTAGCAGGGTCATCTGGTTCCTAGTGATTCACTGGCCTCTGAGAGGCACAGTCCTTTTCTGAAAGTAAAAAAAAAATAAAAATTCTGAGTATAAAACAGGAAGGGTCCCACACTCCAGGTAAGTACCCTCACTTGATTTGTTTTTGTTAATTTAACATGTTAGTTATTCTGCTATTGCTGATTACATGTTACTGAATATTACTTTAACACAGTGACCCAATTGGTAATGTTAAAGATGAAAAGTTGAAAGAGATGAAAAATATGTTTCAGTACTATTCACTGCTGTACTATTTCGTTTCAGTATTACTTTGTTAAAAGTGATTTTGCATTAAAGTACATAGATTTTTTATTATTCTGCATCAAACCCTAACCCTAACCAAAATTTAACACAAAGTAATACTGCTATCCAAAATAGGTCAGCGGACTTAGAAAATGCTCGAGCACAACTTAGAAATCAACCTAGAGGAAACAACAATGGTTAGAATAGGCCAAGGGGAAATCAAAATCAAAATAGAAATCAGATTCAAAATAAAAGTCATGATCAAAAGGTTCCCATTCCTTTGAACACTAACAACATTGTTGAGGAAGATACTTTTGGTGTGCCACTTGCAATGAATATCATGATCATAGACTATGTCCTAGAACCCAAGAATTTATCAACCAAAGCTTAAGTGGAGAAGGATCTAGTCAAGAAAACTCCTTGAATTTTGTAGGTAGACCCTGGGATGGTATCAACACTGTAATGGGAAAAACCTATAATGTTTCTGATTCTCAAATGAAGCAAATCAGGATAGGAGTGTGGATCCTAGGGAAATAGCTGAGAGTTTAACTCGAAAGTATTTTCAAGAAGAAATAAGGAGAAAAATGCAAGCTGGAGATGCAGCAATTTATCAAAGGTAATAAAGGGAAAGGAAGTAGGAGCACAAAAGACTAACTCAAGATTCCCTCTTGGAGTAGCTCAAACTAAGCAAACCATTGAAACTCCTTGAACCCCATCCCATATCTGTAAGTGTATATCAATGGAGCCTGTTGCTCAATTTGGAGCAGAAGCACATGTTGCAACTTGCCAAATGGATGTTGCTTACACTAGGAGAGTAAAACTCACAACATCTCATCTTTGGCCCCTACTCGTTAGCAATTCTAAAAATCTTTTTGTGGAGAAAATCACCTAAAGAACGGTTGTCCATGACTTCAAATCATCAACACCTAACTAGATCCAAGGGTGGTGTCCATGGTATGTTGGGAGAGTCTGCCAAATTGTCTCTTCTACGGAGTACAATGTATTCATCAACATCTATTTCATTAATTTATTACTTTATTAATTTTCTTTATTTTTATTTTTATTTTATTAATTTTCTTTTTTCTTTACTTATTTATTAATTTTTGTATATAACAAAACATTTTACCAATTTTCTGATACATTGCTGTTCCTGATCCGAGGTAAAATTACCAAGAGGGAGATAATGTTTTTGCTTGTAATTTTGATTCTGTAGAGTTTGCCGTAAAAGTGAATTCACAGATTTAGTTATTTCCCTACTCCCACGAACTCAAACTAGACGATGAAAGTGAAATTTTCATATGGGAGCTTTTGGTGAATAAGGGGCCTATCTTGATTAAATGCAACGATAATCAACTGAATGTTACCATCATCAAATTTGGGTGTTATGATGTTATTTTTAAATAAAAGTTGGTTATGATTATGTACTATACACACTTCTTTGCAATCATATCCTTGCTTTTCAAGTTTTGGTTGGCATCAACTTTTATTTTGTAAGATTTCCCAAAGACACTTTGTCATTCTCTATGCAGTTCTGGGTTGCAGATTCAAGAAAGAAAAAAAATGATTTATTTCCTGCTTATGCATTTGGTTTCTATGGGATTGCCATTACAGTTCTAAGCTGTTTTAAACTATTGATGTTTGACACTAATCTTGCAAAAATTGGACTTGGGAAAAACTTGGTGTGGATCAATAAATTGGACTAGAGGAAAAACTGGGAAAAAGTGGAACAAGTTAGCAAAATCTTGGCAAGCATTAAAACGTGCAAATTTTTTTCAGGCAATTTTTTTCGAAATAATTCAAATGGTAAAAAAATGCAGGCGTTTTTTTAAATGACTCGTGTTGTTTTGAAGTAATCACATTAATTTATGGTTCTCAAAGAATATTGTGGTTTCTTTGGCACTATTTCTTGTTTAAGCATTGATATGCCCAAAAATAAAAAATTACTGATTTCTCGGTGATATTTGCAACACTGTTTAATATGGCCTTCTTCTTTGTACATTCTCTTTTCTAAATTCTTGAGAATAGAATAATGAAAGTTTATGTTGCAATTGTCAGCAAATCTGAAGTTTGAACATGAATTGTATGAAACAAGACTGACCTTGTATGAATGGATGATGCTTTGTACAACTTTTAAAATATACTGAATTATGCTGCTGTGATGGACCCTTATACTGTTCAAGCACCTAGGGAAGTGAATCCTTGTTTATGTTCTAACTACTAAATAGTAGGTTTTTTCAGGACGAAATTGAGTCTGCAACAGATGTTTTGAAGGCAATTTTAAAACCAATAACTGAAGTGGATGACGAGATTGCTTGGCCTCCAAAGGACCCAGAAAGTATAATTCTGATGCGAAAGGTATCTAAGATAAGATAGATAAGATAATTTTATTAATGCCACGAATGAAAAAGGTCAATGGGAGTCAAAAGTACAGTCCAGCAGAGACATACAGGAGTGCCAAAGCATCTCCTAAAAGCTAAAAGCTAATCATAAAATGAGAGAATGCTCAACAGTAGAATGCACATTTCTGCAAATAAGGTAAGTATAGTATTTGACCTTTTTGGATTGAACTTTTCTGGTTCAGGTGTTGCAGAATCTGACTGAAATCATCGACAAAATTGCAGGGAAAAATACCTGTAATCAAAAGCGATTTGATTTATACAGTTTATTTTTTTTTAGCATTGGCCATTTGATGTTATCCTGGAATATGCTGGCTGTCTTATAAGCATATATATTTTCTATTTCTTTCATGTATTATTAGTCCTCAGAGCTGGCTTATATATGGGAAATTAACTCTCTGTATTAGATTCCAGCATTTCTATAGGTAAATATATCACATTTAATGGTCATCCCATGGACCTGGTTCACTAGCTGAGACATTTTGAGGTAGAATCATTGTTATAGATGAATCTGAGTCTGGCTACTTGCAGGTTGTTAATGTTAAGCCATTCATAATTATATGATACCAGAAACATAAAATATATTTGCTAGTATAAATATTCAGAAAGAAACATAATTACCAGAAACATAATTACATGAAGGAATAGGGCAGACTGACAACTAAATAATTGAGAAAAAAATTTAACTCTGATAATTTTCTATAATATTAATCTTTTGTAAGGGTAGACATTTAAAAATACATTAAGACCACATGTACATTATAAGCATTTATCTTAACCCAAAATTAAGAATCATTACAATGCCCAAGAAAAGTCAGAATTCTCTTTAGTGCTTGTCTGTCATGTTTGTTAACTGCTTTTCGAGGTTCAGTGATATTGGTGCTTGAGAGACTGTACTACCACAACCCATTTCTAAAATTCTATATTCTTATAGCTCCTGCCTCCTACATCTTCAAGAGCTTCAGGAAAATAAAAGAAATCATTTTAGTGCCCTTTAATTATACATAAAATGGATGATGCAATATAACAGGCAGTAGGGCAGGTTGGGATTTGGCATGGAATCCTATTTGGAATTGAAGGTTACAGGGTTCTTGTATTGCAGACCTTCCATGGTTCTAGGACCATTGTTTGAGTAAAAAGGGTATTTTCCAATGTTCCACGGAGTTTCCAGGAGTGGGGGCGCAGGAGTGGTGAAATGCACAAGGGGGACTTGTGGAAGCCACCCCAAATTTTAGGGAAATTTCGGGGAAACCTTGGGACGTTCAAGTCATAAAAATTAATTTAAAATATAAAAATGATAAATCCCAACAATAACTATTACCATGTAAAAGCTAAAAACTAAATTCATCATTATGGAATTATCATCTATTACCATATCAAATTTGAAATTTGTAAATGATACTGAACTATTACTATGTAAAAACTGAAAACTAAATATCATCATTATCATTATGCAATGTATATCTAAATTCAAATTTGAAATTTGTAAAAGATAATGCAATAGATGCTGAATTCTGAAATAGTCAAATAGATACTGAACAATGAACCTACAAGATAGGCGAGTAGCAAGATGTTTGATCCTCTGCTGCGTGGGAGCGCCCCCCACCCCTTCGCTCCCGCTTTTGAAGCTCGCTCCCAAAATGCTCCCAGTTTTGGGAGTTCGCTCTCAAGGCACTCCCTACCTCTCCTATACTAATAGCTCCTATACTAGGTTGATCATTTGATGACAATGTTATGTACCTCCCTTCTTTGCCAAGCTCGTATAAAAGTTGTTATGGTTGATCATTTGATGACAATGTTATAAGTTATATCTACTAGATGATTGACGTTCTATGGTTTAATCCATGTTTTCTATAGATAATTCAACATCCTACATGTTTTTTAAATATAAATCCATCAAAATATATTAAAATATATACTATATAAAAAACGCTCCTGAAATGCTCCCGAAATGGGAGCTTTTGAAAGTTTCGCCTTTTGCTCCACTCTTGCTCCCAACGGCATAGGTTTGATCTCAGGAGCATCATCCCCATAACACTTTTAAATTTTTTTAATTTGCATTTATTTTTATTGGAAAAGATGAAAATCATGGGGGGGCTTCTGGGCATCCCCCCAAGGAGGGCATCTGGATGTCCCCTCACGTGGGGGGGCTTCTAAGTGTTCCCCCAAGGAGGGCATCTGGATGTCCCCTCACGTGGGGGGGGGATTTTGGGAGTCCCACTTGAAGCCTCCCTGGGGGAAATGTGTTCCGTCACTGGGGAAACATTTCCCCACATGTTTGCCCGCATTTCCCCAAAAAAGGGGACATGGGGAAATGTGTTCCGTCACTGGGGAAACATTTCCCCACATGTTTTCCTACATTTACCCGAAAAAGGGGACATGGGGAAATGTTTCCCCAGGAGTTTCCCCGTCTCAGAAGCATGGGAGAGCGAGGGGGCGCGTTCCCCACCTTGGGGGATGCATCCTCGTGGAACATTGATATTTTCTTCCAGCATGATCTTGGGACCTTGTGGTGTGCTCCTAGAGGAATCGGTGCACGTTGACTTGTTTGCATGCCCTTCTTCCATTGGATTGCCCCACCATCGCTGAGCTAGTTTTTGTTTTTTTAACATAAATGGTTACTATTGTATTAAAAGGAGGCTATGGCCTAAGCGTATAGCATATTAATACAAAATTAAAAAGCTGATTCTATCTTGAAGACTTCAGAGTTCTTCAAGGTTTCAACAAAATTACTTCCAATTTGTACTATTTTTAAAGTTCTATCCCTATCACTCACTATGTGGCTTTTATATAGCCTTACATATTGTCCTAACCTAACAAAAATACAATCTTGCAAAACATAAGAAAAAATCAAATACTTTTGGGCCTTTGGCCCTTGGGTCCGTACCTGCTAGGGGTATTTTTCTTGCTGCTTGCCATTGAGGGAGGGTTTTCTGAGATTTTCTTTCTTGCTTGCTTGGCATTTTGTTGGATAGTGTCTTCTTCCCTAGCTACCATCTACTGCTAATCAATAGAGCCTACTTAAAGAGCTAGAGTGCACAATTTTCTTAACTCCTTGTAGCTTGGTCATTGTTGCACTTCCAATCTCAGTACTCTATCCTGCAACACTCTCCTCAACTTCCTCCAATCTGTTACTGTCTAGTTGGATGTGCTTTTTTTTAGTTTTTCTGTCTGAGCCTTTGTAGTGTTTGTCTACCTTTGTATCACCTGCATTTCCTTAGAGTTTTTGTGCTTTGAGTCCTTACTCTATCTCTCCCACTTCCTTACATATAGAGAACGACATTCTTGGGCATCATAGTACCTCTCACACCTACTGATTTCTCTTCTTAGCTTAGAGATTTTATAGAAGGCACACTTGTTCGGATGATCGCATGGATTGGCCATTCTCCCAGCCTAATTCCTATGTAAACAGAGATGGTCGCTTCCTCCCTTGGGAGAATATATGTACTTTCAAACTGACAAGAGATCCCTAGCTTCAAACGAAGGAAATAGCTTCCAATTGTGCAAATAAAGAAAATTGCTTCTAACCTCGAGCAAGGATACCCGCTTCCAAACCTGCAAGAGATTCCCAACTTCAAATGATAGGTGATGGCCAAGGTGTAAATTTTCTTAACCAACTAGGGCTAAAAAGCATGCCAATTAATTGCCACCAATAACCACACATGAAGTTCTTCACTATGTGGCGGCAGAGTTGAAAAAGTCGGCGAAAAATCGCAACTTTTTCAAAAAGTCGTGTATCTTTCCCTCTGCCGAAAAATTGGCCAGTAAAAATCGCGCTTTTTTAAAAACTCGGCAAGTCACGACTTTTTGGAAAAAATCGTTGAGGATTTTTCACAGATTTAAAAGAGTTGGGTTTTTTTTTTTATAAATTTGATGAGTTTTGTACAAGTGACATTGATGTCAACAATACTAAATGGTAATGTTAAATTCTTAAAGTGACATTCTCTCTATTTTCATTTTCCATCCTTTTACTTAAATTTTCAACATTACCATTAATTGTTTCAGGATGTTTGAGAGTGGTTCCAACCTCATCGGACTTCATATGCAAAAAGTAGAATTTTAGATCCCATTCAGAATTCAACAGACTTAATGGTTTTCAGGATTTCAGGATTCCAATGTTTCCAGTGGATTCTATCATGTATGTGGGTTAAGGGATTGGAATTTAATGAAGTAAATCAAAATCTCTATGTACCTTGATGTTGTTGGTGTCAATCCCTGATTGTTGAAGTTGATTAAATTCCTCTGTCATGACCTTAATAAAAAATGTACCCTTCAGTCAAGCAAAATCACTTATTAAGCATGGGAAGCTCTTTCTACCTTATTTTAACGCTTGGATTAAGAAGTTTCATCAAAATTGTAGGGTGTTAATTGATGTCCTTGGAGGATCAACTTCGAGATTGGAGGTAGAGGCAAGGTCTAGAGCCTAGAGGTGGGGGAACATGGTGCTATTGATGAATACGATCTCAACATAGACAATGATTTTGACGATTATGTTTTAACTTTTATCAATTTTGATTTAGATATATATTGCACTTGGTGCCATTTTATTAATATTTTGTCTCTAATGGTTTGGAATCATAGATTGGAATCTTTAATATATATATTTTTCATTAAAATTGTAAAATTTTATGTATTTTTTAGCAGTCCGAGTCATTGAAATCAAACTGCTCCGAGTTATTTGCATCCACTACATCTATATACTAGCACTTTCTCCATATTTATGTTCCAATGTGTTTATCTGATGTTATTGTTGCGTGATATGTTTAAAATTCTGAAAAAAATGAATGTATTTTGTATTTTTTAATGTTTGCCGACTTTTACCGATTTTTCTCGATTTTTTCGCCGATGTTGCGTGAGAAGTTGTATTCAGGACCCTTGCCGACTTTTTCAACATTGTGTAGCGGAACAATAAATACTGAAAGAAATATAGCAGCAATCACATCACTAGAAATAACACAGTCTTTTTGGTATAAACCCCCGGACAAAACCCAAGATGGGAAAAATGGTGCAGCAGTATGAGATTTTTATTTTATTCAGAAAATATGGAGCAATACAATTCAGATTTTGATTATGCCAAATTTGCAAAAATCGTACCACATAAATCATTGAGGAAAACTTGTAAGTGGGCACGGATCCCAACACAACAGTGTTGCTGCTGCTGTATGGATCTGTACGGCCTGCTATACGGAATCTGTACGACTGTACGGATGTACGAACTATACAGATTTATGTACGGTCACCTCTGCCTGCTGCTGTCTCTCTCCTCTGCAAATCTGCCTTCCTTCACTGGATTGCTGCTCCTCGGTCTTATTCACAAAACTCTCTCTCTCACACTTATTTTCCTTCGTCTCTGTCGGAATGCAATTGTGTCCTCTCCACCAATTGATCTTTTCTTTTATAACTCAATGCTAAGCGAAAACCCTAATCTCACTATAGATCTAAGGATGAGATCCTCCGGTGAGATTGGATGGCCAAGATTAGATCTTGCCATCACTTCAATATTTCACTTACACTTTATAAAAAAGTGTTTCATTAAGTCAATCAATAATTAGACCACTTTAATTTATTTTCCAAAGTAAACTTAGGAAAATTAAATTAAATACATTTGATTGGCTTCTTCCATTTAAGTCTTCTGCATGCAAGGACACATGCACGCAGGAAGACCTTCCTTGTTGTCACTTTCTAACAAAAGGTTGTTGGGAGGGGGGAAGCGAGAGTAGGAAGTGGGAGCAAGATGGACAATTTTCAGAAAGCTTTCAAGATTGGGAGCAGGAAACACAGTTTTCAAAATGCTTCCAGGGGTGGAGTGTTTTTTTATATAATACATATTTTAATATATTTTGACGCATATATATTAAAAAACCATGTAAAATGCTGAATTAGCTGCAAAAAACATGAAAACACAGATCTAACTATTGGATTAATGATGATCATTAAACCATCAACCATTTTGTACACATATAACATTAATCATGTAGCAACTATAACTTATAACATTATCATCAAATTATCAATCACCAACCACAATATCAACCTTCAAGTTTCAACATATAACATTTTGCCATCAAGAAACTGTACTAGATAACATCAACCACAAAATGAAACATAGGATCATCTTCATTTCCAGAGAGTTGTAAGATGTAGTCCACAATTCAAAATTCAAAGCAAGGTTCAAAGTTAAAAATTCAAACTTAAACTATCATATAATGTTTACAAAATAGGCCATAATAAACTAAGTTCTAGACTTCTAAATAGGAAAAGACAAATACTATCTACTGAGCTTTCATCTTTCCATGAGAAACTTCTTGTTTTGTTTCCCATGATCTATGAACGAGAGGAATAAGACAAGTTGGAAGTGTTTATGGAACACAAGCAACAACTACATGGCCCCCATGCAACATTGGACGTTGTGAATCTAAAGGCAAAGCTCCTACATCTGCAAACCTATTGGTGGTTGGGAGTTGCATCTCCATTGCATGAATTTGATCACCATCATGATCACCCAAAAGTTCAACCTCCAAGTGCCTTAAAGCTATGGCTCTTGTTATGCCACATTCTGCAGGCATACTTTTTCACATTAACTTTTACTTACCTCACAAGCGTACCTGAGTCATGGAAATGTCTGCTATGATGTCGAGGATTGTTCCCGCAGAGATCAAATGAAAGATTGGAGAGTTTCCTTGCTTGTGCGAATTTCCCAGCTCCACCAATGCGCCTTCCTCTTCTTGATAAACCAAGGACAACAAGATCAATTAGTCTAATGCAAGAATGGAAGAAATACAAGTAATGAACATGGAAACAAAAAGTAAGAGGTACTAAGACAATGATACTCCCTGTAACCGACGAAGAGAAGAGAAATTAGTAGGGAGGGTCTCCCTAGCCAATGCGCCTTCCTCACCAAATCGACTCCTTCACCGGTAGATAAAAACGTGGAGAAAAATATGCAAAGGATCTTCTACAATACTCTCAGTGCAAAGGAAGAATAGTTTCAATCAACATCAATTGCATCCACAACCATAAGACAAGTATCTGTGAGAAAATATTTTATTCTAGAAGCCAAGAGCCAAAAGTCGCTTTACAATGAGAAGCTCTCTCCTTTAAATAGGAAGAAGAGATACCAAAACCCTAACCACATTTTGAATGGATGGCTAAGATTAGAAGATATAAAAGTTCTAATCAATGGTTGAGATGAGCTCAACATATAGTACATGGATCAACTCAAAAATATAACATATACATGGACAAAATCACCCTAGGAAGGGGGGGTCCCACTCAATGTGACTAAATAACATGACAAACCTGCTCATGGTGGGTCTAGGGGGCATTATCTAACCTCCCTAGTGTGTCCCCATGGCACAATAACAACATATGACTCATCCCAGCACCAAATCGTGCTCCTCTGGGAAAGTTGTGAGCCTCCAAAGGCTCCAGAAAACCTCAAAATGTGTCGGAAAAATGTGTGAGGGTCCCACTGGTTGATACAACTGCTCTAGAGGGTGTGGGAGACATCAAACAAATCATCAAAAGAATTCCCATGCCAATTCCTTGCCTCAGTAGCTCAAATCGATTTCCTAAGTAGCCATTTTTACCATTTTTTTGCTTCTGTAAATCCTCTGGAAAGTATAAAAACACTTGTAACTCTTTGCTGGTTCATCCGCGGCCAAATCTGTCTGTACCATAATGTCCGAGAGTATGACATAATAGTAAAAACAAGTGGCTGGACCCCATACTCCCTCTGTAGCGCCCTAAGTGAACCAAGAAGATCATCAAACTGCTCTGACATGCCATTTTTAATGGCAAATATGCACCAGAATGATAAATTGAGGAAAATACTCACTGTAACTGCCCGGAACTAAAAACCAATTGTATCAATGGACTCAGAGAGCCCAAATCTACTAAAGGTGTGTACTCATACACCATATGGATCTCTGCATGATCATATGATATCTCAAGTTCTCAACAATGCTTGAACAAATAAAAATAAAAATAATCTATAAATGATCAAATATGACAAAATACCAAATCATCTTCATCTATCTGTATCATCCAGGGTCTATCCTCCTCATGTCCTGCAGTTGACCTTGGTCAAACTAGGTTTGACCAAGTCAACATGACCCATAAAATGACCCAGGCTAACATCAACCTGCTGCAAGTGTTAGAGGTTAAGACATGCTTTACAAATAATTCAAGTAGCAATATAACATATAGTAATCAATTCTTTGGCTATCTAAAACCAAATATTAAATGTTTTCAATATTATTATTATGACTCAGAATAGACTTTCAAGACTATACTCACTTTATAGCTGTGATCAATTTGCTCGTGATGGGTGAAGGCTAAAAGTAATAAGGCTAGGCTAAAGGATGACCACTGACTTGACATTGTGACACTTTGGAAATGGAAAGTGGATACACACTCTAGCATATGTTGGACAAGCAGTAACACAGGGGAGGGCAGTGTCTCACAAA
Source organism: Larix kaempferi (assembly GCA_027924585.1). NCBI lineage: Eukaryota > Viridiplantae > Streptophyta > Pinopsida > Pinales > Pinaceae > Larix > Larix kaempferi. Next base: position 9,574,465 of record BSBM01000804.1, on the reverse strand, counting down.
TGGGTAAGCTGTTTCAAAAGTGCTTATTCAACTTTGATAGATGCCTATGACTCACATCCAAGTTGATACAGCTCCGCGAGGATCTTCTCTAGAGCCGCCATGACTAGGTGTCCGACAAACCATAACTCAGGACTCTAGGGGACACTTAGAATTAGCTGTCCCTTACTCCATCTCACATGATAACTTGCAAGCTAGTGAGGAATAAATCAATACAAGTGAGGACAACAATCATTAGATATAGCATTTGTTAAACCATTTCTTTTTAGGCCTTTAATACATTTCCATAGCCTTGATCCGTGTGTGTTAAAAAACACATTCTTGGATTTATATTTATTAAGCTTTTTGATCTGTGTGTGTTAAGAAACACATTCTTGGATTTACATTTCACATTTAACTTTCGAAGCCAATTTCATTAGTCTTGCCTTTCATTCATGTGTGTTAAGAAACACATTCTAGAATGGGCTTTCACTTAAGATATACATTTCATTTCCATACACATTGTATTGATGGTAGCACTATCTGTTTTAGTTTTAGCCAACACAACTCAGGCAACTCAGAGCCGAGACACAATGCAACAGGGAAGCTTATCCAACAAAGAGGCTAAAGTGGGGGAAGGTCCTCCATGCCACTAGTCAAGTAGTAAGTCAGGGTAGCAACAATAACTGGAAGATAATGGATGGGTGGAGAAAGTGAATAATGAGACCAACACTAGCAAGCCAAAAGATGGTGGGAATGATCACCTCTATTCTCCCTAAGGAGGGTAAAACCAATGAGTATAGCTAGGAACTTCTAAGTCTGAGCAGGGACATAAAGATATAAATAATACAACCAGGTCCATATATCTATATGATGATCGCCAGATCATGACACTAAGTGCTAAGACATGCCACAAGAATGAGTATAAAAGCAATAATAACCATAACACATGATAATACCTGCTAGGTCATATACCTGTGCATAAACAATCTGAACCATCATCTGTCCACTGAGAACTTGCTGCTGTAACTCTGGGCAATACATACTGCTCTGTAAATGGCTAAATTCCTACATCGGTCATCAAATCTGAGTTTCCTGAGACTCAGTCATGGCATAGGAATATACTGTCGTCCATAATCATAAAAGTGATCCAATATAGATGCTCATCTCAGCATCTCATTGTAAGGGAACTGGCTGAAAAATGTACTGAAATCTGGAATAAAACATATGGTAGCCCAGCTACTATATATGGGATAACACCCTTATCTCTTCCTTCCTTTTGGCTGCCTCCTTACTCCATCCACCTAATGAGGCCTTATCCCTCCATTCCTCTCCTTTCTCCTAATCTCTCCTTTCCCTACAACACCCTTTTTTCCTTCCTTACACAGATCTGCAAATTAATTTGCAGACCCTGTGTCTCCTTCTTATCCCTTCCCTGCACATACTAAACAAAATACAAAACAAAGTAATCTAATTAGCATTTCAACCTAGTTAATTGCACAATTAATTTCAGAATTAGTTCCTTGTTATCTTGTATTTTTTTTTTTTATGTTATTTCACTGTGTAAGTAACCCAGAATTGCACCTATAGTAAATCTGAAAAGCTACCTTTTATACACATTGTTTCCATTGGGTTATTTCAAAGATTTGGCATAGCTAATTTGGTCTTGACTGGAAAATGTTTGGTGCTGATACATCACATACAAAGCTAGAAGTGGTTAACTAACAATGTTCCTTTAAATGCTAAAGTGATATCTGGTTGTGTACATTGGGCTGATTTACATGCTGCTGATAATAATCCTAACTGAAGACATAATTACCTACGAAAATCCAAAGTTTACATCTGCAAAGTTGGATTACAAGGTCTGATTTTTGGTTAATTTCTGCTTACTGTATGCTAGTGACCGATCTGAAAGTCATATGTTGGTTAAGTACATTTGGTTAATGACATATGTTTATATTTAGTTGGTGGATGGCTTGAGTTTACACTTTGAATGTTGGTGAGTGAGTTCTTGAAGGTCATATGGTTATATCACTCTTCATTGGTTATACATTGCCTTAATACATATTCGTTTAATGGTTGAGGGTTATTGTCAATATAGTCTTTTGATCCAATATTGATTATCGTGATACATGTGTACACGTTTCTTACATTCCTTTATTAGTAAATGATCTCGAATCTACATTTGGTGAATGGTTATTGTCTTACACGTTTTGGATGATCTAAGTGGATTATTGATCTTAATCATATCTTTTGCACTTAGTAGCATCGATCATAATATCATTGACTCAATTTAGGCACTGGTCTAACCATAAGATTGCATAGAATATAGTTGGTTGGTTGTTCTAATGTCTTACAGGGTTCCTTAAAGGATACTTCTCCTTGGAGTTTTTGACTTCCGAAAAAGTTAGAATGGTAACCGAGGTGACATTGGGTCACTTTTCTTATTTTTGCTTACTAGGAATTAGCTAAGTTACCAGGATAGGGATACGGATCCGCCAGTTTTTTGAAAAGCCAGGATCCGGATACGGCCAGGATACGTCAAGTACAAAAAATATATAATATTTTTTTAATTTTTAAAAAACATATTAAAAGTCTATAATCAAAACCATTCATGAATCACATCACTGGAACTAAAATCATATATAAATATGAACACTGGAACAGTGAAAACTGAAATGATACATCTTGCCTCATAGAAAATTGAAAATGATGATAGTTACAAAATTGAGTGATCAATGATCAGTCTACTAATATGATAGTGTAAAGTATATCTAGATTCTAATTACATATCATGAAATGGGTCCATATCCTCATCTGGATATTGAATCTCTACATCATGAATAGATGGTGGGGGGTTGGAAATGTTGTAATCTGTAGAAGGAGGATGAATTGGTGGTATAACCTCCTCAAGTAGGTTGAGGTGAGTCATGGCATTCAATGCCATGTTTAGATCAGAAATCTCGGGCTCCACATCCCACATCTTGCTTGGACCTTTTCTTATACTCTGGACAAGAATGTGATAGAAGGCGGAGGTTGGAATGAACATACACAAGATCCTTGGCCTTTGCTGCTCCCAATCTGTTTCGCTTCACTGAATGGATGAAGCCATATGTACTCCAATTCCTCTTAGCTGATGAGGAACTAACAACTTGCGATAACAACCTAGTGGCCAAGGTCGAGAGATGAATGCTATCCCCGCCATGGAAGCCCCACCAAGTAATAGGATCAAGATGCCCTCAATCATTCATGGCTTGAGGATCTGAAAAGTTACCAGTGGATTGTACAAATCCTCCAAATTCCTCACGTACTTCTAATGCAATGCCCACATCCCTATATATCTTCCTCAAAGCTGTCTTGTATCCCTGTACCACTTCAGAATCCTTGTTTGGCGCTGTCCTACCAGGTAAAGACAAAATTTTGCAATGATAATATTTGGGGTGGAGTGCATAGGCCAAAAGGTGTAATGGTGTGGTCATTTTGTTCCACCTTTTGGTAACTATGTCCTTTATTTCATTGTAAAATACTTCAAAAGGGTCACTTTCACTTGCCTTGATAATTTCCCTTATTCTCTCAAGCATACTATCTATGTTTTCATAGACTTCCCCCAAGCAAGGCATATCTGTGTCAAATGTCCTGATCATTGTCAGGATTGGTTCTGTAAACCGCAAAAGATATTGGACCTTGTCCCACCATGCGTCATCAAGAATGATAGACTTGATTTTTTGCCCCCCTATCAGAAGTGGAAGTCCTCCATGATTCCCAAAGAGGGTCAATGACCATTGCCTGCAATGCTTGTCTGACTTCCACAAGCCTCTTTATGACTAGAGTGTGGGAGGCAAAACGAGTTTCAACAACCTACATAAGTTTTGAAAAGTCAAATCTCAAATTAGAAATGAATCAAATGATAAATCATATTCAAATACGATTAAAATTCATAATTCATAATACAAATTGTCAAATAACACTAATTCAAAATGGAGTACCTTCAATAGCTCCAACTTTGCAAAACCCCTATATATGGCTTGAGACATCGAATGATTAGTTATGAACATTTGGATCTCCTTCCCCGCCACATAAATTGCGTTGATCCACTCAATCTCACCAATCTTGGCAAGCATAAGGTTCAACGAATGCACTGCACATGGAGTCCAAAAGATGTGATCATATCGACCCTCCACAATCAACCCTGCAACTCTACATACTTGTGCATTGTCCGTGATGACTTGGACAACATTCTGTGGCCCCACACTTTCTGTTGCATCAATAAGAATATTGGAAATGAATGTTGCATCTTTCTCCACTCCACTGCAATCAATAGCCTTCAAAAACATTGCCCCTTGGGGGCATATTGCAATAACATTGATTAAAGGACAGTTTCTTTGATCCCTCCATCCATCAAAAACTATAGACACACCTGTTTCTGCCCATGTATCTCGGATTGACTACAACTGTCTATCCACGGATTGCCTTTTTGATGTCAGCAATGTGGTGCGGACCTTTTCATACCCGGGGGTCTTGTACCCTTTTGGTGCTTCATTGACCGCTTTAATCATATTTTGCCAATATGGGGAGCGCACCAAATTGAATGCTAGCCCATTTGCATAGATGCAACGAGCTACATGCTCATTAGCTACTTCTCTACCCTGGTTATTGAATGATGTTTCAAGAGGTCCCAAAGTAGGCCTTTTGTTACTTGTGGCAACTAGTCTAGATGGCAATGGGGGCCTAGTTGTAGTGTTTTGCATAGGGAGATTTCCTTTATTAGCATGTCTCCTATCAGCAACATCTTACAAAGATGCATAGAACATAAGTTTTTCAGGACTCAAACCTGGTCCATGTTGGCCATTGGGACCATTTGGACCGGTGCATATCAACACCCCCATGTTAGTTTGCCCAATGAGATGGGCCTTCACTCTAGTGTATGAACCATTTCGGATGCCATTGCATTCACTACATTTCCATTTATATGAACCGCCCCCATGATTTTTGCCAATAATTTCTACAAACTCCCATAATGGAGACTTTGGGTCTTTTTTGAGAATGGGTTCTCCTGGTACATTTGCCCCTTGACTTCATTGCTGTGATGCCATTTTTACTCTTCACAATAGTATGTAATTTGTACAAATTAATTAAGGAATATCAGATATGTATTTTGTCTGTACCTGTGCATTCAAATTTCAGACTGTAAAAACTGTGTCACTGGCAGAATTTCTAATAATTTTAGAAAATTCAAAATGTTATCAAATTATCCTGTCCTAAAATTGCAACTAAAATTATCAGTTATCAAATTAGCTGATTTTAGTTTCAGTTATTTAAATGATCACATTATCAAATTATCAGTTATAATTTAATAATTTTATGAGTTAGTCATTAGTTTTAGACTTTCAATTAATTAAATGATCACATTATCAGTTATAAATTTATAATTTAATAATTTGATAATTTGATAACAGCTAAGTGATAATTATAATGTTGTCAAATTGAAATTAAAATTTCCAGAAATTAATAAACTGCCCAAAAATTTAAATTAAATAAATTTTTAATTTTTAATTACAATTATTAATTTATTAAAATCCATTTAATTAAAAATTTAAATTTAATATAGTAATAACTTATAACTTTATAACGTAAAAAATTATTAAATTTAATTATTTGCCCTTAAAATTTATTAATTAATGAATTTCGCACTAACTCGTGCTCTGTTGGCCACAACCCACGTTATCAAGCTGGTGCTCTGTCCGCCACGGCCCACAGGTTATCAAGCTCAGGTCACCGCTGTCGGGTAAAGGCAAGGCTTTCGTTTTCACCCTCTGCTGTCGGCGTCAAGCTTGGATTCTCACTGTCCGCGTCAAGCTATCCTGAGTCGAGACACCAACTTTCTCTGCTGGCGGCGTGAAACTCGAGCTTCGGTTCTGTCGGCGTCTAGCTCTGTTTGCGTCTAGCTCGGGCATTCGTTCCTAGGTGTCTGTCTGCTGCCGACGTCGAGCTCTGAACCTGTCGTTTTCTGGAATGGTCGTTTTCTCCTGCGCTCCTGTGTCGTTTTCCTGTCGCTGGTCACTACTCAGTGCAAGTCTCATTGGAAGTGGAGTAGGGCGCGAAGGTGGGTAGGGTAAGGGCCGTAAGGAAGATACAAACCTTGAACAACGTGCATAACCTCGACGTGGGGGATCCGGCTAAAAATTCGACGTTGACATTTTTTTTCGACGAGATCCGTTTCCAAACGACGAGATCCATATCCTAAAACAGTACCGCCGTTTTTGTGTGGTTCCGTGGTGGATCCTGGCAGATCCGGATCGGAACCGCAGATCCTGCAGTCACCCCCGACGGATCCGGTAACACAGGGAATTAGCCCTGCTAATTTGCCCGGTAACTGAGAGAAGATAAGGAAAAGAGTTGTCTCGCTTAATATAATCATTAAGTACTTCTTTCTTGTCTTCAAGGCACATTCAACATGTGCAAGGTACATCGTTGCCCACCAAGTCGGTTTTGGTGGTCAACACATTCTTCAACAGATAAAGATGACCCGCAATCACCTAGTATTCATTGCTACAAATGATCAATCCCAAGACACCATGGGAGAACTAGGAAGCCTTCCTAATGAAAGAAACACAAAGAGGGAAGGTTAAGAATCCATTTCTCAAGTTTTTTCCAAAGGTTGCAAACCAATTTAAGATGAAGTGAGACATGGAGGATGGATGATAGGCCAAAGATGGATCCAATGGAGGGGGTAAGAGCTCTTAATAATACCAAGGGTAACCTTGTGACTTGGTTAATACATAAACCATGCATCTTTCACCCTCGTCAACCTAGGGGTTGATAATGCTAGCTATACCAAAAGTTGCAAACCAATTTAAGATGAAGTGAGACATGGAGGATGGATGATAGGCCAAAGATGGACCCAATGGAGGGGGTAAGAGCTCTTAATAATACCAAGGGTAACCTTGGTGACTTGGTTAATACATAAATCACGCATCTTCCACCCTTGTCAACCTAGGGGTTAATAATGCTGGCTATACTCATTAGACAATCACAAAGCATTCTTGTTCTAACTTTCATAAAGTATACATCATTATCATCATCACAACATGGCATATAGTATATCCTCCTCTGATCATCCATAAAATATAACCACATTCACATCATAGGGGAGTCCAAGAGCAGCATAGATGGACTCCCATTTCCTGGGAATTTTGCAAAAATAAGTCTGCAAGATCTGTAGGGGCACCCTGCAAAGTGCAGCACAACAGGAACGATTAGGTGGCTGAAACGTTTCTGCATTTCTACTTCTAGTTCCATAAACGTGTTCCAAATCCATGCAAAAATCTACATTAAGAAGCTGTAAATCACCCTGAAAATTCTATGCCAAGACAACACTTAAAATTATAGGAGAGGGCTGAAATAAATCTGTAAAAATATGCTTAATATTATGCCAAAGTCAACATTTTAAATAGGGGCGTATTGCTGCAAGTCCTCTTCCATGTTTGGCATTTCTAAAGGTTCTAGATCTCCAAGTTCCTCACTGGATGCTTCACTATATGAATCATATATGGAATACCCAAAGCTATGATTATCAATATGAAATGTTACATCCAATTCTTCATGAAATGGAGAAACATATGCATTACAATTCTCATCATCAAACAAGGGTTTGTCTTCAAGGATAGGAGAGGAAGGAGAAATCACTAAACCCTCATCATCATGGGGAGAAGAAATAGGAGCATCAATGTCTTCTTTAAAAAATCCTATGTCGTGTGTCTCAATGGGGGAATGAGAAGTCTCTTCAATAATACCCTCTTCATCGTGGACCTCTTCAAGGGTTTCTTCTAGGGAAATCCCGTGGCCACCTAGCATTGAATGGCATTGATTTGGCAGCAAGCAAAGTGTTCTGTCAAAATATATTTGCTGATGAGGTAGCATGCATCACCAAAAGTACCATAGTCCTCCCAAAAGCCATTGAATGATTAAATCAACATGAACATGTGTGCCATAAATGTTAGAGTTCTAATTCAACCATAGTCCACCTCCAAATAACCATTGGATGATTAAATCAATAGGAACATGTGTGCTAATGAAAGGGTGTGCTCCAACAAAGTGCTATACCATGTAAAAATAAGTTGCATCTCCTAGCAAAGCCCCACCATGGTACCGAGATGAGAATAAAACATTAGGCGCACCACGACCAAAGGACTAGTGTATCACCAACACCATAGGAAAGGAACATATAAAGGTGCTAACTCCTAGTGATACATCAAGTTTGTCCCCACCATACATACAACAAAAGGGGACCATGTGAAACACTCCCTCCTAGTGACAAATCAATATCATAACACCATCATGCACAATCACTAGGATGCTCCAAGAATAATATGATGCCATGCCACTACCTCATATCACCAATATCCAACCCCTTGGGGTGGCTAGAACCGTCATACATGAACCGAGGTGTAGTAGTCTCTAGACATGATGAACAAGCATACCAATACAACACCATGATGAGGTAGACATGTTCCATAATCATCAACTATATACCAAGAGGGTGATACATCAATCAAAAGCATGCAACATGAAGAATACCAATATAAGAGCAATGATCATGACAATCCATCTTGGAGAAAAATGAGTTTCCTCCATCAAAACACCAAACCACTCAAATAGAAGCAACAACTCAAAAACAAGAAAGAAGATGTGTACCCCCAAAAATTCATCAAAACTCTATGGGTACTGTTATCACCAATCTTGTAGTTGCCCCTAAAGATGGATCCAAGGTGGATGGTAGAGGGGAAAGGCAACTAAAGTGGTGAACCAAGAGAGGCCTAGTTCCCAAAAGGATGGTTGTCACGCCAACCAAGTCACTCTTCGCTTTTGCTACCAAAGCCAAGGTAACAAGGGGGAGACCCAGATCTACTCCCGATAGGAGAGATCAACCCAATCACCAGATCAGATCAGACAAAGTGAGGTACGTAAGGTGACAGGTATGGAACCCTAGATTTAAGGAGACCGAGTCACTGTGGAGGCTTAGAGATGATATGACTTGATGAATAGATCTTAAGCACAATGAGTTTAGGGATTAAGTATGATTCCAGGATTCAAAGCTAGTTTAAAATGGTCAAATTTAACTGCCTTGGGAAACATGACCCTTAAAACAGGGAAAGTGTCCCAAAACGTAGATCTGACAGTTAGGGCTTTCTAGCTATGCTTGATGAAGGGATATGACAATGTCAAAGTGTGCAAGCAACCAACCGAGGATCAAAGCACGGGAAAATTGGACAAGCCAGGAAAGTCGTGAGGGTAGGGAGAAGGCCAATGCCTAGGAAAATGGCTCAATGGAGTCCCCAAGGGTGATGCCCTTGAAAACCCACCTTGGGATTTGCCCGATCTACAATACCCAGAAATGTTTTGCCAATTGATCAAGGGGTTTGATCAGTAGAATTTTTAGTAGAATTTTAGTTGATTTTAAATGAGGGTTTCAAATGAAATTGACAGATGGGTAAACTAATGGAATGAGAAACTTACCTTGAGATCATACCTGAGTGATTGAAGTGTTTACCATGTTGTTGAGGAATGTTCTCGCAGAGATCAAATGAGATATTGTTGATTTTTCTTGCCACAATGAGATGCCCAAGTCCACACGTGCGCTCTCCTCTTCCTGTCAAGCCAAGGAAATCGATTCAATCAGTTTGAGCATGAATGTAGGAAATACAAGCAAAATAGCAATGATAACATGAAGTAGAAGGTACTAAGACAATAATACTCCTTGTAACCAGACAAAAAGACCCAAAGAAGAAGCAGGGAGAGTCTCCCCAACCAATGCGTCCTCCTTGAAGCAATTCGGCCTCCACCTGTAGATGAGAAAACGTGGAACAAAAAAGATAGCAAGATAATCTCCAATATCACAGTGCAAAGGAAGAACAAACAGTTGAACTCCAAAAGCATTCACCACCACAAGACAAGTAGATGCAATAATAATTTCTATTCCAGTAATCCAGAGCCAAAAGTCCCTTTACAATGAGAAGCTCTCTCCTTTAAATAGGATGGAGAGATACCAAAACCCTAACCACCTTTTGAATGGATGGCTAAGATTAAAAGATCAAAGTGATCTAATCAATGGTTGAGATGATCTCAACATAAAGTACATGGATCAATATAACAATATAATACATCAATGGACAAAATCGCCATAGGAGAGGGAGTCCCACCAAATGTCAATGATAAAACATAACAACTAGCTCATGGTGGGTCTAGGGGGTCATGTCTAGCCTCCTTAGTGTGTCCCCATGGCACAATATCAATAAATGACTAACACAAGCACCAAATCGTGCCTCTCTGGGAAAGTCGTGACCCTCAGAAGGCTCCAGAAAACCATAAAAAGTGCCGGAGAGATGGGTGTGGGCCCTACTGAAAGTTGAAATTGTTGGAGAAGGGGTGGAAGACATCACACTCATCATCAAACATCATCCCATGCCATTTCCTTGCCTCAAAAACCCAAATTGAATTCCTCTGTAGCCATTTTTACCATTTTTAATCCGCCTCGGGAAATGTGAACCTACCCAAACTGCCTCCTGGAGTGCCTGCGCTATCAAGGTGAGCCCACCAGGCTCTCTAGGAGGGGGGTAATATGGTAAAAACAAGTGGCTGGACCACCCCCTCCAGATACAACGCCCTAGGTGAACCAATCAGATCCTCTCTCTGCTCTGACAGGCCATCTGATATGGCAAAACTGCACCCGGATGGCCAATTGAGGCCAATCATCACTGTAACTTCCCAGAACTGAAAACAGACTGTCTCATTGGACTTAGGGAGCCCAAATCCATCTAAGGTGTGTACTCATACACCCTATGGATCTCTGCATTATCATATAAAATATCCAATATGCCCGGACAGACTAAATACTAATAATCTGTAAAAGTGCTGAAAAACACAAATCATCATCATAAGCCTGAAACCACTGCATAGAACCATCTGGTGACCTATAGTAGACCACATATCATATCTCTGCATCATCTGAGGTCTATCCACCTCATGTCCTGTAGTTGACCTTGGTCAAACTAGGTTTGACCAAGTCAACATGACCAATAATATAACCCAAGCTGTCATCAAACTGCTGCAAGTGTCAAAGGTTAAATCATGCTCTACAACTCATTCAAGTAACAATTATAACAAGAAGTAATCATTTCTCTGGCGATCAAAAAACATTTATAAAGAGTTTTAAATATTATTTATGACTCAGACAAAACTTTCAAGACCATACTCACTTCCTAGTTGTGATCATTTTGCTAGTGAAGGGTGAAGGCTAAAACTGAATAGGCTAGGCCAAGGGATGAATACTAACTTGAAACTGTGACACTCTGGATATGGAAAGGGAATACACACTCTAGCATATGCTGGATGGACAATAACACGAGGGATGGCAATGTCTCACAAATGGATAAGTTGTTTCAGAGGTGTTTATTCACCTTAGCAGATGCTCACAATCCATGCCAATAAAAATGAGGCCAGCAATCGTTTAGATATAGAGTTTAAGAACCATAGCTTTTTGGGCCTTTGAGTTTCCATAGCCTTTGATCTATGTGTGTTGAAAAACACATTGCATAGATTTACATTTATTTAAGGCTTACATTTCACATTTCACATTTTATAGCCAAGTTCATTACGCTTGCCTTGCATTCACGTGTGTTCAGAAACACTTGTTACATGAATGGGCTTATTTCACAAGATATACATTTGATTTCCAAAGCCAGTTTCATTTGGCTTGCCTTTCATTCACGAGTGTTTGAAAATACGTTCAAGAACGGGCTTTCACATAAGATATACATTTCATTTCCATATATTGTATTGATGGCAGTACTATCTGTTTCAGGTTTAGCCAACACAACCTAGGAAACTCAGAGCTGAGAAACAATAAACAAGGGGAGGCTCATCCAACAAAGAGGCTAAAGTGGGGGAAGGTCCTCCATGCCACTAGTCAAGTAGTAAGTCAAGGTAATAAACAAACTGGAAGGTAATGGATGGGTGGAGACAATGAATAATGATACCAACACTAGCAAGCCAAAAGATGGTGGGAATGATCACCTCTATTCTCCCTAAGGAGGGTAAAACCGATGGGTATAGATCAAGAATTTCTAAGTTTGAGTAGGGACAATATATATAATATAAAGATACAACCATGTCCACATATCTATATGATCGCCAGATCATGATATTAAATGCTAAGACATGTCACAAGAATGAGTATAAAAGCAATATAACCATAACACAAGAATATACCTGCTGAATCATATACCTGAATGCACACAATCTGAACCATCATTTGTCCACTGAGAACCTGCTGCTGCAACTCTGAGCAATACTGTCTGCTCTTCAAATGTCTAAATGGCTACATCAGTCCTCTAATCTGAGTGTCCTGAAACTCAGTCATGGCATGGGGAATAAAACTGCTGTCCATAATATAATAATGATCCATAATAGATGCTCATCTCGGCATCTCAATGTAAGGGAACTGGCTGAAAAGTGTACTGGAATCTGAAAAATAGAATATGGTAGCCTGACTACTATATATGTGATAACAGGTACCATGTTGCAAATCATATCTTGTGATGAAAATCACAGGAGTTAACCATATGCAATATGAGGGGTAACACTCCATGCTATATTTGCCTCTTTACTTGAATGGTGGCTAAACGCCAATCTCAAGCCCACATGCTGGACACATTGGGACATGTGGGTCTCATATGCCCAGCATGCATTGGATATGTTTCTGCCATAGGAAATGAATCTGGGTGTTTTCGAGAGAAGTGGGACCCACTTATCCACATGCCCAACATTTGGATATTGGATACGAGGGGAAGAGGAGCATACCGTGTTTCCTAGATTACATCATATGCATTACTAAGTTTCTTTGTCCCTTGCAGGTACTAGAAGATTCTCATTGTTATGGTCCAATCTTGCTTTATAGGATTTAACATGAACTAATTAATCGACTCCTATGGCACAGGGAGTATTGTATTTGTCTGAATCATGGAATACATTAGGCTTTTGCTTACACTTTGGCATCAATGCCTCTCCTCATTAGTCTTTAACTCAATATTCTTTAGTACTTTGTAATTTTAGTTGATAAGAGTTGATATGGGCTTGCAATCCTTCATCCAAAATTGTTCAAGGATACTAGAAAGTTATTTCTTTTGGTTCAAAACAATTTTCCAGTTCTGCTTCAGCCTTAATGTGAGTGGCCAAGGCCCAAGAGGGCCACTTGGAGAGTTTGGATCTCACAAATGTGAGAAACAGCTGATTCTCTGTAGGCTCATGATAGATAATATCTTGACAATACCCAACATCAGTAACCAAAGCTAATAACCGCAGATTATCAAAACCTTTTCCATGCCCTTCTCTTCCTTTTCAGCCCCCCAGCACAACCAACTTGAATTGTCTTATTTAGTCCAACTTGAATTGTCTTATTTAGTTATCGCCCAACATTAATTATTTTCAGTGACACCCCTATCGTGAATACTAAATAGTGAGATAATCCAATGCCCTTGTCATACCCCAGGAAGGAACAATATTCAAATTAAAATTGGGGTTGAACCGTTTAGAAAGCAAGGAAGCAATGAATGAATGAGTTATTGGCTAGGATGAACAATATATAGTATTTGGATTCTGAAAAGCAGAAGGGGAATAAAGTTTAAGAAGTTGGAGAAGAGCAGTCTTCCATTTGATTTACCTTACATGGTGATTTGTCATTCACTCGCTTGGACTGTTTGTAGATCACTTTAGGGCACAAATAAAATATCAATTTTGGACAAGGTTGAGTAGCTTCAGGAAAAATATCAATGAAGGGGATAGTGGAATGAGGAGGTCTGAATGTAGACATGAAATGAAATCTGCAGGTCTATTCTAGAAGAGAAACTGTGAATACCAAATGTACATTACTGAAGGGTAACTCTATAATATGAAATATCTATGGATTATTGCATTTGTCCAAACTATAAACCATACATAGTCCCAGATAGATGCTAGAAGCTGATGCAATTATACAGGGGGAGGAAGAAAATAAAAGATCACTTTGTGTGCCCGACTTATTCATGATTTGACCCAAAAGGTAGTTAGGTGCTCAGCATAATCGTCTTGAAATAATGCAAAGTGAACTCAGAGTAAATAAGTGCCACAAATTCAAAGTGGTAAGATCAGAATGACTTGCTCGAGAGTTTTAACTGGAGATTAGAAACAACAAATGACTTTGAGGCTTTTTATAATTGTAGCCATCAGCAGCCCAGTCCCAGAATATTGCTTTTGGTTTGTTTTTTTTGTATGGACTGTGTTTCTACAATTGAACTTCTGTTACTTTAATAAATAAAATATACCCTTTTTTCTCCCAAAATACGAGTTACAAAACTTTTGTATTCACTGTTTTTATGGATTAGTACTTTGTTTTTCATCTTATATGAAAAAATAAAGAGAGATGTGTACTGGAAGATTTGTGGTGAACAAAACCAAAGAATACATGGTTTTCAACTACAAAGTCCAACTCTGATATTTGACTAGGATGACTGCTTAATCTGAAGTTTTTTGTTGCACGTGTTCATTAGAAATAACCCCTGTAGTCATGCTTATTTGACTTTTGAGATTGGTGGTCCTTGATTACATCAGTGGTTATATCAATATTTTGGGGTGCAATAAGGTTAAGATTTATTGATACAGCTATTCATGTAATAAGATTGTCCCAGTATTTTGTTTTAAATATTCTCAATGGCTAATTCTGTTTCTTTCATGCAATGGGTAGTAGGAACTGGTACAGAGGGAACAAGAAGGTCAGTTAGATGAAGGTTTTCTTTCAGAAGTCAATGCACAATTACGACAGGTGAGTTGCTAATGGGATTTTTAGAGTAAAATAATATCTCATACTTTCTGTTTGTTTGGTTAATATAATACGTCCTACAGGCAAATATGCTACCATGAAATTTTGATATCTTGGTCAAGATGAATTTTATGAGGGCAGAAAATACTACCAAAGTTTGAACATTGCCTTGCCATTTCTTTATCTGATTTAGAACAGTAATTCCTCAAGTTCCAGTTCATACAATCCTCAAGATGAGCCGTTCTTGATTTTTTCTTCAAAGTAGTTTCTTGGATGCCTTTATTTACATCGTAATTTATTCTTTTTGTTTTGACAAGCTATTTACTATTTTTTGCAAACTTAATAAATACAATAATAATCATTTTTTTCATTTTCTTAAACATATAAAGCAACAACAAAATCAAACAAACACATTGCCACATAAAAATGAAAATAAAACTGATAATATAAGATGTCAAGTAATACATGACACATCTATATTGAAACTGATAGCTGTGTTGAGCTTTAACAGGCTGAATCCAAATCATTAGACACAAATATGTAAAGTTATCTCATGTATATAGCAAGGGTGCTTATAACCAAAATAACAACTATTGCAATCCAAATATGAACCAAAATACATCAAAAAGAGGCCCTGCATGACCTCTAGAGTCCAAAGTCCAAACATAAGCATAGTAGTCATGTAATTACTAATTTACTGATAACTAGAGTCTAGAGTCTACAATCTAAGATTCGAATCAGATGCTAGAATCATCTGAATCAGTATCCTCCACATCCTCATGATCAACAAACTTTGCACCGGGATTTTGACTAGACTCCGCTGGGCCTGAAGGTCCAACCTAAGTCACCGGATTCGGTGATTTTTTGCCATATAATTCGAAAATCACTGATTTTCAGTGCCTGGCGAACTAGTTCATTGAAATTCTGTGATTTTAAAGGCTAATAACCCATGCGGTCTGCTGGTAATCCCTAGTTGACGACCTAAACTACCTCTGCATTAACTCATTGCTCATTATGTGAGTCTGTGAGTGAGCTGCTATCCTGAAAAATTCCGTGAGTGGAGACTGAAGTGTGGAGGCCGCCGTCTGAAGTGTAGAGCTGTCGTTCCATGAGTCACAGAGGGTCAAGCCTCGAGTCTGTAGTTGTTGAGGCCCCAAGGGACAGGCAACGTTTACTCACAGTTGAACTTTGAAGTAGGCACAGCGATGCAGGTGGTAATAAAGACTTACGAAGATATGTTTCTCACATTAAGGATTACGAAGATATAGAATAAAGGCAAGGATTAATGCTTTTTTAGAGTTAGATATAGTTAGTTCAATATGTTTTTAGATTAGATTAGCATGATCACTGAGTCTAAGTTAAAATATTTTTTTATTTTGTCTAAATTTATTTTATATTAATTTATTAATTTTAAAAATTAAAAAAAAATTATAATAAAAAATTAATTTTCATTAACTTTAGTTTATTATAATATTATTTTTTTGTTAGTTGAGTACAACTTAGTTTAATACAATGTTGCACGACTCGGACTCGGCAAAGACTCGGCTGGCATATGACTCGTGGACTCGGGAAAGACTCGGGACTGACTCGGCAAGACTCGGCAAATAGGAAAAAAAAAAATTGTACATTTTGGGCAAAACAAGAGATTAAAAGCATTTCCAATCCATATAAGCTATACAAATACAATTTATGCAGTAATTCATAACATTGTCTCATAAACTCATAAACAATGACTATACGACATAAGTTCATAACATAATCAATTTTAAAATAATAAAATTAAATAATATATATACAAAATATATAACAGAAATAAAAAAATATAAAAATATATATAAAAAAAAATATAAAACAAAATATAACAAAATAAAAAAAAAAATATATATAACAAAAAATTAATAAATTTTAATTTTAATTTTAAAACATATTACATAAATACAAATTTAAAATAAAAAATAATACAAATAAAATAAAAAAATATAATAAAAAAAATTATAACAAAAATCTAAATAAACTATGTAACACAAAATATATAATAAAAATATAAATAAAAAAAACTACATATATAATATATATTATATATAAAATACATAACAAAAAATATTTAATTAAAAATTATATAACAAACAAAAAATATATAAATAAATAAAAACTATATAACGTAAAGTTGAAAACTTGAAACTATAAATAAAAAAACCATATAATATAAAAAAAAACATATAAATTAAACATGCCGTGGAACAACAGCTCGAACAGCAGCCCCCGCGACTCCTTCAATCAGAATGCCGTCGAACAGCAGCCCCCACCCAACAGAATGCTGATTGATGGCGTAGACTCTCCTGCTGACTGCCGCTGATCACCATTCCATGTCCATCGACTGCCGTAGGGACGCCTGTTGGAAACCCAGGGCAACGAAGTCTAAAATTAAAAATGAACGAATTTGCCTCCATTTCCGCGATTTTTATTTTTCCTTTGTTTGCCGAGTTCGAGCGATTCATCACGATTTAGGGCGAGTACGCCGAGTTTAGGGCGAGTACGACGATTTTGCTGAGTATGACGAGTTCAAGGCCGAGTCTTCTGCGAGTGCTCGGCGTGGGGGTTGACTCGTCCCGACTCGCGAGTACTCGCGAGTCTGGGGCGAGTGGTGCTTCACTGGTTTAATAATCTATGTTAATATTTACATTCAAAGCTAAAATGATGTTATGTGATTTGGTAAGAATATAAGTTTTCTTGTTGGGATGCTAAATAGCCTAAATATATTTAATTTTCAAATTTTATAGTCATTCGAACTAAATGTCGAATTTTATCGCCAAATTTTCCATTGTCGATTTTTTGTCGAATTTCAAGGTCTCCGAATTCAAACACGAACTCAAACTAGAGGACTTAGGGTCCAACAACAATGCTAAGATCCTCTACCCGTGGAGGTGGGTCAAAGTCCATCCAAGATAGGTCTTCATTGTCAAATTTTGCTGGCTGAGTCTGCACAACCCACTCTGATGAGGGATCAATATCATTCGAGTCCCTGGTGCTTGAATCATGGGTCTTGCTCAACAACTGGTTGCGCCTCAACGTAAGGTTGTACTAGACAAATACCATATCATTCAACCATTTGTTCCAAACGGTTTTGCTTCTTGGTGTGGATGCACTCAAGAACACTCCAATTGCGTTCACACCCAGAAGCACTGCATGTCTAGTTCAAGATCCGAGTTGCAATTTTTTGCAAATTAGGGCATTGACTACCAAATTGCCCCCATCAATATGCTGCAACAACAGTTGAAGACAAAGAACCTTTGACTAAACTTTTTCCATCAATAATATAACATAAAATATTTCAAATTACTTGCTGTAATGTCCCAAACTGATATTTCTTTCTTTTTCTGGAGTTCTGTTGCTTACTAGTAGTCTTTATGGCTCAATAGTTGACATAAGTATGAATGTATGTACTGAACTATGCTTGCATGGGTTTGCCAACCCCTAAATAACCCAAATAATCATAAATGCTATAAAATAGGAATAGGGAAGATGCATGTATGTACCAACAGATAAAGTAGTAGGTGTATGTCAATATGAGATCAGCACGCAAGAATTGTGACGGAAGACGAGCAAGATATGGAGTATTCCTTATAAATTTCCTTAAAATCCACTCTAGGGCTAGAGTATGCTGGATTAATTAATTTAATCCCAAATTGTTACTGTTAACCACACATGGATTTCTTCACTATGCAACGGAAAATAAATACTGAAAGAAATACCAATCAATCACACCAATAGTGACAACACAATCTTTTTGGGTATAAACCCCCGGACAAAACCCAAGATGGGAAAACCGGTGCAGCAGTTGAAGAAGATATTTTTATTAAGAAAATATGGAGAAATACAATTAAAAAATCGATCTATGCCCAACTAGCAAAATCGTACCACACAAACTCACTAAGAAAAACCCTGCTGAAAGGTATGGGCTGCTGTGCAGCTGTACGGCCGGCTGTTGTACGGTCGGCTACTGTACGGCCTACTGACGTCAGCTGTACGTAATCCGTACGACTGTTGTACGGCCTCCCTCTGCAAATCAATCTCGGCTCTCTCCTACTGGTCTGTACGGTCCTCTCTGGATCTATCCTCCTCCGTCTTCTTTGCAAAAACTCTCTCACTCAAAACTGCTCTCTGTCTCTGTTAGAATGTAATTGTCCTCTCCACCAATTGATCTTTTCTTTATAACTCATTGGCTAAGCAAAAACCTTAATCTCACTATAGATCTATGGATGAGATCCTCCGGTGAGATCAATGGCCAAGATTAAATTAGCCATCACTTTATTATATTTTCACTTTCACTTAATAAAAAGTGTTCCAATAAGTCAATTAATAATTAGTTCACTTTAATTAATTTTTCCAAAGTAAACTTAGGAAAAATATATTAAATACAACTGGCTTCCTTATTTAAGTCTTCTGAATGCAAGGACACATGCAATGCAGTAAGACTTTCCTTGTTGTCACTTTCTAACACTCCCTCTCAACGAGGAAAGGATTCACTAACAACCCCAGCTTGTCTCTGAACTTTACAAACTTGAATTTGCAAAGTGCCTTGGTGAATATGTCTGCCACCTGCTCATCTGTCTGAATGTAGTCCAACCGAATGGTTCCTCTCTGAACACAATCTATGAGGAAGTGATACTGGATGTCAATGTGTTTACTCCTGTCATGGAACACTGGATTCTAAGAAAGGTTGATACCACTCTGATTATCACAGTGAACAATAGTAGTCTCTATCTCACTCTCGAACAATCCTGAGAGCAACTTCCTCAGCCACATCCCCTCACATGCAGCCTTCTTGGCTGCCATGTACTCAACCTCAGCTGAGTTCAATGCAACTGACTTCTGCTTCCTGCTGAACCAAGAGACAACTCCTAGCCCAATGCTGAAGCAACAACCTGAAGTGCTCTTCCGATCCTGTACACATCCTGCCCAATCAACATCTGTGAAACTTGCCAACTGTATACTCCCAATGTGCTCATAAACCAAACCATACTCCATTGTGCCTCTGATGTAGCGAAGTATGTGCTTCGTAGCTGTCCAATGTACTCTTCGAGGGTTCACCATGAATTGACTCAAAGTTGACTACAAAGCTAATGTCTGGTCGAGTGTTGACCAGATACATAAGTGACCCGATAAGCTTCCTATACAGTGTAGGATCAAACTCCTCTGATCTTGATACATCAATCTTCCTCCAGTTGGTAACTAGAGGTATGGCCATAGGTCTACAGTCCTCCATCCTGAATCTCTTCAGGATCTCCACTGCATACTTCCACTGTCCAATGAAGAAGCATCCATCTCTCTGCGAAACCTCCAGACCTAGAAAGTAATGCATCAACCCAAGGTCTTGTTATCACATATATAGTAGCCGAGCTACCATACATTATTTTTCTGATGCCAGTACACTATTCAGCCAGTTCCCTCACATTTGAGATGTTGAGATGAGCATCTATATTGGATCACTACCAGATTTTGGACAGCAGTTGTATTCCCCATGCCATGACTGAGTCTCAGGACACTCAGAGAGATGACCGATGTAGCCATTATACCATTGGTACAGAGCAGTCAGTAGTGCCCAGAGTTACAGCAACAGTTTCAGAGGACAGATGATGGTACAGATTGATGAGCATTCAGGTATTATGACTCAGCAGGCATATCATTGTGTTATGGTTATATTGCTTTTATACTTATTCTTGTAGCATGTCTTAGCACTTAGTGTCATGATCTGGCGATCATATAGATGTGTGGACCTGGTTGATCTTATTATATATATTCTATTGTCCCTACTCAGACTTAGAAGTTCACTACTCATACTCATTGGTTTTACCCTCCTTAGGGAGAATAGAGGTGATCATTCCACCATACCTTGGCTTGCTAGTGTTGGCTCCATTATTCGTTGTCTTCATCCATCCATTGCCTACCTTTTAGTTTATCACCTTGACTTACTACTTGACTAGTGGCATGGAGGACTTTTCCCCACTGTAGCCTTTGTATTGGATGAGCTTCCCTGTTTATTGTGTCTCGGCTCTGAGTTGGTGACAAAACTTACCTTTGGTGAGTTGGATTGTAGGCCTAAATCATTCTGGTCGGTTGTCCTGATGTTTGGCATTGGCTCGAACTCCCCCTAGTCACTTGAGATGTTGTTGGCTAAAACTGAAAGCTTATGTACTACTTATGGAAACTGATAAATTCGCCCATGGAAACTAAAAAAGGCAAGAGCAATGAACTGCTGAAAAATACTCCTCGAAGAGTATAAGAAAGGTCCAAAAAAGCAATGATTCTTAAAAGCTATATCTAAACAATTGCTGACCTTATACATGTATAAAAAACATGCCCTGGATGCAAGCTGCAACTAGTTGTGCTTATCAGCACACCTGAGATCCGAAGGGGTATGTAGGCCAAAAAGGCCATGAAATGAAATTGAATGATCCTAATGAACCTGGCTCAACTTGATATAGACATGATGCCTAAGTTGAATAAGCACTCTCTAAACAACTTATCCATTTGTGAGACATCGCCATTCCCTGTGTTGTTGCTCATTCAGTATATACTATGGTGTGTATTCCCTTTCCCATTTGCCAAAGTGTCACAAAGTTAAGTAGGTCAAGTCATCCCTTAGCCTAGCGAGTTATTTTAGCCTTCACCCTTCACTAGCAAATTGATCACAGCTATGAAGTGAGTATGGTCTTGAAAGTCTGGTCTGAGTAATAATAATAATTAATGACATTATATATTTGGATTTAGATCGCCAGTAATGATTACTTTGTGTTATAATTGTTACTTGAATAAGTTGTAGAGCATGCATTAACCTTTGACACTTTGCAGCAGCTTCCGATGATGGTCTGAGTTATATTTGGTCATGTTGACTTGGTTAGACCTAGTTTGACCAAGGTCAACCATAGGACATGAGATGGTTGGACCTTGTGATGATATGGATTGATGATATATGGTCCATGTACATGTACATGATGATTCTATGCAGCAACTATAGGGTTATGATGATGATTCATGGTTTACAGCATTATTTGATCATTTACAGATTATTATTATTTGCCCTGTTCCGGTATATTGGATATATATATTGATCATGCAGAGACTCATATGGTGTATGAGTACACATCTTGGATGGATTTGGACCTTCTGATTCCAATGAGAGTTTGTTTTTAGTTCCGGGCACTTACAGTGATGATTGAGCCTCAGTAGGCTATCCTAGTGCAGTTTTGGTCTGTCGGAGGCCCTGTTAGAGCAGATGTGATTTTTATCCGGTTGACCTAGGGCACTGTGCTTGGAGGGGGTGGTCCAACCACTTGTTTTTACCATATTAACCCCCTCCGGACACATTGGTGCCCTCACCTTGACAGCGCAGGCACTCTAGGGGGTAGTTTGGGGCAGTTTCATGCTTCCCGAGGCATTTCAGGATTGGTAGAAATGGCTATTGAGGAAATCGATTTGGGCTACCGAGGCATTGCTTTGGCATGGGATGATCAGTGATGATGGATTGATGTCTTCCACACCTCCTCCAGTAGTTTCAGCTTCATCAGGGCCCGCATCCATCACTTATGGCACTTTCTGATGATTTCTGAGGTCTTTTGAGGCCTACGATTTGACCATAGAGGCACGATTTGGTATATTGATGACTATTTTATTATTATTGTGCTATGGGGATTGACCAAGGGTGGCTAAAATTACCCCTTGGACCCACCATAAGCTTCCTATTGTATTTTGTCATCATGATTTGGTGGGATTCCCCTCTTCTAGGGCGATTTTGTCCACTTATATTATATTTTATTAGTGATCCATGTATTTTATTGTTGAGCTCATCTCAACCATTAATTAGACATTTGTATCTTTTAATCTTAGCCATTCATTCAAAAAGTGGTTAGGATTTTGATGCCTCTCCTTGCTATTTAAAGGAGAAGCTTCTCATTTGTAAGGGGTCTTTGGCTCTTGGATTATTGGTATAGAAAAACTTTCTTGTGGAAATTCTTGTGGTCTCCTTTGCATCTGGTGTTCTTAGATGGTGATTGGAAAGTCTATTGCAACCTAGCATTTGGAATTTGTGGTAAGATCTATCTATTTTGGAAATTATTGTCTTGTCTACAGAAGGGCGAGTTCAACAAGGATGATTTTGCAAGGCTTCTTCAAATCGACTTTCTTGGCATTTTCTTGTATCCAGGGGTTATCATTAGTATCATTGTGATCTATGCTATCTTTGTGTTACTTCTCTTGTGGCATTAGTCTTATCTCTTGATTACATCAAATCTGATATTGTTGACGTTTGTTGTGCAGGAGAGAGGGCGCATTGGCTTCTTGGACTAAATCGATTGCATAGAAAACTACCTCAAAGCTTCTCAAATTGATCGGGTTTGCATAGATCATCATCATCAAGGCATCTACAAGGTTACCCAGGTAAGATCCAAAGGTTTGTTTCTCTTATCTTGATCCAATCCATTGACATAGCTCATAAATTGATAAAACCCTTATTTCTTCAAACCCTCATTTTTACATTTTTTCATATCTACTAAGATCTAGTGGTTTTTTGGGTAAGATATTTAAAACCCACCTCTATAGTATCCACGGCATCCCAAATCTATAGTTTGGTGAGGATTGGCCTCCATTTGACCCTCTTCCCAAGGCATTTAGCCTCTCCAAGCAAGGGCGCACTTCCTAGTTTGGTGGGTTGACCTAGATCTAGTATGTGGGTAGTTGAGATCCTGCTTGATTCATGATCTACACATCCAATAACCTACCCCTAGATTGTCACTTTTCTGATTTCTACCTTGTGGACCCTATTTCACATTTTAAGGGATTTAATCCCCATTTTGGACCACTTGGTATCTTCAAACTCAGATCTAGTAAGATCTAGCCATTGGATTGCCATGAAATTATAGATCCACACTCTCACTTGCTTAAACTACTTGGATCTAAAGTTTGGGTGCCATTGGACTTGTCTTGACCCCACTTATCCCACTTTTTAGCCTCCTTGGGTAAAGTCGCACCACCTTGGAGAAGTGAGTTGGTCCACTTCTAGGAAATGGGTATATGAGATTTCAGTGGATTTGGAACGGGAGTAATTCATAACCTAGGTCTAGTAGGTCACCTTGTCAAATCTTGCCTTGGGGATAGCTTTCCTTGTTTTAAGGGATTGTGGTCCACTTAGGTCAAACCTAGATCTAGAACTATTCATCCATCAAGACTTTAATTGCCCACTTGTCTCATGCAATAGGAGTCCTTAACCATAAGTTAACTCTACTTTGACTCCATTATCCCAATTCCCAAGGCACTAGTCTCTCTCCAAGTCAATTCAACTTTCCTAGATTGTTGTTTTAACTTGTGGTTTGACCCTTGTGTGGTAAACTAAACCCTTCGATGCCATAATACTTCATGATCAAGCTTGTCACTTGTACTAGTTAGCCCCAATTCAACCCCTAAACTACCCTGCATTGGACACGGTTCCCAAGGCAGTGGATTTTCTCACATTGAACTAGTACTTTAATCTTGGATCCTATTTGACAAATCATAAGTCACTTTCACATCAATAATGAACCAAAGCTATACTCATTGAACCCCTCACTTGTCTTGTGACTTCATCCTAAGGTCTAGGACAAACCATACACCTTACTTCACTTAGAATTAACTTGATTTGGTGTCTTGGTTTTGATCTCTCCTGTTGGGAGTAGATCGGGTCTCCCCCTTTGTTGTCTGGGCTAGATAACATAAAGTGAAGGTTGCCTCGACTGGCGTGACAACCATATATTGGAGGTCGAGGTGATCGTGGTTGCACCTTTGAGTTGCCCTTCCCTATTGCCATCCATGAGTGGATACATCCATAGGGGTAACTACCGTTTAGGTGACAATGGGTCTTTCATCTCAAACTCCACTGTAAGGTTTGACTTGCAGTCCCTGATCAGCCTCTCATCTCCTGTAAGAAAGAGATCATCCACATATAGTACCAGTATGAGAGGTACCTCACCTGATAAGAAGTACAGGTTATGGTCTGCCTCACTCCGTTGGAAACCCATCTCTCGTAGATAGTTGTCAATCCTCGAGTACCATGCTCGAGGTGTCTGCTTGAGCCCATAAAGAGCTCTTTGCAACCTGCATACATGTGACTCTCTACTCTCCGCCTGAAACCCCTCTCGATGCTCAATATAAACCTCTTCCTCAATAACTCCGTTGAGGAAAGCTGTCTTCACGTCCATCTGCTGAACGTGCCAACCCATCTCTGTTGCCAATGATAGGATCGTTCGAATAGAAGAATACCTAGCGACATGGGCGAAGGTTTCTGTTATCACATATATAGTAGCCGGGCTAGCATACATTTTTTGTTAGATTCCAGTACACTATTTAGCCAGTTCCCTTACATTGAGATGCTGAGATGAGCATCTATTTATGGATCACTATCAGATTTTGGACAGCAGTTCTATTCCCCATGCCATGACTAAGTCTCAGGACACTTAGAGAGATGACCGATGTAGTTATTTAGCCATTTGTATAGAGCAGTCAGTAGTGCCTAGAGTTACAACAGCAATTTCAAAGGACAGATGATGGTTCAGATGATGATCTTTCAGGTATATGACTCAGTAGGTATATTATGGTGTTGTGGCTATATTGCTTTTATTTCCATTTTCTTAGCATGTCTTAGCATTTAGTATCATGATCTGGCGATCATATAGATATGTGGACCTGGTTGTACTTATATATATATCATATGTGTCCCTACTCAGACTTAGAAGTTCTTGGCCTATACTCATTGGTTTTACCCTCCCTAGGGAGAATAGAGGTGATCATTCCCGCCATACTTTGGCTTGCTAGTGTTGGTTTCATTATTCACTATCTTCATCCATCCATGAGTTACCCAATTTGTTAATTACCTTGACTTACTACTTGACTAGTGGCATGGAGGACCTCCCCCCACTGTAACCTCTATATTGGATAAGCTTCCCTGTTTATTGTGTCTTGGCTCTGAGTTGGTGACAAAACTTGCCTATGGTGAGTTGGTATTCCTTGTGAATTCCCCCTAGTCACTAAAAATGTTGTTGGCTAAACCTGAAACTTTTAGTGCTGCCATGAATACAAAATATGGAAATGAAATGATATATCTTGTATGAAAAGAAAGCCAAATGAAAATGGCTATGAAAATATCAAATGCTATGTCTATTGTGAAATGTAAATTCCTAGGTAAACAAGCTGTCTGTGACACCTAGAAGTGCTCAGGTAAACAAGTGCCTTAAAAACACACCTGCATCAAAAAAAGCTTAAATTAAATATAAATCATGCAATGTGTTTATAAACACACATAGATCAAAGGCCATGGAAACTCTAGGCCCAAAAAGCAATGGAACTTAGACCATATATAAAAAAGATTGCTGGCCTCATTTGTATTATGGATTGTGGGCATCAGTGTAAGGTGAATAAACACTCTTTAAACAACTTATCCATTTGTGAGACACTGCCATTCCCTGTGTTGTTGCTTGTCCACTATATGCTATGGTGTGTATTCCCTTTTCCATTTCCAAAGTGTCACAGTGTTAAGTCAGTAAGTCATCCTTTAACCTAACCATGTTATTCCTAGCCTTCACCCTTCACTAGCAAATTGATCACAACTATGAAGTGAGCATGACCTTGAAAGTCTTATCTGAGTAATAAATAATAATTAATGACATTTATTTGGATTTAGATCGCCAGTAATGATTGCTACTTGTTATAATTGCTATATGAATGGATTGTAAAGCATGTTTTAACCTTTGACACCTTGCAACAGCTTAATGACAGTTTGAGTCATATTTTGGTCATGTTGACTTGGTCAAACCTTAGTTTGACCAAAAGTCAACCTCAGGACATGAGGTGGCAGACCTCAGATGTTATAGATAGATGATATATGGTCTGGTACAGGTCACCATGGTGGGCTTATGCAGTGGTTTTAGGCTTATGATGATGATTTGTGCTTTTCAGCACTTTTACAGATTATTATTATTTGGTTTGCCGAATATGATGAGTATTTATTTTGGACCATGCAGAGGTTTATATGGTGTATGAGTACACATATTAGATGGATTCGGACCTTCTGAGTTCACTGAGATTGTTTGTTTTCAGTTCCGAGCAGTTATAATGATGATTGAGCCTCATTTGGCTATCCTAGTGCAGTTTTGGCTTGTCGGAGGTGCTCTGATTGGTTCACCTAGAGCGCTATTTTTGGAGGGGGTGGTCCAACCACTTGTTATTACCATATTACCCCCTTCCTAGACACTTTGGTGATTTTTATTTTTGGAGCCAGGCACTCTAGGTGGTGTTATCACCTAAACTGTAGCTACCCCTATGGATGTATCCATTAATGGATGGCAATAGGGGAAGGGCAACTCAAAAGGTGCAACCACGATCACCTCGACCTCCAATAGATGGTTGTCACGCCAGTCGAGGCAACCTTCGCTTTATGTTATCTAGCCCAGACAACAAAGGGGGAGACCCGACCTACTCCCGACAGGAGAGATCAAAACCAAGACACCAAATCAAGTTAATTCTAAGTGAAGTAAGGTGTGGTTTATCCTAGACCTTAGGATGAAGTCACAAGACAAGTGGGGGGTTCAATGAGTATAGTTCATTGTTGATGTGAGAGTGACTTATAATATTAAAGTGAGATCCATGATTAAAGTACTAATTCAATGTGAGAAAATCCATTGCCTTGGGAACCGTGCCCAAAACAGGGTAGTTTAGGGTTGAATTGGGGCTATATAGTACAAGTGACAAGCTTGATCATGAAGTATGATGGCATCAAAGGGTTTAGTTTACCACACATGGGTCAAACCACAAGTTAATCCAACAATCTAGGAAAGTCGAATTGACTTGGAGAGAGACCAGTGCCTTGGAAATTGGGATAATGGAGTCAAAGTAAAGTTAACTTGTGGTTAAGGACTCCTATTGCATGAGACAAGTGGGCAATTGAAGTCTTGATGGATGAATAGGTCTAGATCTAGGTTTGACCTAAGTGGACCACAATCCCTTAAAACAAGGAATTCTATCCCCAAGGCAAGATTTGACAAGGTGACCTACTAGACCTAGGTTTTGAATTATTCCCGTTCCAAATCCACGAAAATCTCAAGTACCCATGTCCTAGAAGTGGACAAACTCCCTTCTCCAAGGTGGTGCGACTTTGCCTAAGGAGGCCTAAAAGTGGGATAAGTGGGGTCAAGACACGTTCGATAGCATCCAAACTTTAGATCCAAGTAGGTTGATCAATGGGGAGTGTGGATCTACAATTTCAAGGCAATCCGATGGCTAGATCTTACTAGATCTGAGTTTGAAGATACCAAGTGGTCCAAAATGGGGATTAAATCCCTTAAAATGTGGAATAGGGCCCACAAGGTAGAAATCAGAAAAGTGACAATCTGGGGTGTTGGTTAAAATTAATGTTACTTAATTCACCTCAATTTAATTATCAACCGGAGAATCGTAAACTTTGAGCTGCTACACTATATGTGCAGGCAAGGCAGTTTTAATGCTCGTGCTGACAGAAATGCTAGTCTACTTCAAACAAAGCAATGAAATGGATGAAACTATTGCTATCCTGGATGATCTATACTAAGGACTCATAGATTTGTTCTAAAACAAACGGAAATCAATTTACTGACTATCAAACTCAGCATAGCCTACAGCAATCTACAGGCTACAGCAATTCTTTGAAACAGCCCTAATCTTTCAAAGAAATCCTTCCTACAGCAATGCTTCAAAAGAACAATCTGCTGATAAATTAAACAAACCCTTGAACTACAGCAATCTCTTAAAGTAATTGACAGTCTCTGCAGCAATCTTAAGCTATCGTAACTAAGGTTTACTTTCAAAACAATCAGCCTGCTAAGGGAGGGATTTACCTGTCAAATGCACATGCTCAGTCAACGTTGTTTTATATTTAAACTCCAGTTATTAATTCTACCAAGTCTAATACTTAAATTCACACAAACACTTCTAGAGCTGAAGTAAAACCTATGACCTCTTGACTTTGAATTGTCAATACACAGCCTATCAAAAGAAAGCTTGGCTGGTTATTATTAACCCCATATACTCTGCTTATGATTTGTGCATACAAATGCACACCAGAGAACGCCAAAGTTATTCAGATAATGTTCATCAATAGATATTAGAACTGTGTAAGAAACATTCACTGGTTCTGGTCTGTTTATGCAGACTGTGAAACTAATGTTGATTTGAGGAAGCAGGATTATAAACCAGCATTCCTTTCCAAACTCATTCAATATCAAACAGCACAACTTCAACTCTTATTTAATCACTTATTTAAAAGACTATTTAACAAACCCTATACGCTCTGTAGACTACGGTCTTCAAACCCTCTACAAAATATTACAAATGCTGTTCAAATCCAACAAAATATCCTACAGCTCTGCAAGCTTGAAAGTAAAAAGGATGGGCTGTTCATCAATTATTCTCACGCTGCAGCAAAAGGATTCTTCAACAGCTAGAGTCGAGTTCATTATCTAATTTGCCAATACCACGATTCACACTGGAAATCAAAAGGAAAATTTAAATACACACCATTCATCAATTTATTCTACAGTCCTGTGAACAAGAAGAGTCTAAACCAATCCTATAGCTATTCATTTATCGCTATATGCTGGCAGTGAAGACAATGTGAAAGCTCAATCTACTTGTAATCCTTCACAACATAAAACTTGAATCAAACCCATCACACGATTTATGAATACCATAACCCTAAGCAATAATTATAGCCATTTATACACAATCCACGCTGAAAACCAGAAAGGGGTGTTAAATACAAACTGTTCCTGAATCTATTCAGCAAGCTAAATCAATTGCAAATGACTAAGAATCTACAGACATGCATATGAGTAAAACCATCAGCATTCTATAGAACAGTATCAAAGGAAGAAAAACGTTATCCTGCTATTGCAAAATACACAATGCGAAATACCAAGGGTTGGTGTTGAAGGGGGCCCTCCCTCAATGCCTTCCAGTTCTAAGTCAAAACCTTGAAGGAGATAAACGCTAGTTGTATTAATGAAATGAAGTATTACAATCTTCTCTGAGCATCCTCCTGTTCTTAGGGTTTCAAGAATCCCTTTTATACTGAAAATACAGACTAGAATCGACCGTAAAACAGAGATCGATCCAATAAACAACCCTACAGCTAACTCGGCACATCTGAGCCAAATATGGGAGCTCGAATCCCCTAAAATCTACACAATACTAAAGCAAGAAAGCAATAGCTCCTCAATCAGAGATCATCCCCAGTACAGCACCTGGAAAGTCTGCGTAGGCATCTGGAAGGCGATGGAAGCTCAAGAGACACCCCAAATGTGGATCGAAGCCCCCGAATCACTGGTGCAGCTAACGTGAACCTGCCCTGGAGCGCCAAAACCCCTGCACAAAGGCAACAATGACCCATCAGTTGACCGGATATTTATATGGAGATTTAAAAACCCAATTTATGCATAAAACAATGTAAAGTGAGAAATAAATAACCAAAAATCACTTACCAAACTTTTGTCCACGTTGGTCTCCACAAAAGCATGACCATACACAAATAAACATTAATAAAACTAACTTATCATGTGGTTTCATAAGTTTTATTGTAGAAAATGATGTATTGGACAGCCAATAATAGGAGACCAACATGGGGGTAGGTTATTGGATGTGTAGATCATGAATCAAGCGGGATCTCACCTACCCACATACTAGATCTAGGTCAACTCACCAAACTAGGAAGTGTGCCCTTGCTTGGAGAGGCTAAATGCCTTGGGAAGAGGGTCAAATGGAAGCCAATCCTCACCAAACTATAGATCCGGGATGCCGTGGATACTATAGAGGTGGGTTTTCAATATCTTACCCAAGAAGCCACTAGATCTTAGTAGATCTGAAAAAATGTAAAAATGGGGGTTTTGATTAATTAGGGTTTTAAATGTTTTAGACAAGTGGATAGATCATGGAAAGAAATTACCTTGAGATCATACCTGAGTGATGTGAATGAGATGCCTTGATGTTGAGGAAGATTCCCGCAGAGATCAAATGAGAGATTGTTGATTTTGCTTGCCAAATTGATGCCCTAGCCCACAAGTGCACCCTCCTCTACCTGTCAATCCAAGGAAAATCGATTTCAATTAGAGAGGTCAAGTATGGAGGAAATACAAGTAAAATGCAATGATAACATAGAATAGAAGGTCCTGGGACAGTAATACTCCCTGTTACCAACGAAGAGATCCAAAGATGAAGTAGGGAGAGTCTTCCCCTACCAATACTTCCTCCTTAAAGCAAATCGGCCTCCACCTGTAGATGCAAAAACGTGGTACAAAAGATATGGAAAAACAAGATCTCCAATAACTCAGTGCAAAGGAAGAACCAACGAACGAACACCAAAAACATTCACCACAACACTGGAGATAGATGCAATAATAATTTTCTATTCCAATAATCCAGAGCCACAAGTCCCCTTACAATGAGAAGCTCTCTCCTTTAAATAGGAAGGAGAGGCATCAAAATCCTAACCACTTTTTGAATGAGTGGCTAAGATTAAAAGATACAAATGTTTAATCAATGGTTGAGATGAGCTCAACAATAAAATACATGGATCACTAATAAAATATAATTTGAGTGGACAAAATCACCCTAGAAGAGGGGAATCCCACCAAATCATGATGACAAAATATAATAAGAAGCTTATGGTGGGTCCAAGGGGTGATTTTAGACACCCTTGGTCAATCCCCATAGCACAATAATAATAAAATAGTCATCAATATACCAAATCGTGCCTCTATGGTCAAATCGTAGGCCTCAAAAGACCTAAAAAATCATCAGAAAGTGCCATAAGTGATGGATGCAGGTCCCGATGAAGCTGAAACTGCTAGAGGAGTTGTGGAAGACATCGATCCATCATCACTGGTCATCCCATGCCATAACTTGCCTCAGTAGCCCAAATCGATTTCCTCAATAGCCATTTCTACCAATCCTGAAATTCCTCGGAAAGCGTGAAACTGCCCCAAACTGCCTCCTGGAGTGCCTGCGCTGTCAAGGTGAGGGCACCAGTGTGTTCGGGAGGGGGGTAATATGGTAAAAACAAGTGGCTGGACCACCCCCTCCAAGCACAGCGCCCTAGGTCAACCGGATAATAATCACATCTGCTCTAACAGGGTCTCCGACAGACCAAAACTGCACTGGGATAGCCTACTGAGGCTCAATCATCACTGTAATTGCCCGGAACTGAAAACAAACTGTCTCATTGGACTCAGAAGGTCCAAATCCATCCAAGATGTGTACTCATACACCATATGAGTCTCTGCCTGATCAATATATATATCCAATATACCGGAACAGGGCAAATAATAATAATTTGTAAATGATCAAATACTGTTGTAAACCATGAATCATCATCATAACCCTGTAGCTACTGCATAGAATCATCATGTATGTGTACATAGACCATATATCATCTATCCATATCATCATAAGGTCCAACCATCTCATGTCCCATGGTTGACCTTGGTCAAACTAGGTTTGACCAAGTCAACATGACCAAATATAACTCAGATCTATCATCGGAAGCTGCTGCAAAGTGTCAAAGGTTAATGCATGCTCTACAACTTATTCAAATAACATTTATAACACAAAGTAATCATTACTGGCGATCTAAATCCAAATATATAATGTCATTAATTATTATTATTACTCAGACTAGACTTTCAAGATCATACTCACTTCATAGCTGTGATCAATTTGCTAGTGAAGGGTGAAGGCTAAAATAACTGGCTAGGCTAAGGGATGACTTGACTGAGTTAACTTTGTGACACTTTGGCAAAGGGAAAGGGAATACACACCATAGTATATACTGAATGAGCAACAACACAGGGAATGGCGGTGTCTCACAAATGGATGAGTTGTTCAAAGAGGGTTTATTCACCTTTAACAGATGTGCACAATCCATAATACAAATAAGGCCAGCAACTGTTTTGATAAAGCATTTAAGTTCCATTGCTTTTTGGGCCTGAAGTTTCCATAGCCTTGGTCTATGTGTGTTTATAAACACATTGCATAGATTTTCATTTATTTTAGGCTTTCTGCTGGAGGTGTGTTTTTAAGGCACTTGTTTACCTGAGCACTTCTAGGTGTGTCACAGACAACTTGTTTACCTAGGTATTTACATTTCCAAAAGATATAACATTTTATTTTCATGGCCATTTTCATTTAGGATGCCTTTCATTCATGTGTGTTTAGAAACTCATTGCATGAATGGGCTTTTCATACAAGATATAGCATTTCATTTTTTCCAGACTTTGTATTCATAGCAGCACTAAAAGTTTCAGGTTTAGCCAACACAACTTTAGTGACTAGGGGGAATTCACAAGGAACTCTAACTCACCATAGGCAAGTTTTGTCACCAACTCAGAGCCGAGACACAATAAACAGGGAAGCTCATCCAATACAGAGGCTACAGTGGGGAAAAGATCCTCCATGTCACTAGTCAAGTAGCAAGTCAGGGTGATAAACTAAAAGGTAGGCAATGGATTGATGAAGATAATGAATAATGGAGCCAACACTAGCAAGCCAAGGTATGGTGGAATGATCACCTCTATTCTCCCTAAGGAGGGTAAGACCAATGAGTATGAATAGTGAACTTCTAAGTCTGAGTAGGGACAATAGAATATATATAATCAGATCAACCAGGTCCACATATCTATATGATCTCCAGATCATGACACTAAGTGGTAAGACATGCTATAAGAATAAGTATAAAAGCAATATAACCATGACACAATGATATAGCTGCTGCATAATATACCTGAATGCTCATCAACCTATACCATCATCTGTCCTCTGAAACTGCTGCCGTAACTCTGGGCACTACTGACTGCTCTGTACCAATGGTATAATGGCTACATCGGTCATCTCTCTGAGTGTCCTGAGACTCAGTCATGGCATGGGGAATACAACTGCTGTCCACAATCTGATAGTGATCCAATATAGATGCTCATCTCAGCATCTCAAATGTAAGGGAATTGGCTGAATAGTGTACTGGAATCAGAAAAATAATGTATGGTAGCCCGGTTACTATATATGTGATAACAGGTGGCAGTTTGGGCAATTTCACACTTCCCAAGGTAGTCCGAAAATGGTAAAAATGGCTACAAAGGAATTGGATTTGGACTACTGAGGCAATGTTATGGCATGGGATGATCAGTGATGATGAGTGGGATGTCTTCCACACCTTCTCCAGCAGTTTCAGCTTCATCGGGACCCACATCCATCACTTATGGCACTTTTTGATGATTTCTGGAGCCTCCTAAGGCTCACGACTTTCCCAGAGAGGCACGATTTGGTGTCTATATTATTTATTCTTGGGTATTGTGCCATGGGGATTGACCAAGGGTGTTAGAAATTACCCCTTGGACCCACCATGAGCTATCTTTTATGTTTTATCATCATGATTTGATGGGATCCCCTCTTCTAGGGTGAGTTTGTCCACATATTGTATTATTTTTTTAGTGATCTACAATTTGGTGGACATTCGACTCCATTTTGCCCATTTCCCAAGGCACTAATCTTCCCCAAGTCAATTCGACTTTCCTAGATTGTTGAGTTATCTTGTGGCTTGATCTTTGTCTTGTTGCATGAAACACCTAGAAACTGTCATATCCTTTCATCAAGCATAGCTAGAAAGCCCTAATTGTCAAATCTCTGATTTGGGACACTTTCCCTGTTTTAAGGGTCACGTTTCCCAAGGCAGTTGATTTTGATCATTTGAAACTAGCTTTGAATCCTGGAATCATACCTAACAATTGAATCACTGTGTGTTATCTTTCATTGTCATACTATACCTTGTCCAAGGCTCCATAGTGGTCTTAATTCCTTATTTCTAGGGTTCCATACCTGTCACCTTACTTACCTGATTAGATTGATTTGATCTGGAGATTGGGTTGATCTCTCTTGTCGGGAGTAGATCTGGGTCTCCCCCTTGCTATCTTGGCTTTGATAGTTAAAGTGAAGAGTGCCTTGGTTGGTGTGACAACCATCCATTTGGGAATCAAGGCCCTCTTGGTTCACCACTTTAGTTGCCCGTCCCCTCTACCATCCACATTGGATCCACCTATAGGGGAAACTACGAGATTGGTGACAACAGTTTCCTCATAGTCATTACCTTCCTTCTGCGAATACCCCTTCGCCACGAAGCGTGCCTTGTATTTCTTTACACTTCCGTCTGCTGCATGCTTTACCTTGTGGATCCATCTGGATCCCACCACCTTCTGATCTTTTGGCCTCTGAACAACCTCCCATACCTGATTCTTCATGATTGAGTCATACTCCTTAACCATGGCCTCTTGCCACACATCATGTTGTGCAGCCTCCTCGAAACTAGGAGGTTCAGAGTCAATCAACTTTGTCATCAGTGCCATATAGCTCAACCTATCTGGTGGTTTGCTTTGTCTAATGGATCTCTGTGGAAGACTCACCTGTCTGGAATCTTGAACAGTGGATGTATACCACCTAGGCCGTGACTTGGTGTCTGTCTGCGGCGACTGCTGGATATCCTCCTCCCGCTGCTGCTCATCCTCCAAATCAATGATAGGAGGATCCTGTCCAATTGACTCCCTCTGACTGCCAGAACCTATGTTCTGTGTCTGTACTTGAGACTCCTCCAACTTGACTCCTCCCGAGTCCTCAGCTGGGCTCTCCTGTGCTGGTAAGTCCATAGATCTTCTCAAGGCTCTGTCCTCATCAAACTAGACATCCCTGCTCACAATGATCCTCTTGCGAGCTAGGACATATACTTATCAGCCTTGGAAGTCTCACTATACCCAACTAGAAGCCCCTACTCACCAGAAGGATCCAGCTTCTTCCTAGTGTCAGCATAAATGTGACAATAGTAGATACTCCCAAATATACGCAAATGACTCACATCTGGTCTAGTACCTGTAAATACCTCCTTAAGTGTTTTCCTCCCCAATGCTGTGTGAGGACACTTGTTCTGGACATATACTACAGTCCGAAATGCCTCGGCCCATAGGAATAGTGGTAATCCCTGATCAAATAGCATGGTCTTAGCTGCACTCACCAGTGTCCTGTTCTTCCTCTTCGCCACTCCATTTTGCTGGAGGGTGTGGGGAACAATGTGTTCCTTCTTGATCCCCTCTGATGCACAGTACTCCATGAATTCTCTGCCGGTTTACTCACCACTGTTATCTGTCCTCAATATCCAAATATTTCTCCCTGTTTCATTCTTCACGAGAGTCTTGAACTATCGGAACTGATCGAAGACCTCTGACTTGGCCTTCAGAAATTAGATCCAGATTTTCCTGGAATAGTCATCAATGAATGTGACGCAGTAACTGTAACCACTGAAAGAGTGGACGCTCATCGGTCCGGATACATCCGAATGCACCAAGCCTAAGGCCCCCTCAGACTTGTGCTCACTATGTGGAAAAGGTCTCCTGATGTTCTTCCCCAATGCACAACCCTTGCAGTGGTTGTGCTTCTCCTCCTGTACTGAAGGAACTCTGATAACTGCCTGTCTCAAATCCCTTAGTGCACCATGATGTAAGTGTGCCATCCTCCTATGCCATAACTCACAATCACTACTGTTGTTGCTGACCAGAGCCTTTGCACGCTCAAACTGTAGTCTGTAAACCTTCCCACTCTGAAACCCAATCATCCTGTCCAATCTCTGATCTAACCCATGTGGCCTGATATATACTTTCCTGTCCCGGAATGTTACTAGAAAACCCTTGTCTTCTAGTGTAGAAACCGATATGAGATTCTTCATCATCCCTGGGACATATAACACATCAGCAAAACTGATAGGTTTGCCAGACTCCCTCTAAACCGAAACAGTACCAACACCCTGCGCCTGATACCGCATATCATCTCCTAATTCAATATGGAGATTTACTCCACCCTCCTTCAAGCTCTTGAAGAAAGACCTATGTCCTGTCATGTGACAAGATGCACCACTATCCACATACTAGATACTGTTGTCTACGGAACTTGCCATGCAAGCTATCAAGCAAAAGTCTTCATCAAAACTTTTGCCGAAATCATCCACCTCTGCAGAACTTGCCATCTGAGTGTTGTTGTTGTTGTTCTTCCTCTCTGGGCACTGAGAAGCAAAGTGTCCACACTTGTGGCATATGAAGCACTTGACTTTTGACATGTCCAAGTTCTTCTTGCCACTCTTCTTCTTCTTTGCCTTCCCCTTACCTTTGCTTGTAAGGGCTAGAGCCTCTTCATCCACGACCTATGTAGCATCGCTGGATGAAGCTGAGCCTTGACCCATTCGGGTATCTTCCTGTGCGAAGTCATCCCACAATCTCTGCCAGTCAGGGAGCTTCTCCCTAGGCACCGCGCCTTTAACAAAGACGTCCCATGGCTTAGAGAAGCCATTGAGAGCTATACGAACTAGCTCCTCATCCTTAGTCTTAGAGCCCACTGCTCCAAGCTCATCCCTAATCTGTGTGAGCCTTGTAAGATAAGGCACCACTCCTTCACCCTTGGCCATCCTGGTACTGCGCAATCTCTCCTGCAACACCATCTTCCAGTTTTCATTCTTGCTCAGGTAAAGACTTTCCAAAGCCTTCCACATCTCTAATGCAGTCTTCTTGCCAGACAGGTGAGGGACTATGTGGTCCTTCACCCCATCTAAGATGATCAACATAGCTCTGGAATCTATCTTCTTCCACTTAGCCAACTCTGCCGGATCTGTGGGAGCAGGCTTTTGATCATCAATGTGCTCTTCAACATCACTGACATCTAGGATCTTGGTGATCCTCTCTTTCCAAGTAGGAAAGTTTTGTGCCCCCTGGAGTCTATCCTCAACTCTCAACTGTACGACCATAGTGAATAGTGCCTGTAAACCCTAGGATAGATATGCCAATAATCTATCCAACCAACCTATTGCTTTCTTTCAGTCTGCTTAGAAGAGCTCTGATACCATGTAAATTTCCTTAAATTCCACTTCAGGGCTAGAGAATGCTGGATTAATTAATTTAAACCCAAATTGTTACTGTTAACCACACATGGATTTCTTCACTATGCAGTGGAAAATAAATACTGAAAGAAATACCAATCAATCACACCAATAGAGACAACACAATCTTTTTGGGTATAAGCCCCAGACAAAACCCAAGATGGGAAAACCGGTGTAGCTATTAGAGAAGATATTTTTATTAAGAAAATATGGGGAAATACAATTCAAAAATCGATCTATGCCCAAATGGCAAAATCGTACCACAAAAACTCACTGAGAAAAACCCTGCTGAAAGGTATGGGTTGCTGTGCAGCTGTACGACCGGTTGTTGTACAGCCTGCTGTTGTATGGCTTGCTAACATCAGTTGTACAGAATCCGTACGGCTATTGTACGACCTCCCTCTGCAAATCAATCTTGGCTCTCTCCTGCTGGTCCGTACGGTCCTCTTTGGATCTATCCTCCTTCGTCTTCTCTGCAAAAACTCTCACTCAAAACTGCTATCTCTGTCTCTGTCAGCATGTAATTGTCCTCTCCACCAATTGATCTTTTCTTTATAACTCATTGGCTAAGCGAAAACCCTAATCTCACTATAGATCTATGGATGAGATCCTCCGGTGAGATCAATGGCCAAGATTAAATTAGCCGTCACTTTATTATATTTTCACTTTCACTTAATAAAAAGTGTTCCAATAAGTCAATTAATAATTAGATCACTTTAATTAATTTTTCCAAAGTAAACTTAGGAAAAATATATTAAATACAATTGGCTTCCTTATTCAAGTCTTGCATGCAATGCAGTAAGACTTTCCTTCTTGTCACTTTCTAACATTCGTCCTCCAAGAATGCGCCCTCTTCAGACTGATATATGATAGATAGTGGCTCCAATGATGAAAGAAGGCTGCATGAAGCTGGGACTAGGGTTATATTGCCCTTCTGACTGAGATGGAATAAGCATGCAGACCATGCATGAAGCCTGCATCCTAATACGAGCTGCCTCCTCTAGGAAAAGTCGCCCATGCAATAGAAGACGTTTTCTGAGAGAGGGAGATGATGATAACTTGATCCTAGATCCATGAGGGAAGCCCTTCTTCAAGGATTAGGGTAATAGTGCTGCACTTGAAAGAATGGAGCCAACATGCAGAAGAAAAGATCCCTGTAGAATGAGATACGAGTCTATCTCTCTTTGTGCAATTCTCCCATGCAAGGAGGGCGAGTTCCTTCAACCCAATCTGTAGTTCGAACCTTGCAGAAAGCTGAAGAATGATACCTGATGATAATAGCAATGTTGAATCTGGATGATCCAAGCTGATAGTGACTAGGGCAGATAGATTTCGTTGCCGAAATACATTGAATAGTTGCGTGTGTGCACTCAACCCAAAATAGCTCACCGAGCTCTCCAAATCGACTTCTCAAATCAATAATCATATAAGTAGGCCTTACTCACTCACTTTACCTTTCTTTTATAACTTTCACCTTCCCTGGCCTAAATTTTGCATGATTAGGTCGCTTTATCTTCTAATTTCTAGTTGACTTGCATGCAGTGCTTCCGAGGTGCATGGAAGCTCAATGAAGGAGTTTCAGTGCATGCAACATGAAATATGGCTTGTATGTCATGCATGCAGGTGGCCCCTAGTTCCTGTGGCCCCTATTTATCTACTGATGATATAATAACCATGCTTAATATCTTCTTATGGTGTAAATGGCATCGATCCTCAGTTAATTCCCTAACTGTTAGTGCCCGCTCGAACCTATGGGAATTAGATAGGTTAGCGGGATGGTCCTCTATGCTTAAGCAGAAGAGGACATTACACTTGCCTGGTGGGTCCTTGGATCAGATTCGAATAGCCATAGACATGCCAAAGGTGCCCATGGCCTCATTGAAATGCAGGAGCTTGCTGTGTATCTCCTTGTGTACATTTGGATGTACTAGGGCCAATACCAACCTCTTCTCTATTAGGGTTCATTTGATTTGGGATTGTATAAGGATCATCAATAGGAAAAGCAATTGATTCTTCAAAACTAGACATTTTATTTTCATTAAGCTCTAAACTTGAGCTTCTCTTTCTATATTTTTTCACCTTTTTCTTATTGGCTTTCTCCGCATGGAAAGCATCAATATGACCTTGCATCTCGGTTTTTTGCTCATCAAAAAATTTTAGGCAAGTTTTTACATTCCCTCTTGCATGTGCTAAGTGTTGTTTCAACCTATGAATACCCCCCATGCACCAACTTCCTTTTGACAATAATTGTAGACCATTTTATCCCCAGCCATTTGGAAATGGTCCCATGCTGGATCCCTCTTTTTTTTTGGAGCCATGGCAATTTTTTTGCCAACAAACAAAAATCTGGAAGTAAAACACTAGGCTGTTTTAATTTCTAGGGGAAAAAGCAGCAATATTATAAAACACAAGGCTGTCTAACTTTCTAGGGAAAAAAACCAGCAGTTTTATTGACAAATTTAGAGAAGAAGAGGGCTGAAAGAATCTTCTACATACCTTTTGAAAGAGCAGCAGGGGTTTAAAGAAGAAGAGCAGCTCCAAAAATGTTGGAAATACAGCCCTGTAGTATCTCTATAACAGCTCTATAACAACATAAATTAACCCTTGAAACTACCCAAAAGATTCTCCAAAACAACACTTGGTAATCATCTCTCCAACTCAGCCCAGCAAATACTTGGATTCAACAGTGGATATCAGCCCAAGAACGAGTCCAAACCAGCAGCACTAGCTCAATAACTCAGAAAAAACCTCAGCTCAAAAACTCCAAATCGATGTGTATGTGACAAAAGAAAGGCGAGACGCTCTTTAAGAAGCAATGCTAGGGGTTTAAGGTTCATTTTAGGGTTTTAGATTACCTTTTTTAATTTATTTTTTGAAGTTTCGTTAGCAAAATCGTGGTCCCATGTGTCATGTATGGACCTGTACGG
The DNA here is from genome assembly GCA_027924585.1 of Larix kaempferi. NCBI lineage: Eukaryota > Viridiplantae > Streptophyta > Pinopsida > Pinales > Pinaceae > Larix > Larix kaempferi. The sequence goes on along the minus strand of BSBM01000804.1, from coordinate 9,533,703 downwards.
AACCAACCAATCCAATACAAAATTGACCATTTCCGGTTTGAGGTGCTGATTTGGACCGGTTGGGGGTGTAAATTGGTCAAATTGGTTGGCTTTGGAAAAACTATTCTGGAACACTAGTTCAAGCTGCTAACAAGTAAGAATGCATGCCTCCACAGAGTTGTACCTTGAGCTTTGGACAGCATGTAAATGCAGATGTTAAGCCCACCCTCTGACCCAAAACACAAGCTAAGGCATATTGTGTGTTAACAGTAGCAAAAGGGTTCTCTCAGTGAGAGGGCATTGATTATAAAGAGACCTTTGCTCCTACAACAAAGATGAGCACCATTTGATTAGTTCTAGCCCTGAAGAAATAATGTGGAAGAAGGTCCATCAGATGGACGTGAAGAGTGCCTTCCTCAATGAAGATTTGGAGGAAGAGGTCCATATGTATCAGCCACAGGACATTCAGGTTTCAGGGAAGGAAAATTTTGTTTGCAAACTTAAGAAGGCTTTATATGGCCTGAAGAAGGCACCCAAGGTAAGGTACATTAAGATTGAAGGTGCTTGGTGTTGATGTAAATATAACTTCGGAAGATATTCACTTGTATTTTATATTGTTATTATTATTGTATTTTATTTGTACTTCCGATGGAGATGTTTTTCCTCCGTTTGGGAATGTCATTATTATGATTGGTCATGTAAAGTCATTGAGGGAAAACCTCCATTGTAAGTTGGGGCAATAGATCTCCTAGAGTCAAATGTAAAAGGGTTTATTGAGTCTCCCTAGAGAAGTCGGCCCAGTTAGTTTTAGTGAGGCCAACCTAGTTAGGTAAAATGTCAAGTCAAAAGTAAAGTATAAATAGAGAGCCTTGCTCTCTCATTTGGACACACTACTCACTCACACAAGTTTGCATAGCAAGGGAGAGAAGACAAGTTCGTTGGAGGAGAAAGAGAGAGAGTTGCAGAAGACATATTTTGGGTTTTCCATTTTTGACTTGATTTTTTATTAGTGACGAAACTATCTTTGAGGAAGTTGCTAGGTTTTCTCCTTTATGGTTTCCCCAAGGAAAACTATTGTGTCTATTGTGTTTTGTTGTGCTTGTTATTCTTTTAGTTAAAGATCTTAGATAATATTGAATTAAAGTACAAACTCTAACATGGTATCAGAGCTTACCTGAAAAGAAGGCATTGTGCAGTAGCGGGAAACTAGGGTTTCCAAGTTTGAAGACTTCTCTCCACAGATCATCAAGAAAAGGAGGCTAGGCTAACTCACCCTAGGAGGGCGCATCTTTTGGAGGAAGGAGAATTAGATTCTGAGAATTTTCAGTTTTGACATGTTATCACATCCATAGTAGCCGAGCTACCATGATTGCAGAGCAGTTCATTATATATTTTTTAGCTTTGCCTTTAGACAGTTTTAGTGAGATCAACTATGATGAGCAGTATTACCTATGATCACTCACACATCAGAGCAGCCCCAGATCAGACATGCAGTAGACCTTATGCCAAGGCTGAGCCTCTTGACCTTAGATTTGATGACCGATATGAACTTTTATCCCATACTGAGTAGTGTAATGCCTAGAGTATCAACAATAGTGTTTCAGTGGTTACAGGTGATCCAGATAGCAGATACAGGTATATGGCTCAGCAGGTATATGATGTGCATTGGTTTTCTTATCTTGCTCTTTTGATCATTTTGATAGCTTGACTTAGTATCTAGTAATCATGATCTGGTAGTATATCTATATAAAATGAATATGGTTTTTAATGATTATCTAAATAGTTTTATTACTTACATTTAGAAGCTCTTGTTTTATACTTGTTGGTTTTACCCTCTTAGGAGTGTGGACATGATCATTCCCACCTTTTTGGCTTGCTAGCTTAGGCATCACTTTCACTTTCCCCATCCATCCGTTATCTTTCCCACTTTTGGTTTTTACCCTGACTTACACCTCAGCTTGTGATATGGAGGACTTCCCCACTTTTGCCTCTGTGTTGGATAACATCCCTGTTAGTTTGTGTCTTGGCTCTGAGTTGGCATCAGAACTTACCCTTTGGTGAGTTGAATTTGATACCTTGATCACTCTAGTTGGTTGCCCTGATGTTTGGTCTTGATTGTAGAAAGTCCCATTAGTTGCTTGAGTTGTGTTGGCTAAAACTTGAAGCAAATTGTACTACCATCATTACATATAAAAACTAATGTTATATCTGTTATGAAAGCCCATTAAAGTACTTTGAAAACTGTGCTTCTCAGCACAATGAAAGCGGGCTATGAATTTGAATGGAAACTTAAATGAAAAACACCCTGGATGAAAGCTTGAGTAGTTGTGCTTCTAAGCACATGCAAAATCCCCAAAAGGGTCATGAAATGAAATGAATTGGAAACTAAAAGTACCCTGGATGAAAGCTTTAGTAGTTGTGCTTCTAAGCAAATGCAAAATCCCCAAAAGGGTCATATAGGCCTAAAGAAAGCAATGGTTAAATATATGCGAAATCCAAAGACTGTTGGCCAAGGAATTGAAATGTAATGACTAATTCCTCACGGAGCCCATGGGTTGTGATGTGAGATGGAGTAAGGGACAGCTAATTCTAAGTGTCCCCTAGAACCTCAAGTTACGGTTAACCGGGCACCTAGTCCACAGCGTCTCTAGAAAAGATCCTCACGGAGCTGATACAGCTTGGATGTGAGTTGTAGACATTTGCCAAGGTTGAATAAGCACTCCTCTAAACAACTTACCCCATTTGCGAGACACTGCTATTCCCTGTGTGTTTATTATCCGACATATGCTTAAGTGTGTATTCCCTTTCCCTTATCCAAAGTATCACAGCGTTGAGTCAGTTAAGTCATCCCTTTGTCCTAGCCTTGCATTCTTCACCCTCACCCTTTGCTAGCAAATTGATCATGTCTACAGAATGAGTATATTCCTGAGGTTCTTTTGTAAGTAAATGATTATATAACTTTATGCTATTATCTATTAACTGCCAGTGAAATGATGCTTAATACTTTTAAGTTTTGCTCTAAAAATGATTAAAAGAGAATGTCTTAACCATTTGCACTTGCAACAACAGGCTTTTCTAACCTGGGTCATATTTTGATCAGTCTTGACCTGGTCAAACCTAGTTTGACTAGGTCAACCTTGGGATCCGTGATGAGTTGGACTAATGATGATGTATGATGATGATTTATGGTCCTTTGATGCACCTTTGATGACTCCATATTGTGGACACAGGTTTCAGATGATGATTGATGCACCTTTTTATGGTTATTATTTTTCTCAGATCATTTATTTTATTATTGTCTAGGTATGGCTGAGGCTATAGATGATCTTACAGGTTGCCGCAGGCTGTATAGATACTCATCTCTAGTAGATTTGGACCTTTTGAGTTCGTTGAGACACTTAGTTATCAGGTTTAGGCACTCCTAGTGATGTTAGAGGCATATTTCCACTTTTATCTAGTTTTGCCATGCAAAAATGGCCTGTCCAGCAGTTGCATTGAGCTTGCACGTTTGCCTATGGTGCTACATAGGAGAGGTGTGGTCTAGCCACTTGTTATTACCATATTACCTCCTCTTCAGACATGATGGTACAATCAGATTTTGTGCCCGGGCATCAGACAGTGAGTTACAGGAATTTTGATGGCTTTCAGGTGGGATAAAAATGGGATAAAAATGTCACCGAGGAAATTGATTTGGGCTATTGAGGCAAGGTTTTGACATGAGGTTTGTTCAGAGGTCATATGTGATGTATCCCACTCCTTCCAGATCAGCTTGCAGCATTCAGTGGGGTCCACACACTCTCCGGGTTGTGTTTTGATGTATCTTTCTCTCATTGAGGGGGGCCACGATTTGATCATTTAGTCACTTGGACATGTTGTTGAGTCATATTTTGTATTATTATGCCATGGGGTGATGCTAGTGAAGGATAATAAAGCCTCCTAGCCCCACCATGTGCTCCTAGTCCCTTGTCCTTGTCATCTTATGTGGTACACACTTGTTTTAGTCATTTTTATGTGGTGCGCACCCCCCTAGGCCTTCTTTTAGTGAGTGCGCACCCCCTCTAGTGAGTTGATCCATGTTATATTGTACCGGTTCATCTTAGTAGTTGATTGTATTGTATTTATCTTTTGATCTCAACCACTCATTCATAAAGTGGTTAGGGTTTGGTCTCTCTCCTCCTATTTAAGGAAGAGGCCCCCTTATTGTAAAGGCACCTTTGGGCTCTAGAAAACTTGGAATAAAAATGCAATTTTTGCAGATCTGCTTTTTTGGTTTCGATGGTTTATCTGCAACTTGAATATACAATCTTTTCTCTGTGTTATTATTGTGGATCTCGCTTGTCCAAACGTTTTCTTTGCAAGGAGGCCGTGTGGTTGAGGAGGAGGACGCTCTAAGGGGATGCTATTGTGGGGAGACCCCATATCTTACCTTTGGATCTTCTTTTGTCTCAGGGAGTATCATTATTGTATCCTCGTGACATAGTTGATGCTTTTTGTTTCATCTTTTCATCCTTATAACCATTTTCATGCTAGATTGATTCTTACATAGATCGTTTCTTGCTGGAGAAGGGCTCACTTGTCACCTTGGAGGGTAACAATATCACTTGGATAGGTTGGATCTCACTCTTGATTGTGTCACTTAGGAAGGATTATAAATTTGCAAGGTGGCCGCAAGCTTTAGAGGTAAGATCTACAAGGTATGTATCTTATATCATGCATTTTACCCATTGGTCACTTCAAACCCTCATCTTAAAACCCTATATTTTAGATCTGTTAAGATCTGGCGATTGCATGGGCTTAATAATTAAAACCCACCTCAATAATAATTAATAAACCTTGGATACCAAATTTGGTGGGCATCTGAATCCATTTACCCCCTGATCTAAGGCACTGGGCTTCTCCAAGTTAGATCGCACTTGTGGTTAGGTGGGCAGTTTCCAGATCTGTCATGTAGGTATTGCTTGTTCCTCATCAAATCCATAGATACATTGAATAACAACCCTTCTAGTGCCATTTCATCTTGATCTTCACCTTGTGGACTCCATTTTGATGATTTTCAATATTTTAAGGGTGGGCCCCACTTGGAATTTTCTATTTGGCATTAGATCTATCTAGATATACTAATCTAAACTCATAAGTGGCTTAATATTTCCTTGGTTGAACATTTTTCCATCTTATAAGCCTCTTCAAGCAAGCCCTAACTCCTAGGGTCCATGTATCCATTCTAGATATAGATCCATTCACTCTTGATCTTCTTCTATTTCTCTTTCACATTTTCCTAGGAGGTCTTGAGTAGGTTCATTGTCCTTCATTGGTTAGCTAGGGTCTCCCCCTTGGTCTTGCTTAGGCTAGATCTAAAGTGAAGAGTGCCTCGGTTATTGTGACAACCAATTGCATTGGGAACCGTGGCATCTCTTAGGTCACCTCTTTAGTTGTCCAATGCCTCTACCATCCTGGATAGGATCACCTTTTGGGACAACTACAAGTTGTGTGATAACATGACCCAGACATTAGTGTCGGGAGAAAACTAGGGCATGAAGCTTTTGGGGTTTTCCTCCATCAATTTGGAAAAAGTAGTACATTGGACAACTCGCCTTGAGGAGGCGCATCTTCTTGTCCAATCAGAAGCTCAAGATTCCAACTTTGGAAAATTAGGGTTTCCCTAACAAACCCTAGGCCAGCCAGCTCCAAAACCAGGTTGGGCATCTCAAATTGGTAAGACCTAAATCTTTGCTATTTCCATTTGTGGTACTCATTTAAAATGTCTCACCACACCAAGCTTGAGGGAGTTGATAACTTCTGAGCATGGAATTATAGGATTGCCCTATCCTTGAAGAAAATGACTTGGACAAATATGTTAGTGAAGAGGTTCCAGCACCAGAGGGAGATGAGGTTAAGGCTATCCACAAGACGAAATTGGTTAAGGCCAAGAGAATTATTGCAGACTCCATTAAGGATCATCTCATCCCACATGTGTCATCCTTGAAGACACCTAAGGAAATGTTCGATGCGTTGACAAGGCTATTAGAAGGGAAGAACATTAATCAAAAGATGAGATTAAAAAACCAGCTCAAGAACATAAAGATCCCGAACTCAGAGACCATGCAATCCTATTTCACAAGGGTCTCACAGATCAAGGAGTAACTTGAAGCAGTTGAAGAAAAGGTAGAAGAAGGAGAGATCATTATGACCACCTTGAATGCTCTCCCGAGGTCATGGGACTCATTCATTCAAGGGATATGTGCCAGGAAGAAGTTAATCACATTCAACAGACTATTGGAAGAATGTACACAAGAAGAAGCTCAATTTGTGGCACGAGAAGAGAAGATGGGAGCAAATGATGATCAAGCTCTCACAGTTCACGCTAGAAGAAATCACAACAAGAGGGAGCACCACCATCACAACAAGAGGGAGCACCACCATCAAAATAAGAGGGAGAACTACGATAGACAAAGAAGACCCAGAAGAGATGTGTCCAACATTAGATTTTATGCATGCGATGAGAAGGGACACTACTCCAGAGATTGTCCCAAAAACAAAGGCTCCAACAAGAAGACAAACATGAAGAGACATCATGCTCACACTGCGGAAGATGATGAACCTGCAAGGAAAAGAACCAGAGAAGAAGAAAGAGATGATACTTCAAGTGATGAAGAATATGTCATGATCTCAGCACTCATGGGTACTGTTACACATGGGAGCAATGATTGGCTTGTAGATAGTGGATCTTCCAAGCACATGACGGGATACAAAGAATCATTCGTCAATCTATCTGAGCATGAGTCACCTCATAAGGTGAAACTTGGGGTTGATTACCAATACCCCATAAAAGGAAGTGAAGAAGCTTCCTACAAGCTAGACTCCGACAAATCTCTGAAGATGAAAGATGTGCTATATGTTCCAGGATTAAAGAAGAACCTTCTCTCCATATCAGCACTGGATGCTAAGGGAATGAGGGTTGCATTTGTTGATGGCCAAGTCCTAATGTGGCCAAGAGGAAAGACGATAGATGATGCAACGGTGATTGGAGAGCAAGAGGGAGGTTTGTACAAGTTGAAGGGCCAACCTGAACAAGCATTGGTTCATGACTCCATGGAACCAAGTGAACTATGGCATAAAAGGATTGCACATGTGCACAATAGAGCATTACCTATTGCAAGCAAAGCAGTTTCAGGACTTCCAGAAATCCAGACCAAACATGAAGGCATTTACAAGGGATGTGTTATCACCTAAACTGTAGTTACCCCTATGGATGTATCCACTCATGGATGGCAATAGGGAAGGGAAACTCAAAAAGTGCAACCACGATCACCTCGACCTCCAATATATGGTTGTCACGCCAGTTGAGGCAACCTTCACTTTATGTTATCTAGCCTAGACAACAAAGGGGGAGACCCGATCTACTCCCAACAGGAGAGATCAAAACCAAGACACCAAGTCAAGTTAATTCTAAGTGAAGTAAGGTGTATGGTTTATCCTAGACCTTAGGATGAAGTCACCAGACAAGTGAGGGGTTCAATGAGTATAGCTTTGGTTCATTATTGATGTGAAAGTGACTTATGATATGTGAAATAGGATCCAAGATTGATGTACTAGTTCAATGTGAGAAAATCCACTGCCTTGGGAACCATGTCCAATGCAGGGTAGTTTAGGGGATGAATTGGGGCTAACTAGTACAAGTGACAAGCTTGATCATGATACATGATGACATCCAAGGGTTTAGTTCACCACACAAGGGTCAAACCACAAGTTAATCCAACAATCTAGGAAAGTCGAATTGACTTGGAGAGAGACCAGTGCCTTTGGAATTGGGATAATGGAGTCAAAGTGTAGTTAACTTGTGATTGATAACTCCTATTGTATGAGACAAGTGGGCAATTAAAGTGTTGATGGATGAATAGGTCTAGATCTAGGTTTCACCTAAGTGGACCACAATCCCTTAAAACAAGGAATGCTATCCCCAAGGCAAGATTTGACAAAGTGACATACTAGACCTAGGTTTTGAATTATGCCCGTTCCAAATCCACAAAAATCTCATGTACCCATGTCCTGGAAGTGGGCCAACTCACTTCTCCAAGGTGGTGCGACTTTACCCAAGGAAGCTAAAAAGTGGGAAAAATGAATCAAGACAAGTCTAATGGCATCCAAAATTTAGATCCAAGTATGTTGATCAGGTGAGGATATGGATCTATAGTTTCACAGCAATCCGATGGCTAGATCTTACTAGATCTGAGTTTTAAGATACCAAGTGGTCCAAAAATGGGATTAAATCCCTTAAAACATGGAAAAGGGCCCACAAGGTAAAAATCAGAAAAGTGACAATCTAGGGGTAGGTTATTGGATGTGTAGATTACGAATCAAGTGGAATCTCAACTACCCACTTACTAGATCTAGGTTAACTCACCCAAACCAAGAAGTGCGCCCTTGCTTGGAGAGGCTAAGTGCCTTGGGAAGAGGGTCAAATGGAGGCCAATCCTCACCAAACTATAGATTCGGGATGCCGTGGATACTATAGAGGTGGGTTTTAAATTTCTTACCCAAGAAGCCACTAGATCTTAGTAGATCTAAGAAAATGTAAAATGGGGGTTTTGATTAATTAGGGTTTGAAATATTTTAGAAAAGCGGATAGATCTGTTGTCACCCAAACTGTAGTTATCCCTATGGATGTATCCACTCATGGATGGCAATAGGGAAGGGCAACTCAAAAGGTGCAACCACAATCACCTCGACCTCCAATAGATGGTTGTCACGCCAGTCAAGGCAACCTTTACTTTATGTTATCTAGCCCAAACAACAAAGGGGGAGACCCGATCTACTCCCGACAGGAGAGATCAAAACCAAGACACCAAATCAAGTTAATTCTAAGTGAAGTAAAGTGTATGGTTTATCCTAGACCTTAGGATGAAGTCACAAGACAAGTGAGGGGTTCAATGAGTATAGCTTTGGTTCATTATTGATGTGAAAGTGACTTATGATTTGTGAAACAGGATCCGGGATTAAAGTACTAGTTCAATGTGAGAAAATCCACTGCCTTGGCAACCGTGTCCAATGCAGGGTAGTTTAGGGGTTGAATTGGGGCTAACTATCCAATGTGAGAAAATCCACTGCCTTGGGAACCGTGTCCAATGCAAGGTAGTTTAGGGGTTGAATTGGGGCTAACTAGTACAAGTGGCAAGCTTGATCATGATACATGATGACATCAAAGGGTTTAGTTCACCACACTAAGGTCAAACCACAAGTTAATCCAACAATCTAGGACAGTCGAATTGACTTGGAGAGAAACCAGTGCCTTGGGAATTGGGATAATGGAGTCAAAGTAAGGTTAACTTGTGGTTAAGGACTCCTATTGCATGAAACAACTGGGCAATTAAAGTATTGATGGATGAATAGGTCTAGATCTAGGTTTGACCTAAGTGGACCACAATCCCTTAAAACAAGGAATGCTATCCCCAAGGCAAGATTTGACAAAGTGACCTGCTAGACCTAGGTTTTGAATTATTCCTGTTCCAAATCCACTGAAATCTCAAGTACCCACGTCCTAGAAGTGGGACAACTCGCTTCTCCAAGGTGGTGCGACTTTACCCAAGGAGGCTAAAATGTGGGTTAAGTGGGGTCAAGACAAGTCCAATGGCAGCCAAACTTTAGATCCAAGTGGTTTAAGAAAGGGAGAGTATGGATCTACAATTTCAAGGCAATCCAATGGCTAGATCTTACTAGATCTGAGTTTGAAGATACCAAGTGGTCCAAAATGGGGATTAAATCCCTTAAAATGTGGAATAGGGCCCACAAGGTAGAAATCAGAAAAGTGACAATCTGGGGGTAGGTTTTTGGATGTGTAGATCATGAATCAAGCGGGATCTCAACTACCCACATACCAGATCTAGGTCAACCCACCAAACTAGGAAGTGCGCCCTTGCTTGGAGAGGCTAAATGCCTTGGGAAGAGGGTCAAATGGAGGCCAATCCTCACCAAACTATAGATCCGGGATGCCGTGGATACTATAGAGGTGGGTTTTCAATATCTTACCCAAGAAGCCACTAGATCTTAGTAGATCTGAAAAAATGTAACAATGAGGGTTTGAAGAAATAAGGGTTTTATCAATTTATGAGCTGGGTCAATGGATTGGATCAAGATAAGAGAAACAAACCTGTGGATCTTACCTGGGTAACCTTGTAGATGCCTTGATGATGATGATCTATGCAAACCTGATCAATTTGAGAAGCTTTGAGGTAGTTTTCTATGCAATCGATTTAGTCCAAGAAGCCAATGCGCCCTCTCTCCTGCACAACAAACATCAACAATATCAGATTTGATGTAATCAAGAGATAAGACTAATGCCACAAGAGAAGTAACAGAAAGATAGCATAGATCACAATGATACTAATGATAACCCCCTGATACAAGCAAATGCCAAGAAAGTCGATTTGAAGAAGCCTTGCAAAATCGCCCTTGTTGAAGTTGCCCTCCTGTAGACAAGACAATGATTTCCAAAATAGATAGATCTTACCACAAATTCCAAATGCTAGGTTGCAATAGACTTTCCAATCACCATCTAAGAACACCAGATGCAAAGGAGACCACAAGAATTTCCACAAGAAAGTTTTTCTATACCAATAATCCAAGAACCAAAGACCCCTTACAATGAGAAGCTCTCTCCTTTAAATAGGAAGGAGTGGCATCAAAATCCTAACCACTTTTTGAATGAGTGGCTAAGATTAAAAGATACAAATGTCTAATCAATGGTTGAGATGAGCTCAACAATAAAATGCATGGATCACTAATAAAATATAATATGAGTGGACAAAATCGCCCTAGAAGAGGGGAATCCCACCAAATCATGAAGACAAAATATAATAAGAAGCTTATGGTGGGTCGAAGGGGTAATTTTAGCCACGCTTGGTCAATCCCCATAGCACAATAATAATAATGTAGTCATCAATGTACCAAATCGTGCCTCTATGGTCAAATCGTAGGCCTCAAAAGACCTCAGAAATCATCAGAAAGTGCCATAAGTGATGGATGCGGGCCCCGATGAAGTTGAAACTGCTGGAGGAGGTGTGGAAGACATTGATCCATCATCACTGATCATCCCATGCCATAAGATTGCCTCAGTAGCCCAAATCGATTTCCTCAATATCCATTTCTACCAATCCTGAAATGCCTCGGGAAGCGTGAAACTGCCCCAAACTGCCTCCTGGATTGCCTGTGCTGTCAAGGTGAGGGCACCAGTGTGTCCGGGAGGGGGGTAATATGGTAAAAACAAGTGGCTGGACGACCCCCTCCAAGCACAGCGCCCTAGGTCAACCGGATAAAAATCACATCTGCTCTAATAGGGCCTCCGACAAACAAAACTGTACTGGGATAGCCTACTGAGGCTCAATCATTACTGTAAGTGCCTGGAACTGAAAACAAACTGTCTCATTGGACTCAGAAGGTCCAAATCCATTCAAGATGTGTACTCATACACCATATGAGTCTCTGCATGATCAATATATATATCCAATATACGGGAACAGGGCAAATAATAATAATCTGTAAATGATCAAATACTGCTGTAAACCATGAATCATCATCATAACCATGTAGCTGCTGCATAGAATCATCATATACATGTATATAGACCATATATCATCTATCCATATCATCATAATGTCCAACCATCTCATGTCCTATGGTTGACCTTGGTCAAACTAGGTTTGACCAAGTCAACATGACCCAATATAACTCAGACCATCATCGGAAGCTGCTGCAAAGTGTCAAAGGTTAATGCATGCTCTACAACTTACTCAAATAATAATTATAACACAAAGTAATCAATACTGGCGATCTAAATCCAAACATATAATGTCATTAATTATTATTATTACTCAGACTAGACTTTCAAGATGATACTCACTTCATAGCTGTGATCAATTTGCTAGTGAAGGGTGAAGGCTAAAATAATTGGCTAGGCTAAGGGATGACTTGACTGACTTAACTTTGTGACACTTTCGCAAAGGGAAAGGGAATACACACCATAGTATATACTGAATGAGCAACAACACAGGGAATGGCGGTGTCTCACAAATGGATGAGTTGTTCAAAGAGGGTTTATTCACCTTTAACAGATGCGCACAATCCATAATACAATTAAGGCCAGCAATTGTTTTGATATAGCATTTAAGTTCCATTGCTTTTTGGGCCTGAAGTTTCCATAGCCTTGGTCTATGTGTGTTTATAAACACATTGCATAGATTTTCATTTATTTAGGCTTTCTACTGCAGGTGTGTTTTTAAGGCACTTGTTTACCTGAGCACTTCTAGGTGTGTCATGGACAGCTTGTTTACCTAGGTATTTACATTTCCGAAAGATATTTTTCAGGGCCATTTTCATTTGGCATGCCTTTCACTCATTTGTGTTTAGGAACACATTGCATGAATGGGCTTTTCATACAAGATATAGCATTTCATTTTCCAGATTTTGTATTCATGGCAGCACTAAAAGTTTCAGGTTTAGCCAACACAACTTTAGTGACTAGGGGGAATTCCAAGGAACCCCAACTTACCATAGGTAAGTTTTGTCACCAACTCAGAGCCGAGACACAATAAACAGGGAAGCTCATCCAATACAGAGGCTACAGTGGGGGAAAGTCCTCCATGCCACTAGGCAAGTAGTAAGTCAGGGTGATAAACTAAAAGGTAGGCAATGGATGGATGAAGACAATGAATAGTGGAGCCGACACTAGCAAGCCAAGGTATGGTGGAATGATCACCTCTATTCTCCCTAAGGAGGGTAAGACCATAACACAATGATATACCTGCTGAATCATATACTTGAATGCTCTTCAACCTGTACCATCATCTGTCCTCTGAAACTGCTACTGTAACTCTGTGCACTACTGACTGCTCTGTACCAATGGTATAATGGCTACATCGGTCATTTCTTTGAGTGTCCTGAGACTCAGTCGTGGCATGGGGAATACAACTGCTGTCCACAATCTGATAGTGATCCAATATAGATGCTCATCTCGGCATCTCAAATGTAAGGGAACTGGCTGAATAGTGTACTGGAATCAGAAAAATAATGTATGGTAGCCCGGCTACTATATATGTGATAACAAGATCATGGAGATAGAACGTACCTTGAGATCATACCCGAGTGATGAAGAGAGATGCTTTGATGTTGAGGAAGATTCCCGTAGAGATCAAATGAGATATTATTGATTTTGCTTGCCAAATTGATGCCCTAGACCACAAGTGCGCCCTCCTCTACCTATTAGTCCAAGGAAAATCGATTTCAATCAGAGAGATCAAGTATGGAGGAAATACAAGTAAAATGCAATGATAACATGAAATAAAAGGTCCTGGGATAGTAATACTCCCTGTTACCAATGAAGAGATCCAAGGAAGAAGTAGGGAGAGTCTTCCCCCACCAATAATTCCTCCTCAAAGCAAATCGACCTCCACCTATAGATGCAAAAACGTGGTACAAAAGATACGACAAAACAAGATCTCCAATAACTCAGTGCAAGGAAGAACCAACAAACGAACACCAAAAACATTCACCACAACACTGGAGATAGATGCAATAATAATTTTCTATTCCAATAATCTAGAGCCACAAGTCCCTTTACAATGAGAAGCTCTCTCCTTTAAATAGGAAGGAGAGGCATCAAAATCCTAACCACTTTTTGAAAGAGTGGCTAAGATTAAAAGATACAAATGTCTAATCAATGGTTGAGATGAGCTCAACAATAAAATACATGGATCACTCATAAAATATAACATAAGTGGACAAAATCGCCCTAGAAGAGGGGAATCCCACCAAATCATGATGACAAAATATAATAAGAAGCTTATGGTGGGTCCAAGGGGTAATTTTAGCCACCCTTGGTCAATCCCCATAGCACAATAATAATAAAATAGTCATCAATATACCAAATCGTGCCTCTATGGACAAATCGTAGGCCTCAAAAGACCTCAGAAATCATTAGAAAATGCCATAAGTGATGGATGCGGGCCCTGATGAAGCTGAAACTGCTGGAGGAGGTGTGGAAGACATCAACCCATCATCACTGATCATCCCATGCCAAGACATTGCTTCAGTAGCCCAAATCGAATTCCTCAATAGCCATTTCTACCAATCCTAAAATTCCTCAGGAAGCGTGAAACTGCCCCAAACTGTCTCCTGGACTGCCTGCGGTGTCAAGGTGAGGGCACCAGTGTGTACGGGAGGGGGGTAAGATGGTAAAAACAAGTGGCTGGACCACCCCCTCCAAGCATAGTGCCCTAGATCAACCAAATAAAAATCACATCTGCTCTGACAGGGTCTCCGACAGACCAAAACTGCACTAGGATAACCTACTGAGGCTCAATCATCACTGTAAGTGCCCGGAACTGAAAATAGACTGTCTCATTGGACTCAGAACGTCCAAATCTATCCAAAATGTGTACTCATACACCATATGCATCTCTGCATGATCAAAATATATATCCAATATATCGGAACAAGTCAAATAATAATAATATGTAAATGATCAAATACTGCTATAAACCATGAATCATCATCATAACCCTATACACCATAGAATCATCATGTACATGTACATAGACCATATATCATCTATCCATATCATCATAAGGTCTAACCATCTCATGTCATATGGTTGACCTTGGTCAAACTAGGTTTGACCAAGTCAAAATAACCAAATATAACTCAGACCATCAACAGAAGCTACTGCAAAGTGTCAAAGGTTAATGCATGCTCTACAACTTATTCAAATAACAATTATAACACAAAGTAATCATTACTGGCAATCTAAATCCAAAGATATAATGTCATTAATTATTATTTAACTCAGACTAGACTTTCAGGATCATACTCACTTCATAGCTGTGATCAATTTGCTAGTGAAGGGTGAAGGCTAAAATAACTGGCTAGGCTAAGGGATGACTTGACTGACTTAACATTGTGACACTTTCGCAAAGGGAAAGGGAATACACACCATAGTATATACTAAATGAGCAACAACACAGGGAATGGCGGTGTCTCACAAATGTATGAGTTGTTCAAAGAGGGTTTATTCACCTTTAACAGATGCGCACAATCCATAATACAAATAAGGCTAGCAATTGTTTAGATATAGCATTTAAGTTCCATTGCTTTTTGGGCCTGAAGTTTCCATAGCCTTGATCTATGTGTGTTTATAAACACATTGCATAGATTTACATTTATTTTAGGCTTTCTGTTGCAGGTGTATTTTTAAGGCACTTGTTTACCTGAGCACTTCTAGGTGTGTCACAGACAGCTTGTTTACCTAGGTATTTACATTTCCAAAAGATATAACATTTTATTTTCATGGCCATTTTCATTTGTCGTGGATTTCATTCATGTGTGTTTAGAAACACATTGCATGAATGGGCTTTTCATACAAGATATAGCATTTCATTTTTCCAGATTTTGTATTCATGGCAGCACTAAAAGTTTCAGGTTTAGCCAACACAACTTTAGTGACTAGGGGGAATTCACAAGGAACTCCAACTCACCATAGGTAAGTTTTGTCACCAACTTAAGGCTGAGACACAATAGACAGGGAAGCTCATCCAATACAGAGGCTACAGTGGGGAAAAGATCCTCCATGTCACTAGTCAAGTAGCAAGTCAGGGTGATAAACTAAAAAGTAGGCAATGGATGGATGAAGACAATGAATAATGGAGCCAACACTAGCAAGCCAATGTATGGTGGAATGATCACCTCTATCCTCCCTAAGGAGGGTAAAACCAATGAGTATGAATAGTGAACTTCTAAGTCTGAGTAGGGATAATTTAATATATATAATAAGATCAACCGGGTCTACATATCTATATGATCGCCAGATCATGACACTAGGTGCTAAGACATGCTGTAAGAATAAGTATAGAAGCAATATAACCATAACACAATGATATACCTACTGAGTCATATACCTGAATACTCATCACCTGTACCATCATCTGTCCTCTGAAACTGCTACTGCAACTCTGGGCACTACTGACTGCTCTGTACAAATGATATAATGGCTACATCGGTCATCTCTCTGAGTGTCTTGAGACTCAGTCATGGCATGGGGAATACAACTGCTGTCCAAAATCTGATAGTGATCCAATATAGATGCTCATCTTAGCATCTCCAATGTAAGGGAACTGGCTGAATAGTGTACTGGCATCAGAAAGATAATGTATGGTAGCCCAGCTACTTTATATGTGATAACAGGATGTGCGCAAGGAAATAATGCAAAGAAGGTGTTTCACAGCAGTAAAAGCAAAGCGAAAGGAATATTGGAGATAATCCATTCCGATGTATATTGTCCCATGTCTTCCAGCTCACTTAGCTGGTATGTTTATTATGTTTCCTTTATAGATGACATTTCTCGTAAGACTTGGATTTACTTCTTGAAAAGTAAAGATGAGGTATTTAGTAAGTTCAAGGAATTCAAAGCCTTGGTCGAGAATCACACAGAGAAGAAGATCAAGACCCTTCGATCAGATAATGGTGGAGAATTCACCTCGGAAGAATTCAAGAATCTTTGTAGAGATTTCGGGATTAAGAGGGAGTTGAGCACTCCCTACAATCCTCAACAGAATGGCATTGCAGAACGAAAGAACAGAATGACAATGGAAGCAACGAAAGCAATGCTACATGACCAGGATCTTTTGATGCACTTATGGGAAGAAGCTGCGAGGACTACGGTGTATGTACAGAATTGTACTCCTCATCGAGTACTATATGACAAGACTCCCAAAAAAACCTTCTCCGATGATCAACCAAAAGTTCTCCATCTCAGGATATTTGGCTGCCCAGTGTACATACACATTCCGAAGGAGAAGAGGACGAAGCTAGATCCCTCAGGAAAGAAGGGAATATTCATAGGATACATCGATTCTTCAAAGGCCTATCGAATATACTTCCTAGGATTCAAGAAGATCAACATCAGCAGAGACGTAACATTGGACGAAGGCTCAGCATACAACAAATCAAGAAAACTACCTAATTAAGAAACTGAAGAACCTGAAGTTCCTAGTATTAGGGATTCAGTAATGGAAGAAGCAGTTCCAGAAGATCATGAAAACCGCGACATAGCAGAACCACAAGAACCTGTAGATCCACCACTTGAGAAGAACTCCTACAAGAGGAGACCAACATGGGTACGAGAGGCAATACAAGATGCAAAGAAGTATGGCACTTCAGATGGGATGCACAGAGAAAGCAAGAGACCTAGACCATACTCCAGCTATGTAGCCCTGCTATGTGACATCATTGATAAAGAACCTTCCAACTATGAGGAAGCAGCAGAGAAGAAAGAATGGAAGGATGCCATGATCAAGGAGTACCTGTCGATTATGAGGAATGTCTGGGAGATAGTTCCGAGACCAGAAGGGATGTCTGTAGTGACTTCGAAGTGGATCTACAAGATCAAGCATGCTGCAGATGGTAGCATTGAGAAACACAAGGCAAGATTTGTGGCACGTGGCTTATCCCAGAAAGAAGGCATAGACTACGAGGAGACGTTTGCATCTGTAGCCAAATACACTTACATCAGATCTATACTTGCATTGGCTACAATGATGAAATGGAAGGTACACCAGATGGACGTCAAGACAACATTCTTGAATGGTGTAGTTGAAGAGGAAGGGTACGTGGTGTAGGCACTAGGATTTGAGACACATGATAAGCGGACTCATGTGTGCAAATTGAAGACAACCTTGTACGTATTGAAGCAGGCACCAGGACGTGGTACGATAGGATGGATAGTTTCCTGATGAGCTTAGGCTTTACTAAGAGCAAAGTGGATTCCAACCTTTACTTCAAGGTTGAAGCTAGAAGTTCAGTGATACTTTTGTCATATGTTGATGACCTGTTTTTGACAGGTGAGGATGAGCTCATTACAGATGTGAAGAGGAGGTTTGCCGTAGAGTTCGAAATGAAGGACCTGGGTATGATGCATTATTTCTTTGGCATGGAGGTGTGGCAGAGTGTGGATGGAATCTTCCTTGGACAAGGGAAGTATGCAATGGAGATTCTGAAGAGGTTCGGAATGATGGACTGCAAGGTTATGGTCACACCCACGGCATCGAACTTGAAGCTGCTGTGTGATGCTTCATCAGAGTCAGTTGATGCCACGATGTACCATCAGATGATTGGTTCCTTGATGTATTTGACGAACACGAGACCAGACATATGCTTTGTTGTAAACACCCCGAGCTAGTTCCTGACGGATCCAAGACATGTTCACCTGATTGCTGCAAAGCATGTATTGAGGTACCTGGAGGGTACAGTTGACTATGGGCTCAAGTATGAGGCGAATTAGAACATTAACTTGCAGGGTTATGTTGATTCAGTTTGGGCAGGCAGTGCCGTGGATAGGAAGAGCACTTTGGGAATGCTACTTCGGTATGGGATCCAGTATGATCTCTTGGTTTAGTAGGAAGCAGTCATGCGTGGCACTGAGTACAACCGAAGCAGAGTATGTTGCACCTTGTTCGACTAGTTGTGAGGCAGTATGGCTTAGGAAGCTATTGTCGGATTTATTTGATACCCAGTTAGAGGTGACTTGTATCTTCTGTGACAACTAGAGTTGCGTGAAGTTGTTCGAGAAACCAATGTTCCATGACAAGTCGAAGGACATTGAGATCAAGTACTACTATATCAGGGATATGGTGTAGAGAGGAGCAGTGAAGCTCCAGTATGTGGCGACAAACAAGCAGATAGCCGACGTGTTGACCAAGCTGTTAGCCAGAGTGAAGTTTGAGTACTTCAGAGAGAAGCTTGGTGTTCTCCGGATCGAGGTTCCTCCTAAGAGGGAGTGATGAGACCAGAAGATGCAGATGCACTAGATTCGTTCTCGCATGGTGGTAGGCGTAGGTGGTCCTTGGGACGTAATGCACCTGGGTGTTCCTGATTGTCCTCCCATGTTGGTAGATGTAAGGGTTGGTTCTCGTATGGTGGTAGGTGTAGGTGGTCCTTGGGATGTAATGCATCTAGGATGCTCTTGATTGTCCTCCCATACTGGAGACACTGAGAGGTCCACCGATCATAAGACACTGTGTATGCACCTAGGTAGGATCTTGCATGGTGGAAGGCGTAGGTGGTCCTTGGGACGTAATGCACTTGGGGTGCTCCTAATTGTCCTCCCATGCTAGTAGACGCAGGCTGACCGTTGAGAGACGTAATGCACCTGGGGTGCTCTTGGGCTGTACCCACTAGGTGGGAGACGAAGGTGGTTTGTTGGACATGAGATGTGCATCTGGGCTATGCTCCGTGTGATGGTGAGATGATCTGGACGATGAGGCGATAGTAGGAGAAGCAGGTGATTGCTGTGGCAATGTAATGTATGGTCCTGCGCTGTACCTACTTGATGGCTAGCTCGCAGAGATGATGAAGAGCTACATGAGGGCTAGGCCTACATCCAACATGAAAAAGGGTTGGCTCTGTAGAACTTCCTATGACGGATAGATTCGAGAGGAGTCACTAATCAATGATCAACAGAATGAGGATTGCTGCAGCAACGACAATGATGATCCAGTATTATTGATGATGTTCTAGCATTGAAGATGATCCAGCGATGATGACATTGTCCAGAATTGTGTCTATGGTGATGATGACTGTGACGAGAGAATACCTTCCTAGTTAAGAGGGAGTGTTGATGTAAATATAACTTCGGAAGATATTCACTTGTATTTTATATTGATATTATTATTGTATTTTATTTGTACTTCTGACGGAGATGTTTTTCCTCCGTTCGGGAATGTCATTATTATGATTGGTCATGCAAAGTCATTGAGGTAAAACATCCATTGTAAGTCGGGGCAATAGATCCCCTAGAGTCAAATGTAAAAGGGTTTATTGAGTCTCCCTAGAGAAGTCAGCCCAGTCAATTTTAGTGAGGTTGACCTAGTTAGGTAAAAGGTCAAGTCAAAAGAAAGTATAAATAGAGAGCCTTGCTCTCTCATTTGGACACACTACTGATAAACTTGGTGTAATTATTAGATTGACCATTAAGGGAGGGCATTAAAGTAAAACTTAGTTTATAATGGTCAATCATATATTGGACTTAGGCATTAATAAGGTTACTTCGAACTTTATGTTATTTTCTCTTTTATGCTTTATTTTTTTCTCGGTCTATCCTACATTCATAATGTTGATTGACTTGAACTCATTGTAACCCTTTATAAGAAAGATTTTGCTTTCTCATCTTGCAATACATTAAGATAACTCTTCTAAGCTAGTCTTGGTTTATTTATGTGTTTGATTTCTGTGACAAATACGTGAACACTGACAATGAACATTGAATATGTTCATAACCCTGGCGGCTCACAAGAAGTCCATCTAGTGTACAAATTATGAGGTAACATCTGGCTCCAACTGTGGGACGTGTGCTCGATCTGGCCCTTAGGCAAGGAGAGGATACAAGAACACCAGAATCTCTAGTTTTATATAACCTGTAAAAACATTTGAACTTTGACAAGAAAAAGCTTTAGTAGCACAATTTTTATAAAAAGGCCAATGAACCACAAGCTATATTTATTTCGAAAATGAAACTAAGCAAACTTCCTAGGTATAAAAGGAAAATATTGAAAACGAAATGTATAAAGCAAATGCTCACTTTGAGGAGCTTATTTTTCCTACTCTAAGCCTAACATAATGAAATTGTTAAGTAAAGTGAAAAATCCAATGTAAACAACTTAACATTTCATCAATTGTAATGTTTATGACCTTGTGTTTGGTTACCTTCCAAAGCAAGGAAAATTTATTTAAAACATGCAAACTTGCGTGAGATTTCTGGATGGGATATCATAACAGAAAATGTTATTGAGCTGATTCCCAAACTGGCAAGTCCTCCTGCAGGCTTCCTTTATCCATGAGTGGATAGGGCTGAGAAGAGTTTTTGAATGATGTAGATCAACTGCTTCATCATATTGTTCAAACGGGTTTGTCGGATGATAGCTCTCTGTGTAAGCCCAAAACAACTCTGAACGATAAAGGACCTCTATGTGTGAAGACGATAGCTGAGACTGATCTTTAATTGACTATGTTTGATCTGACTTTTCACTGTACTGCTTCGTCAGGTCTTCATTGCTGATACTCATGCATGGCTCTAACTGCTCATATGAACAAATAGCATGATCCTCTTCAATGTCCAAATGTCGTAAGGTTTCGAGATCCACACTCCCTTCTCTTGATAAGTTGATACATCAAAAATAGGTTTTTCGATGTATGTCCAATAGTCATCGTCCACATCTTTGTCAAAAATGGGGGAGTCTTCATGAATTTCCTCATATCCCTTACTATCCTGATGTTCATAACAATTATCTTCAAAAGGTTTGGTTTTAAAGACTTTACAAGGATTGAAATTTTCCAAAGCTTCATCACTAAGTGAAGAACAAGGAGTGTCATCATACACACCCCACATTTCATCATGGATTTCTTCTTGAGGTAAATCTGGCATATACATGCGATCATCCTCACTGAAACAATCCAAGGATATCTCAAGATCTATAATGTTTTCTGTTATGATGACATGAGGAGGGTCTTCAAAATGAAAAAAGATCTATTCTACTTGCTTCAAAACGAAAAAAAGAAAGAAACGAGAAAAGATCAATCCTGCTTGCTTCAAAACAAAAAAAGAAAGAAACATTTGCTTGTAGATTGGAAAGAAGATGATGGGTGAGAAACCAAAGCTTGTTAGCTTTTTCGAGATGGAGAAAGAGCTTGGTGCCTGCAAGAAATGAGATATCCATTTGGAAAGAGGTGATCCACCACCAAACTTGGGAGAAGAGTTGAGACAAGATCAAATCCCAAAGTCTAGTGTTGAATCCTGTAACACAACCAAAAAAACTCATACACACAAGAGATTAAATCCAGTAAATTAAATGGTATGAAATTAGAAGGGCAAGAGTACAACCAAATACTATTTGTTGCTCCTAGATCTCTAAACATTCAATAAAAAATAAGCAACTCAATAACTATGAATGCTTACCCTACTAGGATCCAAGATCATTGCCAAGCTAGATTAATCCATTATTTTATGTGAAAGCAAGAATTGGAAATCTACAATTTTACCTCAACCGAAGAATGCATGGATGAAGAACAATAGCCACCTTTGACCTCCAAAGTCTCCAAATATTATTACTCAAAAGAATATTACAAATCACAGGAGCAGAGGTTCAGTGCAATCCATCATATGCAAATGAGGAGACTTCACCTTGCTTTTATAGGAAATGAGAGAGAGGAAGGCAAGTTAAGGAGGAGAGAGCGCATTCCTTGATGAGAGGGTGCCAAATCCTTGATTGATTTGTGATTGAAGCATGAAATGAGGGATTGATGGTGAGGTGGGTGCCACATAAGGGAGGCGCCCCACCTTCCTTCCTTGTATTCTCCTCCAACCTCCCATGAAATGCCACATGGGAAAGTCGCCCAAGAGAGGAGAGGGCACATTCTCCCCCATGAAGACAACTCACAAGAGCTCAATCCTTGTTTGATTGACTCCAAAAGTGATTGATATTTTCCTTAAATGCCCCTGCCAACTCAATTGGGCCTTCACAGAGACAAGTTCCACTAAAATAGGAATTTCATTTTTTCTCATATTTTTATTTTTTTAATTCCTGTCTGTCAAAAATGTGCTCCCATTCCACTATGCTCTTCGGGACAGTGTTCCTAGGATGATCCTCCTTCTCAGTGTAGTCATACTTTTTCTCCTTTTAACTTACAATCAAAAAATTCTTGGACATTATGAATAAACCTAAGGATTTGCTTGTCATCCTTGAACAATTGCCATTGGTCTATGTTGTCCGGAATGGAGGGTCTAAAGTTAATCTCAAACTTCCCGTTTCCTTTGGTTAACTCATAAGTTGGTTGGAGGGTTGAGGCTGCTACTGCTAGCTTATTGCCTTCTTTGTTCTCATCTCTTGGTACTGCTATGATGTTTAGTGTATCAAACAATTCCATGGTATCCCAACAAGCATTTCTATACTTTTTCAACCGTTCCGTCTTGCATGCAAAAGTATTGTTAATTTGAGAGACAACTAAGTCCGAATCACCTTTTATACTTAAGATCCGTATGCCCATGTCCTTAGCTATTTCTAGGCCTTGCAAAAGTGCTTCATACTCAACAACATTGTTGGAAGCATCAAACTCAAGTCTGAAAACAAAATTGAAAATTTGCTGAGATGGAGAGGTAATGACAATTCCAGCCCCTTTGCCTGCTTTTGGAATAAGCACCATCCAAACTCATTTTCCAAACTTCATTAATCTTATCATCTTAGATTTTGACTTTCATAGGAGCTAGTGAGTTTGCCAAAATGGAGTAATTGCCGAAACTATTTGACTCATGGACATATTCATTATCTAACACATTAGGGTCTTCGACATGAAACTTCCTTTCCTTTTCCCTATACAACCTAACATGAGCATCTTCATTAGTTGAGACTGTTACCACCTAAGTTGTACTTAGGTGGACTCCTTGTGAACCTCAGAAGACTTGAACAACTTACATTGTTCATTGCCAGAGTTCAGAAGTTCATCCAGCCAGATTTTTGGCTTTTTGTAAAATTTGCTTGTACGGGCCCCCATGGGGGAATTGTAATAAGTTGGTCTAAGCATGATACTTTTGTAAAAGGCTTGGCCTACCTTAGGTTTCGCTATCAAGGGGATAGTCTAGAGTGTTTTTTCCTTACGAATTATGCGTTGCGCTTCAGCGACGTATAATTCCTAAGTTTTTCACTCACACCTCCAAAGCTAGAGTATTTTCCACAGTGGTCGAACCTAGGGAGGTTATTAAAGCCTGTGTCTACGTATTTTTCACATGCTAGCCATCAATAATAAGTCGTATGGACATGCACTAGGTCCCCTAGGAGTTTGAGTCAATTTCGATAAAATAATTGTTTTCGCAAAATTGGACAATTTTTTAATGGTTTAATTGGAAAATTTCAAAGTGTAATAGAAGCATTGTTTGGAGGTGGAATTTGGCGTGGGGATTCTCGTTTTCACGCTCAGAGCATCCTCTTTACTCTGGGGCCTAGTCTTCCTATGTTTCGGATGGTTAAATTATCATTCAGAGCATTTTTCCTTATCAGGTCGACAAAATGGCATTTTAATGCTAAAGATTCAACAAATTGCACCATAATAAAATATATATATATATATATATATATATTAAAAAATGGCAATTAGCATGTGCAAATTGAGATCGCAACTCTTTCCTTATGGAAGGCGACTTGAGTGGGTGAATAAAGCATGTGTTTTAATAGTCATATCACATGGAGGGCGAATAGCTAAAGTGTTGGGATTCGCCCATCCCTCTCATGCTTCACGTGAGGGAGAGGTGGCGCATATCTCATTATGTGGCAGCCATCAAGTGCGTTGGGTGGAGATCACAATGCTAGAGGAGGGCGCCTCCCTTAGGTGGCAACCCTCTCATTTATTGGAGCATCAACCAAGGATCCAATCAAGGATTGGATTGGGATTTGAGATCCCCTCTTCAAGGAATGCACCCCCCTCCTCTTGGATTCGCCCATCCCTCTCTCAACTCTATTTAAGCGAGGTCTTTCTTCCTCATTGAGATATGATGGATTGAACTGAACCTCTCCTCCTGTGATTTGTAATATTCTTTTGAAGTAATAATATTTGGAGACTTTGGAGGTCAAAGGTGGCTATTGTTCTTCATGCATGCATTTTTGGTTGAGGTAAAATTGTAAATTTCCAATTTTTGCTTTCACACACAATAGTAGATTGATCTAGCTTGGCAAGGATCTTGGATCCTAGAAGGGTAAGCATTCATAGTTATTGAGTTGCTTATTTTTATTGAGTGTTTAGAGATCTAGGAGCAACAAATAGTATTTGGTTGTACTCTTGCCCTTCTAATTTCTTACCATTTAATTTACTGGATTTAATCTCTTGTGTGTATGAGCTTTTTGGTTGTGTTACAGGATTCGGTGCTAGACTTTGGGATTTGATCTTGTCTTGACTCTTCTCCCAAGTTTGGTGGTGGATCACCTCTTTCCAAACGTATATCTAATTTCTTGCAGGCACCAAGCTCCTTCTCCATCTCAAAAAAGCTAACAAGCTTTGGTTTCTCTCCCATCATCTCCTTTTAAATCTACAAGCAAACTTTTCTTTCTTTTCCGTTTTGAAGCAAGTAGAATAGATCTAAAAGTTTAAACTATTTTAACTCTTGCTTCTCAAATAAATCTAGAAAATTACTATTTTTCAAAGTAAAATACATAGATCTAGATCTAGTATTTTATACTTGAAAGTGCTTAATATTTTCCAATATTTTATGCAAGTATAGATCTTGTATTTTTATGTAATTTTATATGTTCTAACCACTAATTTGTAGCATTTTAGCTCGCTGACTTTAGCAGGTTCGTGACAAAAGAGGGCGGATTTTTGACCAAAACTTGTGAAAGAGTGCAAAAAAAACACTCCCTATGGACCCCCATCCACTTGTACATTACTCTATACAATTGTAAGCCCTTAGATCCAACTATAAATGGACTAAGTGGAATTTCTTTGAAGTTTTCCTTGTAACATTTTAAACAAGAGCAAGTGGGCTACACAACACCCACACCCTATCCTCCCTGGGGGGATTTGTAGCATCAAAATTTTTGTGGCATAAGTTTTTTTTGACAAAACACCAAATACACACAAATCTTTTAATTTGCAGGGTGTATACTTTACTTCAGTATTTTTGCTTTTAATTCATCCTTTGTATTTTTGCAAGAGTAATCTAGAAATAACACAAATCTCGTTGCCACGAAGTATGCTCTCACCACCACACAAAGGCATTGCCGATTAGTGGTGGATAATCAGAAAAGTGACACATAGATTTTGTGCTTCTTTCTTTTATGTTTAAAGCACTTTATTCTTTCAAGCATTTAACCAGAATAAATATTTAATTTATAGCTCAAAGTATGCTCTTTCCCCTTGCGGACATTCTACCTGGTCCTATTGGAAATCATAAAGAGTTGCAAACTATTTTCTAAATCTTCACATCTAAATTAAACAACTCACCTAATAAAATCTACCACCTTTCAGATAGTGCAAATCCGACACTGTAATTAATTGAACTTTGCGTGGGGAAATTTCTCAGAAGAAGCGAGAACAACTGGGAGGTGACCTCAGGGCACAGTTAGGCTACACCCTTGTTGGTGTAGTGTTGAACAACGCCCTGGAGACTCCATTCCATCCCACACGTCTTTGTGAGGAGCCACCATCCTTCAATTTCCAGACATTGCTACCTGTACCTCACGGTATCTCGGGAGTTCCCCCTTTTTTTCCTAAGTAACTTCGAATCATTAATAAGTTAAAAGTAACCAAGAGATATTTGCAAAATCTTTATTTTCAGCAACATTGTTCTATATTGTGTTCTGACTCCATTTGGCACTGGTTCACAACAACCATTTATTTATTGTTGCTTAATATCATAACTTGTTGTGTTATCTCTATTGGTGGTCATTTCATTTTTTACTGTTGAAAGCATATCTATAAGGTAGTAACTTTGTAAACGAACTTGGACTTTTTTAAAATCATAGCTTCCCAAAACTCCTATAACACATTCATAACTAATTCACCGAAGCTTTCTAAATAACCTTAGAAACATTCCGTAGGGACTACCCCCTTGGATTCGATTAGGAGTTGGCCTAAACAGAGGAGTCAAGATCAAGTGATAGCCTTGACTCGTGACTTTCACCTAAGGGCACATCAAGCAGTAGCATAGATTTTTGTTGCGTTAACCAGGTGCGTGATCCGGCGGCAGCAGGGACCATGGCATAGGTCCAATCTAGGTTGCGGGGAAGCACCCCCCCTCCCCCCCCTCACCCCCGCTCCAGAAGCTAGCTTCCGGCCAAAGCTACCTGAAAGCTAAGCGAAATCGCGATTCCGTTTCGCTTCCGGACGGAAGCGATTTTCGGAAGCTCGCTTCCGGTGAGTTTGCAATGCTTCCTGCCACTGTGAGGAAGCGTTAAGGAAGCGATTGAAAGCTTCGCTTCCTGATCGCTTCGCTCCGCTTCCCCGAGCGCTTCCCTGTTCGCTTCTTAGTGCTTCCGTACGCGTTAAAAATGCTTCCCATCGCTTTCTTTAGCGCTTCCCATCGCTTCCTTGGACGCTTCACGTCAACCGACGGAATTGACGCGAATATTTCAACTCTTTTTCCTTCGACTTCTCTGGATCATTAAATTATCGAAGAAAACGAGGTGAAATGTCGAAGTCAATGGGCCTGTCAAAACCCCACTTCAAAGATTATTCTAATCTGTTATTTATTTTATTTAAATTCAGGGGTGTATTCCATGCCATGCATGGGGAATATGTGTCTGCAGATAATACTTAAATTTCTCCATTGAATCACCCTCTCATTATATCGTGGAGGGACGCTTAATTCATTCCTCAGTCAATATAGGATCTTTGAATCCTGCATACTCATCTCGACTGCCTGTTCATCTGTATCATATCCACTTTTGCTCAGTGCTACTCCTATTTCGTTTGTGATTCAACAGACAATTTGAGAACCAGGTTTGTTTCGTTTGCACCAGCCTAACAAGACAGACACTATTAATATAAACGTCAAGTGCTGCTGAGAGGACAATCATCGATCGACTGGATCCTCTCCATGTTCTCCTATAGAGAAAGGCCTGGAGTTTACATTTGGGAGCTTAAAACCTAGGGGGTTTCAGAGCTTTTAATACCTTTTGGTACTGAAAGACCCATTTTTTCGTTCCATTGAACTTATCTTGACAAACCCATAAGACCATTTAAGGCCAGTTCGCGACAATATTTTGAAGTGATGGGGAGAATCCCTTGCTGTGACAAAGCTAATGTCAAGAAAGGACCATGGTCTCTTGAGGAAGACTGTAAACTGAAGAAATATAGAGACAAGTATGGAACTGGACTCTGGAGGCAACTAGATCGCTCTACCCAAGAAAGATGGTATGGAATCCTTCATATATCAATGAATTCATCCATAGATCAAATTGATCGCTTTATGCTGAGATCAAATCGATTGCTTTATGCTGAGATCAAATCGATCGCTTTATACTTTATGAATTCATCCAGAGATCAAATGCTTGTGTTTTTTTCAGTATTCTAACAGTAGGGTTCGCTATTCCAAGGCCATAGGATTATTCTTCTACGCTACCATCGTCAAATCAAAGTCCTAGAAGCTTTGTAGGTCTATCTAATGATTAGTAGCACTTTGTTGAGTTGTTATGAGCATGTTGAGAGTTATATTTACAGATATAGACAAGGTTTATGGAGTCGTCATTATATTAATTCTTATTGGATATAGATTAAGAATTTTTATAGGCTTCAAGTTTTTTAGATATTGTGTATAAGATCTATGTTTTAATACTTAATGGTTTGTTATAGGTGTAATGGATATTTTTAGTACCTGCATTTGTATTCCCGTAGTTGTATTGGCATTTGTATTCCCGTTGTGAATTTTTTCAACTTTCAACTTTCATTTTATGGTTGATGTTCTCTGTTATAGACTATGTCACTATAGTTTGGTTACCTGGTAACTTTGGTTACAACTTACAAGGACTAATGATGACAAAATGTTTATATATTGAAAATTTGAAGCTTTAAGGTTGAATCTTGATGTTATAACTTATGGAATCATGGATACTGGACCTATGGTTAATGAATTCACTAGTAAATGATTAACGATTGATGATTGATGAATGATGTTATATGGTATTCTTGTTTATTTCATGTTTTTATCCTTTCCATAACTAATTCAACATTCTACATGCATTTGTTGACATATATGCATCAAAATATAAAAAATATATATATTATATAAAAAACGCTTCCTAACCGAAAGCTTTTGAAAATTTCACTTCTCGCTCCCGCTCCCAAGTAACCTTGGGTCCAATCCATCTGAATACAACCCCCAAGGGAAGTATCCCATTTCCTAGATAACAACATTCCCCATGTACTTGGAACATCTATCACCACTACATCCATAGTCAAATTTATGTGAGGAGTCAGGACGGGCTGCTAGCTTAACATGTAAATTCATGATTATACCTATGACATCAATCTCTCTGGAATCCATTGCACAAACATTCTGATATGGTCTTGTGACTTGCAGGTTCAGTTGTTCCATGATTTTTCTATTCATGATGTTGGGATGCAGCACCCGAGTCAAGCATGCAATTATGGAGGAGCATGTTGTTCACAACTAAAGATACATAGAATGGGGGATGATCTTCTTTACGAGGATCCAGGCTATGTAATATGACAGGAAGGTCTTCATTTACCTTTTTAGGAATATCAAGAATGACCTCCTTCAGTTTTTCAGGAATGACCTCTTTAGGCTTTTCTTGTTCTTTATCCTTAGTTTTATCTGGGACCTTTTCTTTAGCTTTATCACAAACAGTTTCCTTGGGATTTTCAACAACATTTTCTCTAGGTGCTTCTAATGCTTTTATTAGTTTATCTTTCTGACTTGGGATCTTAAGTATTTCAGTTACAGAGACAAGCATTTTAGTATTAGCCATCCAACTAACCACATCAATATTAAAATCTGGGGAAGGAGGACGAGTTACCTTTGGAATATGCAAATCTGATTTGGTTGGAATGGAAGTCATTCTTCTCTGGTAGGTGAGGCCTTTGAAATTCGCCATTTCTTTGATCTCTTCAGGGGTAGGCTTTTCACCAAAAATCTTAGTCACGTTATCCTTCTCCTGTGCCATTTCTTTAGCTTGTTTCCATATTTCTTTAGACATAACATGAGTTCTGCCCACATCATTTATGTATTCCGCTTGACTTGGATAACCCACAAAATTGTTGGTTTTAGGAGGACCTTGTTCATTGATGTAATTGAATTTAGGACAAGTTGCTTCCTCGTGAAATTCATTACAAGCTCTGCAGAAAGGAGGAACTTCTTCCATGACCACGTTTGTTGCTCAAGTCGATTAGGAATCCTTTGGTTGTTGGATGGATACTTTCCTTTCCACTCATGATTTGGTCTAGGTGGAAATCTATGGGCAAGAGCATGAGACTTGTCTCTCTCCATGGCAATTAGTCTATTTTGCATGGCATTAATCTAGGTTACATGATTTGCTTCCATGGTTTTGATGACATCTGTTAACTCTCTCAGGGGGTCTTTGGCTAGATCCTTACTGTCTGCTACTTCTGATTTATCTTTGCTATCTGACTGTCTTGATAAAGAACTACCTTTGGTGAAACTTGGGATGTTTGACTTTCCTGAAGACTGCATGTTTTTATCAATCTTCTCAGCTATGGCCTGGGCTTTCTTTGGATCACCAGGTTCCTTGTCCCTAAGCTGATACCTCATCTCTCCATTAAATGTTTCCATGTAATATATAAGGATTGAGCCATCGAGAGGTTTAATTTCAACATGGAGGCTAGAGATGAGATTGTTGAATCTTTTATTAAATTCTTCCATGGTCTCGTTCTCATTCTTCTTCATGTTGTTAAGGGAAGCCAAAAGGTATCTATCCTCTTTCTTATCTCCCCATCTAGCTAGGAAACCCTTCTCAATTTCTTTGAAGTTTTTGTAGCTATCATCGTCTAGTTCTGAAAACCAATCAAAGGCATCTTCTTCTAAAATAGAGCAAACAACTTCATCTGCACATCTTCATATTTAGCATTCAAACACCATTTATGAAAACATTGTCAATTTTTTTTCAGATGTGCCTTAGCACTTATTGCATTATTACCTTGAAAAGAAGGCAATTTTTCAGTTGCTTTCTCAATCACAACATGACGGTAACTAGCTATTGTAGTAAAATCTAAAGAACTGAAAAAATCACCCATTTTATTTTCTTCTAAATCGGACTCTTGAAACAAAAGGTGGATATCTAAAACAGACTCGAGTCCAAGATTTTCGAGGATTCTCCGAGAGTTTAGTTTATTCAATCTTCTCCTATAAACCTTTTTAGGCTCAGGGATGAGAGTGAATAATCCTTCTTAGTTTCTTCTTGTTGAATACCTCGTTAAATTATTTAAAAGTGGAATTGCCAGATGGACCGAGCAAGTTTTAAAAATTCACAAGATACATCAAACAAAGTAAAAATAAAAATAAAAGAAACAAAGGTTGTGATCTAGGAATAGAAAGGTTTATCTCCAGCAACGACGCCAAAATATTGCTGCCTAATACACCAGGGGGAACGCGGCAGGAAACCTTCAAGCCGCTCAGTGTGCCCTTGGGGGCAAGTGAGTGTCAAGTGCTGTCACCTGATTACTCAACTCCTTCGTCTAGGTTACTCCTAGCGAAGCCAAGGGGGGTGGTCCCTATAAAAATGAATCTAAGGCTTTTACACTATGGAAGAGAAAAGCAAATCTAGGAGTTAATGATGGATATGAAAATACTAAATCAAAGAAACAATTCCAATTTAGTTTAAGTACAACAACACATGAGATTAAAGCCATTCACGACATTTTGTAGATTTAAATTAAACCATGATAACGTATGATGACCAATGCCAAGATTGTAAGTATGATGTTGCTGTGTTGTGTCGTGAAAGTATTGCAAAGTCTCGTTGTCAATTTTAGATTTATTAATGAGTATTAAAGGAGTGGGTTGATTGTTTTTTTGGCCCAATTCTGAATTGCTCCTTCGAACTGGGGGTTGCAACAACTATACCAAGGGTTCAACCAAGCGAGGATAAACCTACTTAAGGAAACCTGTTGACTCTATAGTTAGCCTCACTCAACCTCCTGATTTCTTTAGATTGAAACTTTGTAGGATTGCTCTATTAAAACTAGCCACTCAAAATCGCCTTTCTGATTGACCAAACTGATCAGACTAAGCTGCAGCGATTAAGAGCATACTCGGATCTTTCAAGCCTTGGTAATTTGTATTAAATGTAAGGGTGAGTTGCTTAACTAAACTAAATCCCAAGAATCTCTTTTCCACACACCAAAGATTGGTGCAGTACTTCGGGAAAGCAAGGGCACAAATTTTAAGCTTTATTGAAAGTTGTGAAAAATTGACAAAAGCGTGAATAAGGGAAATCTAATCTATACAGCCCTCTAGGGACAGATTGTGTGCATATGATTGTTTTTTAATTACTACTGGCATAAGAAAACTAATCTAAGATAAAAATAACCAAAAAATGACAAAGAAAAACACCAAACCACAAAAACGTAGATCCCCCTAAGGGGATGGGGTGTAGGCGCTTGAAAGCCTGCTTGCTTCTCTTTATTTTTTGTTACAAAAATACCTTGCTTCAGGGAATTTTGCTGGTCCTTTATAGTTTATGGATCCACACAGCTTACATGTTGATGTATATGTAACTTCGGAATGTATTTCACATATATGTATATTGTATTCCTATAGAGATGTTATCATTCCTCTATACGGAAGTGGTGGTATTCCTATAGAGATGTTATTATTCCTCTATACAGAAGTGTCGTCATTTATATTGTAAGTGTCGTAACTTATACTTGATGGGTTATTAGACCACCTTGTTGGGGTCGGCCCTGTATAAGTCATGTGGATCAAAGGGTTATTAGACCACCCTATTGGGGGTCGGCCATGTGGGTCAAAGGGTTATTAGACCACCCTAGTGGGGGTCGACCCAATCAGCATTATGTTAAGTGGTTAAGTTGAGGCCGACCTAGTTGAGTAAAGGTCAAGTCAAGTTAGTGTATAAATAAAGAGTGTGTCTCTCTCATTTTACACATTCTATTCTCTCACTCACACTTTGGAGAGTGGCGCACTTGTGGAGGAGGAGGCTCTGCTGCTAGGAAAAGACTATCTCTTGTATTTTGGTTGTATCATTGCTCTATCTATCTCTGAGGAAGTTATTGGGGTTTTTCACCTTTATGGTTTTCCCTAAGTAAACTCTGTGTCTCTTATGTGCTTGCATTATTGTGTCCATGATTGATATGCTGTAGATTTGCTGTACATGTTGTTCTCTCAGTTAAAATCCTAGATCAGATTGAAGTAAATTTTAAAAATTTAACATGATATCAGAGCTAGCCTGAAAGAAGGCATGATATGGCATGTATGACACTTGTTGCACTTACGATGCTAGGGCTTGATATAGCAAAAACCAGTCATCGTAGCACTTTTGCTATAAATCTGTTTTGGCGAAGTTTTCAGATCTGAAACTTTTACAGGTCGAAGATCAGATCCCCGTGTACCTTGTGTCCAAAGGACAACCTCTAATTCGTTGTACTTTGTGATTTATGATCTGTACAATATAGGGTTTCTGCCTCTTCCAGATCTGAGTCAAAATCAGGTGACCTTGGGAAAAAGGTCATAACTTGGGCTAGGAAGCTCCAAATGAAATTTCGTAAAAAGTGACAGGTAGTACACAAACTGTACTATCTCAAGAAAAATTTTCAGAGGCCGAAGTTGAACCAATGACACGTGGCACGCCGTACAAGTTCGCTCTCCTGTATTATCCCATAAACCGGTCACGTTGCGACACTTGGCATAACTCTCTCTCAGAGAATCCAATTGAGGTCAGACCTGTCGGGATGGAAAGATAACAGGTCGGGATATCTCAAGAAAAATTTTCAGAGGCCGAAGTTGAACCAGTGACACGTGGCACGCCATACAAGTTCACTCTCCTGTATTATCCCATAAACAGGTCACGTTGCGACACATGGCATAACTCTCTCTCAGAGAATCCAATTGAGATCAAACCTATTGGGATGGAAAGATAACAGGTCGGGCTATCTCAGGAAAAATTTTCAGACCCTGTGGATTGAAAAGTTCGGAGTTACACCAGAAACAATCAGGTACATATTTCTGTCAAAACAGAATTATTTTTTAGTACCTTCATTCATGGCTTCCGGAATTTAGGGCTTCGGAGAAAGTTGGAATTTTTGTAATCGGAGACCACGGTTGGATGCTACTCATCAAAATCGAAATTTAGAGACCAAGATCAGATTTTTGGTTGGGCAGAAGCCCGGGCTTGATCAAACCCCAGTTCGGGACTTTGATCGGAAATATGGAAAATTAGGGCTTCTGCAAAAATTGGAATTTTGGAAATATGTGACCACGGTTGGAAGCTCCTCAAAAAAATCGAAGCTTAGAGTTTTGAATCAAATTTTTTGGTTGGGTGAAGCTCTGGGAAACTCAAACCCTAATTCAAGGTCCTCCCTAGTGAATCTGGAAATCTAAAAGGCAATTTGGAGGGGTGAAACTTTGCAGTTTTCAAATTCTGAATATACCATCTTGATCAGCTCATCAAGGCGCATATTTCTATCCTTTTGGAAGTTTGAATTTTTGGGGTTTCTTTGACAAACCCTAATCCAGCTCCAGGTCCAGTTCTTGCAAATCAAGTGGATTAGGTTAATCCTAGAAGAAGATGGATTGGTCACCTGCATAAGTGAAGAAGTTCCTGTCTCAAAGGGAGATGAGGCTAAGGCCTTCCATAAGAAGATTACAAGCAATCTTGACAGGTATGGCTTACAGGTATGTTTCATGGTTAAGTTTATCATATGTTTGTCTTCATATCATTACAGTACAATCTTGATTAATTACTGGACTTGTCGTATCACCTTAATAGAAGATATTCATTGATTAAGGTTTTGACACTTATGATTGTACTAATGCATTGTGATGTTGTATGAGGTTTATGTTGTTTGCTAACAGAAAAGGTACACGAAGAAAGTCAAATCATGTTCTACTTCAAGAACATATGCTCATGGTGACATGAAGACAAAGATTCATCCATTGTCATGGATCACATAGAAGATCTACTTTCGAGGTATGTATAACTTGGTTCTACAATGGTTAACTTATGAGACATGCAGGTTACTAACACAAGTCACTGAAGAGAACCAGAAGACATTATGCGGGTATGTTAGACATAACTAGCTAGCATGCTAATCCAGGTATGTTTTTCCTATATCAAACTAGAATCCTACCTTGTGTTAGGATCTTATACTGTTGTATTGTTGATAATGATTATTCATGAAGTCATAGGTTTGAATAATCATGGTTGTATGCATATTATGTTTCTTACCATAATTGATGATATGACTAACCAGAAGAATCATGAAGGCATAGGTTTGAATAATCACGGGTTTTATGCATATTATATCTCTTATCTTGATTGATGATTCAACTAACCAGAAGAGTCCTATGATCAAATAAGAATGTGTATGAGTAAAAGAAGACTTCCCTGAAACCTTGAATACTAATGTTTATTATCTGTGAATGATCATGAATATACATGTTTAAGATTATTGTGTTTTGATAGTATTAAGATTATACTAATAAATGTGTGATTACGTATGAGACCTCAAGGATAACACAATGATGATATTAATAAGCATGCATAGTGATTAAGGATGGATGTAAGTTCAAGGATAGGTAATCCAAAAAACAAAGATCAAGAGAGAGCACACTCCAGTTGTTCCTACAAGAAAGCAAAAGAGCACACTTCAGTAGTTTCTGCAAGGATGCAGATATTCAGAGGGAATTGACCACTTCTCACAATCCACATAAGTATGGAGTTGCAGAAAAGAAGCAAAGACTGAGAGGGAGTCAACCCAACAAACAAACAAAGATAAGTATTTGAATTGTCATTACTTGCATATTTTATTGTTTAAATAAATACTGTTCAATAATGTATATACTAATGTTCCTAGAATTAGGTTGTGTATTATGCATATTAGAATAGTTGCATTGATGAACAGTATACTACTAATATGCATGGGTAAGTGGCCTATGGCACTCTACAACATTCCATTGCTACTTATCTAGAATGAAACCTCTTTGTTGACATGTTGGGAGTTGTGCACACTTTTAACAATGTTCTGGTAGAGATTAGAAGGCATCTAGAAAGTTACGGGATATGGATAAATGTTGTATTGAAGCATTGGCTAAGATAATTGCATGATTGTATGACATATTTCTTTATGTGTAAGAATTTGTTCTGAAAACTATGAGATGTTTTCTAATCATGCAATTTAACTTGTTGTGTAAGAAAGATTGTACCATCACCTACAAAAGAAGAACTACAACATTTGTTCAGCAACAAAATTATCTATTGAAGATATTGAAGTTCCCAGGATATGGAAAGAATGCCATGGTCCGTCGATCATGAAGAATGATGTTTGGGATGTAGTCCCAAGACCTGAAGGAAAGTTTGTTATGACTTCCATATGGATCTATCAAGATCAAGCATGCTGCAGATGGCAGCATAGAGAAATATAAAAGTGATGAAATAGAGGATACACCAGATGGATTTCAAGACAGCTTTCTTGAATGGTGTAGTTGAAGAAGAAGTGTATGTGGATGACCTGTTTGTAATGAGAGATGATAGGTTGATTGCCGACATGCAGCGGAATCTTGCAGCCGAGTTCGAGATGAAGGACTTGGGGATGATGTACTATTTTCTTGGTATGGAGGTGTGGCAGAGTACAGATGGAA
This sequence comes from Larix kaempferi, assembly GCA_027924585.1. NCBI lineage: Eukaryota > Viridiplantae > Streptophyta > Pinopsida > Pinales > Pinaceae > Larix > Larix kaempferi. The sequence goes on along the minus strand of BSBM01000804.1, from coordinate 9,497,354 downwards.
TCTTCCTTGGACAAAGGGAAGTATGCAATAGAAATCCTGAAGAGGTTCGGAATGATGGACTGCAAGGCTATGGCCACACCTATGGCATCAAACTTGAAGCTTCTATGTGATGCTTCATCTGATCCGGTCGATGTCACGATGTATCATCAAATGATTGGGTCCTCTATTTACTTGACGAACATGAGACCAGATATTTGCTTTGCAGTGAACACATTGAGCCAGTTCCTGACGGATCCAAGAGATGTTCACATGGTTACTGTAAAGCATATTCTGAGATTGGGCAGGCAGTGCTGCAGATAGGAAGAGCACTTCTAGGTGCTGCTTCAGTATGGAATCAAGTGTGATCTCTTGGTTTAGCAGGAAGCAGTCCTGTGTAGCACTAAATACAGCCAAAGCAGAGTATGTTGCGACGGATGAGCAGGTTGCAGATGTATTGACCAAGCCGTTGGCCAGAGTGGAGTTTGAGTACTTCAGAGAGAGGCTTGGTGCACTTCAGATCGAGGTTCCTTCCAAAGGGAAGTGATGAGTCCGAAAGATGCAGATGCACATGAGCTTTTCTGACATGGTTGATGTGTTCTCCCTTGGTCGTGATATAATTGCTGAGCCATTTTTCACATGGTGGTAGATGTGTTCTCCCATGGTGAAAAAGTAAGGGCTGGAGCCTTCCTCGAATGGTGGTAGATGTGTTCTCCCATGTTGGTGGTGTAAGTACTAGATGATGTGCATCTGGTCTGTGCTTCGTGGACGATGAGATGATCTGAAGAGGATGATGTTGGATATGATCAGTTGGATCATTTATATGTATATGTATGTACGCATCATGTTGGATGCTGGATATGATCAGTTGGATCATTTGTATGTATTTTGTATATGCATCATGTTTGATGCTTGGACCATGTATCTGTATATGTATCAGGTGGATACATTGTATGATCAGGTAGATCATGTATGTTGATATGTATCAGATATGATCAGGTGGATCATGTATTTGTATTTGTATCAGGTGGATACACTGTATGATTAGGTGGATCATGTATGATGATATGTATCAGGTAGATACTTGGTATGCATCAGGTGGATGCATTGTATGATCAGGATGATCATGATGACGAGCTTCAGGATGTTGCTCCAGATGATATGTATCAGGATGGTAGTGTGATGATAATCAGTGTGATCATGAGCATCAGGATGATGCTTTGTGCGATGATGATTCGTGGGATCATGAGTATCAGGTTGATACTTGGAGGTCAGAGATGATATGTGGCAGGTTGTGCAAATAGCATGTGATCAGTCCCGGGAGATCTTGCCGGTCGTGCTGCGGCACATAAATGTTCCTGGGATACTCTTTCCGGTATTTCTATGTAGTATGTAATCAGTCCTCAGATATCCAATAGGTTGAGTTGTGTGCTCGTAATCAGTCCTGGGATGAGGTATTACTACGGAGACATGTAATCAATCCTGAAGATCCGAGAGGTTGCGCTGTGTGCTCGTAATTAGTCTTGGGATGCTCTTTAGAGATCTTGCCGGTCGTGCTGCGGCACATAAATTTTCCTGGGATGCTCTTTAAAGGTTTTGTCTATCCACATGTAATCAGTCCTGGAGATATGAGAGGTTGAGCTGTGTGCTCGTAATAAGTCTTGGGATGCTCTTTAGAGATCTTGTCGGTCGTGCTACGGCACAAATGTTCCTGGGATGCTCTTTAAAGGTATTGTGGAGGAGATGCATGTAATCAGTCCTGGGAGATATTGCCGGTGGTGCTTAGGCACATAAATGTTCCTGGGATACTCTTTCCGGTATTGCATCCGCACATAAAATTAGTCCTGAGAGGCCACCTCTATCAGACCGTTCGCACAGATGATGAAGACCTGCAGGTGGTAGGCCTACATCCAGTATGAAAAAGGATTGGCTCTGTAGAACTTCCTATGACGAGTAGATTCAGAGATTGATTGAGATAGCAGCAACAGTGATGATGATGATGACTCGATGACAATTATCTAATGACGATGATCCAGAGAAGAAGACTTGTGCTAGAAGACCTATGTTGACAAATACCTTCCTAGTTAAGAGGGAGTGTTGATGTATATGTAACTTCGGAATGTATTTCACATATATGTATATTGTATTCCTATAGAGATGTTATCATTCCTCTATACGGAAGTGGTTGTATTCCTATAGAGATGTTATTATTCCTTTATACGGAAGTGTCGTCATTTATATTGTAAGTGTCGTAACTTATACTTGATGGGTTATTAGACCACCCTATTGGGGGTCGTCCATGTGGGTCAAAGGGTTATTAGACCACCCTAGTGGGGGTCGGCCCAGTCAGCATTATGTTAAGTGGTTAAGTTGAGGCCGACCTAGTTGAGTAAAGGTCAAGTCAAGTTAGTGTATAAATAGAGAGTGTGTCTCTCTCATTTTACACATTCTATTCTCTTACTCACACTTTGGAGAGTGGCACACTTGTGGAGGAGAAGGCTCTGCTGCTAGGAGAAGACTATCTCTTATCTTCTGGTTGTATCATTGCTCTATCTATCTCTGAGGAAGTTATTGGGGTTTTTCACCTTTACGGTTTTCCCCAAGTAAAATCTGTGTCTCTTGTGTGCTTGCGTTATTGTGTCCATGATTGATATGTTGTAGATTTGTTGTACATGTTGTCGTCTCAGTTAAGATCCTAGATCAGATTGAAGTAAATTCTGAAAATTTAACATTACAAAGGTTTGATAAAACTGTTGCAAGTAGAAGGAAGCCTCTGGGGGTCTCAGATGCTCTAAATCTTGGAAAAATGGCCAGCATTCCTCTCTATCTGATCGCTAAAGTATGCAAAACAACGAACAAAAAATGATTAAAGATGCCACAAAACACTTTAAGAGTGTTTGTGAAAAGTGCCTAAAATACACAAAAAAATTTAAGTAAAAAAAAAATGCAAAAAAGAGAGTAAAATAACTAAGGAAAGTGAGCTAGAAAGCTACTTTCCTTAGGATCTTTTCTTTCTTTTGGAAAAGTCAAGCCAATTAGGGCACTTAATTGCCAAATATTAAATGAGTTCTATGAGTAAGACCAAGCAACACAAATCTTTTGATATGCAAAACTATTAACTTGTATTGAAAAGGCCACACTACTTACATCTAGAACTTCAAAATATGAAATTGAAAGCTTGATCTAGATTCTTAACATGATTTAAACCCCATAAAACTACTTATGATTTATACTTTAGAATGTAGATCTAGAAATGCTTCAAACCAAAAAAATGTAACCGAAACCGAAATGGCTTTAAAATGAGGAGAAGGGGAAAGGAAGCTCTTTCAAGCGAGACACCGAGACTTAGAGATGAATTCCTGGATTGCTATGGGACTAGATCTGAAAAGAAAGAAGTTAGATAAAGAAACGAAAGACAAACAAGTTCTCTTCTCCTTCAACCAAAAGGATAGCTGCAGCTTACATCAACTCATACACAAAGCATTAGATCTGGAAGCCAAATATTCAAGAAATCAATACCAAAATACTCATAAACAAATGAAATATTTTAAAACTAGATCTCTTAGCATATAAAACAACAAGATTATAAAAGTAAACAAACTTGATTAAGCTAGCTTACAAAACCAACAATTGTCCTTACAGTAAACCGAGATCGAAGCAGGAAGTATATGAGGAGCTCACTACAAGTCACCTTCGTTCAACACATTGATCATGCAGCCACACACCAAAACAACACAAGAATTCGACCTCCAAAGCCTCTTTATTCTCAAATAAATCAATGAAGTACAACAACAGCAGAGCCTTGCCTCTCAACACCAACTAGTGAAAAGAGAAGGCAAGCACTCGCTAAATAGGAAAATACATGCAAGAGGGCGTCATTCCCAAGATAGAGGGCGTATACATAAAGTGGGAGTTCAATGTCGAGTTCCATCCTTTAATGATGGGATTGATTAGAGTCAAATGAAGGAGATTGCGCCACCTTGAATGAGGTAGGCGCTCCCTTCCTCGTAGATCTCACACCAAACCACGAGCTGCCACATCATGATGACGCCCAAGCTTGGAGATGGGCACATCTTTAATTTTGGCATTCAAATCTTGACTTCCAAATCGAATCAAAGGTGACGCTTTAATAAAGGAATATATTCGCCCAACATAAGAGACAGAATGGCAAGTCATTTGGCACATGCTAATTGCTTTTTTATTTATTTTTATTTTTTGATATTTTTGGGTCATTTTGTCGCATCATTAGTATTTTTTTGCTATTTTGTCGCCCCAATAAGAAAAAATGCTCTAAGTGATGATTTAGTCACTCATAACATAGGAAAAGTTGGCTTCGGGCTAAAGAGAACGCTTTGAGCATGAAAACGAGCACCCCCCATGCCAAATTCCGCCTCCGGATCACACTTTTATTACAATTTGAAATTTTCCAATTAAACCATTAAAAATGGCCTAATTTTACGAGAAAATTTTATTTTCTCGAAACTTAAGAAAAGTACCTAAAGTACCTAGAACATGTTCATACGAATTTATTATAGTGTCTAGCATGTTCATAGACATTGACACATGAAATTTAATTACCTCCTAAGGTTTGACCCCCAAGACGAGTATTCCAGCGTTGGAGGTGTAGGAGAAAAACTCCAAAATTATACTTGGGTAATAGGAAAAGCATAATTAACAAGGGAAAAAACTCCTTGGAATACCCAGATTGGTTTGCCAAGTCTTAGGAAGCCAAGTTCTTTACAAGACCACCATGCTAGCACACTTTATTACAAATCCCGTGGGGCATGAACATGCGATAAAAAAAAGGGGCCTTGAAAAGGCCTGATTTGAACTTTTGAACCCTGACATTCACACCTACTTATGCAAACTTTGGCGGCTCTCTGGAAGTCCAACTGTGTGCAACTCAGTTGGTAACAAGTAGCATTAATAGCAGAGACAAAATAATATTGGAGTTCATCTATAATATCAACATCATCCAACCTGTCTTCATCTCTGGGCACCATCTTGACAAAATTTGAAAATCTAATTTAGAAACCCTAGCAAGAGCTAGGTCAAAACTGAAGTTGGAAAAAATTGAAATTTGCTTCCATAGATAGATGTACCCTCCTAGGGAGAATTCCTTCCAAAACACTATTTTTTAGTCTGATATGCGGCTAGAAAGGCTCAAAACTGGAAACCCTAATTCCTCGGTTTCAATAGAAATTAGGTCAAAATTGAAAATTGCCAAAATCAAAAATTGACTCCACAGGTAGATGCACCCTTCTAGGGCGACCTCCAAAATTCTAAGATCAAGCCCAATGTGTCGTCAGAAAGGTTAGAAATTGAAAACCCTAATTTCTTGATTCAGTAGAAATTATGTCAAAACTGAATTTTCATGAAACTATGATCTACTTCCATAGATAAATGTTCCCTCCTAGGATGAGTTCCAAAATGCTCCTTTTAAGTCCAAACTATGGAGAGAAGTGTCTAATCTTGGAAGCCCTAGTTTCTAGATTAGGGCATAAATAGGCTCTAGCAATGGCTTCTATTCAGTACTGCTCTAATACCATGTTGAATTTTTAACTTCGTAGTATAATTTTCATCTCTTTTAACTTAATTCATAATTCATTTGTAGCCGAAAAATAAAACAAGGATCACTAAAAGAATAACTATGCACAAGAGACACAAAGATTTATCCTGGGAAAGGTAGAAAACCCAACAAACTTTTCTCAGATGAAATTTATCCAATACAAGAACAATACCAAACATGAAGATTAAGCCCTAGCACAAGAGTGTGCTCTTCTTTCACATGAAACCCTAGCGAAGGTAGATAATCTTCCAAGCTAAGTTGCATGAAACGAGGAAACAGGGACGAGTTTTCGAAACGGGGACGCGTTGGAAACGCGACCCCCAAAATTTTGGAAATGGGAAATGCGATATAAAAAATGAATGTGAAACATAAATCATAAATCATACATGTCAGCGAATCATTGCCTATATTGGGATCCTATTCATCAATAGAACCCTATGCCTCCCTCCTCAACACTCTAGTCCTTGCCTCTAACTTGAATATCAAAGTTGATCCTACAAGGACATTAGTCAATGACTCAATACCCTACAATTTTGATGAAACTTCCGAATAAAATCATTAAAATAGAGTAGAAAAAGCTTCCCATGCTTAATAAGTGATTTTGCTTAAGTGAAGAGTACATTTTTATTAAGGTCATGACAAAGGAGTTCAACAATCAACACCACCAACATCAAGGTACATACAAGGGTTGATGTGCTTGATTAAATGCCAATCCCATACCCTCATACATGATAGAAACTGATGGAAACTTTGCAATCCTGAAATCCTGAAAACTATTAAGTCTGTTGAATTTTGAATGGAATCTAAAATTCTACTTTTTGCATATGAAGTCCGATGAGGTTGGAACCACTCTCAAACATCCTGAAACAATTAATGGTAATGTTAAAAATTTAAGTAAAAGGGCGATATTTTAATACTACCAACTACTACTGAATAGGGCAATATTTTTCATCAGCCAAACAATATTTTTTTGGAAACGCGGCCTTACAAACCACATGAACTTTCCTCAGGCAATTAATTAAATTCGAAATTAAAAAAAAAAAGTGGAAAAAAACTGACTTCCGTAAACAGAAAGCCGTGGACCGTACGGAAATGACTGTACGGCCGCGTTTCCTATACGGAAACACGTTTCCCTACAAGAAACTGCTTGCGTCCATACGGAAACGCATTTCCGTACCATCCCAGATGCGGAAACGCGTTTCTGTACGGAAGCGTGGCCGGGACGGAGGGGGGGGGGGCGTTTCCTGCATCTTAGCTTCCAAGAGAATAAGAGAATAAGAGAAACCCCAAAAATTATGCTTCTAGTGAATTTCACTTGTCCTCAAGAAGTGCGCATCAATTGAGAGAGATGAGCTTGCTTGAATGTGAGAAATAAAGTGTGATAAGACTTCTATTTATATTCTTCAGTTGATTTGATTTTTACTCGAGGCCGACCTGTACTTGTCTCTATTCTTTATTTATCTTTCAAGCCGACCTGTTAGTTTGTCTTCTAGGGTCAATTTACCACTTTTGTTGGGGCAATTGTGCTCTTTCTTTCCTTCCACTTTCTCTGGAACTTCTTCAATAGATTGTCTTGACTCCTTGGTTATTTCGTCATCATAAAAAAGTTGTCCTTGTTGATATCTCCTCATATGAAGTCACATTCTTTCAATAGAGATCTAATGTTGATTTAACCATACTTTAAGAAGTCCCTGACGCTTATGAGAGCCAATTGTCAAATTCAACATTAGATTAGACTTTGTCTAATATACAAGGAGATAAGATCTTGTAACATAGACAAGTCATCTCACTCTATAAGAATAGATCAATCCTGCTAAGGAGCACTCCCACCTGGAGTATGCAATGTGACCTCTAGCCTACCACCACTCTAGTCAACACGACTGGACGAGGCTAAGCATCCGAACCATAAGACACACAATCAAGGGCTATGACAGGGCCATTCTCTCCGAGTCGCGAACCCATCCAAGTGAATGATCTGCAGAATGTTTGCCCGACGCTGGAACCATGGAGAACACCAACACCCATCACCTCTTTTATTTCCTATACTTTAGAAAGACAAACAATTTGCTAGAGCTACTCTTCACATCACCTTGTACTCTATTGTTTGTAGCCCTAGTAATCCTATCGCAGGGAAGCTCTCCTTGAATTGGAGAAGAGCCAACCAAAAGTGCAAAGAGGGTTGTTTTGGTGACATTGGCTTCCCCTCTTGAATTCCCCTTTGGTTAGTATTGCTTCTTTTGGACTTTAATCACACATGCTAGTAGCAGAGGTAACATGAGGAATCAAAGAAGACTAGTGCTTTTCAAGGGATGATGGGGTCAAAGTCAAGCTAGAACAAATGTTCGAAGGGAGATGGTGAATAGGGGCAAGGCTTCAGAAATATAATAATCTCGCCATAGAAATAGGGTGTAACTTGAATATTTGGGGTGGGTACTGATTACAACCTTGTTCTAATCGCTATGAGGAAGCTAAGGAGTGGATTTTCCACTCTACAGTTCTTTAGGGGCTTGGAGGGCTCGCTGAAACTTGCAACAGTTAATGCAGATCAGAGGTAATGACTTTCAAAAATCTGCAAACTAATCCTAACAACTTGAATGAGAAAGAAGTCAAGAATGCACAATTCAAATATCAAGTACAAAGAACACATGAAACACGTAGATTAATGAGCTAGCTTTATCCAATTGTCAATCTGGAATTAAAATGGGCAATCTCTGGGATTGAACCCTTATTACCTTCAACCGTATCATTCTTATAGGCCTTACTAGTCCTAGGCAAGTGCACCCTAGTAGCTATCACTATGTAATTGCTAGTACAACTAGCATGCACATCCCTGTAAGATAAATTAGCTATTAAACTAACGCATTTCCTCACTCCACAAGTCTAATCATATGCCTAAAATAACCAAACTCCACAACTGTAGGAATGTGCCCTTGGGCAATCTCAACTTGGCATTTAATATCACTACAATATGCTCCTTTAACCTACTGTAATCAAGCTGTGTTTGATAGTATAAAAATAGAACAACTAGTTGATTAAAAATAGACAGCAACTAAAAGGTTGAATGTTAGAATTTTGATACTTCCAGGATGATTATGTTAGATCATTAATCAATTTGCATTATATCACAATAACCATATACAATAGGATCACTGAAATATAGACTAGCACAGCATAAACAAGAGCACAAAACAATTTATCCTAGGAAACCCTCTTGGGGTAGAAAACCCAGCAAAACTTTTTCAAATATAGGCTAGCACAGCATAAACAAGAGCACAAAACAATTTATCCTAGGAAACCCTCTTGGGGTAGAAAACCCAGCAAAACTTTTTCAGTATAGATTCGTCAAAAAGTACAATGTCAATCTCGTACAATAACCCGAGAATAAGATAAAATAGAAACCCCAAGAAAAGATGTCTTCAATGCAGCTACTCTTTCTCCCAAGCGAACTTGTCCTTCCTTGAGTGAGTGGTGCACCAAATGAGCTAGGCGCCACTCTATTTATACTAGTAAAAAACTGGCCTTTTACCTAATTGGGCCGACTTGACTGGGGCAGTTTTTCCCATTGTTTGGGGCAGACTGCCCCTTGTTTGGGGCAGTTTACCCACTGGGCCGACTTGTCTATTTTACATGATTTCTTTTAGGGTTTTTACATAATCAAATGCAATATGAATATTTCCCGAAGGAAGTACAATAAAAATACAATAAGAATATCTTCCGAAGTTGCATTCTTCAACATTGAATAGGTCAAGTGATCTGATAGGATGTTAATATTTTAATACGTTACTCCATTCTTAACACATGACATGATTTACATTAATCTTTGTTTTTATGAAAGTTGTGCATCTGTATTACTATCGGTAAAAAATAAATCTCTATAGAGCTCCATTGATTAAGATGCATAACTATTTCAATGATGATTTCTCATGCTAATTATGAAAATTCAGACTACAGTTTCAGTTAACTGCAGCTTATGTTAAATATATGCAGGCAACATCTGATGGTGATAAGCCTGGTTTGGTAGCAATTTTGCAAAAGGTCTTGCAGTTTTATGCTTCAAAAGTACTGTCCAGGCGGAGCTATGCTTTCAAAGGTACTAAAGATCATTCACTCATCTCTTGATTGTAGTAAAGAAGGCAGTATAATAGGTCTGTTAAATGCTTACACTTTGAAAATATATCTATCCTTCTCCATTTAGATATGCATAAGCATAAACATGTACATGTCTGTCCATCCCTGCATCTCCCTTCTGAGTCATAAGAAAAAATAAATTTGAAATGGAATCATTTTTTGGATACGAGCAAACTCTTTTACCCTTTATAGTTTATTCCAGATGTAGAGCTATGAAGGATTTATAATAGAATATCAATGCCTCCTGTGAGTTATGATGGGCACTCTATCGAGCTGCAAACTGGGTAAAGTTTAAGGGATCTAGAATTTCACATAAATTTAGTACAACAAGGAATCTTTCGGTTCTTGATATTGTCAATTGAAAAATATGTCTTATAATAATTTTTTGTAATAAAATCTATTTACTATACTATTACTCTTATGTAAATTTGACCAGTATAGTAAGTTTAAGATTTGTAGCCGAAATTTTGTCTAGTGCCTTAAAGAAATTTAATCTGTTGGTAAATATATAATTATGAATATAAAATATAAAATTATTTAATTATATTTAATATTATGAAAATGTGTCTATGTAAAGACACAACCTAATACTAAAGGTTGCCTTAATAGCCTCTAAAGTCCGAGTCATTTATCATTGTAAACACATCATTTTATTCAATACCATATATATATATTTTTGTATATTTAATATTCAAGCTTCGGGAATCAGGAATCGGCATATGTCATGGGCATACACATACGAAGAATTCAGGATCTATTCGAAGAATTAATAGAAAGGAATAATCGTGCAATTGAAAGGGACCGTGAATATCTTAATCGAATAAAAGAAATAAGAGAACATAACAAGAGCAATCCAGGGGCTGAAACTACTCCGAGAGATGTAGAGGACAAACCTGTTCCGGAAAATGAAACCGCCAAAGTTGAGGACCTAGAATTTGAAGTCAAACCCAACTGTGAAGAAAAAGAGAAAAACGGCATAACTGATTCAAACAAGGAAGAAGATGAAAGATTTCCAATTTGACCTTGAGGATGAGGAATCGATAGAAGAGTATGAAAATTTATTTGAGGGTGACGAACAGGATTTACAAAAAAAATTCTGCAAAGAAATGACCCACCATTCTCGTCTTTCTGCAACCGACAACTGTATTCGACTTGATAATAAGGAAACATCTAGTTCCTTTGTGGGAAATACGATGAGGCCTATGGTCGAGAATTACAGGAGCCCATGAATGTTGTATGAAATATCAAAGAACTGGGAAAGAAGCTGAGCTCACTCAGTCATGGGATCTATATTATCACATTTTCAAACGCATAAACAAACAATTTCTTAGTCTCACCACACTAGAATTACAGTTTGCTTTCCCAGAATTACTTTCTGCTTGTAATCTGGAACTAGCTGTACCGGGAACCTATCGTGCAGGTCCATTGTTACTTCCACGGAAGGTTCCAAAGTATTTCCCTCTAGTCATGGACAATGGTGCCTTCAATTGCCGTGTTGGGTGGGCAGGGGAAGTTGAACCCCATTCTCTGTTTCCAAATATCCTTCAGAGGACCCGTCACAAAGCCTTCGGTGAGGTTGTAAATATTATTGGAGATTTTGAACTTGGATTGATGAAATCTTTTGATTTTTCACTCTCAACTCCACGATCAGCTTTTAATAGCAATGTTGTGTATCAGTTTGAGATAATGGAATATATTTTTGACTATGCATTTGATCGGGTCGGTGTTGAACGGTGCACAGATGGAGCATCCTATTTTAATGACCAAGTGCCCCTATAATCCACTCCAATCCTGCAACCAGTTGGCAGAGCTCCTTTTTGAGACATATGGTGTTCCATCCTTAGATTTTGGAATTGATGTTGTGCCCAGATACAAGTATAATCAACAAGTGGGAAATAGCGACAGCGATGGTCTAGTTGTATGTGCAGACTTTACCACAAGCCACGTTATTCCTGTTATTAAGGGCGAGCATGTTATGGAAGCATGTTGCATAACTAAATATTGGCAACCACGTTGGGTTCCATCTCTTCCAGAAGAGGGGCCATCAGAAGAAGAGCTGGAAAGGAAGTTTGTTATCAAGGAAAAGCAAGGGCAACGCCTATGTAAAATGGCTACTGCAAGACGCTCTCGCAGAATTCCAGATTATTTAAGGAGCCTTGTCTTAAAGATGCCAATCAAAGAGGCTTGCCATGTCGCTGTGCAAAGAAGTCACCCAGGCAAGCATAGGCTTTGGAAACATGCACTTTCTCGACAAAATGAAAAAGGATAAATCTTTAAACTTGTGACGCAGATTGTTTCTTCAGAAGTAGCAGACAGCAAGGACAATACCCCCTCAGAATATGGAGAACAAGTGACCAATGGGCATATACAAATACAGCAGAAGGTCAACTTGGCATTCACATGGAGTCACCGAAGAAGAACAGGGATGAATTATCGTTCTGATCGGTCATCATGTTCCATGAGATTTAAGCTGGGTCGGTTGGTGTCCCCGCCACATAGCGCTTTCATAAAAGGAAATTAATTAAATTCAAGGTTACATACGAATGACAATTATATTTAGTCATTCTTTATATATTCAAGGGGATCATAATAAAATAATAAAATAAAATAAATGAATCTCAGGCTATAAATAAGGGAGTGAGTTCATAAGTAATTTAAAAGATGATTATGAAATTAATACGTGCGTAAAAATTTTAAAACAAAAACAATAAGGAGACCAGGTTTAAGGTGCAAGTGAAAAAAAAATGAGAAAAGAATATTAATATATATAAAATTGGGAAAAGTATTAAAAGTGCAGTTAACAAGGAGAAGTTAAGAATGCTTGGAAAAAAAAATGACTTGGAAGGATTATGAATCATTTGTGATGTTCTATTAAGATGGAAGTTAAGAACAATGTGGAGACGATTTTTTTATAAGTTTTGAGGACAAAGCTTCCCTAAAGAGGGCGGCAATGTTATGAATATAAAATATAAAATATTATATTATTTAATTATATTTAATATTATGAAAAGGTGTCTATGTAAAAACACAACCTAATACTAAAGGTTGTCTTAAGAGCCTATAAAGGCCAAGTCATTTATCATTGTAAACACCTCATTTTATTCAATATCATATATATATATTTACAATTATATATTTTTTGTATATTTAATATTCAAGCTTTCGTAGTTGAGCGCAATAGATCTAGAATTTCACATAAATTTGGTACAACAAGGAATCTTTCGGTTCTTGATATCAATGTTACAAATATCGGTGCGGCCAAAAAATCGGCAGGTTCCAGGAAACATCGTTTCGGGATATCTCGGCAACATATCGGCAAAAATCGGCAATAAATCGACAAACATAAAAAATACAAAAATATTCATTTTTTTCAAATTTTTAAACATCTAAAGCAACAATAGCATCAAATAAACACATTACCACATGAATATGGAAATAAAACCGATATATAAGATATATAAGATGTCTAGAGATACATCACACATTAAAATGGATCGTGTCCTACTCCTGAATACTGAATCATAAAAAATATAACAAATGTGATAAATTTGGAAAAAAAACTCCAAATGCAAAGGCTCCAATCTTCAAATCTGATCGTTAATGGTGAGTGAAATGATGAATAAAATCTTCCTTGGGAAAAATAGAAGCTCTCCTAGTCTCCTTGGCTCTCCTCTCCTTGGTTGTAGCATCCAAATGAACCAAAACAAAGTGAATCTGTGGCCTTTAAAACCCCTTTTCCGGCCACTAACATGCCCTATCAAAAAATCGGGATAAATCGGCGAAAAATCGGCTAAAAATCGGCCAAAAATCGGGCCAATTTCTAGAGCGATTTTTTGTTAAAAAATCGGGACTGGAGAAAAATCGCAATTTATCGGCATATCGCAATAAATCGGCCGCGGTTGGTAACACTGCTTGATATTGTCAATTGAAAAATGTCTTATAATATTTTTTTGTAATAATATCTATTTACTATACTATTACTCGTGTAATTTTGACTAGTATAGTAAGTTTAAGATTTGTAGCCGAAATTTTTTCTAGTGCCTTGAAATTTAATCTGTTGGCAAACTTCATTTTTAAGATTTTTTTGTAAAAGTAGGCATTGATGAATATAGGAACACTGTGTTAGAGTTGTTTGAAACTCAAGTTTCAAGCCTCATGCTAGGCCCATCATCAGGAGGATGAGATCCACGATGAAATTTCCCATTTATCTCATCTTATGAATATTGAATTCTAGGTTGGGTTGGCTGCACTATTTCTCAGAGAGGAATTATTATTCTTTATAGGATGTGTTGCCGCATGGTTCCACACCTAGGAAAACACAGCAAAAGTCTTCAAGATGCTGGTGTGGCCTTGGGGGCAAGTCAGAGTCAAGTGCTGTCACCTGCAACTCGACTCCTCCGTCTAGTCTTTCCTAGCGAAGCCAAGGGGGGTGGACCCTAAAAAATGAAAATAAACTATGGTGTCTAATCTACAAAAGACAAAGCATCCATCTAAACTAGGAGTTAGAATATTTTTGTAAACCAAGACAATGGAGCATATAGACAAGTAAAGCAAATACCATTCATCATCATTTCATTTACAAACTTCCATCATTATCATTTTCATTTAAAACATTCATCATCAATTTGAAATATAGCAAGATAAACCAGTGCCGATAAATGGAGTCAATAAAGATGCATGAACTGAAAAGAAAGTGTTGTGCGATTGTTCTTGGTTTATTTTAATTTTAATGTGGTAATGATCTTTTTTATTAAAAGATGGTGGATTCCCGATATACGCAAAGGTACAGGGAATATGTCTGGAATTCAGCTGTGTGGTTTCTCACTCAGACAGGTGGGCTGGATCGGAGTCTCAAGGAGGTGTTCAGATGCTATACCAATGAGGGCAAGCCTAACGGTTTCCAAGAGGTCACTACCCAGTGTTATCCCACGTCCTTTGAAAAATTTGTTCACAACAGAAGAATGTTCGCTTTGTGCTGGATTTTCACAAGTAGGTTTGTTTATTTGGGTGTTAAAACCTATTACTAGTCATCTTCCCCTTGGAGGGAATACTCCATATCATAGGCTAAGGTGTAAGTCAAGGAAACAATGAGACTCGATGGTGACGAATGGATGAGGAAAATGAAAGGTGGTGCCAACACTAACAAGCGATATACTGGTGGGAATGATCACCTCCATTCTTTTAGGGAAGGTGAAAGTTCCAATTTTTGAAAAATCGAAATCGGACTCGGAATCGATCGAGGGTCAACTCGGAATCGAAATCGGAATCGGTAATGAATCGGTCATAAATCGGTCGATTTGAATTTAATGAATCAGTTTACTGAAAAAAACATAAAATATTTAAATTTTAAAGAAAAACAACATTTTCAAGATTTTAGGGTTGTTGTTATGACCCAGACGGGCCAGACCTGTTGTTTGAAAGCCAATGAGCACCTAGACTTGTTGTTTAGGGCTACTTTCATCCACAGTATTGCCCACCATTTATTTTAAGCCTTTAAGGTGATTTTCATGACTTTTTACTGCTGCAAAGGTCACAACAGGCACAAGTTTGCTTCAAAATTGTTGTACAAGGGTTTGACAACTTCAACCTAAGTAGCACGAAACGGGGAAACAGGGACGAAAAGGGGAAACTTCGAAATAGGGGAAATGTGACCTCCCAAAATTTCGGAAACGAGGAAACACAATATATATATATATATATTAAATTAATAAATGAGCAAGGACATTTAAGAAAATGAATGTGAAATATAAATCATCAATCTTACATGTCAGCGAATCATTGCCTATGTTGGGATCGTATTCATCAATAACACCCTATGCCTCCCTCATCTAAGCTCTAGCCCTTGCTTCTAACTCGAATTTCAAAGTTGATCTTCCAAGGACATTAGTCAACGACTCAACACCCTACAATTTTGATGAAAATTCCTAATCCAATCATTGAAATAAGGTAGAAAATGCTTCCCATGCTTAATATGTGATTTTGCATGAGTGAAGAATACATTTTTATTAAGGTCATGACCGAGGAGTTCAACAATCAACACCACCAACATCAAGTTACATATAGGGGTTGATGTGCTTGATTAAATGCCAATTCCATACCCTCATACATGATAGAATCTGGTGGAAACCTTGCAATGCTGAAATCCTGAAAACTGTTAAGTCTGCTGAATTTTGGATGGGATCTAAAGTTCTACTTTTTGCATACGAAGTCTGATGAGGTTGGAACCACTCTCAAACATCCTGAAACAATTAATGGTAATGTTAAAAATTTAAGTAAAAGGATGGAAAATGAAAGATAAGGAGAATGTCACTTTTACCACTAATATCACCAGATACTACTACACCATGCGGATATTGCGTTGTTTTTTTTAGTCTATAGGCACCCACACAAATCGACCGATTTTTTACATAACCCGGCCTATCAAACCGGTTCGGTACTGAACCGACCGATTTGGAGTCCAGATCGGCCGGACCGGTACCGGTTCGGTCGACCGAACCGATTTGCAGACCGAGTTGAGTCCGTTCCTTATCAAATCGGTAGATCGGTCGATTTCGAAACCAGTTTGGCTGATTTTTAAAACTATGGGTGAAACCAATGAGTATAAACAGGAACTTCATAATTCTGAGCAAACTAGACCATATAAATATATCATAACCACCATGTCCATAATAGATAAATATACCGCCAGATCATGACCACTAAATGCTAAATCAAGCTACCATAATGACCAAAAGAGCAATATAAACCAATACACATCAATATACCATCCTGGGTCATATACCTCTACCAACTACCTGAACCATCATCTGTCAACTGGAAAACCTGTTGCTGCATATCTGGGCATTGCATACTGCTCTGTATGGCAAAAATGGCTACATCGATCATCAAATCTGAGTTCCTGAGACTCAGTCATGGCACAAGGCTAAACAAACTGTTGATGGGCTGCTCTGAAAACATAAGTGATCCTGGAATGAATGCTCATATGATGTTGATCTCAATCATCTCAATGTAAAGGGATGGCTCAAAAAAGGACTAGAATCTGATCTGAAGATATGGTAGCCCCAGCGACTATAAATGTGATAACAATTATTTTCTGTTAATTTATCATAGGTGAACTAAGTAGATTTTTTTCTAGTATATTTTTGGTGACCCAAACTCACTTTCTGAGTGTTTTTGGGCACTTTTCACTAACATTAGCTTGTTGTTTTTTAACATTTCATGAACGGGTAGGAGGAAACTTTGGCCATTTTTGGAGGATTGAACCATCCAGAGCACCCAAGGACCATTACCCTTCAACCAGATACTTTTTCTGTGATTTTTGTAATCCTTTGAGTCAATTTTCAAGGACTGAGGCACTTCTATTTGCATTGTAAAAAGAAAAATTAAACGAGAACAAGTGGGCTACCCAATGCCCACACCCCATCCCCCCACAAGGAAACTATGTCGACTCAATTTTTTTGGTTTTCATTTTTTAGTTTAGATTTCATTTTCCGCACTTAATAAAATTTAACTAGGATTAAAATTTACCTTGTCGGTCTATTCCAACGGTGGGCCACAAGTTCACTCAGGACCTAGTTTTTCACTTTTTTTAACAATTTCCAATTTTTCAGTTTTAATCAACCCCCCTTGCTTTCCCGAAGTACGAATTTCAGGATAAGGGCTTTCCCGAGTACTGGCCAAAAAAGAGATTCTTGGGGTTTTGGGTTTTAATAAACAAGAAAACATTGTTCAAAAATTCATAAAATTAACAAGGCTTTATCCCCGTATGCTCTAGATCACTACAACCTTGATTGGACATGTTGATCATACTAGAAAGGGACTTAGTGACTAGTAATTAGTCTAACTTTTCCTAATTAACCTTCGATTTACAAAAATCCGGCGTAATCGTTTATTGACACTGTGTGGGGAAATTCTTCAAAGGAAGCGGGAACCACTGGATAGTGACCTAGGGATACCGTTAGACTTCACCCCCGTTTGGTGTAGTGTTGAACACCTCCTAGAGACTCCGATCCATCCCACATTTCCAAGTGAAGACCCACCTTTGTCATAATCCAGACATATTTCCAGTACCTCACGATATATTGGAAATCCCCCCCTGCCTAATAATCTACTCATTACCACAAGAAATAATAAAATTTACCAAGAACACTTGCAAAACATTGTCTTTTTTATTCAAGCATTTATTTTCGGCACTGGTCTTATTATTGAATATTTCGTAATGTTGGATGTTTATGTTTCAATAATAATGTTGGATAACAAATGATATCATGTTTAATATTGCATTGTTCTTATAATCAAATTTCTAACTCCTATAATAGTTCGGATGGCTATGGTAGCAAGAATTGGAAGCATCATTTGGGTTACCAGGGAAACTTGGTTGTTATGGACTCTCCCCATGGGCATGCTAGCCCCTCCCCTGAAACTCAAACTCAGATTCAAGACCTAGAATCCCAGGTTCTTTGGCTCCGTGATGATTTAATGGACACCAAGAAGGCGATTTCAAACCTTGCCACCTTCGTGCAGATCTCCAACTCGGAAGTAAGGAACAGCTCTGGAAAGGCGAAAGACTACTTCCAAAAATTAATGGGTAAGCACGATACTTTTTTCAGCTGTCTTCGAATTCTGGAAGCTAAAGTGGACTGCATAAGGGTTAAGAATGGTAACAATTTGGTCAACAAGGGAAGCAGCCCCTCTGTTTTTTTGAATGTGGAGGACGAAAATGTAGTCACAGCTCCTGCCAGTCGCCATCAGGCCAATTGATTTGGCTCTTGCACCTTCAGACACTTCTCCTTTTTTGGTTTTCTTATGCACCATTGAAGCTCTGTAATAGGTTCATGTTCTGTTTTAGTTTAAGTCCAGCCCTTCCTGCTTCTTTTTGTAAATGGTATAGCGCCACTCTTTTTGAAAATTAGAGGCTGAACAATGAGATGCTTGCTACGGCAACTCTGGGTTTATGGGAACAGCCTCCCGGCTATATGTAATCTTCTACTTTTTTTAATATACAAAGCTAGTTATCCGTTTCTGTAAAAAAAAAAAAAAAAGTTCTAACTCCTAGATTTTTTTAGTTTTGTAGATTAAACACCTTAGATTTTCTTTCTTTTAGGGTCCACCTCCCTTGGCTTCGCTAGGAGTAAGCCTAGTCAGAGGAGTCGAGTTTTAGGTGACAACACTTGACTCTTGCTTGCCCCCAAGGCCACACCGAGTGGCTTGAATATTTTTGCCGCATTTTCCCAGGTGTGCATCCAGGAGGCAACAACATCCAACACCAAATGTGGTAAAGCAAGAAACCACCCTCCTGAATAAAAGTGATAGCCTCCAATCAAGTGCCAAGTGGTAGGGAAAGTCAAAACCATGGTTAAATGCTAGAGCTCTCCCCTCAAAGTAGCCAACAATCCACCTCAAAGTGGCAAATGATGAGATGACTCCATGAAAAAACCCCAACGACCCTCTAGAAGTCTCCAAGTGTCATCTCCAATGGTCCTATCATGAAGTGCAATGTCCAAATGTGAGAGGAAGGGTCTAGAAGCCTCCCTAAGCCTCTCGTGTGTCAAAGAGGGATCTCCGATGTGCTAGAAGGTGTGACATCGCCCTCAAATGTGCTAAGTACATCAAATCAGTGAAGCACAACTCGTCCTGGACTCACGAGTACTTGCGAGTCTGGACAAGTGGACTCCTGCGCCGGTTGACCGCCATTAACTTGCGGCTTCCTAAAAAAACTCGTCCGAACTCGCGAACTCGGCCGGACTCGAGCAAACTCAGGTGACTCGTGTCAGGCAAACTCGAGTGACTACCGCGAAAAAAAGGGTGGACGTCGCAGATCCGTGATTACCCAACCCTTCAAAGCCAGATCGTTAGAGACCTGAGGTTTCATTTGGCAGTTGACTTGTAGTGGTGGGCTCGTTCGTGGTGGCGGGCTCATTTGTAGACCATCGTAGCTTGCTGGAGCCTCAACTGACGTGGTGGGCAGGACCGCAGGTTAGTATTGTTTTTTTTTTGTTTTTTTATATTTGCAAATCGTGGCATTGTATTTCAACATCAATACAATCTGTAATATAGTATTACTGTATTACATATTGTATTAATACAATCCGTAATATAGTAATACTGTATTACAGATTGTATTGATGCTGTAATACAGTGCTAATACAATATGTAATACAGTAATATTGTATTACATATTGTATTAATAATTTAATACTGTCACTGTAATATAGTATTAATACAATATGTAATACAATATTATTGTATTACATATTGTATTAGTATTAATAATTTAATATGCTTATAAGTTATGACACTATATAAGCTATTTTTAACAAACCTAATATTTTCATTTTTTTTCTTTTTTTATAAATCATAGGACTTTTTTTTTAGTATAATATTGTTTTAAAATTATAAATTTAATATTAGAGTAATATAGTATAATAGTGTTAGTAATTTTTTTAAAAATTTAAATTATAATTTGTTTTTCATTTTAAATTTGTAAATTTTTTATGGGCAAATGCCCTGTGGGATGTGGCTTCCCTGTTCCTTGAGTATCTCAGCCACACAAGGACTGTGGTTTGAGTTACTTAGCCACAGGGCCTCCCTATGGTCCCTGTTGCTAAGTATCTCAGCCCACAGTCCCTGTGTGGCTGAGATACTCAGCCATAGGGCAGCCACTGGTAGTATTCATTAATTGATAAAACTAGTTATATATCTTCTCTCTAAGTGGAAATGCTTTTAACCTCTTTTTTGTGCCCAAAATGTACTATTTTTTTATTTTTTTTCCTATTTGCCGAGTTGCCCTGAGTCTTTACCAAGTTTTTCCCGAGTCCATGAATCATATGCCAGCCGGGTCTTTTCTGAGTCCAAGTCATGCAACATTGCATCAAATGTGACCATCACCAAGTGTAGCATTCCAAGGATAAGTGCCTAATAATCATCCAACATACCAACTCAAGTGCCATATCATATCTAAATGATAAATCACTCTAAGTCATAAGGTTAACCCAACATTAGGCAATGTTATCAAGCATGAAAGTAATACATGAAATAAAGTTACGATTATACCTTTTTAACAATTCAATGACTTATTTAACATTTACTCACCCAGTCTATCCTTGGTGTGAACATCCCTAAGCTAATATGCATAGCTTAGCTACCTTAGTCAAGAGAGGTTGCATGGAGTGAATTATGTACTAGGGAAGAAAGGGGGTCTTTACGAGATAACCACCATAACAATGTAGGAGTGATAGGCCTATCCTTAACTTTTGAGAGTTAGGATTTTTTTTAGATGTTTCTTCCACACGTGTGCCTAAGGAAGTTTTGTATGGGTCATCCATCTTTGCGCCTTCAAATTGCGATCCTTTTATTTTATTTTTCCTCTTATATTTCATTTATTTACATCTCATACCCCTTTCATTGGTTTAGTCCCTTTTTGCTTTAGATTTAGCCTTGATAACCTAGTACAAGTGAATTGGCGTTTTGCAAGGGGAGTATCTCCCATAATTTTCCATTTGCATTTACATTTAATTTCTCAACATCATCTTTGAGAGTACTAGACTATTTTGACTTTATTTGAGGCATTCATACATGGGGATAGTAATGAGACCTTTGATTATTACTAATGACGGATCATTCATAAAGGGGAAGATGAAGGGGATGGATGAAGTGGCTAACGAGAATGAAAGTGATTTGGTAAAATGTTATGAAATGGATTAAAACATTTTAACTTAGTTGACTAAGGTACAAGTTAACCTTCAAACTAACACACTTCTAAGGCAAAGCACACCAAAGAAAGACTATGACGAGTAATTGTTTTAAGCATATGAATCACTATACGAGCATAAAAGTAACAATCCAGGCAAACTTGTTGTCATATAAGAAAACATGCCAAGAGTAAATGAGGGTTAGAACTTAGAGATGTCACTGAACATAGAGGATCATACACTATATTTAACTAGGCATATCCAAGGCACATGGACCATCTGATATATGTTGAAGGATGTCTGACCCTGTTGATGTATTTGTAACTTCGGAATGTATTTCACTTGTATATTTCATATTGTATCCATATGTCATTGTACTTCCGACGGAGAGGTTTCATTCCTCCGATCGGGAAAGCTATTATTATATTTGAGTGGGTTATTAGACTCCCCTAGTGGGGTCGGCCTAGAGTTAGCTTATAATGGGTTATTAGACTCTCCTAGGAGAAGTCGACCCAGTTAGGGTAAAAGGCAAGTGAAAGTAAAGTATAAATAGAGAGGAGCATCCTCTCTATTTGATCATTCACTCACTCACTCATTCGCATAAGTGAGAGAGAGACAAGTTAGCACAAGTGGAGGAGGAGGAAGTTGCTGGAGACCATCTTCTTGTTTTGGTTTTTTGTATTATTGCTCATACTATCTCTGAGGAAGTTGCGGGGTTTTCTCCTTTATGGTGTCCCCGGTGAAATGATTTGTGTCTCTTGTCTCTTATGTTTGATATGTTGTGCATGTTGTTCTCTCAGATAAGATCCTAGATCATATTGAATTAAATGATAAAAATCTAACAAGGTATCAAAGCTAACCTGAGAAGAAGACACTATGCAGCTGTGGAAGCTAGGGCTTCTTAATTTTTGGGTCTCTTTCCATAGATCATCAAAGGCAGAGGCTAGGCTAACTCTCAGAAGGAAGGCGCATCTTTCTGTCGAAACAGAATTTGATTCCGAGCATTTTCAGTTTTTGGCCTGTCACTGCTGCGATAAATTAGGGCTTTTGACAGAAGTGGAATTTTGGAGTGCTCTCGGCATAGGATTGTTCTCCTCAGCAAAATCAAAATTTAGAGACCAAGATCGAACTTTTTGGTTGGGTGAATCTTTGGGAAAGTCAAACCCTAATTTGACTTTTGGACCAGAAAAAACAGAAAACCAGAATTTGACAGAAATTGCAATCCGAAATTTGCAGGTCACTTTTGAGGGGTCAATTTTTGGAGTTTTCAAAATCTAAGCACACGAGCTTGCTCGACTCAGTCAATTGCATCTCCCTCTCCAGACAGAAGTTTGAAATTCCAAGTTTGGATTTTTAGGGTTTCTTTGTCAAACCCTAGGCAGCTCTAGATCCAGTTTCAGCAAATCAAGTGGTAACATCTAAATCTTTTATTTCCATTTGAGTTTCTCATTAAGACGTCTCACCACACCAAGCTTTAGGATAAGCTTGAAGGGGCTGATAACTTTCGAGCATGGAAGTATAGGATTGGGTTAATCCTAGAAGAGAATGAATTGGACACCTACATAAGTGAAAAGGTTCCAATTCCAGAGGGAGATGAGGCTAAGGCCTTACATAAGAAGAACTTGGTCAAGGCCAAGAGGATCATTGTAGATTCTATCAAGGACCATATCATACCACATGTGTCATCTCTAAGGACACCCAAGGAGATGTTTGATTACTTGACCAAGCTATTTGAAGGAAAGAATATAAATCGGAAGATGACATTGCAAAACCAATTGAAGAATGTAAAGATTCAAACTGTCGAGACCATGCAGTCCTACTTTTCAAGGGTCTCCCAGATAAAAGGACAACTTGAAGCTGTGGGAGAAGATATAGAGAATGGAGAAGTAGTGATGACAACCTTGAATGGTCTCCCTAGGTCATGGGATTCATTCATTCAAGGAATTCGTGCTAGAAAGAAGCTCATCACATTCAATAGGTTGTGGGAGGAATGCTCACAAGAAGAAGCTCGAATTGTAGCTCGAGAAGAGAAGATGGGTAGTAAAGACCAAGCTCTCACAGTACACACCAGGAAGAATAACAACAAGAGGGAGCATCCTCATCACAAGAAGGGTAAACACCATCACCAGAATCAGAGGGATAACTTCAGATCCCGAAGAGATATATCCACCATTCGATGCTATACTTGTGATGAGATGGGACACTATTCCAGAGATTGTCCCAGGAACAAAAGCAGCTCCCACAAGAAGAAGAATAACAAAAGAAGACATCATGCTCACACTGCAGAGGATGATGAACCTCCTAGGAAGAGAGCCAGAGAAGAAAGTGAAGATTCTTCAAGCGTTGAAGAGTATGTTTTGATTTCTGCTCTCACAGGAACTGTTACACATGGAAGCAATGATTGGCTTATAGATAGTGGGGATTCCAAGAATATGACTGGATTCAAGGAATCCTTTATGAATCTATCTGAACATGAATCACCCCACAAAGTGGAACTTGGGGATGACTACCAGTATCCTATAAAAGGAAGTGGTGAAGCCTCTTATAAGCTAGACTCTTGAAAGTCTATGAAGATGAAAGATGTTCTATTTGTACTAGGACTAAAGAAGAACCTTCTCTCCATCTCTGCATTGGATGCAAAAGGTATGAGGGTTGCATTTGTAGATGGCCAAGTTCTTATGTGGTCTAAAGGAAAGACTATAGATGACGCAGTAGTGATTGGAGAGCAAGAGGGAGGATTATACAAACTGAAGGGCCAACTTGAACAAGCCTTGGTCCATGAATCCATGGAGCCAAGTGAACTATGGCATTGAAGGCTTGCACATGTGCACTTTAGAGCACTACCTCTTGCAAGCAAAGTTGTTGAAGGTCTTCTAGATATCCACGAAAAGCATGAACGTGTTTGCAAAGGATGTGCAAAAGGAAAGAACACAAAGAAGACATTTCCAAGTAGTGAAAGCAAGGCAAAAGGAATCTTGGAAATCATCCACTCCGATGTATGTGGTCCGATGTCATCCAGTTCTTTAAGTGGGTATGTATATTATGTTTCTTTCACTGATGATTTTTCTAGGAAGACATGGATATATTTCTTGAAGAGCAAAGATGAAGTATTCAGTAAGTTCAAGGAATTCAAAGCCCTGATCGAGAACCACACAAAGAAGAAAATCAAGACTTTTCGGTCAGACAATGGCGGAGAGTTCACATCATAAGACTTCAAGAAATTATGCAGAGATTCAGGGATTAAGAGGGAGTTGACCACTCCATATAATCCACAACAGAATGGAGTTGCAGAAAGGAAGAATAGAACAATTATGGAAGCAACAAGGGCGATGCTTCATGACCAGGATCTTCCTATGCATCTATGGGAAGAAGCTGCAAGGACAACTGTGTATGTACAGAATCGTACTCCACATAGATTACTTGACAACAAGACACCATAAGAATCTTTCTCCGGCGAGAAACCAGAGATCAGCCATCTCTGAATATTTGGTTGCCTAGTGTACATACACATTCCGAAAGAGAAGAGGACGAATTTAGATCCTTCAGGAAAGAAGGGTATATTCGTGGGATATAGTGAAAGCTCGAAGGCTTACAGAATATACTTCCCAGGATTCAAGAAGATCGACATTAGCAAGGATGAAACATTTGATGAAGACTCAGCATACAACAAATCCAGAAAGCTACCTGTTGAAGACATTGAAGAACCAGAAGCACCCAAGATACGAGATACAACAATGAATGAAGTAAATCCAAAAGAAGACCGTGAGATAGAAGATCCATAGGAACCTGTAGATCCACCCCGTGAGAAGAATTCTCACAAGAGGAAACCAGCATGGGTACGAGAAGCAATCCAAGATGTAGAGAGATATGGCACTCCAGAAGTAATGCATAGAGAAAGCAAGAGACCGAGGCCATACACCAGTTATGTAGCCTTGTTGTGTGACATCATTAACAAAGAACCTTCCAACTATGAGGAAGCAACTGAGAAGAAGGAATGTAAGGATGCCATGATCGAGGAGTACCAGTCGATCATGGAGAATGATGTCTGGGATGTGGTCCCGAGACCAGAAGGGAAGTCTGTGGTGACTTCCAAGTGGATCTACAAGATCAAGCATACTACAGATGGCATCATAGAGAAATACAAGGAAAGATTTGTGGCACGTGGCTTCTCCCAGAAGGAAGGGATAGACTATGAGGAGACATTTGCACCTGTAGCCAGATACACTTCCATCAGATCAGTACTTGCTCTGGCTGCAGTAATGAAGTGGAAGATACACCAGATGGATGTCAAGATAGCATTCTTGAATGGTGTAGTGGAAAAGGAAGTGTATGTGGAGCAGCCACTCGGGTTTGAGACACATGATAGAGAGACTCATGTGTGCAAACTGAAGAAAGCCTTGTACGGTTTGAAACAAGCACCCAAGACATGGTACGACAGGATTGATAGCTTCCTGACTAGTTTGGGCTTTACCAAGAGTAAAGCGGATTCCAACCTTTACTACAAGGTTGAGGAAGGCAATCCAGTGATACTCCTACTGTATGTAGATGACCTATTTTTGACAGGTGAGGATGGGTTGATTGTTGACGCGAAGAGGAAGCTCGCTGCCGAGTTCGAGATGAAGGACTTGGGTATGATGCACTATTTTCTAGACATGGAGGTGTGGCAGAGTGCGGACGGCATCTTCCTTGGACAAGGGAAGTATGCAGTAGAGATCTTGAAGAGGTTCGGTATGATGGACTGCAAGGCCATGGCCACACCTACGGCATCGAACCTGAAGCTATTGTGTGATGCTTCATCAAAGTCGTCTGATGCCACGATGTATCGTCAGATGATTGGGTCCTTGATGTACCTAACGAATACGAGACCAGATATTTGCTTTGCTGTGAACACATTGAGCCAGTTCCTGACAGATCCGAGACATGTTCACTTGATTGCTGCAAAGCATATTTTGAGGTACCTGAAGGGTACGGTGGATTATGGGCTCAAGTATGATACGAATAAGAAGATTAACCTGGAGGGTTATGTTGATTCGGATTGGGCAGGCAGTGCCATTGATAGGAAGAGCTCTTCGGGGTGCTGCTTCAGTATGGGATCAGGTGTGATCTCTTCGTTTAGCAGGAAGCAGTCCTGCGTGGCACTAAGTACAGCCAAAGCAGAGTATGTCGCAGCTTGTTCGGCTAGTTGTGAGGCAGTATGGCTAAGGAAGCTACTGTCTGATTTGTTTGATCTCCAGTTGGACGCGCTTGTATATATTGCGACAACCAGAGTTGTGTAAAGTTGTTTTAGAACCCGGTGTTCCATGACAAGTCGAAGCACATCGAGATCAAGTATCACTATATCAGGGATATGGTGCAGAGAGGAGCAGTGAAGCTCCAGTATGTTGCAACAGATGAGCAGATAGCCGATGTGTTAAGCAAGCTGCTAGCCAGAGTGAAGTTTGAATACTTCAAAGAGAAGCTTGGTGTACTTCAGATCAAGGTTCCTTCCAAGGGGAACTGATGAGTTCGAAAGACGCAGATGCACATGGGCCATTCTCGCATAGTGGTAGGAAAGTCCTCCTATGTTGGTAGATGTAAGGGCCGAGCCATTCTCACATAGTGGTAGGAAAGTCCTCCTATGGTGTAGATGTAAAGGTTGGGCCATTCTCACATGGTGGTAGGAAAGTCCTCCCATGGTGTAGATGTAAGGGCTGGGCCATTCCAGCATAGTGGCAGGAAAGTCCTCCCATGGCCGTTGATGTAAGTGTTGAGCCTTTCCCGAATGGTTGTAGGAAAGTCCTCCCATGTCGGTTGATGTAAGTGTTCTGTCTCACATGCTGGTAGGAAAGTACTCGCATGTTGGTAGACTGAGTCTCGTATGGTGGTAGGAAAGTCCTCCCATACTGGAGACACTGTGATGTGCATCTGGGCTGTGCTCCGTTGACGATGAGATGATGAGATGACAGTAGGGTACACAGGTTTTGCAGAGGCATATAATCAGTCCTGGGATGCTCCTTCAAGTTTTGCAGTGCAATATAATCAGTCCTGGGAGATCTTGCAGGTTTTGCAGAGGCATATAATGAGTCCTGAGATGTACCTACTTGGCTTGCTCGCAGAGATGATGAACACCTACATGGAGGCTAGGCCTACATCCAGCATGAAAAAGGGTTGGCTCTGTAGAACTTCCTATGATGAGTAGATTGGAGACTGATGGTCGAGATAGCAGCAGCAGTGACGATGATGATCTAGCTTTGATGATGATCCAGTGACGAAGACTTGTGCTGATGAACTGTGTCAAGAGAATACCTTCCTAGTTAAGAGGGACTGTTGATGCATTTGTAACTTCGGAATGCATTTCACTTGTATATTTCATATTGTATTCATATGTCATTGTACTTCCGACGGAGAGGTTTCATTCCTCCGATCGGGAAAGCTATTATTATATTTGAGTGGGTTATTAGACTCTCCTAGTGGGGTCGACCCAGAGTAAGGTTATAATGGGTTATTAGACTCTTCTAGGAGAAGTCGGCCCAGTTAGGGTAAAAGGCAAGTGAAAGTAAAGTATAAATAGAGAGGAGCATCCTCCCTATTTGATCATTCACTCACTCACTCATTCGCATAAGTGAGAGAGAGACAAATTCGCACAAGTGGAGGAGGAGGAAGCTGCTAGAGACCATCTTCTTGTTTTGAGGTTTTGTATTATTGCTCATTCTATCTCTGAGGAAGTTGCGGGGTTTTCTCCTTTATGGTTTTCCCGGTGAAATGCTTTGTGTCTCTTGTCTCTTAGGTTTGATATGTTGTGCATATTGTTCTCTCAAATAAGATCCTAGATCATATTGAATTAAATGATAAAAATCTAACAGACCCAATGTTGCACGAATCGGACTCGGCAAAGACTCGGCTGGCATATGACTCATGGACTCGAGAAAGACTTGGGCTCGACTCGGCAAATAGGAAAAAAAATAAAAATATTGTACATTTTGGGCACAAAAAAGAGGTTAAAAGCATTTCCACTTAGA
Source organism: Larix kaempferi (assembly GCA_027924585.1). NCBI lineage: Eukaryota > Viridiplantae > Streptophyta > Pinopsida > Pinales > Pinaceae > Larix > Larix kaempferi. Next base: position 9,468,993 of record BSBM01000804.1, on the reverse strand, counting down.
GAGAAAATATAAAACTAGTTTTATCAGTTAATGAATACCGCCAGTGGCTGCCCTATGGCTGAGTATCTCAGCCACACAGGGATTGTGGGCTGAGATACTTAGCAATAGGGACCATAGAGAGGCCCTGTGGCTAAGTAACTCAACCCACAGTCCCTGTGTGGCTGTGATACTTAGCCACAGGGCAGCCACGTCCCACAGGGCATTTGCCATAAAAAATTTACAAATTTAAAACGAAAAACAAATTATAATTTAAAATTAAAAAAAAAAATTACTAACACTATTATACTATATTACTCTAATATGAAATTTATAATTGTAAAACAATATTAAACTAAAAAAAAGTCCTACGATTTATAAAACAAAAAACAAAAAAAATGAAAATATTTAGTTTGTTAAAAATAGCTTATATAGTGTCATAACTTATAAGCATATTAAATTTAATACTAATATAATATGTAATACAGTAATATTGTATTAATACTGTATTACCACTGTAATACAGTATTAATACAATATGTAATACAATAATACTGTATTATGGATTGTATTAATACTGTATTAATACAATTCGTAATACAGTAATACTATATTACAGATTGTATTGTATTAGCACTGTATTACAGCATCAATACAATCTGTAATACAGTATTACTGTATTACAGATTGTATTAATACAGTATTAATACAATCCCTAATACAGTAATACTGTATTACAGATTGTATTGATGTTGTAATTCAGTGCCACGATTTGCAAATATAAAAAAACAAAAAAAAAAATACTAACCTGCGATCCTTCCCACCACGACAGCCAAGGCTCAAGCAAGCTACGATGGTCCACGAACGAGCCCACCACCACGAACGAGCCTACCACCACAAGTCGACCGCCAAATGAAACCTCAGGTCTCTAACGATCTGGCTTTGAAGGGTCGGGTAATCACGGATCTGCGGCGTCTACCCTTTTTTTCACGGTAGTCACTCGAGTTTGCCTGACGTGAGTCACCTGAGTTTGCTCGAGTCCGATCGAGTCCGCGAGTTAGGACGAGTTTGCAGGAAGCCGCAAGTCTAGGGCGAGTTAATGGCAGTTAACCGGCGTAGGATTCCACTCGTCCAGACTTGCGAGCACTCGTGAGTCCAGGACGAGTCGTGCTTCACTAGTCTGACCAATGGTCTATGGTGAAGCCATAGATCTCATCTCAGGAACTACTGATCAAAATCACCCCTGCTGAAAGAGGGGTAATAGGGTGTACAGAGGGCTTTAATCAGCCTACATATGGGTTATTTACCCACTTTACTATTTACTGCTAATCACCATCTTGGGGCTAGCACCCAAACCCTAATAGGGCATGTATAAATGTACATACACTAAATTAATTATTCTTTTTTAATCTGGAATGACCGCCTAAATTCACTTTTCTATTTCGCTCTTCTTGTGGATATTTTTTCTATAGTGCACCTCTATTGGAGTATTCATTATTTTGGCTTATGATCTCAACAATAAATACTTTCATCGGAGTCTATACTATATTTGAATTTTTTGAAATCTAGAGTTTGAATCTCATTGAAAAGTTGTGCCTAATTGATTAAAAGTTATATATAATGACCTTGAGTTCTTTCTGTTTGACATTGTATTAACATTTTATTTTACTTTTAAGATATTGGGTTGTTAAATATAGTAATTCCCTATAAAGTCAACTATATTTTTTCCTTCATATGTATGAATCAAGAAAATGAATTTGGTCTCGTTTGTGAGATTTCTCAATAGCTGCTTGATTCAATAACATTTTAGATAGTAAACATCCAAGTTTTTTAAAGAAATTGGAAAATAATACATCTAGGTCCATTCTATCCTTTATTTTATTTTATCCTTTTACCTATAACATGTGCTAAAATTCTTATATTTTAGTTAAGTAGTTCATCTATTCGACGTTTGTTGATGAACTTAGCCATAAAAATTGTAAGTGGTTTCAATTTTTCTCCAATCTTTTATGTGATTTTTCATACACCTGTTACAAAAATATCTAGCTAATAGTTACTTTAGAGAGAGATATCATCTAGTTGGAAAAGAATATATGTCACTTACAAGTGACAAACCTTTTGGACCTGCATTTTTGTTGTAGATGGACAAGTCATCACAGCTGAAGAGTTTCTTGAGACAATTATCAAAGGTAATTTTACAGACTTCTGTCTTTATGTATTTGTTGTGTAGACACAAGTACATGAGAAGTATAATGAATCTTGTATAGACAAACATCATCTTCACATAAATTTGAAAATTTGTTTGAAAATTGCAATCATGGACCTGTATGGTTAGATTCATTCTCATTAATTGTCATAAGGAACCTTAGGATTTAGGTTTGTTTTGATTTATGGCTTATAGTAATACTCAATATCTTGCATCATATTGACATGATAGAGGTTAGATGTTTTCATTTTGTTTTGTTTATTTAATTTGAGGGCAGCTTTAGAAACATCATCATAGCCCACCCATATAATACAGATACTGTAATTCTCAATTCCATTATCAGAAATTGCATATACAATGATAGAAAATTCAGACCAGCAAGTGGGAGAGACCCATTCGAATCCATTGCTTCATTTTACCAAAATTCTTTTTTGTGGGTACATGGAGGGAACAACTATTCAGTATTCACTTCATGTTCCCTTTATTAGAAAATTAACAAATGCCTAATCTAATATAAAGTCATAATAAGTTGACTTTATTACAAAGTGTACTTTCGAACTTAAGTTTCTAAAGTATTAGATATGCAAATAAATATATAACTTTATCACCTTTGCTTAAGGGTCATAGTAGAAATTGTACCAAGTTTATCTCTAAAATACACAGGCTTATCTACACTTCACGACTTGGTGACTATATTTTCAATCTATTTCTAAGTTGCAAAATATTGCTAGTATGTGTCTTCAATCTTGATCAGCTATTGAATGTAGAGGCAATGCACTTCCATATGGTTTGTTTGTTCATGGAAAACGGGATTCTTTGTCGACTTCAAAACAATATGATTATCAAAGTGAAGTGTAGTAGGATCAACTTGTACAACTTGTAAATCAACTAGTATCCTCCTTACCAAATTGCCTCACAAGTTGCAATCCATGTTGCCTTATAATCCGATTTAGTAGATAAGATAATTTTATTAATGTCCAACAAATGACCACAAAAGTAGATAAAAATGATACTTCATGTTGATTCTTACTCAGCCATGACACTACACCTATATTGAGGTTGAAGACATACCCTATGTTGGACTTCTTGTTATCAACTAAACTGCTCAATCTGAATTTGTATAGCCTATAAGTAAAAAATCCTTACCTATGCCATAGTCCAAGGCACCATTCACATACCTCTAAATTTTCTTGGCCGCTACCCAATTCTTATCCTCGGGGAATGTCATAAAGTATGTTGTGGGGGAGCATGCCCCCCAACGCTTTGCTCCCGAAGCGCACTCCCTTTTGGGAGTGATTTTAAGGAGTGCGCTTGTTATCACATCCATAGTAGCCGGGCTACCATGATTGCAAAGCAGTTCATTATATTTTTTGAGGCAGGCCTTTACATGAGATCAACCTATGATGAGCAGTATTTTTTATCACTCACACATCAGAGCAGCCCCAGATCAAACATGCAGTAGACCTTATGCCAAGGCTGAGCCTTTTGACCTCATATTTGATGACCGAGATGACCTTTTATCCCATACAGAGCAGTGCAGTGCCCTTCGAGAAATCCACATCACACACCTTCGAGAAATGGCTCGAAGATGCCCTTTATCCACTTTAACTGACATCGGCGCAGGCTGCATTAGGACAACTTGCGTCGTCGCATGCTGCACAAGGCTGACCTGCGACGACCTCACTAAACCCTATGGAAATAGGTCAGTATCTCTTCCAGTTTGATTTCCTAGTCATGGGAACTTCAGGGATGTTTTCACTAAGTCTTATGGTGGCAAGATTTAGGTGTAACACGCATAAAACCCTAAATTACTCATTCCTTGGATGCGAGTAATGCAAGACAACAGATTTACGACCTCACCATAATTGAGAAGAAAATTAGAAGAGAAGATGCCTCAATAGTCCTGTTGTCCTCCGAAATGGCATGCGTGTCGTTTGAAAGCCCAAAATGTGCAACGCCAGCTGGATGACAACTCTCTCAGGAGAGAGGCCAATGTCACCACACTTCTCTCCTCTTCACTTTAGGTTGGCTCTTCTCCAACACTAGGGGGGTATCCCTAAAATCCGTTTCTCTAAGGCATATATTTGGAGAGGATTTTGTCAGCGATTGTAAGCGTATCAAGGCTCTGGGGATTGTAGTCCTGCAGGTCCTGTATCAGTTGATGATGTAAGAAGATTGCAGCAGTCAAATGAGGATTTATGTCATCAGTTGGAAGCTCACGTCCTCACTATTGAAAAGCTACACTCAGAAGCCGAGGCCACTCCAGCTCACCATGATAATGAATTGAAAGAGCTTCGAGAGTCAATCACAGTTTCACTTTTTGAGGAAATTAAGGAAATTCGTCATGAACTGGCAACAAAGGAGAAGGAGCTGGAGGAGACAGTGGCTGTTTCCACTCAGCAACACAGCTGCATTGAGGACCTGAATCGACAGCTTGTTGCAGCAACACAGTCCCAGATGGATGCAGAAGAAACAATCCAGAGCCAGAAGGCAGCAATCACAGAACTTGAAAAACAGTTGGTAGAAGAAAGAAACCAATGGAGGGATGAAAGAGAGAAGAAATCATGGCAGGTAACATTGAAACTCGTAGAGTTCAGTGGGAAGAAGCAACTTTGGTCATGTTGACTGTCATAAAGACTGAGTATGCTTTGGATGATCTGGAAATTCTAGAAATGAGATCTGAGGTTTTGAGGTTAGATCAGATAGAAGACCAGGCTAAAGCTCAAAAATATGTGCGGAACCTCAAAAGTAAAATAAGAATGATTGAGCAACAGATTGCACAGAGAACCTTGGAAGTGGTGCAAAAAGATCCGTGCCTGCAGTTATCTGTAGAAGAATTGGAAATAAAACATTGTAATGAAACTGCCAAGCTGAATAGTGATCGTGAAGGGCTCAGTTCTATGAGCAAAAATGAGGTTTTAACACTGCTGAGGGAGAGCGATTTTATTTCTGATCAATTGAAACATATGGAGGATGACTATTGTAACCGCCTGAGAAGCAAAGATCAACAAATTCAAGCTGCTTGTGAAAGCATTGAGAAGTGATATAGAAGCAAAAAATGAATTTCCTCGATGGAATCCAGTGCAACAGCAGCTTTATCTTCATGGTCAGAATTTCAACACAAAACCAAGAACTTTCAGCGAGGCAAATGCACCAATGCTGTCTGAGCATGGATATCTGGAGGAGCTTAGGAAGACGTCAACAATGTTAGATATTGCACGTCTTGAAAATGAGAATCTAAGAATGCTTTATGGAAATGGACACCGAGCTAATTCATATGCAGCCGGCAATGCATTCACACTACACCGTTCTCGGTAGATTGACTCCATCAGTCATTAAAGATGCATCATCAAATCGACATCTCAATTTTTTTTAGTTGCTGTTTGGAAAACCGTCACCTACGGTTGAGCGAGAGATCAGAGGTCACAACCGAGTTTTGGAGCGGGCAGGATAATCACGGGTCACGCCGATTGATTAGCACAGAGGCAATTGGTATGTTTTCAACTAGTTCTTAGCAAACCTCCAACACATGGGCGAGGGCAGAGCAATCCACGTTTTGTCGTTTTCCAGAATTCGCAATTTTGGAGCAATTCATGGGTAGGGTTCTGGAGCAGCTGGCAAGTAATTGGGGGTCTCATGCTATTGGCAGACCATCACACGTTCACTGGCAGCCGGTTGATTAAACGCAGAAGGTTTTACCCACACATCGACTTTCATTGGCAGCCGTTGGCGTTTCACTTGAACTTAGATCTGTTTATATTGGCAGCCGAGTATCAATGGAGTTCCACGTTGACTGTTAACACCGATACATGGAGAATTTTGGAAGTTTTTTCCCATAAACTTAATGAAAAATATCATGACGGGATTCTGTGGATAAATTGAGAGTTTTTTTTTTTTTCCTTTGTATGCCATTTTTATTTGTATGCCATCTTTCATTTTGTATGAGGCAATACCTCTCTTAGCTATTTGCTTTCGACTCTTAAGCTGGGATCATCTGAATGGAAGGCTAACAATCTAGCACAACTTTATTTGACCCATGTTTTTCTCTTAAGTTTTGCGGCTTTCAGGTATGCTCTAGTGCAAGAGCTCTTAGTTGGTTACTACTTTCACCTGGCAGCAAGGTCCTATTAGAGCTCTTCTTTGACTCCATTCGCCCCTCTCTGATACTGGCACTGGTCTTTCCCTGAGGATTGATCTTCCTTTCCTTTCCATCACCCATCCAAAACTATCTTTTGTTACATCCGTTTCTCTTAGGCGGCCTCTTCCAATCACCTTGCCTGTTACCGTACCTGCCTTAGCGATCCTATTTTAGGGATACCCCCCTAGTGTTGGAGAAGAGCCAACCTAAAGCGAAGAGGAGAGAAGTGTGGTGACATTGGCCTCTCTCCTGAGAGAGTTGTCATCCAGCTGGCGTTGCACATTTTGGGCTTTCAAACGACACGCATGCCATTTCGGAGGACAACAAGTCCTTTCACCTTAGAATAGCCTTGAAAGATAACAAAGAAAACCTCAAACACCAACTTTGATCCTTGAAGACCCTAGGACTTGTAAAGAAAGGAGGTGTGCACCACTCAATAGCTCATAGACACAAGAAGAAATAAAATTTTAGTCATGTTTGATTCCAAGATTTTTGTTACAAATGAGAGGAGGGCACCTTATTAATAAAGGAAAAGGCCATCTTAACTCTCATCTAAGTTGACCTACCTAATTTGTCTTATAAAATGACTTTTAATGATTTTTTAGGGTTTGTCACCCAGAATCCAGGGACTAAACCTCATGAAACATAAAATAATGAATAAAAATGATGAAATGATTCAACATGATGAATAGTTATGCTTGGAAGGTGGACATCATATCCCATCTAACCCCAACATTTTTTTCTCCCTTAACGCCCTCCTCCTTACGATGGCATGACCTCTAGAAGCTTGCTTTGATGGTGGACAATTTTCTCTTCAAGACCAAGGTGACCAAGAGAGAGGGATGATACAATAAGGTCCAAAGGGGTATCAATGAGGTGTACTAAGGTGGGTGTGAAAACCCTTATAAGCACAATCACCTCTACAAAGCATAAACCATAAGTGTGGCTAGGAGCCCATAAGCCATGTGTCCTAATGGATTCATTCCAAGGTGCACCCGACACACACCCAAGGTATAAATGCCCAACATGATGAGGGGTTACTTCCCATCAAGGGGTTGTTAGCAGAGCCACTAGGCCAGCACTCCTTGAAATGAACCAAGAGGAATTGTCATGACCGGATCAATGGTCTTTAGCCTCTCTAGAACAACACTTTTACATAAACAAGCCCCAACTTGGCCTTTTACAATGGCAAAAAGACCCCCCTCTTTGACACATCTTGTAGGGTGTGCTGCAGAGAATCTTGGGCATAACAGCTGACTCTAACTGCGAGACATACGCTTCTCTCAGAAGTGCGTGAGAAATTCTGAATCTTCTAGCACCTGTGGATCTATACACACTTCAAACAATAAAGAGCATCAAATGCATCAAGGGCAGACACGTGTCCTTCCTTGTTCAAGTCAAAAATGAAATGCACAAAAAAAACAAATTTAATGCACCGATAAAGCAAATGACACATCAAAATGCCTATGCAAAAGATTATGCAACCTACATACCTACTTTAAGCATGGTGACATAAATAAATCAAGTAAAATCATACATCCAATGAAGCCACCTTAGCATATCGTTCATGCTAAGTCTTATTTCCTTGTCTTTGGCAATAGTCTGAGACAAAATCATGCCAATGATGAATTGAGTAGATGTCATCACCTTCATCGGAATGGGGCTTGAACAATGAAAAATATCATGAACCTAGATGACTTTAAATTTATGCCAAGAAGAAGGGCCCCTTTCACAAGCCCCCTCTATCCATGTTTGGTGTCTGGATCGGGTTTGAGTACAAATTGCCTTCATCATGAACCTGCTCTTGTAAACTTGTTTGTTTCCCCAAATGACTTTCAAAACCAACAAGAAACCCTGGAAGATACGGTTGGAAAAGAGACCTCAAATCTGCGCTAAGAAAGGGCATACTTTGTTGCTCTAACCATGCAATAAAACCACCTTCTTGTTGTCCAAAACTTGCATTAATCCTTGAGAAAGATGGCTGGAAATGATGTCTGAGATGTTGAACACACTAGGAACATTGAGAGAGGGGGGGGGTGAATCATTGTTCCGCACTAAAACTCTTTTTCAATTGATCAGTCAACAATGGCTATCATTCATTAAACATTCAATGTAATATATCAACAAATAGTACACAATAGACACAAGATATATATATGTAAAGAAACCTTGTAATATATTGAATGACTCGATGGTTTACATCAACTTGGTGATCTTCAACCACAATTTTCGGTACTCTTAGATTGTCTTCTATGCCACTTGCATGTGAGCAACAATTGCCCCAATGCTTTTTCTACACCCACGGGCTATGGTTGACCTACAACTTTCTTTTGGCACCCACTAGCACTGCATGTTCCAATGCTTCTTTTCTGCACCCACAAGTGCTGGTTGTCCCAATGCTTTAATTCTGCACCCACAAGCATTGGTTGTCCCAATGCTTTAATTCTGCACCCACAAGCTTTGGGGCAGTTTGGCTGCCCCAAAGCTTTATTTCTACACCAACAAGCACTAGTTGTCCCAATGCTTTAATTATGCACCCACAAGCTCTGGCTGCCCCAAAGCTTTATTTCTGCACCCACAAGCAATGGTTTCTCACTACTTAAATTCTTAACCTACAAATAGTGCTTCCCACAAAGGATGTCTACCTCATTGTTTAGCTTTTGTCCATGAATATCTTCTGCTCACTATTTCTCTGCTTCAAATCTCCAATCTTTATCTTCTGCTCATTGAATCTCTGCTTGTACCATTATGATGACACAATCATTTTCAGCCTCTATCCCATCACAAAAAAACTTATATGATTAGTCCACAAGTTGTCTTCAAATTTCGATAAAGCTTTTCTTCAATCACTCCTCAAATCAGTCATCTATAGCTTTCATTTCTTACTTCAGAGAAAACCCTTTCTTTTTGCTCCTTTGAAACCTTGCACACTTATTTCATCTACATCTTTCTTCAATTTCCTATATTTCATCTCCAGTTGTCGAACCTTTGCTTCCTATTAACCCCAATTATTCTATCTCATTTATTTCTTATTTTCCCATATTTCACCCTCAAATGAATTGCGACACTTTTATGTATACACATCTACTTAGATTATTTTTCATATAATAGCCGACAAACAATTATTTCTTTTTATTAACTATATGGAGCCGACTCAAAATTATGTTTCATATTTTATGAAACATATTTAATTTTATCTCTTATCAATTTACTTTTAGGGCCAACATGTCATTTTCATTTCAAATTTGATATGTATGTCTTCCATGTTTATTTTCTTATGTTTATCTTCATGTGGATTGTGTAGAGAATCCTCCTTGCCTTGGCATCACTCTTCCTCCATTGAGCCTTCTCTGCTTCTTCCTTTGGTTCCGGTACTTTTTCATTTATGAATTTCAGAAGATCATTCTCCTTTAGGATGATGAGTACCCTAGAATTTCTTGAGTTGAAGTTGAAAGCCCCATCAAGTCTATCTTCCACTTTAACATTGTTCATCTTGACTGGAAAAACCAAGATCTGAAATCTGTTGCAGAAACCCTAGCAGGAGCTAGGTCAAAATTGAAGTTTGGAATTTGGAAAATATGATTCCACAGATAGATGCACTCTCCTAGGGCGAGTTGAATAGACCTCCTTTTCTTTCAGATTTGTGGATAGAACAACTCAAAAATTGAAACCCCAATTTCTCAATTTCGGTAGAAATTAGGTCAAAACTAAAACTTCACCAATCTGGAATTTGCCTCCACTGAAAGGTGCGCCCTCCTAGGGCGAGTCTCCCAAGAGTTCTTTTCAAGAGAAATTATGGAGAGAAACACCCAAACTTGGATTCCCTAGTTTTCGACAATGGCATCTATATAGCACCGCTTTGATACCATGTTAGATTTTAAAGTAGCAACATAATTTTCATCTCTTTCAACTTTAATTGCAATAGAAACAAAATAAGGATCACTAAAAGAACAACCGTGCACAAAAACACAAAAGCGCAAAGAATTTATCCTGGGAAACCACAAGGGAGAAAACCCAGCAACCTTTTTATAGAGATATCAGTTCAAGATACAAAGTACGTCTAGATACATAGCCAAGATAAAGATAAACCAAAGATAGAAACCCCAAAATTAGCTTTCTTCTCTCTCTTGCGCACTTCCTTCTTGATGTGGAACAAACTTGCTTGATGGATCAAATGAATGAGGCGTAACCCTTTATTTATTCTTGATTTTTGGTTGACTTTTCACTAAGGCTGACTTGTCTTTCTGCCTGGGCCAACTTCTCTTTATTGGCATAATAATTATTATTTTCTTATTTCTTTTGGGGCCAACTCAGTGTGAGGATGCCTCGCGTAGCTACAACATCAACATTTTAACCACTAGGACATTAGAATTATAATGTAACCATGTGCAAGAGGGACTCCTAAGACTCTAGACTTTACTTTGGCATTGCATAAGTGTCCATGGTGACCATATACATGAGATGTTTACATGGCATTGACCAATAGGGCTCAAGTGCTCTAATGTATGGTGAATTACACCTAGGAAATGTCCTTGGCTTGGAGGCTTTCGAGTAAAATGACCATGGATTATTTACAATCGTGAAGATGTAAATGATCCTAGGAGAAAAAAACACTCAAGAGATATTTCCTACGTCCAGCCGTCATAGGGGAGTTGAGTATGTTTTATAATTGGCAATTTGGCCCTTTACATATACAAATACATCTCAATTACATCATTACATCATATTGACATTACATTACAACCATGGATCACTTGATAAAATGATAGAGTTTACATGACTGGTTTAGACAAGCCTTACAATTGGCATCATTTGGATCATCTGCATCTTTACCCCTGGATAAGTCCTCGTACAATCTGAGGGGTAGCATGCCCAAAATTTTCTTCAAAATACACACACGTATTATGCTATGGAAATTGTGCTTATTGACTTCCTGGAAATTTGTGCTTCTACTTGAATTTGTTGTTAAGCTCACCTCAAATTTTGTGTTGTGTCTATCTTGAAATTATGTCATAACTTCAAATTTTCTCCATGGAAAATTTGTGCTAGTGCATGCCACCTTCTTGTCATCATTTAGTGTCATGCAACTTTCAACGTGACTTTCAAATGCATCACCTTGACTCCTTAGTCCTAATCCCACATAAACTAAATGCATATACAATAACATAAAATTTAAACCAACAAATGAAAGAATTTTTCGAATCCGTTGCTTAATTTTCCTAAGTCTTTTATGTTGTTAGATGTGTTAGATGAAGAGAATTGCTATTAACTCCATAACCTTGTAATTATAAATTAATTAATATCTAATCTATTATAAAATCATAATAAATTGACTTTGTTAAAAGTTATACTTACTAAATTTCAAGTAATAGATAAGACCATCCAATCTATAACTTTATCATATATTTTTATCATTTTATTTCTTTATCTCCTTATATTACAACCTTACAACCTCGTATGTTCTTGTTGATTTGTAGGAAATGAAGAAGATTGGAATGGGTTATTGATAAATGGACTAACATGCGGCGGAGGAACAATTACACTTGAAGATCTTAACAATGTCATTCAAAAACGAATGGAGCGAACCTTGATGCGCACTGTAAGATAAAATAGTTATTATTTTTTTCTTACCTATTTCATTCTATGAAATAACAATTAAGAAATCGTTTTCAACTTTTTATTGCAATTATGAAGGTCTAGATTTATTTCTTAAAGCATAATTGGGAGATAACTTTTATACCAACACAAATAAATTTGATTTGCAGGTAAGTGGATCATATCAACAAAGGATCCTTTGTGGGTATTTGAAAGAGATACAATCAAGGGCTCAAGATTTAGTACAAACATTTCAAAGCCAACAATCTTCTTAGAAGTAATTCACAAATGTTAACCGATAGTCATTTTCCTACAATTTTTTCCAATGATTAAAATGTTAACCAATAGAATATCCCTATTGTTTAATGACATAAAATAGAATTGTAAGGTGTGGAGGATGTATTTTTAAGCTTTAATTGCTATAATTCTCAATTAACAATGATTAAGATGTGGCTAATCATCTTTTGAGAGGAGTAAGACGAAACTAAAAAGTTGTCAAACATGGAGAATTTCATGTGAAAGAGAACAAAGAAATTAAAGTTTTGAGATAAATGTATTGTAAATTGTTTTGTAAATAAAGAAATTATAAAAAATAATTTATTTTTCTAAGAGTTGGTAGTGAATAAAAGATTCTCCATGTGGAGGAGAACAAAGAAATTAAAGTTTTGAGATAAATGTATTGTAAATTGTTTTGTAAAGAAAGAAATTATAAAAAATAATTTATTTTTCTAAGAGTTGGTAGTGAATAAAGGTGTATGGATTACTAGGCATTTGAATAATATGAGTAATATATTATTATTACGGCTTATTGTAGACATGATTATAACAATCATTTGTTAGGTACATTTTATTTCTCATGTCTATTGAGTTTATTCACCAAGTTGTAAACAATAGTGGTAATTCTAACCAAATATTTAGTTGGATGGTTGTCATTTATTGAAATATAAGTGATCCATATCCATTCATCAAGAATTAATTGAGGAGTTTATCTTATATTTTTGTAGACATTATGAGAACTAAAAGAAATGCATCTCATAGTTAAAATATTGTTTCCTAAAAGTTATTGCTAAAGTATAATTATTGCCTATGATAAAGTCATTTAATTTTTTAACCCTTTTCCTAGTCTTATTTAGTATTAAATGGAAATACTAAATACTTTAATCAAAATATTATAAGAGATACTTTGATTACAAGTTGACATGTGAAAGAGCAAGTTAATAGCAGTCTTTATATTATACAATACATTTGGATGTAGTTGTCATTCATAATTTTATAAGTGTTATTGTAAATGTACACAGATCATTCATCATCTATTTGCTAGCTATTCATTAATTGATTATGTACTTTTTGTGGGTATGTTATAAATCTAAATCTAATCCACTTTAAACTATCTTTTAAAGTGGTGGTAGATTTCATGGAGAGGAAAGGATGGTGTGTTTATTACAAATGATAAATTTGAATTGCATTTCCACGGTAAAAATATGTGCACCATCATTTTCTTGATTAATAAATGATAGAGGATTTTGTTAAGCGCATTGCATTCTTGTAATCCTATACATTTGTAATTTCAAGCTCATGTCCAAAGAGAACAATATTCTACTTCTTAATAGTCCACTCTTCTAAGCAATCCAAGGTGAAAAGATACCAAACTATCTAGATAAGTTTTATCCCTCTACAGCAACTTATCTAACATAAATCAAATCTGAAAACTCTCTTTTACAGTGATAAAACAACAATGAAATCAAACCCTTACATTTTTCTTTACATCTCAAACCACTTAACAATTTTCCCTTTTACTTCTATCATATCAACAAGACATGAATGACTATAAATAACAATGCATAGGAACATATATAGTTGAAATTCAATGCTATTACAAATATCCCAACTCTCCAAAAAGCACTAAATAGGATAAAACAACAAACCCTAGCTCAACCAAGAAGATCTAATGTGCAATAATCTCTCCAACACATCCACCATGGCAAGATGTCTTCTTCTCTTCTTCTTCACCAATCCACCATGTTACGACTTGATTTAGCACTTCGGTGAAAAAGTTCCAATCCACTAGTGTTATCAAGGGCAACTTTGTAGAGATGCACCATTCTCATCACAATGCTAATTTTCCACTTTAAGATAGCTCTCAAAGGCCAAGGGAGACTTCCCTGTAGGTTAGATAGGATTTAGTTTGAAAAGAAAGCTAAGAGAAATGTGATCAACTTGATTAGGTTGTATGAAGTGAGATTATCAAGTTACTTTTCCAAATTAAGCATTCAACCATTAAATTTCACAATGACTAGTAGACCAAATACTTAGAAGATATCTCATTGATGTAACAACACAAACCATGATCATTAGCAATACTTAGTGAAAAGATGGCAATGAATCATAAAACTAGCAAAGCATTAAACAAAGAGATACATCACCATAACATGAGATAACATTCATCATGCAAGATTAACAATGTGGAACAATTTGTTATTATCAAAGATTTTTAAGCTTAGGCCTTAAACTAGGGCTTGCTTCAAAGGAGCTTCTCTAAAACAAGGTGTCACCCAAGTTAATTAATACTAGACTTAGTGATGAGAATCACTTCACTAAGTGTGGCGATGTGGTCTTAGTCTTTATTATAATGTCAATTACTTCAAGACAATTAAACATACAACATTTGATCATCAATCCATGATCCAAGAAAATGACATAAGCATCAAAAGTGTGTGCATTTGAAGATAAATGATATGGCTCTTGCACAAAGATGATTTCCAAATTTTCTTGACAAACAATTATGTGAAATATATCATTAGGATTTTATTATAAACCAAAAGAATTCCCAGAATTTAAGAGTTTATTGTTAGTCAATATGGCCAAAGATATATGCAGTATCAAATCAGCATTAACCAAACTTAGAACAATATTTTGTCTTTTTGTTTATAGAACATTCAATAGGACAGTAAATTCAAAAAAAATCAGCACTCAAAATTTTGCATACCAAATTCGTTTATCAAGACTTGTTTAATTTGCATACCAAACTTGAAGTTTCAGTAGTGATAAAACCAGGTGGTTGATGCATATAAATATCTTCACGAATATCACCAATCACTATTAACATCCATTTGGTGTATTGCCCATTGATAAGATGCAACAAGAGAAAGTGTGGTTCTTATTGTGTTCATTTTAGCAACTTGAGCAAAAGTTTCAGTATAATCTATACCTTCTTCTTGAGAAAAGTCGTTTGCTACTAATTGGGCTTTATATTTTTCAATCTATCCTTCTACAACAAACTTTGTTTTATAAATCCATTTACAACCAACTAAATTATTTCTAGCAGGAAGGGGAACAAAAGTCCAAACCTTGTTCTTCATTAATGAGTCATACTCTGCAATCATTTATTTTTCTCATCTAGCTTTATCTTTAGTTTGAGCATATGTGGAGGGATCATTTGCGGCCAATACATTAGTCTTGAGAGCAAAGTCATATCTAGTACGTCGAGTATCAGAAGGAATGACAATCTCATAACCTGTGGATTCAAAAGGTTTTTGAGCCCAAACGGGAAGAGGAGTAGTGGTAGGAACCACTCTATTATCTTTGGAACATTTAGGTGGCTTACTTGAAGAAGGAAAACTAAGATCTAGATCAAGCACATAAGTAAAGGAAGGGGTAATAGATATGGGAGCAACAAAAGATGAAGGAAAATTCAAGGTAACATGAGGTTCAATTGACTCGAGTGAAGGAGAGACTTCATTAAATTGAACGTCTCACTGGATGATGACACCTTTGGGTTAGATGGATCAAATAACCTATAAGCTTTGGAATCCTCACTATAACCAATGAAAATACATATGTGAAACTTGGGCTCTAACTTTTCTTGTTTTTAACCAGGAATATGGGCCCAACATTCACTAAAAAATAACTTAAAGTTACTAATATCGGGTTTCCTTCCACTCCATTTTTCTTCAAGAGTACCTTGCAAAACTACATTAGTAGGGATTCTATTCAAAATATGGTTACCACAACAAATATATTCAACCTGAAATCTTTTATGTAGTCCTTTAGAATAAAGCATACATCTAGCCATTTCAACCAAAGTTTTATTTTTCCTTTCAGCTACCCTATTTGTTGAGGTGTATAAGGAACAATCTTTTGATGTTCAATTCCATGCTTAGATAAATATGCATTAAATTTTTTTTAGTGAATTCTCCCTATTATTTGTTCTCAATGTCTTAATACTTTATTGGATTCATTTTCAACGAAAGATTTAAATTCTTGAAATATACCAAAAGTTTCATTTCACTTTAATGTTTCAAAAAATAAACCCAATATTTTCTACTGTAATAATCAATAAAAGTAGGAAAATATGTAACATGAGACAAAGGAATTTCAAGAGGACCACATATATCACTATGAATTAATTGCAATTGTTCTTTAACACGCCAAGTTTTACTTTTATCAAACATTTCCTTATGATGTTTACTAAGCATACAACCTTCACAAACACATTTAGTGGAAAAAATTGAAGGTAATCCAAATACCATTTTAGATAACGTTTGCATTTTACCATAATTTAAGTGACCTAATCTTTCATGCCATAATTTACTCTAGTCATCAGCATGAGCAACATGGGAATAAAAAGGTTGATTTTTAATTGAATTAAAACTAATAAACTTATATAAACCAACATCATGATCAACATGACCGGAAGAAACAACTCTGAAGTTATGTTTGATATCTTTTAGAACATATTTATCTAGCCATGCTTCAAACTTATAACCTTTTTAACAAGCACGGTAAATAGAAAGCAAATTCATGGGCATGCCTTGAACATGAAAAACATCTTCTAGTGTACCATTAGGAACATTAACATCACCAGATCCTACCGCTAAAAGTCGTTTACCCTCACTAATTGAGACTTTCTATGTTGTGTGCTTATTAGTGTCGCAAAATGAAAATAAAGAAGTTGTACCAATCATATGATTAGAAGCACCAGAATCTATTACCCATTCCATAGAAGAAGAGGATTTACCTAGGTGAACAGAATAAGCACAAAAAGCTACCTATTGTTCTTCAAAGGATTTCTTCATGGCTTTAGCAACTTCACATCTCCATTTAAAACAAATCTTCTCATGGTGGTTGGTTTTGTTGGAAGAAGTTTTCATTGATGTCAATAAGGTCAAGAGACCTATGTCATTGATATTGAATTATGTTGTCATTGATAATGATGATGTGGCAGTAATGTTGGAGATGTGCCAATGATGATGATGAGGGGGCAATAGTAGAGGATGGTTATTTGAGTAATGTTTGATGAAGCCTTGTGAAGTCATGAAGATAAGACAATAAGAAGTCTTGAATCCCCTAAAGAATATCTTAAAGAAGAATCCTTGACACAAGTGTATATAAATCCAAAGCGATCCCCATATGGCATAGCGGTTACGCATGGCCCTCACAGGAAGACACTTTGAGTTGTACACAAATAGAGCAATCCTAGAGGTCCCCTTATGGCGTAGAATTTATGCATGGCACTCACGGGAAGACACTTTGAGTTGTACACAAATAGAGCAAGCCCTTAAAGAAGTCCCTAATGTTGCTTCAAAGTAATATTGATGTAAAGGGTGAAGAAACCCCTAAAATAATGGTGTTGGGTCCACATGACTAGGATGATTGGTCCATATGACCATGAGAAGAATCCACAGAAGTAATAAGGATTGGTCCACAAGACCATGATGGTGTGAAATATGAAGGAACCGCCAAAGTAATGGTGATTTGTCCACATAACCCAAAAAATAATGTTGTTTGGTCCACATGAGCCTTAAAGGAATAAAGAGTTGTCCACTTAAGTATGATGATGAGGAGATGGCCCAAAAGTCCATTTATGATGTTTTGGAGTGATATAGAAGGCAAGGTGAAGTTCCATGTTAAAAAGCTAAAAGTGGTCCGTGAAGTTGGGATTGATTCATTAAAGTCCCCTTAAAATATGGAGATCCTAATTTTAAGGAAAAGTAAAATGTTTGCCCTAAAATAAGTTAAAGGGATCTTATAGAGTATAAATAAGAGTTGAAACTTCTCATTTTATCATCATTCAAGTCTCTCTTTTCTAGTGTGCAACTTCTAGGAGAAAAGTGTGAAATCTTGAGGAGAAGGACGAAAGTTCAAAAAGAGAAGAGCAATGTTTTGAGGAGGATCAAGTAGATTCACGAAAACTTGCATGATTTTCTCATATGGTATCGGAATTACAAACTTCTTGGCTCGTTGGAAATCTTATTGTAAGGGCTATGTGATGAAATGATATAGGGTTTCTTTTTGTAAAGGGTTTTTTTCTTGTTTCTTCACCCTGGCAAAGGTATGGTTCTTGCTTATGGGCTCCTCTTGTGATCATACATGTCTCTCATGGACTAGGATCCATCTTGTTAGCTTGACAATGGTATGAATCGTGTACATGTACTAGAGCTTCTCTCTCAATGAATCTTGCATGGAGTATTGTGAACTTGCATGGATTATGATGATACTTAGATAGATTATGGCGATGATCTTGGTATAGATCATGGTGATGGCATAGATCATGATGATGTTATTGGCATATATATTATGGTGATGATCTTAGTATAGATCATGGTGATGGAATAGATCATTATGTTGTTATTGGAATATATTATGACGATGATCTTACATATATTGTGGTGATCTTGCATAGATTACAGTGAACTTAATATGTTATGGCGATTATGGTGATGATCTTGGCATAGATTAGTGTGATGTTTGCATATATTATGGTGATGATCTTGGCATAAATCATTGTGAATATGGTGATTCACTTGGCATAGGCTATGGTGGTAATGGAAAGCATTATGATGATGTAATTAGCATGATCTAGGGTTCCTTTTGGAATGACCTAGGGTTTTGATGATATTAAGGGTTTGAAGAAGCAAAAAAATGAAGTCTATGGGGTACTGTCCTCGTATTTGATTACAGTATTTAGAGGTATCCTTTTGGCCTTATCCTTGAAGGTTCTATTGCATATTCAAAGGGTAAGTTTTCTGCAGATTTAAAGGCTATATTGCATATATGTTTTGGCCTTCTTTATGAAGGATTTTATTGCAAATTCTAAGGCTATCTTGTAAGAAGTTGCTTGCAGATTTAGAGGACAGATTTGAGGCATGTACAGGTTGACAGAGATAGTAACAGTGATAGTAATAGTGATTGTGACAGTGATAGTGACAGTGACAGTGATAATGATTGTGACAGTGATAGTGACAATGATTGTGACAGGGACAAAGTGAAGGCAGTAATAGTGTGAAGACAGTGATAGTGTGAAGATGGTGACAGGTTCAAGCTGGTAGAGTTAGTGATACAGGTTCAAGTTGACAAAGACAGTGTGTAACATCTCGAAAATCACAAAAATTTAAAATTTTTCAGAGTAGCATTAATTGCTATAATTACCGTGCGGAAGTATAATAAATGTTTGTTTGTTTAACTAGTCATCACCATGTACTATACATGTTACGTCGATTATGTGTGTATAATGTATTACATGATATGCGTCATGCTTTTGTATCTATAGTATACTTATTATTGGATGTTGTTAGCTTACTTTATGCATCCTAGATCAGTTATATTTTCTTATGTAGCTGTCAACACTTTATGGACTTGATGCTAACTTCATTATTTCTGCTAACTGTTTCCTTTTCTTGTTGATGGTGAAGGGGTCCTATGGGAACCCCGAAGCTTACTTATCTATTTGGCTAAAGCATTGAACTTCTATTGCATATTACAGGTTAGAGAAAATACTGTCTCGAAAATTATAACAAGGTCCTATTTAGCTTACGTTAGCCTTCAATGTTTATAGAAGGAATTATAGTAATTTGAAGTAGTTCCGGTGATATCTATCCTAGTTTGATCTTCAGTTTTACTCAAGTTGTTTATGTACTTTCAAATATAATTCGATTCTCAGAAAATGTGATTATTATCTATACCTTTGCCTTGTATTAAAATATCATGGAAAGTATTGGAACTTTGTTTTTAAAGCTAAGTATTTAAATCCTACTCCTAGGAGATATACCATGCATTGATTTTTACATCTTAAGGAGGCATAACCTATGCTTAGATACTAGCAATATAATATTAAATCTATCTTTTAAGTCTTATGCACTATATACCTAACCTATATAATAATGTTATTATAGTGTCTTGACAATAGTCTCTAGTTATGACTATACACTATATGCACTTATTCTATTAATTTATACCATGGATATTTAACTATTAGATCATTGTAACAATAGCTTATGCTATGGTTTCGATATGTGCTTTATGGTCTTTATACAAAGCACAGGGGTTGGCAACATGCATCGATAGTTTGATTTAATATAGTATAACCATGCCATAATATAGTGGTAAGTATTGCCATAATGAATGATCGAACTTTAGCTTAGGATATGTTGTAATGGTCAGTCATACATAAAAACTTGGGTATATAACCATGTTTTGACCTTAGGTTAATCATATCCATGCTATAATATAGTTGTAACTTATACCAGACCGAAACCTTGACTTTGTTATTACACGATGGTAGCTAGTGATGTTCTTAGTAGATGTGGTAATTAAAGTGCATTTAAAGTGATTTGGGTGGAGAGTCTAGTGGCATCCTCCATGACCAGTCTTCACGTGGTTTCCTTGGTAGTGCTGCTAGCTCTAACTGCTTGGGCTTACCTCGACTAGAGTATAACATTGGCATTCAATTTGGCAAGGAGTGGGGTTTGGAGAGGCCGACAGGTTGCGATTTTTAGGGTTTACTGAGTTGTTTTGGAGGCACCTCTCCAGGGTTCAATACCCCAACCTTCAACTTGTAAGTTTTGCACAGTGAACTCTCTGGGTTGTATCCTTCCTTTGTTGAGTTTTCTAAAGGTGGTTTGGCTCTAGTTCTCGTCGAATGTAAGCATGTTTGGTTTCAGGAACACAGTTCCTTTAGCGAGGTAATTTGTTATTTTTCCAAACTTGTTATCTACAATAGTTTATAATGTTTGCAGTTGTCTATATTTTGTTTTAAGCTTCCTATTCTTTATTTTAACCACGCTCTGTGTTTTATGGCAGGTACTTTTCAGTTGTTGGGTTTCTATGTTCGAAGCTAAGTGGAATAAAAGTGCTTGAAACCTGGTAATCTTCGGTGGTTTCCTGTAGGTTTCGACTTGGCAACTGTCGGTCTTTGTTTGGTTTTAGCCGAAGCTTCAGTCTTGTAGCCGTTGTAATGTTTGTAAGTTGTAACAAAAGCGTAGGGAGGATTGAATCCTCGACCTACCTCTATGTTGATTCTACAGTGTTTTACTATGTAGAGAAATGTTAATAACTGTAACAATTATTCGAAAGGGTTCAACCCTCGGCTATTTTGATGAATGAAAAAGGTTTTGGTCATTTTAGCTTGTTGTTGTTTATGAGGACTGCGCCTATGAGCAATGCTCCTGGAAGCCTGCGTTATTTTAAAAAATGTTTGTTCATACAATGGTGAGGGCGACAGCCCAGTCCCGAATGTTTTTGAGTTTTGTTATAGGCCGAGAGTCGAATGGCTAAATGCCTAGTTTTGTAAAATTCAAACCCTGTACTTGTGTTTTGAAGAGGATAACTTCGAAAGGTTTGTGAAGTCGAAAAGCTAAGACCTAGTCTCGTACATCTATTTATGTTTTATCGAAAGATGATTTAACTTAAGTTTATCTAAAATGTATTCAACTATTTTGTTATTGATGCCGAAGTTGTCCCTTCGTTTAGGTTAGGCTTATGCAGAGTAATTGAATTTGTGACTGTGTTAATCTATTGTTGAACATGGGCAGAACCTTGTTTGGAACCCTATCGCAGTGAGTTTGGTGTTTATAAATGTTAAGGGTTCGGCCGTGAGGCTAGTTATGAACTCGTCTCAACACTAATGGGTATTTTGGTTTTCTTAAGAATCAATCAGGGTTTCGAATGTAACCTATAGGTGTAGACTATAAGGAAAAATCCTTGTATAGTCGAGTTTTGTCTTGTATATTCTATTTGATTAATCGAATGTTGAAATGTTTACTTAATGTTTTGTTATAGATAGCTAGGGTTCTGTCAATGGGACATTTGTCCAAAAACAGACTTGTTTTGTGTTCAAAAGATCTATAATATGGATGATAAGATAAAATTTTAGTAGTTCTGCTTACTCAGTATGTTTGTTTTTGATAGTTGTTTTCAATTCATAAATGTTGGTGACAGTTTTGATACTATATATATATACATAATATAGAATGCTTAAAATTCTTACTGGGAGGTTCGAATGGAAAAATAAATTAGTAAGAGACTATGAATATAATTTGTCTTTTGCAAAGGTTAGAAGTATTGAAAAGTTTAAGCCCTATTTTCTTTTGTTGCTGCAAAGTACAGATATTACAATGTCTGAATAGTATGGATGATGCTATGTTTTTCTATGACTAAGACATAAGATATTTTAAATTGAAAAAAGTAAATAGATTAAAGGAAAACATAGCATAGTTTTGTTTATTCAATCAGTCTATCTACTGCATATCATTTATCTACTTTTAAACATCCTTCATTGTACTAGAGTACGACACAAAGACAGTGCGTGGAAAAATACAGGGAAGCAATTTATTCTATCATTTCATATAATTTCTTCAACAATTTACAGAATCATAATCAGTTCAGAAAATTAAACATTTACTTCTGCATGATGATATCTATCAATCTTTAGCTAATAAATCCTAATTCAATAGTTACAGAAAATAAATTATAACTACTTAGGAAATGAAATAACAAGTAGAACTTGCAAATGTAAATAGGGTGGACAAACACCCAAAGAGGCTTGTTCCTCCCAACCTTCTCCAGAAGAAGCAACCAATATCACTTGCTCCTTTGGACCCTCAAGCCTGTTTACTGAACCACTAGGTAGAAGACTCTGTGTAAAAGCAAGGCACTCAGGTTGTACTTCCAGCAATCAATGGAGACTTGCAATACACCTCAAAATAACTCTCTGCACTCAGCAGTAAACTCTGCATTCAGCAGAAGTGAAACAGACTTACACTACAACTCAAAACATAGCTTCCCCTCATTGAATCTCTTGTGTGCATACAGCAGAACCACAAGGTAAATTTTCTCGTCAGAAAAAGTGTGAGCCTCTGCTCAAATTTGATGGCTTATAAAGATGCCTAGGTCTTTTAGTGGTCAGTTTCCAAATAAATGAGCCTCAAGCTCCAGTCCCATCTTTCAGGGAACTTTGACCACAATTCAAGGGAGTTGTCCCATAACAACAGCTAGTCACTGAGTTCCTGATGCTGCCACTTGTCCATTGTCTTCTACCCCAGATTCCATTCCACCTAGTGGGTCAGTAAACACTCTTTCAACAGTCTCTTTGGGTGAGTGTCTCCTATTTTATTTTATTTAATAATAATATTGTGCAATTACAGTCATCCTTGGTCACTTGGCCAAATATAAAACTTTACAATAAAATTTAAGATAATGTTTTCTTCAAACATAAAATGTTTCAGCAAAGGGGTATGTTACACAGTGATATAGGTACAGGTTTACAGAGTTAGTGATACATGTTGACAAAGACAATGATACAGGTACGAGTTGGCAGAGACAATGACAAGAACAAGGACACAAAGATAGGTTGACATTATTATTCATATTAGGGTGGAAAGACAAGGAAATGATAGGAGATTGAAGTCTCCTTCAAGTTGGATCCTATAAATCAGGGGGTTGGAACCTCCTTCTAGTCTGTGTCGGTAAATCAAGGAGTTGGAGCTTCCTTCAGGAAGGAGCCTGTAAATCAAGGGGTTGGAGCGCCCTTCTAGTCAGTGCTAGTAAATTGGGGATTTGGAGCTTCTTTCAGGTTGGTGCCTGTAAATCAAGGGGTTGGTGCCTTCTTTTAGTTGGTGCTGGAGAATCTTGGAAATTGGTGCTTCCTATGAATTTAATCTTGACATTATATAAGAAAATCATTTTGTGGTTTTCTCATGTTTGGGTTTCCACGTAAAAGCTCTTATGCACTATGTATTATCTTATGTGTTAATGATAATGTATTATGGTTAATGATGTGATAGTAATTTAAAGTTGCTGCAATTTAATGTTTGAAGTAAGAAATTGCTAAAAGTGATCTATACTGATTCACCCCACCTTTCAATATTGTTGAATATTCCAAGGTGATTCCATACAGAGGTAATGATCCAATGCAAATATGATCCATGAGATGTGTCCAATGCTCCTCCTCCAAGATTCCAAGGACTCCATCAATCCTCTTAAGCCATGTTCTCAATTGGGTATATTCCCCCTACATGAACATTGTCGCAACTCAAAGTTAACTCCATGGCTCCATGCAAACATCCAAGCTACCTCATGCTATCCAGGGTTGAGTGTGCTCCTTCAAAATACCAGATGATCCTCTAATGCAAGGCATTCTCCAAGCAAGCAACCTCCTCCATGTGGCCAACATGTAGAATGTCACAAAGTTTTCTAAATATCTCCAATGCCCTAAGGAAGAATGTCATGCAAGCAACCACTGATTAAGCTACCTCCAATGTGCATATCGATCATGATCCGTCCAAAGAATAATCATACACCATGTACCTCAAATATCAAGAAGCTTCCCCAAACACAATGTAAACACTTTAGGACTAACCCCCAAAACTAACAAATAAGAATGTGCATCTCATCATAAGTGAATATATATGAGTCAGATAACATGTTTACTTCAACTAATGTGCATCTCATCATAAGTGAATATATATGAGTCAGAAACATGTTTACTTCAACTAATTTCATGGAACCCAATAACCACTTTAAAAGGAGGAGATATGCTAAAGTGATTCAATGTCATTGCTACAAAATAAATGAACCAAAAAACATGTGCATGCCTTCAATAAGGATGATGAAAGAACACAATATGGAATGCTCATTCAAAGGTATACCAAGCCTTAAGTTTTTTCCATTCCAATGCATAAAGGGTTTGACAACCTCCTACACTTTCCAAATGCTCTTAGCTAAACAAGACCTGACAACTCCTTTTAAATGGAGTTGCGATAAGGAGAAGAGATCAATAATTTAATCCTTTCCAACCTTTCTTTTTTAAAGGCACACTAAAACATATATTGTTTTGCAAGGGAAGTTTCCATGCTTTACCCCCTTCTAATGAGTGAAGAATATATTTGACGCATAAGAAAGTCTGTGTTTATTAATATTGATGACTTTCAACTCACATTCACCAATAGGAGTGCAACAAAAGATTTGGCCTACCAATGGAAGCCTCATTTCCCCTCCTACTTGGCCTAGAGAATCTTTTCAACTTTCGCATAAACAACTATTGACCAAGCCCAATCATTAGGAGAATTTCGAGGTCTAAAATGGACCTCCTACAAGATATAATAAATTTTTATGAGCTAGGCATTTTGTGGGGGAGGTATATTTACAAGTCACCTTTTACACTTTAACCAATGTAACTATGATTAAGTTAAATTGAAAAGATGTCTAAAATAAAATGAAAAAAAAAAAAAAACTTCTTTGATGTGACTAAAAGTAGAAGTACTTTTAAATATATAAATTGATTTTATTTAAATATACTTATAACTTAATGTACTCATAAAATAAAATAAACTATATTAGTTTTGAATTTTGGAATATAACTTATTCAATATACAAACTATGTTTATAAAACCATGTATTTATACTTTTTAACATAAATTAAATTATCATTTCTTTTAAAGCATATATTCATTACATAAATCTAATTTATATTCATTAAAAAATGATATTAAAATATAAATATAAAAATAAATAAATAAAATTATCTTTTATAACTCCAATATTAAAAAAAAAAATTACAAATAAAAAATTAAAATAAATTTACAAACCCTTTAATTCCAATATTAAAAGGAAGTTTACCAATAAAATATTAAAATAAATTTACAAACCCTTTAAAATTACATTAACAAAATGAGAAGTATAAAGTATAGTTTAAAAATAAAATTAAAAGAATTAAAAAAAACCTTAAATAGTTTTTTATTTATATTTCAACTAAAACATATATATGTATCATTTTTATGTAATAATTAATAATCAAATAAAATATTTTCAATCACACAAAAAGGATATTATTAATATTTATACCTATCATTTTGATCAAATAATAATTAATCATTTAATAGAATATATTTCAACCAGACAAAAGTGATGTTAATATTCAAACTAATGAGAGAATAGTATTTAAATTTCTACCACAAAAAAGTGGTGTTAATATTCAAAGGGGGTGAGAATATATATAATAAATTGTATTATAATACAACACCACTTTTTCGTGGTAGAAATTTAAGTACTGAATATTCGTGGTTGAAATATATTCTACTAAATTATTATTAATTATTAGAATAAAATTATATATATATATATATATATATATAACTATTAATTATTTTTATTGTAAAATGTTAAAATATTAAAAATACTTATATAATTTTTATTTTTATTTTGTATAGATTTAAAATTTTTGATAATTGTAATTTATTATTTAAAAGTATATTTTATATATTGAAAAATAATTGTATAGTGTTAATTTTGAATAGCATTTTTTTTTGTATTTGTAATTTATTTTATATTGTAACATAAATAGTTCTTTTCTTTTTAAGTACTTTAAGAATATTTTAATACATTTATATTATATTTAAAAGTAATTTATGGGCATTTTTTCATTATAAGTACTTTACTTACAACATTGCTATAGTTAACTATGGGCTTTCGTTCACCATTTAGTATTTGACAAATAAGCATCTTTAACTCAGCCAATGTCACCTCAACCATTATGGATGATGATATCCTCTAGAATGTAATTGGTTCTTTTAAAGTTGATTTTGATGGTACATTTTTTGTTTTGAAGCCCAATTTTTACCTCAAAATTCTCATAATGAAGATGAATAGTATACATCGATAATGACTAGGATTTTAGTGCAAATTTGATATTAAAATAAACTAATGGAAGCAGCTCTAAAATCCATTTTCCACCTTTTCAATCCTATTAGTCATAAAGAAACACCAATTCTTTGTGATGATGTGAAAAGTGAAAGGAATATCAAGAAATTAAAAATTCTCCCATGTTAGATCTACACCTACCTAGTGTCACATATCCCTTCAAAGAGGGTAGGTGCACATAAACTATTCAAGGATTTGAGTTTGACATCCACTAGAAAATAATGTTATTCTCAAAATCATGTTGTTGTTACATCATTTTATCCTACTCATTGTAACCCATAGACCATGTCTAGTCATTCATACCCATTTACTATTAATGGTTTTCCTTGAATGACAAAGGATGCATACCAAGCATATTCCCCTTTTGATCAATGAGGACTTCAAAAACCAAATTCATAATGATTTGATAAACATCATTTACAACTTATAATAGAAAAATCACCATAGATGACCGATTATATGTCAAACTTTAAATTTTCCACTTAATTTTGAATCATTTTTCCTTGATCTTAACCATGCTATTGATTGGGCTTTGATTCAGATGGAATCAAAAAGAGATGTGTAGGTACAACCAATATGCATCCTCCATCTCCCATGTTACTTCTTTAGGGTTATAGTGGGTCCATTTGACCTTTACCTTCCCTATTGCCATGTTTTAGAGCAATGTAACCTTCTTGTCCACGATCCATCTTGAAATTTAAGCATACCCACATCTATTTTGAAATTTTCATGTAATTTTAAGGGGGTGCAGGGGGGTGGTGTGTGGAACATCCCAATTTTTACCTCAGAATGTGCATGTGTACAGAATGATCAAGTGGCTAGAAGCCAGACATATATGTTGTAGGAGGACCAAAGATGTTGTAATGATGTATATTCACTAATAACATAAAAATCTTAAATGAAGATATATGAAAACAAGATGGGATTTAAGATGTTACAATTGAGGAAATTGAAAGAGGGCTAAGGGGAGAGGACCTAAGTGTGTTATCTAACCTATGTTCTTAGCATTGATTATAAACCTTAATTAGTGAACTTATCTGAAGTTCCTAAACTCGTGATCATGAAACGTGACTTAATTACCGTTGTTTATATTAACCTAAGCTTGGGATTGAAGAGTGAAAAGTGAGCTCCTCATGAGGAGCCATGTGGAGGTTCCATAACATGCAAATATAAGATTTAAGATTTGAGATGAGGACATCGTTCTAGCAATAATTCTTCGACCAACACTACTACAAATTTGTGGCAAAATAATTATGCTATTGATTGTACTATCAGGCATGTGAAAGTTATTTCCGTTAGGAATTGTTATTGATACTACTGCGGATTAAAGGAGGATCCTTGGAGTCCCAACAATGGCATTCCTTGGCCAGCCTGTTTTGGAACACTAGAAGAGAAATGGGATAGCTTGAAGTACTGCTTGCACAAAAAGGGATTCCATTCTTGTCGTTGTGCAAGTTGAGGGGGGAGATTGCTAATTGATTGGGATAGTTGTAAAGAGGGTTTTGGCATTAAAAAAATTTATAGGATAGAGATGAATAGAAAACCTTAGGAGCTTCACCCTTGAGGAATGATAGCCTCAACTCAGTGGTGACCTCTCGCATAGAGAGATTAAGTGTGACAAAGTGCTTAACAATGGAGGAAACACCCTTAATTTGCAACCAGTTGGAGGACTATATCCATAAAGATACGTGTTTGAATGTGTCTTTGAATGCCATGTTTATAATTATGTGTATGGAATGTCATTTATTTTATGATATGTTATGCATTTGATTATTTTCCAGATTTACTCAATTTTGTGTATGAAATTAAAGCATTACAGTCATAGATGTATGCATGGTAGAATTCATGCTTGACGTGTAGTTAAATAATTAAAGGTGTTGTAGCTTGCTTTTGCTAATAATATTTATAATCAACGATTAAAATCGATATTGGTAACATCAAAGAAAAAATTCAGAGGTGAAATTAAAGCACCCCATTGCCTTAATAGTGGGCAAAAGAAAGTTAATGGGTATGATAAGAGTGGTATCAACTTCTTTGAAGAGAGTTGAATGGTTACAACTCTTCACTTGTTCACAAATAACTTCTAACTAAACTCGCAATTAATCGCTATGATTGAATTCTAACTGTCCACAACCAGCCTTAAAACAAACATGTCCAACTCTAATCAATCTTTCCTACTTTAATTTGCATTACCATTTATATGACAAGGTCAAATGTGTGCTAAAAATTACAGGATTTACTACATACATATTTAGCTTCTATGCTTTGGTTTACCACTATGACCTATGATATGAAAACAAGATAGGATTATTAATGTTGATTGGTTCTATTATTATGATATTATGTCAACCTTTATCTCTGAAAACAATGAGGATGCGTCTCCAATTTGTATTGTGCATTTAGTAATTTACATTTCAGGTCTCTAGTTCGTATTGTACATTTAGTAGTTTACATTTCAGGTCTTCACTATGACCCACCAAAGCTGCGAGGGATATGAAAGAGGAGTGGGACGATTAATATAAATTGGTTCCATCACACCAAGATTGTATCAGCTTTTGATCTCTGAAAGCATTTAGGATGTCTCTAATTCTCATCAAGTGAATTAGATTTATTCGAATCTTTTATACAGAATGGTTTCAATATTTTAATGTGTTAATATTATGGCACTGTCTGGTCCTTCATTTACATGTGACAATGTAATTACAATGTCCTGTTTAGCATGAAACTCTGAATTTTACCATCTTCCTGAACCAATCATTTGTAAACTTGTTTTTATAATGAAAGCTTAGCAATTCTACTGCTAACTCTAACAATTATAAATGAATGACAATTAAGGTACTATAAACTTCATTATCTTTAAACATCTCATTGAAAACACAAAAAATAAGGCTGGTCTTGCCTCATGAGATTCCATGCTGCCAAAACGAGAGTATAGATGCATAAAAGCTAATATAATGGGAAGTAGTTGAAAATCCTCAAGAATAGAGATGATAACTTAAGCATATAGTTGAGTATTTGGGTCTGTGCTGACAAGAACTTCACCGATGCATATAAATAAAACGTTAAAAGGCTAACTGCCTTACGCGAGAATGCTTAATAGTGCTTTGAGAATGCGTCTAAATATGAATTAAAATATAGTCCATTAATGCAACATTGCAACAAACTTGTTCCAAAAACCACCACCTACTTACAGAACTTGCACAATGCTGCTCCATTTGTTATGCTCATTGCCCCTCTTATGTTTTGACTCTAATTACCACATTCTAACTTTTATTACAAGGACTACATCAGATATGGTGTTATACAAACCCAATGATATTTGGCTTGTCATTGATAAACAAAATGGGAGATATACTTTGAAATGAAAGGCTATCGAGTTCATACAAATATACAGCAATATAAAATTGCTTGCTTAACAAATGGAAAAGATTTATCATCAATGGAATGTAGAGAATTTCTTGCTTACAGCCTCTGAGAAATTTGGAATGTTTACATGCTCTGAATTTTGTTGCAAGTTTTGCAAATGAAGACTATTTTCATTCGATAGATGGTGCATGTTACAATCCTTACGAAAATTAGAAGAAAGCCTGTTTTTTCATGTAGCCTTAAACGATGGATATTTTTTCTGAGGGAAGCAATCCTTATATTTTCTATCCAAGGGCCCTTTGTAGTTTGAGAACCTTGGGTAATTAAACCTCTGTTGTTTCCCTTGTCTCTTGCCTGGCTTCCCTGTTTGGCCATGCCCCACCTTGTTTCTTCCTCTTACTGGCCAATTGCTGTTGGATGGAGTTTCTGATGGCCTTGATGGGGACAATCCTTGTACAGGTGGCTCTGGCTCCATGTAATCTGGATTGTCAGATGCACACTGCCTAACAGCTTGTCCTGGATGCATTTGGAAAGGTTGTCTCACATTCTGCAGTGGATGAGCCACTGACTGCATTGGTAAGGAGATGTTAAAGGGTTGCACTTGGTGCTGTGGATTCCGAGGAAAGCATCGCACAACAGGTTGGCCTGGACAAGGTCGCATATTTGGGATCACAGTTGATGACATTGGATTGTTAGTAGATGGACAGTGTGGTCTATGAGTTGACAATGGCTGAGACATGCCATCAAGTAATGGAGTAGGTGATCTTCCCAGATTCCCCAAGAGGGATATAGGTATACCATATGAAAGCGGCCAATGCGGTATGATATTGCTCAATGGATATCCATAAACAGTCTTTAAGTGATGAGCCATCATGTAGGGCTGTGTAACAGGCACATCTGTTAAGCATGGTAGACTGCCGATGGAGCCAACACATGAATCTACACGTCCGGGCACTTGAACAGATTGTTGCATGGGAAACTGTAAAGAAGACTGTTCTTTTGCAGATATCCCAGGTGCATTAGACATGGAAGTGTCTTCATACTGTGGGCAAGAAGATATGGCAGACTGAACAGCAGCACCTGGACAAGCAATATTTCCATCATTATTGGTCACATGATTCTGTTCAGAAATCCATTTACCACCAGAAGTGGAAACATCCTGGTCTGTTTCCCCATTATTCTCGTTATCACATTGAAGAATGAGAGAACCAGAATTCTTACCAATTTCTACATTGATTTCTCCGCATTTTAAGTTTGTTTGACATGAAATTTCTTGTGTTATGAGCTCTTTTGGTTGATCCCAACGGCTCTTCCTCTTTCGCTCTTTTGTCCCAGTCTTGCATCCATCCAAAGAATTTTTTCCGTTCAATTTCTCACTGCCATCCTGACCTGGAAAACTTTCATGAGTACCATGGCTAACCTCATCTGACCTAGAAAAGAGACTATCTGCAACATTATCTTGCTCCACTAGTGTCCGACTGATGCAATCTACTGCATCTGTTTGTCTTGGAACCATTTTTGGTTGCGAGAACCTACAAATATTCATTTTGTAATCATCGAATATCGATCCAACTTTATTCAAAAGTGATTCTTTCTTATTTTCGGCATTTTTAATAATGCGGGGAATCCAATTATCTCGAAATCTTTGAGCAATCTGTTGAACCTGCATTTTTTAGCACCATCCTCCAGTATAATAAGTAGAATAATACTACACCTGCTAATTTTACATCTCTTTAAAATAATTTAAATTCGCTTGCAAGACAATTCGCTAATTTAGCCATTTGAGAAGTAATAAAGTAAAAAAATGTTCTCACTAAACAAAACTATCAAAACTACAAATTGTTCACATGAATAAATTGAACAGATTTTAAAAGCAGTGCAACAAGGGAGAAAACCCAGCAACCTTCTTATAGAGATATCAGTTCAAGATACAAAGTACATCCAGATACATAGCCAAGATAAAGATAAACCAAAGAAGAAAACTCTCCAAAGATAGAAACCCCAAAATTATTGCGCACTTCCTTCTTGATGTGGAAGGAACTTACTTGATGGATCAAATGAATGAGGCGTAACCCTTTATTTATACTTGATTTTTTGTTGACTTTTTACTAGGGTTGACTTGTCTGTCTAAGGCCGATTTCTCTTTATTGGCATAATAATTATTATTTTTTTATTTCTTCTGGGTCTCAACATCAACATTTTAACCACTAGAACATTAGAATTATAATGTAACCATGTGCAAGAGGGACTCCTAAGACTCTAGACTTTACTTTGACATTACCTAAGTGTCCATGGTGACCATATACATGAGGTCTTTACATGACATTGACCAATAGGGCTCAAGTGCTCTAACCTATGGTGAATTGCACCTAGGAAATGTCCTTGGCTTGGAGGATTTAGAGTAAAATAACCATGGATCATTTACAATCGTGAAGATGTAAATAATCCTAGGCGAAAAAAACACTCAAGAGATAGTATGTTTTATAATTGGCAATTTGGCCCTTTACATATACAAATACATCTCAATTACATCATTACATCATATTACATTACATTGCATTACAACCATGGATCACTTGATAGATACAGTTTACATGACTGGTTTAGACAAGCCTTACAATTGGCATCATCTGGATCATCTACATCTTACCCCTGGATAAGTCCTTGTACAATCTGAGGGGTAACATGCCCAAAATTTTCTTCAAAATACACACATGTATTATGCTATGGAAATCATGCTTATTGACTTCCTGGAAATTTGTGCTTCTACTTGAATTTGTTGTTAAGCTCACCTCAAATTTTGTGTTGCCTCTATCTTGAAATTATGTCATAACTCCAAATTCTCTCCATGGAAAATTTGTGCTAGTGCATGCCACCTTCTTATCATCATTCAGTGTCATGCAACCTTCAACGTGACTTTCAAATGCATCACCTTAACTCCTTATTCCTAATCCCACATAAACTAAATGCATATACAATAACGTAAAATTTAAACCAACAAATGAGAGAATTTTTCGAATCCATTGCTTAATTTTCCTAAATCTTTTATGTTGTTAGATGTGATTTATGTTGTTAGATGTGATTAGATGAAGAGAATTGCTATTAACTCCATAACATTGTAATTATAAATTAATTAATATTTAATCTAATATAAAATCATAATAAATTGACTTGATTAAAAAGTACACTTACTAAATTTCAAGTAATAGATAAGACCATCCAATCTATAACTTTATCATCTATTTTTATGATTTTCTTTCTTTATCTCCTTATATTACAACCTTACAACCTAGTATGTTCTTGTTGATTTGTAGGAAATGAAGAAGATTGGAATGGATTATTGATAAATGGAGTATAACTTTATCATCTATTTTTATGATTTTCTTTCTTTATCTCCTTATATTACAACCTCATATGTTCTTGTTGATTTGTAGGAAATGAAGAAGATTGGAATGGGTTATTGATAAATGGAGTAACATGTGGCAGAGGAACAATTACACTTGAAGATCTTAACAATGTCATTCAAAAACGAATGGAGCGAACCTTGATGCACACTGTAAGATAAAATAGTTATTATTATTTTTATTAAGAAATCGTTTTCAACTTTTTATTACAATGAAGAAGGTCTAGATTTATTTCTTAAAGCATAATTGGGAGATAACTTTTATATCAACACAAATAAATTTGATTGGCAGGTAAGTGGATCATATCAACAAAGGATCCTTTATGGATATTTGAAAGAGATACAATCAAGGGCGCAAGATTTAGTACAAACATTTCAAAGCCAACAATTTTCTTAGAAGTATTTCACAAATGTTAACAAATAGTCATTTACCTACAATTATTTCCAAAGATTAAAATGTTAACCAATAGAATATACTTATTGTTTAATGACATAAAATAGAATGGTAAGGTGTGGAGAATGTATTTTTAAGTTTTAATTGCTGTAATTCTCAATTAACAATGATTAAGATGTGGCTAGTCATCTTTTGAGAGAGTAAGACAAAACTAAAAAGTTGTCAAACATGGAGAATTTCATGTGGAGTAGAACAAAGAAATTAAAGTTTTGAGATAAATGTATTGTAAATTGTTTTGTAAATAAAGAAATTATAAAAAATAATTTATTTTTCTAAGAGTTGGTAGTGAATAAAGCTGTATGGATTACTTTGCATTTAAATAATATGAGTAATATATTATTAATATGAGTAATATATTATTATTAGGGCTTATTGTAGACATGATTATAACAATCATTTTTTAGGTACATTTTATTTTTCATGTCTATTGAGTTTATTCGCCAAGTTGTAGACAATAGTGGCAATTCTAACCAAATATTTAGTTGGATGATTGTCATTTATTGGAAATATAAGTGATCCATATCCATTCATCAAGAATTAATTGAGGAGTTTATTTTATATTTTTGTAGACATTATGAGAACTAAAAGAAATGCATCTCATAGTTAAAATATTTTTTCCTAAAAGTTATTGCTAAAGTATAATTATTGCCTAAAATGTTGATAAAGTCATTTAATTTTTTAACCCTTTTTCTAGTCTTATTTAGTATAAAATGGAAATACTAAATACTCTAATAAAAATGTTATAAGAGATACTTTGATTACAAGATGACATGTGAAAGAGCAAGTTAATAGTAGTCTTTCTATTATACAATACATTTGGATGTAGTTGTCATTCAATTATTTCTTCATTCATAATTTTATAAGTGTTATTGTAAATGTACACATAGATCATTTATCATCTATTTGCTAGCTATTCATCAATTGATTATGTACTTTTTGTGGGTATGTTATAAAGCTAAATCTAATCAACTTTAAACTATCTTTTAAAGTGGTGGTAGATTTCATGGAGAGGAAAGGATGGTGTGTTTATTACAAATGATAAATTTGAAGTGCATTTCTACTGTAAAAATATGTGCACCATCATTTTCTTGATTAATAAACAATAAAGGATTTTGTTAAGCGCATTGCATTCTTGTAATCCTATACATTTGTAATGTCAAGCTCATGTCCAAAGAGAACAATATTCTACTTCCTAATAGTCCATTCTTCTAAGCAATCCAAGGCGAAAAGATATCAAACTATCTAGATAAGTTTTATCCCTCTACAACAACTTATCTAACATAAATCAAATCTAAAAACTCTCTTTTATAGTGATAAAACAATAGTGAAATCAAACCCTTACTTTTTTCTTTAGTTGTCAAACCACTTAACAATTTTCCCTTTTACTTATATGATATCAACAAGAGATGAATGACTATAAATAACAATGCATAGGAACATATATAGTTGAAATTCAATGCTAGTACAAATATCCCAACTCTCCAAAAAGCACTAGATAGGATAAAACAACAAACCCTAGCTCAACCAAGAAGATCTAATGTGCAATTATAATCTCTCCAACACATCCTCCATGGCAAGATGTCTTTTTCTCTTCTTCTTCACCAATCCACCATGTTACGACTTGATTTAGCACTTACATGAAAAAGTTCCAATCCACTAGTGTTATCAAGGGCAACTTTGGAGAGATGCACCATTCTCATCACAATGCTAATTTTCCACTTTAAGATAGCTCTCAAAGGACAAGGGAGACTTCCCTATAGGTTAGATAGGATTTAGTTTGAAAAGAGAGCTAAGATAAATGTGATCAACTTGATTAGGATGTATGAAGTGAGATTATCAAGTTACTTTTCCAAATTAAGCATTCAACCATTTAATTTCACAATGACTAGTAGACCAAATACTTAGAAGATATCTCATTGATGTAACAACATAAACCATGATCATTAGCAATACTTAGTGAAAAGATGGCAATGAATCATAAAACTTGCAAAGCATTAAACAAAGAGATACGTCACCATAACATGAGATAACATTCATCATGCAAGATTAACAATGTGGAACAATTTGTTATTATCAAAGATTTTTAAGTTTAGGCCTTAAATGAGGGCTTTCTTCAAAGGAGCTTCTCTAAAACTAGGTTTCACCCAAGTTAATTAATACCAGACTTAGTGATGAGAATCACTTCACTAAGTGTGGCAATGTTGTCTTAGTCTTTATTATAATGTCAAATACTTCAAGACAATTAAACATACAACATTTGATCATCAATCCATGATCCAAGAAAATGACATCAGCATCAAAAGTGTGTGCATTTGAAGATAAATGATATGGCTCTTGCACAAAGATGATTTCCAAATTTTCTTAACAAACGATTATGTGAAATATATCATTAGGATTTTATTATAAACCAAAAGAATTCCCAAAATTTAAGAGTTCATTGCTAGTCAATACGGCCAAAGATATATGCAATATCAAATCAGCATTAACCAAACTTAGAACATTATTTTATCTTTTTGTTTATAGAACATTCAATAGGACAGTAAATTCAAAAAAAAACCAGCACTCAAAATTTTGCATACCAAACTTGTTTATCAAGAGTTGTTTAATTTGCATCCCAAACTTGAAGTTTCAGTAGTGATAAGACCAGGTGGTTGTTGCATATAAATATCTTCACGAATATCACAAATCACTATTAACATCCATGTGGTGTATTTCCCATTGATAAGATGTAGCAAGAGAATTGTGGTTCTTATTATGTTCATTTTAGCAACTTGAGCAAAAGTTTCAGTATAATCTATACCTTCTTGTTGAGAAAATCATTTTGCTACTAATTGGGCTTTATATTTTTCAATCTATCCTTCTACAACAAACTTTTTTTTATAAATCCATTTACAACCAACTAAATTATTTCTAGGAGGAAGGGGAACAAAAGTCCAAATCTTGTTCTTCATTAATGAGTCATACTCTACAATCATTTATTTTTCTCATCTAGATTTATCTTTAGTTTGAGCATATGTGGAGGGATCATATGCGGCCAATACTTTAGTCATGAGAGCAAAGTCATATCTAGTACGTCGAGTATCAGAAGGAATGACAATCGCAAAACCTGCGGATTCAAAAGGTTTTTGAGCCCAAACGGGAAGAGGAGTAGTGGTAGGAACCACTCTAGTATATTTGGAACATTTAGGTGGCTTACTTTGTAATATCCTAGGAAATATTTAACCCAAATATTAACTCAAGTTCAGAATTTTAAATTAAATTTACTTGTCCATTTTTTTATCAATTCACCGAACAGAGCAGGAAGTCAGTGACCGGTAAGGAGGCTTGAAACTGAGTTTGGTAAGATGAACTTTCAGTTATGAAATTTATATGGGACAATGTGCAGCAACAAATTTAGACAGTGGGAAATTGGATCCTTTGTACAAAGAAAAGAGACCATTTATGTTTCGGACATCAGCTACCGCTGAAGCCTACCACAATGCTTCCTGCGTACATCCGCATATACAAACTAGATCGGGAAGGATAACAGGTTTTATAACAGTCAATCAGTTGTTGGATATTCTCAGAATAATAAATTATCAGTCTTGGAAGAGTTTGCAGAGAATTGGGTCTTTTGGTCTCTTCCGAGATTGTGGAGCTAGTCTTTTTCTTAACTTTCCAAGCAAGGTCAAAAGGATTTCAAACTCTGATTTTTTGGAGTGATATGGATATTGGGATGCGTCAAGGACCTTCTCCAACTCACGGGATAACAAAAGAGTGCACAGAATGAATTTTATAGATAAAATGGAAAAACTAGTCAAATTTAGGCATCAAACTAGCTAGTCTTGGATTTTGACATGGTAAACTGCTTAAAAGAAATGTAAACTCTGTTCTGATGATTATATTAAGTCTGATATTAATTATTATGACCAATAAACATTCAATATAGAGTTCAGAACAATTATTTTATCTTCTAGTGCTTGCTTTGCAAATAACAATGCCTCACAGGCTATTTTCTTCTTACATGAGCTAGTAGAACAAAGAAGAGAATATTTTAGGACTGAGTTTAGATGTTTATTACAGAGATTTTATGGCTGGAAAACAGCAGCAAACCATCCTCTCCAATGACATAAGGAAAGAAGATTCAATCCCTTAGTTCTTCACCTCTTTGAGTACAAAACATGACACCCTTGGGGAATCTCGAACTAGAATCACTTGGACATGATAGAAGTTGAATGAATGGCTATAAGTTCAACTTTATTTCTGAATATGGCCATCACACATCAGATCCTTCATCTCATTGATCACTGAAAATCTTTCAATGGAGCAAACCTTCCACCAATACCCTGCAATACTGAAGAATGGGGAATAAGAGAGGGGATAATGAGAAGGATTATTCTGGAACTCTTAAACTCTACTGAAGAAATTCGACCCTAGACAGATATCAGAACTTCAATGGCTGCAAAATTACCTTCAGTGGCTGCAAATAGATCTTCAATGGCTGCCCAATAGTCTTCAATACCTGTTAGAGAGAAAGAGAGAGAGAATGAGAGAATGGGGCACATCACCCATAGAGTGGCTTGGGCACATCACCAAACCTAGAGGAGCTTCAAAGCTCTCATACAAACTTCACAATGACAAAAGTTGTGAAATGGAGTTGGTTGGATTCTTTTGTAAACTTCATGATGACCTGCTGAGCAAGTTGAACAACTTGGTGACCTGTGCGAATAGGTCGCCCATGAGTTGACATACTTTCCTTTATTTTTCCTTAGAAGCTTTTATTTTTTAGAAACTGTGCCCCCCTTTGTCTCCATATGTTTCTTGCTTTGTAAAAGTTGCTTGATTTGTAAACTGGACTCTTTTTGGAAACTGCGCCCTCCTTTTGCTTTTTCTGGTTGTTTCCATTTTCTTTCTTTTAGAAACTCTTACACCTTTCCTTCTTTTGTTCTTTTCCTAAATCCACAAATTGATTTAGCCATATTTCTATTTTCTTGTCTCTAGATCCAATTTGGAAACCTTATCTCCATGAGGGCACTCTCTTGGCCCACTTGCCCAATTATTTTAGGAATATTAAGTAAAGGAATTAATTTAAATTGATAAAATTAATTCCTCCAACAGAACTTAGGCTAAAATTTATCATATAGCTACAGGATTAAATTATCATTTATCTTCCTAGGAAAATAAATCCCCTTTTACCCATAGTCACTGAATTAGCCCAAAATTGGGGACATGACAGTCCTCCCTTCCCAAAATTGCTTGTCCTCAAGCAAAATATCCCAATAGTCCATCATGCTTTTGCTGCACTACTCTGATCATAATCATCTCTCCAAATACAAACAATGACAGGATCCCATTGCTTGTATGACACTCCCATGGATCTGAATACCATCCAACAAAATCCACCAGGAAAACGAAGGTCTAGATTCCACTGCTTGTGGTGCTTTTTCCAAAGCTCAAATTTCATCAAGGACAAACTTTCAACCCAAGGAATGCCAGGATCCCATGGATTGTGCAACATTCTTCCAAACAGTGTGGCATTTTGAAGGATGCCAGGATCCCAATACCAAGTTGGAATCTCTCCATTTCTCCTGCTCATGAAATTTTTTATTATGAATTTGTACACTCGAGCCTTGTGTGAATGTGTACTGGAGGTATCTAATGGCTGCAAAATATGTCTCTACTGCTGCTTGCAAATCATAGAAAAATCAACTAAATTAAAAACAATTTCCTTGCAGAAAGACAAGAAACTTTTACCTTCTAGATTCTTCTTTTCAGTGATGCCTCTATCCATCCCTTCAATGAATGAATAAGAAATATTTCTTACTAATCTATATGAGTTATAATCAGCCATCTTTTCTACAATAGGATCTATCTCCCATAGAGACAGAACATGATCCTCCTGTTGTACATGTGGCATCAACCAGAAAAAATTCTTCACCCAATGTTCATTCCTCATTGATGTGGCTGAATCTAGATCATGTGGGAAAGAACTGTGAACCTTCTTTGTATGTCTACAAATTTTAATAACCAAACTTATGGCCTCAACTTCTTCATTATTGGTTGGTTGGTCCAAATGGGTTCATCTCATCCCTCTTCTCCATGGAACAGTGACTCTCTTCAAGCAACAACTCAGGTTCCCACGAGAAAACATCAACTGGTTGGTTCTCACCAAACTATTCTAAACACTCCTCCATGTCTCTCACGGAAGAATTCTCCAAAAGAGAGAAAGTTGTATCAAAATCAACCATGTTCATGTTTCCCTCAAATAAAAAGGTATCATGGTATCTATGGAACTCAACAGGTCCTCCCCTCTTCATCCAATGGCTCAACTCTCTGCCATTGATCCAAGGGTGCAAAACTCCATCAATTGACCCACACATTGAAGGTAAGTATAGATCTGATGCCTTCTTGTCAAATGTGGTTGCACACACATGCATGGGCTTCCTCAACTACTGTGAGTTAAGGAACATGCCATCGGCCTCAATTTTTGGATCCTCCTGCTCATCATGTGACACAAATAGGAAGAATCCTTTTACCCATTTTTCATTCCCAATATTTGTGGTTGAATGTGAAGTGGGGAATGAAGGATGGTGAACCATGCTTCTGAACATTCCATCCACTGAATTTGTGGATGTATCCTCTCCATTGATGGTTAACCAATCTATGGTGAACTCATATGCCTCTTCCTTGGAAGAGGGACATTCTTCAATGAACCTCTCAGGTTCATTCTGGAAAAAATCATGTGCTTGTTTTTCATCCACCTTTTCTGCACATTCTTCAAGCACATACCGAATAGACTGTTGCTCATGATCCACCAATTCATGAAGTTCCTCCCTTGGAACATGAAATAATTCAGCCATGTTATTGTGACTTTGTGAAAGCTGGGAGGTAAAAAGTGATTCTGGCAACTTCTCATTAAACTGCTCAATCCGATTCTCAGATTCTTGGCAAGCACCATGAGTACCAATCAGAGAATCTTGGGTGGTTTCCAACATATGAGTGAGCTTGCTAATATCCTCGATATTCCTTATTGCAGCATTATAGTACATATTCACAAGCTCCAGCAAGTGATCTCTATCAGAAAGCAGCTGAGATAAATTTCCTCTTAGGCTTCCTACTGCTTCCCACATGTGCACAAAATATTCAACAAAGGGTTGATCCTCCATTGATGCAGTTCTCCAACAACAGTGAGAGATCAAAGAATTAAGTTCATGGAGATTTTTCAGTGCCTCCTTGATTTTTCCTTCACACATTTTCAATGGTCCAACCAGGGAAAGAAGTTCTAGCTGGTGAACCTCCTTTTCTGCT
Organism: Larix kaempferi; assembly: GCA_027924585.1. Taxonomy (NCBI): domain Eukaryota; kingdom Viridiplantae; phylum Streptophyta; class Pinopsida; order Pinales; family Pinaceae; genus Larix; species Larix kaempferi. The sequence goes on along the minus strand of BSBM01000804.1, from coordinate 9,427,595 downwards.
TCTTGCAATTCAACCTCCCGTGATTCTTGAACCCAACCACTGGAGGACTCAACCAGACCAATCCTCCCACTAGTAGTGGAAGCCGTATGGGGCTGCAACAAAGGCTTGCAAAAATCAGAATGGTATTCATGCCTCTGTGCACAATTATCCTTCTCAAGAGACAGGTTTATGGCATCATAATTTCGCCCCACAATTTATGATTCACACCCCTATGAGGTGTGCTTGATTTATGCTTCCTAATGAAGCTCAAGAGTTGACTGTGAATCTGATTTATGCTCATCCTTTAGATCAGATCCAATAGATGTCTCACCATCATCAATCTGCCCCATATATTCCGTATTTATCTTGAAATCACCCATGAAGAAATTGGGAGTGATTTCACCTTCCACATTGCCAATAATCAAATGTTTCACTGTTGGAGCTTCCATTGTGCATTGACCTTCTTCATCCACTCCTTGGAGAAATGGGGCACCAGCAAGGTCTTCTTAGTCATTTCTTTCCAAGAAACTTGATGTCTCTCCACATTGTGTGGTGCCCAAATCACAACCTTTGGACTTCCTTCTTGAAGAAAAACCAAATAGTCTCGCAATGCTTGGCCCTGAAAGTGGCTTTGATGAAACTTCCTTCTTGATTCCTTTTCCATGAGATTGGGATGGATCCATATGTAGGGCTGCAAATTCATCTTTATTTTTTCCTGCTTCTTCTCCACCCAAAGAACTAGGTGGATCTTGGTTTCCTCCCTTGATTTTTCCTGGCTGTGTGGACACATCTTTATTCCTCCCTTCTATCTTAGCTCCTAGGGGTAAAGATCTTGCCTTGACTTCTTTGCACACACCATCAACCATATGTGCAATCCTTCTTTAGCTATCACTATTGCAGGGGTCTTTGAACAAACTTTGAATTTCTAAATCACAATAGTCTCTAAAGGTCAGGGACTTTTGAACCTCCTTCTTCAAGGCAGAGTACTCCATGAAGTACTCATAGGATTTCTTAGGGTTACCTCTTTTGAGTATTCCTTCATAATCCCAATTAGTCATAGGTAGGTGATTTCCTATGCTCTCTTCAAACATTTGTTCATCAAGGAAATCATGTTCAACTTTGTGCAAATAAAAATTTCCAATAGGGGTTAAAGGCTCCTCTTCATATGGCTCAAAAATAAATTCTTCTTCTTCACTGACTGGTAGGAGCCACATTTTGCCTCTATGAGAAGATCTTCAATCTTCCTTCCATCAGTGAGCTTCTTTCTTTCCACAGGGGTGGAGGAAAGTGTTTTGATACCACTGTAATATCCTAGGAAATATTTAACCCAGATATTAACTCAAGTTCAGAATTTTAAATTAAATTTACTTGTCCATTTTTTTATCAATTCACCGAACAGAGCAGGAAGTCAGTGACCGGTAAGGAGGCTTGAAACTGAGTTTGGTAAGATGAACTTTCAGTTCTGTAATTTATATGGGACAATGTGCAGCAGAAAATTTAGACAGTGGGAAATTGGATCCTTTGTACAAAGCACAGAGACCATTTATGTTTTGGACATCAGCTACCGCTGAAGCCTACCGCAATGCTTCCTGGGTACATCCGCATATACAAACTAGATCGGGAAGGATAACAGGGTTTATAACAGTCAATGGGTTGTTGGTTATGCTCAGAATAATAAATGACCAGTCTTGGAATAGTTTGCAGAGAATTGGGGCTTTTGGTCTCTTTCGAGATTGTGGAGCTAGTCTTTTTCTTAACTTTCCAAGCAAGGTCAAAAGGATTTCAAACTCTGATTTTTTGGACTGATATGGATACTGGGATGTATCAAAGACCTTATCCAACTAACGGGATAACAAAAGAGTGCACAGAAAGAATTTTATAGATAAAATGGAAAAACTAGTCAAATTTAGGCATCAAACTAGCTAGTCTTGGATTTTGACATGGTAAACTGCTTAAAAGAAACATAAACTCTATTCTGATGATTATATTAAGTCTGATATTAATTATTATGACCAATAAACATTCAATATAGAGTTCAAAACAATTATTTTATCTTCTAGTGCTTGCTTTGCAAATAACAATGCCTCACAGGCTATTTTCTTCTTACATGAGCTAGTAGAACAAAGAAGAGAATATTTTAGGACTGAGTTTAGATGTTTATTACAGAGCTTTTATGTCTGGAAAATAGAAGCAAACCATCCTCTCCAATGACAGAAGGAAAGAAGATTCAATCCCTCAGTTCTTCACCTCTTTGAGTACAAAACATGACACCCTTGGGGAATCTTGAACTAGAATCACTTGGACATGATAGAAGTTGAATGAATGGCTGTAAGTTCAAATTTATTTCTGAATATGGCCATCACACATCAGATCCTTCATCTCATTGATCACTGAAAATCTTTCAATGGAGCAAACCTTCCACCAACACCCTGCAATACTGAAGAATGGGGAAGAAGAGAGGGGATAATGAGAAGGATTATTCTTGAACTCTTAAACTCTACTAAAGCAATTTGACCCCAGCCTGATATTAGAACTTATATGGCTGCAAAATTATATTCAGTCGCTGCAAATAGATCTTCAATGGCTGCCCAATAGTCTTCAATACCTGTTAGAGAGAAAGAGAGAGAGAATGAGAGAATGGGGCCCATCACCCATAGAGTGGCTTGGGCACATCACTAAACCTAGAGGAGCTTCAAAGCTCTCATACAAACTTCACAATGACAAAATTTGTGAAATGGAGTTGGTTGGATTCTTTTATAAACTTCATGATGACCTGTTGTGCAAGTTGAAGAGCTTGGTGACCTGTGAGAATAGGTCACCCATGAGTTGACATACTTTCCTTTATTTTGCCTTACAAGCTTCTTTTTTTTAGAAACTGTGCCCCCCTTTGTCTCCATATGTTTCTTGCTTTGTAAAAGTTGCTTGATTTGTAAACTGGATTCTTTTTTGGAAACTACGCCCTCCTTTTGCTTTTTCTGGTTGTTTCCATTTTCTTGCTTTTAGAAACTCTTACACCTTTCCTTCTTTTGTTCTTTTCCTAAATCCACAAATTGATTTAGCCATATTTCTATTTTCTTGTCTCTAGATCCAATTTGGAAACCTTATCTCCATGAGGGCACTCTCTTGGCCCACTTGCCCAATTATTTTAGGAATATTAAGTAAAGGAATTAATTTAAATTAATAAAATTAATTCCTCCAACAGAACTTAGTCTAAAATTTATTATATAGTTACAAGATTAAATTATCATTTATCTTCCTAGGAAAATAACTCCCCTTTTACCCATGGTCACTGAATTAGCCCAAAATTGGGGACATGACAGTCCTCCCTTCCCAAAATTGCTTTTCCTCAAGCAAAATATCCCAATAGTCCATCATGCTTTTGTTGCACTACTCTGATCATAATCATCTCTCCAAAGACAAACAATGCCAGGATCCCATTGCCTGTATGACACTCCCATGGATCTGAATACCATCCAACAAAATCCACCAGGAAAACGAAGGTTTAGATTCCACTGCTTGTGGTGCTTTTTCCAAAGCTCAAATTTCATCAAGAACAAACTTTCAACCCAAGGAATGCCAGGATCCCATGGATTGTGCAACATTCTTCCAAATAGTGTGGCATTCTGAAGGATTCCAGGATCCCAATACCAAGTTGGAATCTCTCCATTTCTCCTGCTCATGAAATTTTTTATTATGAATTTGTACACTCGAGCCTTGTGTGAATGTGTACTGGAGGTATCTAATGGCTGCAAAATATGTCTCTGCTGCTGCTTGCAAATCATAGAAAAATCAACTAAATTAAAAACAATTTCCTTGCAGAAAGACAAGAAACTTTTACCTTCCAGATTCTTCTTTTCAGTGATGCCTCTATCCATCCCTTCAATGAATGAATAAGAAATATTTCTTGCTGATTTATATGAGTTATAATCAGCCATCTTTTCTACAATAGGATCTATCTCACATAGAGACAGAACATGATCCTCCTATTGTACATGTGGCATCAACCAGGAAAAATTCTTCACCCAATGTTCATTCCTCATTGATGTGGCTGAATCTAGATCATGTGGGAAAGAACTGTGAACCTTCTTTGTATGTCTACAAATTTTAATAACCAAACTTATGGCCTCAACTTCTTCATTATTGGCCGGTCCAAATGGGTTCATCTCATCCCTCTTCTCCATGGAACAGTGACTCTCTTCAAGCAACAACTCAGGTTCCCACTGGAAAAGATCAACTGGTTGGTTCTCACCAAACTGTTCTAAACACTCCTCCATGTCTCTCATGGAAGAATTCTCCAAAAGAGAGAAAGTTGTATCAAAATCAACCATGTTCATGTTTCCCTCAAATAAAAAGGTATCATGGTATCTATGGAACTCAACAGGTCCTCCCCTCTTCATCCAATGGCTCAACTCTCCACCATTGATCCAAGGGTGCAAAACTCTATCAATTGACCCACACATTGAAGGTAACTATATATATGATGCCTTCTTGTCAAATGTGTCTGCACACACATGCATGGGCTTCCTCAACTGCTGCGAGTTAAGGAACATGCCATCGGCCTCAATTTTTGGATCCTCTTGCTCATCATGTGACACAAATAGGAAGAATCCTTTTACCCATTTTTCATTCCGAATATTTGTGGTTGAATGTGAAGTGGGGAATGAAGGATGGTGAGCCATGCTTCTAAACATTCCATCCACTGAAGTTGTGGATGTATCCTCTCCATTGATGGCTGACCCATCTATGGTGAACTCATATGCCTCTTCCTTGGAAGAGGGACATTCTTCAATGAACCTCTCAAGTTCATTCTGGAAAAAATCATGTGCTTGTTTTTCATCCACCTTTTCTGCACATTCTTCAAGCACATACCGAATAGACTGTTGCTCATGATCCACCAATTCATGAAGTTCCTCCCTTGGAACATGAAATAATTCAGCCATGTTATTGTGACTTTGTGAAAGCGGGGAGGTAAAAAGTGATTTTGGCAACTTCTCATTAAACTGCTCAATCTGATTCTCAGATTCCTTACAAGCACCATGAGTACTAATCAGAGAATCTTGGGTGGTTTCCAACATATGAGTGAGCTTGCTGATATCCTCGGCATTCCTTATTGCAGCATTATAGCACATATTCACAAGCTCCAGCAAGTGATCTCTATCAGAAAGCAGCTAAGAGAAATTTCCTCTTAGGCTTCCTACTGCTTCCCACATGTGCACAAAATATTCAACAAAGGGTTGATCCTCCATTGATGCAGTTCTCCAACAACAGTGAGAGATCAAAGCATTAAGTTCAAGGAGATTTTTCAGTGCCTCCTTGATTTTTCCTTCACTCATTTTCAATGGTCCAATCACGGCAAGAAGTTCTAGCTGGTGAACCTCCTTTTCTGCTTCTTGTAATTCAACCTCCCGTGATTCTTGAACCCAACTACTAGAGGACTCAACCAGACCAATCCTCCCACTAGTAGTGGATGCCATATGGGGCTGCAACAAAGGCCTGCAAAAATCAGAATGGTATTCATGCCTCTGTGCACAATTATCCTTCTCAAGAGACAGGTTTATGGCATCATGATTTTCCCCCACAATTTCTAATTCACACCCCTTCGAGGTGTGCTTGATTTCTACTTCCTGATGAAGCTCAAGAGTTGACTGTGAATCTGATTTATGCTCATCCTTTAGATCAGATCCAGTAGATGTCTCACCATCATCAATCTGCCCCATATCTTCTGCATTTATCTTGAAATCACCCATGAAGAAATTGGGAGTGATTTCACCTTCCGCATTGCCAACAATCAAATGTTTCACTGTTGGATCTTCCATTGTGCATTGACCTTCTTCATCCACTCCTTGGAGAAATGGGGCACCAGCAAGGTCTTCTTGGTCATTTCTTTCCAAGAAACTTGATGTCTCTCCAGATTGTGTGGTGCCCAGATCACAACCTTTGGACTTCCTTCTTGAAGAAAAACCAAACAGTCTCACAATGCTTGGCCCTGCAAGTGGCTTTGATGAAACTTCCTTCTTGATTCCTTTTCCATGAGATTGGGATGGATCCATATGTAGGGCTACAAATTCAGCTTTATTTTTTCTTGCTTCTTCTCCACCCAAAGAACTAGGTGGATCTAGTTTCCTCCCTTGATTTTTCCTGGGAGTGTGGACACATCTTTATTCCTCCCTTCTATCTTAGCTCCTAGGGGTAAAGATCTTGCCTTTACTTCTTTGCACACACCATCAACCATATGTGCAATCCTTCTTTTGCTATCACTATTGGGGGGGTCTTTTAACAAACTTTGAATTTCTAAATCACAATAGTCTCTAAAGGTCAGGGACTTCTGAACCTCCTTCTTCAAGGCAGAGTACTCCATGAAGTACTCATAGGATTTCTTAGGGTTACCTCTTTTGAGTATTCCTTTATAATCCCAATTAGTCATAGGTAGGTCATTTCCTATGCTCTCTTCAAACATTTGTTCATCAAGGAAATCATGTTCAACTTTGTGCAAATAAGAATTTCGAACAGGGGTTAAAGGCTCCTCTTCATATGGCTCAAAAATAAATTCTTCTTCTTCACGGACTAGTAGGAGCCACATTTTGCCTCTATGAGAAGATCTTCAATCTTCCTTCCATCAATGAGCTTCTTTCTTTCCACAGGGGTGGAGGAAAGTGCTCTAATACCACTGTAATATCCTAGGAAATATTTAACCCAAATATTAACTCAAGCTCAGAATTTTAAATTAAATTTACTTGTCCATTTTTTTATCAATTCACCGAACAGAGCAGGAAGTCAGTGACGGGTAAGGAGGCTTGAAACTGAGTTTGGTAAGATGAAATTTCAGTTTTGGAATTTATATGGGACAAATTGCAGCAACAAATTTAGACAGTGGGAAATTGGATCCTTTGTACAAAGCATGGAGACCATTTATGTTTTGGACATCAGCTACCGCTGAAGCCTACCGCAATGCTTCCTGGGTACATCCGCATATGCAAACTAGATCGGGAAGTATAATAGGGTTTATAACAGTCAATGGGTTGTTGGTTATGCTCAGAATAATAAATGATCAATCTTTGAAGAGTTTGCAGAGAATTGGGGCTTTTGGTCTCTTCCGGGATTGTGGAGCTAGGCTTTTTCTTAAATTTCCAAGGAAGGTCAAAAGGCTTTCAAAATCTGATTTTTTGGACTGATATGGATACTAGGATGTATCAAGGACCTGCTCCAATTGACGGGATAACAAAAGAGTGCACATAATGAATTTTATAGATAAAATGGAAAAACTAGTCAAATTTAGGCATCAAACTAGCTAGTCTTGGATTTTGACATGGTAAACTGCTTAAAAGAAACGTAAACTCTGTTCTGATGATTATATTAAGTCTTATATTAATTATTATGACCAATAAACATTCAATATAGAGTTCAGAACAATTCTTTTATCTTCTAGTGCTTGCTTTGCAAATAACAATGCCTCACGGGCTATTTTCTTCTTACATGAGCTAGTAGAACAAAGAAGAGAATATTTTAGTACTGAGTTTAGACATTTATTACAGAGATTTCATGGCTGGAAAACAACAACAAACCATACTCTCCAATGACAGAAAGAAAGAAGATTCAATCCATCAGTTCTTCACCTCTTTGAGTACAAAACATGACACCCTTGGGGAATCTTGAACTAGAATCACTTGGACATGATAGAAGTTGAATGAATGGCTGTAAGTTCAACTTTATTTCTGAATATGGCCATCACACATCAGATCCTTCATCTCATTGATCACTGAAAATCTTTCAATGGAGCAAACCTTCCACCAACACCCTGCAATACTGAAGAATGGGGAAGAAGAGAGGGGATAATGAGAAGGATTATTCTTGAACTCTTAAACTCTACTGAAGCAATTCGACCCCAAACTGATATTAGAACTTTAATGGCCGCAAAATTATCTTCAGTTGCTGCAAATAGATCTTCAATGGCTTCTCAATAGTCTTCAATACCTGTTAGAGAGAAAGAGAGAGAGAATGAGAGAATGGGGCACATCACCCATAGAGTGGCTTGGGAACATCACCAAACCTAGAGGAGCTTCAAATCTCTCATACAAACTTCACAATGACAAAAGTTGTGAAATGGAGTTGGTTGGCTTCTTTTATAAACTTCATGATGACCTGTTGAGCAAGTTGAAGAGCTTGGTGACCTATGAGAATAGGTCACCCGTGAGTTGACATACTTTCCTTTATTTTGCCTTACAAACTTTTCTTTTTTTAGAAACTGTGCCCCCCTTTGTCTCCATATGTTTCCTGCTTTGTAAAAGTTGCTTGATTTGTAAACTGGACTCTTTTTTGGAAACTGCGCTCTCCTTTTGCTTTTTTTGGTTGTTTCCATTTTCTTGCTTTTAGAAACTCTTACACCTTTCCTTCTTTTGTTCTTTTCCTAAATCCACAAATTGATTTAGCCATATTTCTATTTTCTTGTCTCTAGATCCAATTTGGAAACCTTATCTCCATGAGGGCACTCTCTTGGCCCACTTGCCCAATTATTTTAGGAATATTAAGTAAAGGAATTAATTTAAATTAATAAAATTAATTCCTCCAATAGAACTTAGGCTAAAATTTATTTAGTTACAGGATTAAATTATCATTTATCTTCCTAGGAAAATAAATCCCCTTTTACCCATGGTCGTTGAATTAGCCCAAAATTCGGGACATGACATACTTGAAGAAGCAAAACTAAGATCTAGATCAAGCACATAAGTAGAGGGAGGGGTAATAGATATGGGAGCAACAAAATATGAAGGCAAATTCAAGGTAACATGAGGTTCAATAGACTCGGGTGGAGGAGAGACTTCATTAAATTGAACGTCTCATTGGATGATGACACCTTTTGGTAGATGGATCAAATAACCTATAAGCTTTGGAATCCTCACTATAACCAATGAAAATACATATATGAAACTTGGGCTCTAACTTTTCTAGTTTTTCATCGGGAATATGGGCCCAACATTCACTGACAAATAACTTAAAGTTACTAATATCGGGTTTCCTTCCACTCCATTTTTCTTCAAGAGTAACTTGCAAAACTACTTTAGTAGGGATTCTATTCAAAATATGGTTACCACAACAAATATATTCAACCTGAAATTTTTTATGTAGTCCTTTAGAATAAAGCATACATCTAGCCATTTCAACCAAAGTTCTATTTTCCCTTTCGGCTACCCTATTTGTTGAAGTGTACAAGGAACAATCTTTTGATGTTGAATTCCATGCTAGGATAAATATGCATTAAATTCCTTTTTTGTGAATTCTCCCTATTATCAGTTCTCAATGTCTTAATACTTTAATTGGATTCATTTTCAACAAAGATTTAAATTCTTGAAATATACCAAAAGTTTCATTTCACTTTAATGTTTCAAAAAACAAACACTATATTTTCTACTGTAATAATCAATAAAAGTAAGAAAATATGTAACATGAGACAAAGGAGTTTCAAGAGGACCACGTATATCACTATGAATTAATTGCAATTGTTATTTAACACACCAAGTTTTAATTTTATCAAACATTTCCTTATGATGTTTACTAAGCACACAACCTTCACAAACACATTTCGTGGAAAAAATTGAAGGTAATTCAGATACCATTTTAGATAACATTTGCATTTTACCATAATTTGAGTGACCTAATCTTTCATGCCATAATTTACTCTAGTCATCAAGCAACATGGGAATAAAAAGGTTGATTTTAATTGAATTAAAACTAATAAACTTATATAAACCAACATCATGATCAACATGACCGGAAGAAAAACAACTCTGAAGTTATGTTTGATATCTTTTAGAACATATTTATCTAGCCATGCTTCAAACTTATAACCTTTTTAACAAGCACGATAAATAGAAAGCAAATTCATGGGCATGCCTTAAACATGAAAAACATCTTCCAATGTACCATTAGGAACTTTAACATCACCAAATCCTACTACTGAAAGTTGTTTACCCTCACTAATTGAGACTTTCTATGTTGTGTGCTTATTAGTGTCATAAAATGAAAATAAATAAGTTGTGCCAATCATATGATTAGAAGCATCAGAATCTATTACCCATTCCATAGAAGAAAAGGATTTACCTAGGTGAACAGAATAGGCACAAAAAGCTACGTATTGTTCTTCAAAGGATTTCTTCATGGCTTTAGCAACTTCACATCTCCATTTAAAACAAATCTTCTCATGGTGGTTGGTTTTGTTGGAAGAATTTTTCATTGATTTCAATAGGTTCAAGAGACCTATGTCATTGATATGGAATGATGTTTTCATTGATAATGATGATGTGGCAGTAATGTTGGATATGATTAGGGGTCAATAGTAGAGGATGGTTGTTTGAGTAATGTTTGATGAATCCTTGTGAATTCATGAAGATAAGACAATAAGAAGTCTTGAATCCCCTAAAGAATATCTTAAAGAAGAATCCTTGACACAAGTGTATATAAATCCAAAGCGATCCCCCTATGGCATAGCGGTTACGCATGGCCCTCACGGGAAGACACTTTGAGTTGTACACAAATAGAGCAAGCCTAGTGGTCCCCTTATGGCGTAGCAGTTACGCATGGCACTCACGGGAAAACACTTTGAGTTGTACACAAATAGAGAAAACCCTTAAAGAAGTCCCTAAGGTTGCTTCAAAGTAATATTGATGTAAAGTGTGAAGAAACCCCTAAAATAATGGTGTTGGGTCCACATGACTAGGATGATTGGTCCATATGACCGTGAGAAGAAGCCCCTAGAGTAATAAGGATTGGTCCACAAGACCATGATGGTGTGAAATATGAAGAAACCGCCAAACTAATGGTGGTTTGGTCCACATAACCCAAGAAATAATCGTGTTGGGTCCACATGACTCTGAAAGGAATAAAGAGCTGTCCACTTAAGTATGATGATGAGGAGATGGCCCAAAATCCCCTTGATAATGTTTTGGAGTGATATAGAAGGCAAGGTGAAGTTCCATGTTAAAAATCTAAAAGTGGTCCGTGAAGTTGGGATTGATTCATTAAAGTCCCCCTTAAAATATGGAGATCCTAATTTTAAGGAAAAGTAAAATGTTTTCCCTAAAATAAGTTAAAGGGATCTTGTAGAGTATAAATAAGAGTTGAAACTTCTCATTTAATCATCATTCAAGTCTCTCTTTTCTATTGTGCAACTTTTGAAGAAAAGTGTGAAATCTTGAGGAGAAGGACGAAAGTTCAAAAAGAGAAGAGCAATGTTTTGAGGAGGATCAAGTAGATTCACAAAAACTTGCATAATTTTCTCATACAGTATCGGAATTACAAACTTCTTGGCTCGTTGGAAAGCTTATTGTAAGCACGGGGGATTCACTCAATAAACCGCTATCATAGCACGTTCGTTCGTGGCATATGAAACAATACCCCTAATTTCACTAAATATTGGAAACTACCTTCCAAAATCATTTTTTTTAACCCCCTCCCAATATGCCTTCCCAATTTAAAAAAACCCCTATTTTCATTAGATATTGTATGTATCAATTTTTTCATTAACATTTTTCATACCCCTTTATATTTCTACCTACTATATTGATATGATACCCCTCTTATGACCCCACATGCATTCTACAATTCACCTTGCTTCTTTCGATGTATATTGTGGATGCACATTACTTCACACACAATGCAATTAATCAATGACATATCATTATGATTTTCAACATCTAATGGTCTAATGAAGAGATAGGAGATCACTTCTTGTATGTCACTAGAGCCAATGCACATAGTACAACATTTAGATTGCATGTTGCAGTTCCCCAATCACTGACTAAGCTTGTTGTGGGCTAGGTATCCAAGCCCCCAAGGCCTGTAACAAGCTCTAGGAGGCTGACTAAACCTCCCAAGGCCTGTAATAGGCACGAGTGGTTGGGTATTCAAGCCCCCAAGGCCTATCGAGGGCCTATAATAGGCCCTGGAGGCTTAGAGCCTCGCAAGGCTATTGGTAACAACTGGCTGAGTGTTATTTGTGACAATTGGTTGTCAATGACCACTATCTCTCGCCTATGATCGACTGGAAACCAACTTCACCACGAAACCCATGTCCTCAAGCATGCCTCAAGACGCAATTTCCCTTCGTACTGGTCAACCCGAGCCTTGCCTCAACCCGAGTTCTCATCCAGTCGTGATCTCGCCATCTCCATTTGGTGGATATTTGTCAGCCCGCCCATATAAAAAAGACCCCGAAGTATTTTTGTATTGTAATATTAAATAATAAAAAAACCCTTTCCCCTTAATATATAAGCAATATAATTTTTAGGTTTTCATGAATATTTAATACCGCAATATGAATGAACGTGATATTATATTGCCTTCTAGTGAATCCCCCGTGATTGTAAGGGATATGTGATGAAATGATATAGGGTGTCTTTTCGTAAAGGGTTTTTTTCTTGTTTCTTCATCCCAGAAAAGGTGTGTTTCTTGCTTATGGGCTCCTCTTGTGATCATGCATGTCTCTCATGGACTAGGATCCATCTTTTTAGCTTGACAATGGTATGAATCTTGTACATGTACTAGAGCTTATCTCTTGGTGAATCTTGCATGGAGTATTGTGAACTTGCATGGATTATGATGATACTTACATAGATTATGGTGATAATCTTGGTATAGATCATGGTGATGGCATAGATCATGATGATTTTATTGGCATATATATTATGGTAATGATATTGGTATAGATCATTGTGATGGAATAGGTCATGATGTTGTTATTGGCATATATTATGACGATGACCTTGCATATATTGTGGTGATCTTGCATAGATTACAGTGAACTTAATATGTTATGGTGATTATGGTGATGATCTTGGCATAAATCATTGTGAATATGGTGATTATCTTGACATAGTGTAACATCCCGTAAATTTACAAAATTTAAAAAATTTTAAAGTAGCAATAAATACTGAAATTGCTAATGCGGAAAATAAAATAATGGTTAAATCTTTTAACTAGAATAATTAATGATAACGACACATCGTAGTTCTTAAAACAAATTACGACGATAGTCGTATTTGCAAATGCGGAAATAAAATGGATATTAATCTCTTAACTAATGATAGATTATGATAACGACAAATTACACAATGTAACACATAAATACATCTTTTGTTTCTGCTTGTGTTTAAATGAGATCTACAGGCAGTAATTAAGTTTATCTTGTGATATATTTTCTTGATAAGGTATTGACAGTTTGCTTTTGGATGACGACGAAGGGGTCCTATGAGGTACGTTGAGGTTTACTTAGCTATGTTTAGCTAAATCATTTGAACATGTTTCACTGTGCAGAAAAGCAGGTAAGAATAATACGACAATTCAAGTGTTATAAGTAAATATGTTTTTCAATTCATCGTCAATGTAAAGTGAGAACTCTAAGTACTTCCTTGTGTAACAATTATTGAAGGTATGGATCTTTGTTCCACTTCTCGTTTACGTACTAGTTTACGAGCTTATCAGTGTTATTAAAGTCTTGCCGTCATTTTTCCAAAATGCAAGGATTAGTAATGTTTTATGTATTAAACTTACACTATGAGTTCTTGTTTAAGTGCTAGATTCCAATGTACACATGGATTCACTTGAAGTCATCAAAATAACTATAATAGCTTATTTATAATTTATGAAAATTATTCTAATATAACAAATTGTTATTATCAAAAATACGATAATACCATTGTCAATTTGCAACATTATTTGAAATCTTTTAAATGTAATGTTTATGCTATTTCAATATGAACAAGCATTATAATGTGCATAATATGAATCCTAGACTATACCTTAAGTATCGAAGATATTTTATAATCGATTGATTAGCAATATACAAAACATATAAACTATACATTAAAATCCAATATACGACATTATCTATGCTATTTGAGAAGAAAATGTACAACATATAATAACCATGCATTATACTACCCATACATTGGAAATGTATTACTAATAATACGATGCCAACTACAAACTTTGGGAATGAAAAGAAATATGTAATACAACCCTAAACATTGTACTGAATGTGATCATGACAGGGCATTTAAAGTCTTGGTACTAGCTTGCTGGCAAACTGTCGAAACCTGGTCATAACATTAAAATCGCCTACCTGCTTAATGTGTAATGGAAAGCTTAGGTGGATGCCTTCATGGCTGATGGTCATGTGAAAGAGTTCACAAAATGTAATTACGACGCTGAGCTGTGCCAAACTTTAGCCCTTGGTCTAGTTATTTGGCGACGTGGTGGATGTGATAATCAATATGGTATTCAATGCAGTGGTTGTCCGAACTTCAAAGTGCCTGGATGGCACCTCCTCCATCATTGATCTCATATGATCTAGGGCTTTGGAAAGAAACCCTATCCTTTCGTGGCAAGTAACGTTGAAGTGTTTCTTGGCCTTCATTTCGTGTGTTAGTGGCAGAGTAGAGATGCCGACAGCCTGCTAAAATGTAGGGTGTGGAAGTTGGTTGTTTGGAGGACTCCTTCCTCGGTTTCGATCCTTGGACCTGTAAGGGAAAATTTATATGTTTCCAGGCTCTGTATTCTTGGTAGCATTGAGCCACGATACAGTCTTAGAAGTAGTTTGTAAGGTTTTTTTGTAAGCTTCTTTGAGTGCAAGGTTGAACCGGAGTTCGATTCTCCTAGCTACAATGATTGTTCTTTAATTTCTGAACTCTTATTCTCTGCAACCGGTAGATGGATTCGATGTCTTGTCTGCTAAAGGTGTTTCTAACCCCAGAACTACGTTATTTAAGGTAATAGTTCCTTCAAAGGAAAAATGATGATATTTGAGTTTAATTTGAGTTAAACTCTGCATTTTAGTTATTTAACCTCTCGATGAATTTTATGACAGGTTTAGCTTCATCGAAAGGTCACTGGGTTTGAAAGCTTGAAGGGAATGGCTACTCGACCACCGGTAAGCCTCGGTGGTTCTTTCTCCTCGTAGGTTCTCCTAGCCTGTGTGACCTATGCTTGATAAGTTGACGAAGTCTGAGGAATTGTTTTTGGGAGAGGGTTTTTAACTGTGGATGTAACTTTCAAGAGCCTCACGTCGGGTGTAAAGAGGATCCTCGGCTCTTTCCACTATCCTGCCACTATAGCGTTTCACTGTAACTTTCGTTGAAATGTAAACTTGTTTATGATGAAATTTTCAAAAAGGGATGAACCCTAAGTAATGTAGAAATCTTGAAATGTTTCAGTACAAACTGTGTTGATATTTTGACTAAATTAAAATAATGTAAAAATTAGCCGAGAGCCGAGGGCTAACTCATTTTCTGCGAAACATGGAAAGTCTTGTGTTGAAATGTTTATGATTTTGCTTGAGTGATGAAATGAAATCGTGTTTGCACGAAAAGAATAGTTTACTAAACTAATTCTATGTTTGTAAAAGTTGATATTCTGGTTAGATTAACAATGTTAAATCAGGCCGAAAGTCGTGACTAACTTGTTTCAAAAAATGAAACCCTGTGTTCGTATTGTTTTGAGTTTGGAAGATAATAATATGAAACTAGAACTATTATGTGTTTATAAATGGCTATATGCCACAGCGTTCGACCTTGTTCCAACAGTCGAAACCCTACCCTGTAGGTTTCGATTGGTAGTTTTTTCCTTTTAATGTGTTAACAAAAGACTATGCTAAAGTTTGGTTAGTGGCCAAGAGCCAACTCCATGTTTTTGTTTCGTCAACTTGGAACTAAGATCTAGTGTTTAAATAATTATATGTTTTGTTTTCATTTAAAGTTCATGTATGTATTCCATGATATTTGAGCATAAAATCGTAATCTATCTGGAAACTGTAATGATTTGTTTTCCCTATTGAGGGTTTCGATTATGAGTCTAACGTAAAGCAATGGAATGCTAAATAATAAAATGATAGAGTGTTGGGGTTCTAGCTATGATGAAAGTATTTGAATTTAGAATTCATAGTTGAAAATATTGAAATATGGGATATAGTTATTGAACTAAAATAGTGATATGCAATGATGCAAATGATAATTATCTATTTATCATTTATATATAACAACTCTGAGTACAAGAGCATTTCCAGCTGATAAATTTCTAAAATAAGTGAAAATATAACACTTTCATGTTGGAAAGAAATAACAGTAGATTGCAAAGTATTAACAGAAAGAATAGTTAGTAAATATTTGAAAACCTAGACTTGTGCAGAGATGAATTATTTTTCTTTTATTACTAAGTAAGGGAATATGCTATAAGTCTGTTTTATGTGATAAACTGTTCTATTTCTGAGTTTAGACATAAATAATTGATAAATCAAAATTTAAAAGAAATCACTACAGAGTTATTCTATCCATTCATTCGGCATTATGCCCATCAAATCTTCTATCTTAAATTTTCCTTTTCTATAATGGAGTATGATGCAGAAAGTTCGCATGGGGAAAATGCAGAAAATATTCCTTTAACTATCTTTTCATTACTTAATCATCCTTAAACAAAATCATCTCTAGGTCAAAAATTGAAAACAATTACTTCTATATGTCATTAACTGTACATACTAAACGTACAAGTTCAGAAAATTATTTAACTATAAGCAAATAAGGTAGAACAGTAGAACCTGATTGATTGTAGGAGAAACAAACAACCCAAGGAGCCTGTTCCACCCAACCTATTTCTGAAGACATCCAAATTACTTGCCTTAGGACCCCCGAGCTTGTTCACTGAACCACTAGGAAGAAGAATCTGTAGAAGCTTTAGGTAAATCCACTTGCAGCAGCAAAGTAATTCATCCAGTCATATAGACTTAACAGTCAAAGAGACCTGCACCAACACCTCTAGTTCTCTTCTCAGAATATTTTAGCAGCCTCACAATGCACTTCCACTTAGCCTCCCTATTTGAATCTCTCAGTGATCACCTGATACACTTGAGGAATTATTTCTGCAGAAAATAATGTAGAGCTGCCTGCTTAATTCGAATTGCCTTATCTAGGCTGCCTAGGCCTTTTAGTGGTTAACTTGGTCATTAATCAGCCATCAACTCTCTTCCACCCACCTAGGGGATAATGCCACAAATTTACGGGTAGTTGTCCCATAACCAACAGCTAGTGGTGGAGTGCAACTGCTGACATCTGTCCCATGTCTTCTAACAACTTCCATTCCTCCTAGTGGGTCAGTGAACACTCGTTTAACAGTTCCCTTGGGTGTTTGTCTCATGTTTTAATTTATTAAATAATAATAATCAGTCATTACAATCATCCTTGACCAATTTTGGTCAAAATTACAAAACTTTGTAATTATAATTTAATATAATGTTTTTGCAATAAAATAAATAGTCTCAAAATTTGGGTAGGTGACACATAGGCTATGGTCATAATGGAAAGCATTATCATGATGTAATTAGCATGATCTAGGATTCATTTTGGAATAACCTAGGGTTTTGATGATATTAATGGTTTGAAGAAGCAAACAAATGAAGTCTATGGGGGATTGTCCTCATATTTGATTATAGTATTTAGAGGCATCCTTTTGCTCTTATCCTTGAAGGTTCTATTGCATATTCAAAGGGTAATTTTGCTGCAGATTTAAAGGCTATATTGCATATATGTTTTGGCCTTCTTTATGAAGGATTTTATTGAAAATTTTAAGGCTATCTTGGAAGAAGTTTCTTGCAGATTTAGAGGACATATTTGAGGCATGTACAGGTTGATAGAGATAGTAACAGTGATAGTAACAGTGACTGTGACAGTGACAGTGTTAGTGGTAATGATTGTGACAGTGATAGTGACAATGATTGTGGCAAGGACAAAGTTAAGGCAGTAATAGTGTGAAGATAGTGACAAGTTCAAGCTGATAGAGTTAGTGATACAGGTTCATATTGACAAAGACAGTGATATAGGTACAGGTTGATAGATTTAGTAATACAGGTTGACAAAGATAGTGATACAGGTATGCGTTGGCATAAACAATGACAAGAACAAGGACACAAAGATAGGTTGACATTATTATTCATATTAGGGTGGAAAGATGGGGAAATGACATTATATTGAAGTCTCATTCAAGTTGGATCCTGTAAATCAAGGGGTTGGAGCCTCCTTCTAGTCGGTGCTGGTAAATCGAGGAGTTGGAGCTTCCTTTAGGAAGGAACCTGTAAATCAAGGGGTTGGAGCCTCATTCTAGTCGGTGCTAGTAAATCGGGGAGTTGGAGCTTCTTTCAGGTTGGTGCCTATAAATCAAGGGGTTGGTTCCTTCTTTTAGTTGGTGCTGGAGAATCTTGGAAATTGGTGCTTCCTATGAATTTAATCTTGACATTATATAAGAAAATCATTTTGTGGTTTTCTCATGTTTGGGTTAACACGTAAAAGCTCTTGTGCACTATGTATGATCTTTTTTTTTAACAGAAACAGGGGAGTTTATATATATATATAAAAGGCTGTGCACGGCCATTCATTACAAAAATTGAGCCAAGATTCTGCTTCAAAGAGAGGGAAAATGCAAAATTTACAAGAGTTTTGGCTCTTAGAGTCTTTGCTTCTAGTTTTCCTGGAGTTTCTATTCATTTTACTGGGATATACCCTTACAAACTGTTTACATAGTAATAGGCAAAAAAACATTCAGAAAGAGAAGTTCATAGGAAACCTGTGCAGAGAGCAATTTCCAAAATTTCTAAGAAGAGAAATTATCTGTAATTCTGCTGCAGAAAAGAAGCAGCCTCCAGCATTCCTTGATTGACGGATGGCGCTTCCTGAACATGACTGAACTGGGTTTTGCTGATGAAAACAGAGAGGTCTTCTTTGGTGTTGTCAACCTTCCCCAAAAGATCAATGGTATTCCTGTCAATATCATCCAAACGAGACTCTACACAAGAGAGGCGAGAGTGTATGTAATTGAATTCCATATTCTGCTCTTTGTTTTGGTCCACAATAGAACAAACCGCCGAATACGTCCTGCTCAAATAAACCTTAATCTCCGAGGTAAGCTGGCTGAGTGTGGCAATGGCTTGCCGAATCCCGTCCATATTGCTGAGATGTATGTTGTTGTCATGAGGATCGTCTTCGAGTTGTCGAGGGTCAAAAGCTGGGATGGAGAGGCTCAACTACTTGATCTCAGGGCCGAGGGAAAGAAACTTTGGCTGCTCCATGCCTCGAAACGGAGCCCTAAAACCGCCCTGCTGCAATAAATGCTTGAGCATCAGAGCATTAAAGCCCATGGTGAAGGCACATGGGAAAAGTCGTGCCATCTAGAGAGGAGCGCAGGCAGGTGAGGCCGGGTGCCCACAACGGGAAGAACGCCCCCAAGAGACCATAAAATTTGGATTAAAACTCATTAGCTAACTCCTTAAGGGATGAACTTATATTCCAAATTTTGGTTTTGCAATAAATGACCTTTTCCCAATGTAGCTCCAATGTTAGCGAGCCTATCAGCTGTGGAATTGAGACTTTTGAGGACATGGAAAAAAAGAGTGTTGGTGGGAAGAGGAAGAAGCTCGATTCTTTTTCGAAAGTTTTGGCTCTTTGATCTTCTCGAGGAGCCATTTTTCATAGTCTGGATTACATGCCTGGAATCTCCAATTACTTGTAACTTTGCCATGTTTAAGGAGGAGGCTAACTCAATTGAATGATGCATCACCAACCATTCTGCTTCATTATTAGTTCTTGTGCCTAATCCCCAGGAGAAGTCAGCAACTTTTCTTCCTCCGGGATAAAAAATAATCCCCCCCGCACCTGCTTCCCCTGCTTGTGCACTATGTATGATCTTATGTGTTGATGATAATGTATTATGGTTAATGATGTGATAGTAATTTAAAGTTGTTGCAGTTTAATGTTTGAAGTAAGAAATTGCTAAAAGTGATCTATACTGATTCACCCCCCCTTTCAATATTTTTGAATATTCCAAGGTGATGCCATACACAGGTAATGATCCAATGCAAATTTGCTCCATGAGATGTGTCCAATGCTCCTCCTCCAAGACTCCGAGGACTCCATCAATCCTCTTAAGCCATGTTCTCAATTGGGTCCAGTCTCCCTACATGAACGTTGTCGCAACTTACGCATCCCCAAGTTAACTCCATGGCTCCATGCAAACATCCAAGATAACTCATGCTATCTAGGGTTGAGTGTGCTCCTTCGAAATACCAGATGATCCTCTAATGCAGGGCATTCTCCAAGCAAGCAACCTCCTCCATGTGGCCAACATGTAGAATGTTGCAAAGTTTTATAAAGATCTCCAATGCCCTGAGGAATAATTTCATGCAAGAAACCGTTGATTAAGCTACCTCCAATGTGTATATCGATCATGATCCGTCCAAGGGCTAATCATACACCATGTACCTCAAATATCATGAAGCTTCCCCAAACACAATGTAAACACTTTTGGAGTAACCCCCAAAACTAACAAATAAGAATGCACATCTCATCATAAGTGAATATATATGAGTCAGATAACATGTTTACTTCAACTAATTTCATGGAACCCAATAACCACTTAAAAACGAGGAGATATGATAAAGTAATTCAATGTCGTTGCTACAAAATAAATGAACCAAAAAACATGTGCATGCCTTCAATAAGGATGATGAAGTAACACAACATGGAATGCTCATTCATAGGTATACCAAGCCTTAAGTTTTTTCCTTTCCAATGCATAAAGGGTTTGACAACCTCCTGCACTTTCGAAATGCTTTTAGCTAACCAAGACCTAACAATTTTAAATGGAGTTGCGATAAGCAGAAGAGATCAATAATTTAATCCTTTCCAACCTTTCTTTTTTAAAGGCACACTAAAACATATATTGTTTTGCAAGGGAATTTTCCAAGCTTTGCCCCCTTCTAGTGAGTGAAGAATCTATTCGACACATAAGAAAGTCCGTGTTTATTAATATTGATTACTTTCAACTCACATTCACCAATAGGAGTGCAACAAAAGATTTGGCCTACGAATGGAAACCTCATTTCCCCTCTTACTTGGCCTAGAGAATCTTTTCAACTTTCGCATAAACAACTATGGACCAAGCTCAATCATTAGGGGAATTTTGAGGTCTAAAATGGACCTCCTAAGTGATATAATAAAATATTATGAGCTAGGTATTTTGTGGGGGAGGTATATTTACAAGTCACATTTTACACTTTAACCAATGTAACTATGGTTAAGTTAAATTGAAAAGATGTCTAAAATAAAATGAAAAAAAAAATCTTCTTTGATGTGACTAAAAGTAGTACTTTTGAATATATAAATTGATTTTATTTAAATATACTTATAAAGTAATGTACTCATAAAATAAAATGAACTATATTATATTAGTTTTGAATTTTGGAATATAACTTATTCAATATACCAACTATGTTTATAAAACCCTGTATTTATACTTTTTAATATAAATTAAATCTATATAAATAAATTGTCATTTCTTTTAAAGTATATATTAATTAAATAAATCTAACTTATATTCATTAAAAATTGATATTAAAGTATAAATATAAAATATTTTAAATTTTTTTATTTTTTTATTTTTTCATTTTTTACAACTCCAATATTAAAAAGAAGTTTACCAATAAAATATTAACATAAATTTACAAACCCTTTAAAATTACATTAAGAAAATGAAATATAGTTTAAAATTAAAATTATAAAAAATCTTAAATAATTTTATATTTATATTTCAACTCAAATATATATCAAATACATATCATTTTTATTTAGATAATTTTTATTTAATAATTAATAATTGAATAGAAAATTTTCAATCACACAAAAGTGATATTATTAATATTTACGCCGCAGGCTTTCACCAACAAGAAGCGTGACCTTCCACCTCGGAAAGATTCCTCGTCTATAAATCCAATGGAATCCTGTCGCGTGTTTTGCCGCTTTCGCACACGCCAACCGTGTTGTCAAAATTATTTACATTACTTTGCCCCTTTCACACAAACCCTTGCCCGTGTCGCAGCGATTTGCAGTCTTCACGCCGACTAAAAATCCTCGATTAGATTCCTTGTTTATAAATCCAATGGAATCCTGTCGCGTGTTTTTCCGCTTCCGTGCACGCCGACCAAATCACGCCGATCTTATTTGCATTATTTGCATTATTTTTCCCCTTTCACACAATCCCCCGTCCGTATCGCACCGATTTGCAGACTTCACGCCGACTAAAACGAAGTGTCCATTAATTCGACCACACAGTTAAGAGTCGACCAATTTTTAAAGGCTCGACCAACTCCACTATCGACCATATTTTTTTTTAATTAAAGTGACCCGACCATTTTGACTCCCAACCATATCTTACAAATATTATTGAAAACAAAATTACAAATTCATATCAATTATACCAACTTGACTATTGAACATATTTTTTTAACTAAAGTGACCCGACCATTTTGATTCCCGACCATATCTTACAAATATTATCAAAAAAAAAATTACAAATTCATATCAACTATTTCATATGTCGATCATGTTTACACAGTGAGAACTTCACGGCGACCAATTTTTAAAGGCTCGACCAACTAGACTATTGACCATGTTTTTTTTAAAACTAAAGTTACCCGACCATTTTGACTCCTGACCCGTGTCCATCAATTCCAACACACAGTTAAAAGTCGACCAATTTTTAAAGGCTCGACCAACTCGACTATCGACCATATTTTTTTTACCTAAAGTGATCCGACAATTTTGACTCCCGACCATATCTTACAAATATTATCAAAAACAAAATTACACAGTTAACAGTCGACCAATTTTAAAAGGCCCGACCAACTCCAGCATCGACCATATTTCTTTTAAAACTAAAGTAATTCGACCATTTTGACTCCCAACCCGTGTCCATCAATTGCACCACACAGTTAAAATTAGACCAATTTTTAAAGGCTCGACAAACTCGACTATCGACCATATTTTTTTTAAAACTAAAGTTATCCGACACAGTTAAGAGTTGACCAATTTTTAAAGGCTCGACCAACTCGACTATCGATCATATATTTTTATAACAAAAGTGACCTGACCATTTTGACTTCTGACCATATGTTACAAAGTGTCTATTATTTTGATGAAATAGTTAAGAAGCGACCAATTTTTTAAGGCTCGACCAACTCGACTTTCGACCAAACTTACCAACGTTTGAGTTGATACAGTCTAAACAGGAGGTCCGGCTCTGCATGGAAAAAGCTTGCGAGATCTATACTTTTGATTAGAAATTTGAGCATTCAATGAGGGATTGGACATTGAACAACCTTCTATAAGGTTACAATTTTTAAAGGCTCAACCAACTCAACTATCGACCATATTTTTTTTAACTAAAGTGACCTGACAATTTTGACTCCCGACCATATCTTACAAATATTATCGAAAACAAAATTACACAGTTAACAGTAGACCAATTTTAAAAGGCTCGACCAACTCCAGTATCGACCATATTTTTTTTTAAACTAAATTAAGCCGACCATTTTGACTTCCCACCCGTGTCCATCAATTGCACCATAGAGTTAAAAGTTGACAAATTTTTAAAGGCTCGACCAACTCGACTATCGACCATATTTGTTTTAAAACTAAAGTTATTCGACACAGTTAAGAGTCGACCAATTTTTAAAGGCTCGACCAACTCGACTATCAACCATATTTTTTTATAACAAAAGTGACCTGACCATTTTGACTTCTGACCATATGTTACAAAGTGTCCATTATTTCGACGAAATAGTTAAGAAGCGACCAATTTTTTAAGGCTCGACCAACTCGACTTTCGACCAAACTCGCCAGCGTTTGGGTTGATACAGTCTAAACAGGTGGTCCAGCTCCACATGGAAAAAGCTTGCAAGATCTATACTTTTGATTAGAAATTTGAGCATTCAATGATGGATTGGACATTGAACAACCTTCTATAAGGTTACCCATGTGAACATTGATTTCTTTGTGTTTAATCCATCATGAAGTTATGAACTTTGCTTCAGTAGTACAGATTTTTGCCTATGGACATATATCTGGATTTGACGGATTGGACCTAATGGATATTTGATGTTGTGGAGATACGAGAACAGATTTCAATGCAACAATGGTTAAATGTGCTCAGACACCATTGCACCGCCTTTACTCTTGATCGTTTATAAAATTTGATGGGTAAATCCTCTCTCATTCTTTTGTTCTTCAATGCTGTTATTGTGACATAATCCCAGTTTTTTTCTCAGCATTTGAATCGGCTTCAATTTGTTGCTCTTTTACAGACCAACAACCCTGTTAAGATCCAAAGATTTTTGTTTTCTATTAAAAAAAAAGGTTCTCCTCTCAAACCAAAACTCATTTCCCCTGCTATAAATATGTTGTTCTAAATCTTGTTTCTGTTTAATATATTCAAACAAAATTCTGCTGTCTTTTTTGATGTTTTTTTCTTGAAAACTAGAGTCTGTTTATGTCAATTATTTACTAGTTTCAGATGAAAGGTTACTTGACTAGTATATATTCATTTTTTTGTCTCCTAGAAAAATTTCCCTTCCAGAAAAGTAATCTTTAATTTAGTCATTTGGTATGTGGACAATCCTATCTTGTTCTCACTGTTCCTGTTTAATATTTAAAAACAAGGTTCTCAGAGTAAATTTACCCAGAATTATGTTCCCTTTTTTGTTGTTTTTTGTTGGAAAGTAGCTTCTTTTTTTTGTTGTAACTTGTATTTGATCATGTACCTGATTTATTTACTTTTTTCAGATGAAAGGTTACTTGACTGGTATATATCCATTTCCTTGTGATTACCAATATATGATTCCTACTAACTTTGGCAAATAACTTGCACTACAACAATCTTAGTCTCCTAGAAAAGTTGCCCTTGCAGAAAAATAATCGTTTTGTCACTGTTTTTGTTTAATATTTAAAAACAAGGTTCTAACAGCAAATTTACCTAAAATTATGTTGCCTTTTTGTTGAAAACCAGAAGTCTGTTTTTGTTGTCTTTGTCTCCTAGAAAATTTTCCCTTGCAGAAAAATAATATTTATATTAGGCATCTAGTATATGCACAATGCTATCTTGTTGTCAATGTTTCTATTTAATATTTAAAAACAAGGTTCTAAGAGCCATTTTATCTAAAATTATCCTATTTTTTGTTTTTTTTTTTGTTGAAAACTACACTCTGTTTCTACTATCTTTTTTTGTTGTTTTTGTTGGAAACTAGAGTCTATTTCTGCCAATGGATTGTCATTTATTTACTCATATTTACTGCTATTTATTTATTTGTTTCAGACAAAGGGTTACTTCACCGGTATATATTCATTTCCTTGAGTTTACAAATATATGTTTCCTACTAACTTAGGCAGATAATTTGCACTGCAACAGTTTTTGTCTCCTATAAAAGTTTCCATTCTAGGAAAATAATCCCAAAATTGAAACCAATTTCAAGCCCTTCATTTTTGTATTATTTCCACAAATATTGCTATGTATTGCATGAAATATCAAATTATCTTTTGTCATGTTCTCCTACATCTTCTATCTTTATACTTAATATCAATATCGCACCTTTTTCTCCAGCTTACTTTTGTAGTCCAACTATTCGTAGTACCACACTATGGACACTCTATTGACCAAAAATGTTGTCTCACTTCTGATGAATGGTGTTGTTTCCCTATGCCCACTTGTACAAGTTGTTTCTCTTGATCGACTAAGCTCTCTTAACTCAGCAACTGCCCGCTTTCGAATCTCTATCTCTGATGGAATTCATAAGCACAACACATTGCTTCCAACTAGCTACAATAGCGCTGTGCAAAACAACCAACTCCAAAAAGGGTCAATCATCAAAGTCAGCAAGTGTACATGCAACACTATACATGATGCAACGTACGATTTGCTTTATGCATCTTCCTTTTCACTTATTTTAGTTTTCACTCCTCATAATTGTAGCATATTTTTTACTTATACTTACTTACGTTCATTCTTCTTGCCATGACTATCGCATTGGGCACCTTCGAAAGTATCACCTTAGAAACACCAATTATTGGAGACCCATCCCCTTTCAACCTCACACCTAGCTTTACATCCCACAGCAGTTCATCTATTTTAGAAAACAATTCCCTTGACTCTGAAAACCCTTCACTTTCAATACCTTCTCCAACGTCAAACCTTGTTGCACCTACTCTTCAATTCACATTGCTCAACCCTTCCAACAAAACTTGGACCATTCAAGGACGAGTTACTGCAAAGACAAGTATCAACACCTACACCAACCAAAAAGGTCCTGGTCAACTCTTTGGATTTGACCTTGTTAGTGCTACCAAAGATGAGATTCATATCTCTTCTTTCAATGAACTAGCTACCTCATTATATGACCAAATACAAGTTGGAATAGTCTACATAGTCTCAAATGGCACAATCAAACCAGTTAATCCAACATAAAACCATTTGAAAAGTGCTTTCAAGATTTTCCTTAACTCCTCCTCAACAATTCAACGATGCTTGGAAGAGTGCCCACTTATTCCTTTTCATTGCTTCAACTTTAAATCTATCCATGACATCAAAACTACACCGCTCAATTCCATGGTTGACCTTCTCAGAATTGTCATTTATGTTTCCCCTGCATCAACTATATGCAAAAGGGATGGATCTGAAACCATTCGCCAAACAGTTGGGTTGAGGTACATGTCTGGGTATAGCATAGATATAACACTTTGGGGGGAGCATTGCACAATTGAGGGTGCCCAACTTGGAAACCTTCGAGGTTTAGCTACTCCCTCTATCCTTGCAATAAAAGATGGGCGTGTTACAGAATTCAATGGAAAAACCATTGGAACCATCTCAAACACCAACCTCATTATAAACCCAGATATTGAGGAAGCTGAAGTTCTGCAAGCATGGTTTGCTGACAATGGATTCCGTTCAACCTCCCCATCTTTGAGCAAAAAATACAACTCGTCTGCTTCTACCTCCTGTAAACGCATTTCCATCTCTGTTCTACAATCTCTCCAACCGTCTGAGAAGGAAACTCGATATTCAATTATTTCTACAATCAACCATATTAACATCAATGAATTTCATTTCCTTGCATGCCCTCTATTTGTCGATGGAATACAATGCATGAAAAAAATTTCCCACAAAGTTGGCAATGTTTGGCATTGTGCAAAATGTGATGGGGAGTTTACAGAGTGTGCTTACCGATACATACTCAAACTTGATATCACGGATGCTACTGGACAACTATATGGTATCATAGCTTTTGATGATGTTGTGCAACAACTCATGGGGGTCTCTGCAAAATATTTTTGTCTTCTATCAAATGATCCAACGTCTCTCTTGGAAATTGTTCAACATGTTTGTGCTCGGCAATACCTTCTAACCTTATCAGTAAAGACAGAGACTTTTAATTCAAATGATCTCTTGAAGGTGCTTCTTGTTATGTCAGAAGAGGTTTCTCCATCATTATCCCCTATCGATACTCCTGATGAAAGTGAACACATTGTGCTTAATAAAGGTCCAATTGCTCACAAGCTTTGAACTCTACCTTTACAAACACTTTCCCCAACATCATTCTACTCTTCAATTCTAAGTTTTGTACTTTCTAGCTTGCACTTAGCAATTACACATTTTTGTGTACACACTTTTACATAGGTGGTAGTTGAAACCATCAATGAGCAGTCTTGAATATTATATTATTTAGTTTTGTTGTACCATTGTGTTAAATCACATCTTTTTTGCAGCCTATCTTGCAATTTTCAAATTTGTACTTATAATTTAGATTGCTTTGTCAAGTCTATACTTTTTTTCTTTATAAACATTGTTCAAGAGTGTCTTTATTTCTTTCTTGCAACAACTTCACATAAATTATGCATGTTCCATATATCTTTTACAATATAACTTTGTTTACTCTTTGAATTATTACATATATATTATTTTTTTCTTCCACCAAAGGCACCATAAATGCAACATGGATAACCATTTATCTTATACAATATAACTTTGTTTACTCTTACAATTGTTACATGTATAGTATTTTTCTGTTCCACCAAATGCACCACAAAGTCCACAACCACTAAACACTTTTTTTTGTAGGCATGTCAACCAATGATAACAATGATCAACAGAATGCACGCAAAAGACTTCTATATGCTCAAAAGAAAAATGAAAACAACAAGCGTCAACGCCTTCTATATAGAGCTGCTCGTCAACTTGTTCATATCCTTTCTCCATTTCACGTTTATCAACCTCCCCTTACACCCTCCACACCATCTGCATCCACAACAATGCACCCAACAAACATGGACCTACATGGTACACAACAACGATTCTCTACAAGATTGGACAAATTATCTCCCATGAAAATATGCTCTATATGCATGGAGTCATATCCTAGAATTAAAATAAAACACTCTTCTGGTGCATATGCATGTTCTCGGTGCAATGCGGAACAAAATGGCCACCGCTATTCCATTGCAAACAATATGGATCCTGGGATACAACCATCAGTGCTAGAAGCCCTTGCTCAAGTTGAAGAAATGCTCATTTCTCAAGTTCACCCAATTTTACAAGTCACTCATGCTCGTGGGGGACAGTTTACATATTCTGGCCACACTATAAGCTTCCCACAAAACATTACAAGCATTGCCACTTTCCTCCCTCATTTACTCTCAGACATTGACATCCTTATTATTCGTAAATGCAGTCCTACGAAAAATCCTTATGACTTCTTTGTTATTCGAACACGTGTTCTTGTTGCTCTTGAATACAAGCGTTCAAATGATTTGTACTACAAAGATGTCCAATTTAAATCAACTGCATTATCTTCTTTGCCTCTTGAACCAACTGGCATTTCATCCCTCCTTCATCATGTCACACCCGTTGAAACCCCATTTGCTGATCATACCTCAACTTATACTATTCAATCATCTAGCTTCCTCAAACCCCATGAACAACAATCATCCTCCTTTATATCTACACAAACAAATTGTAGAACTGAGGTTGATGAAATCAAACGCTTTTTAGGAGCAATCCATGCAGACCCTCTACCTTGCATTGACTGGCCCCCAATAGACATTTTCCCTATCAATGAGTATAACACAATAGGCCTCCTCTCAATGGCCTTCCCAACCCTATTTCCCACAGGAGTTGCAATGCTTAAACAACCACACATTCAAGAGGTTGGTATGGACAATTATGCACTGCACCTTCTTAGATACCATGACAATAGATTTGTCCAACATCCTCATTTTCGTTATTACATATATAACCTGATGATGCACCATCGTAGCCAATCTACTTCTTCCATGTTTGTAAAATGTAACATTGAATATACATTGCCTCCAACCATATCAGAACTTGTACAGCAATTACAAGACTTGCCTCATGCTAAAATTGTTAAGCAAGTCGTGCGCTTCGGATCCACACTTCGTGGGACATGATCCTATTGGAACAAAAGCAAGGGTGAGCTAACTGACATGATCACTCAACAAGGGGCACCTGCATTCTTCTTCACGCTCAGCGCAGCTGACACAAAGTGGCCATATTTGCATTCTTTGATGCCTGAACAAGCTCCATTCACTTCAAATCAACAACACCAATGGAGAATTCGCAACCTTATATCCAATCCACACGTTGCATCTCAATACATTGACAATCGATTCAAAATATTCCTAGAAGAGGTTCTTAAAAAAGGCCTTTTTACAAAAGACTACTAGTACAAGTTGGTAACAACTCATATTCCCATGAAAGTTCAATGTATTTAAAACCTAAAATATTTGTTCCTAATATTTATATTTTACATGTAGGTATGAATGGAAACACAGGGGATCTGCGCATATACATGGATTCTTATGGCTAGAAAATGCACCCAATATGGACACGTTAGACTGGGCAGATGCTACCAAGGTTGAAGATGCCAAATTATACTTTGACAAGTTTGTTACAACATGGAATCCTCATGTCAACCATTTTCAAACTCCAACCTTACAAGCCTCTACTATAAATGATCCATGCACCATTGGATCAGATTCCATACTTGCAACTAATCACTTGGATGACTATGAAGAACTTGTTAATTGTGTCCAAAGGAACACAAAATGTTCAGAATCTTCTTGCTTACGTACAAAAGGATCATCTCTTCAATGTCGTTACGGGTTCCCCTTTGATCTATAGCCTACCTCTTCCTTATTCATTGATGCAAAAGGCCAGAAAACATACAACCCTGCAAGGAATGATACCCTTCTAAATATTCGCAACCCTATCATGTTGTCAATTTGGTGAGCTAATGTTGATTGCCAACCTGTTCTCTCTAGACATGTTGTCCTCAAATATATTTCAAAATATGAAGCAAAGGCAGAGCCTAAATCAGAAAGCTACCATGCACTTCTTTCTCGGCTTGCACATGCAACTCCACATGATGCCCACATCCTTCTACCAATAAGACCTTTTCTATCAGAAATTGTTGCAGAAAGAGACATTGGTGCACAAGAGACTTGCCACATGCTCCAAAAACTCCCTCTTTGTCTTTGCAATCGTTCCTTTCTGTCCTTAAATGTTAGCCAAAGCATTTTTCGTCGTATTTCCAATGACTCTCCTGACATCCCAACAACACCCACCTTCATTTATGCATACATGCAACGCCCACCTGCACTCGAACAACTTACCCTTCTTGAAGCTGCACGCTCTTGGACATACTCACCTCATAGAAAGCAATCGCAATGGAAACCAAACTACCCTCCCAAAATTGTTCGTGTCTTTCCTCGCTTCACTACCATTCCACCCATTACTATAGATTCCTTTGTTTCCTTTTGTTGGAGTGAGCTCCTCCTATACAAACCTTTCTGCACCCTCCACAATGACATTGGATCCACAACATTGGCCATAACTTCTAATTGGGTTCGCATTAAAGACACATATACTGCATGGCATGTTGATTGTTTTCCAGAATCCCCCAGTACCCCTCCTTCTGATGACTCTACCTCTGCTTCAAACAACTTCCCCTTAGCCCCTTCCATGGATGAATGGGAACTCCTTTCTCAACTCCACCCTGGAAACAACCTCTATGTTGATGACCTTGACATGCTTGGTCATCGTGACTTTGACAAAGACCACAATTGGACTGAAAACCATATTCCTTCACACATCCATGCAACAGCTATATCATTCATTGGCATCATTCGAATGTCTACACATGTAGAACCTAACACCTTATCATATTCATGTTCTCTTGCCTTCTTGTCTCCCACACAACGCATGGCCTTTGTCCTTATCATCGCACACTCCACAAATGCTACAACCCTTCCCCCACTCAAAATGGTCATTCAAGGCACTGCAGGAACATGAAAGTCTTTCTTGATTTCTTTCCTTAGATCTACACTACAACAAGCCTCTAGCGATAACCCTTCAGCCTTGCTCCTCCTTGCTCCCACCGGTGTTGCTTCTTTTAACATACATGTGTTAAAAATACATTCTACCCTTCTCATACCCATTACAGAGATGCATCCTCTTGAAGGAAAATCCCTTTCAAGTTTCCAACAACAATTCTGCCGTATCCGATACATAATCATTGACGAAATGAGTTTCGTTGGCCCAAAATTGTTAACCCGAATGGATGACCGCTTACGACAAACATTCCCGTACCAATGTACAACTCCATTTGGTGGGTGCTCCATCATCTTCCTTGGTGATTTTGGACAACTACCACCTATAAAGGACATCCCCATGTATGTTGGTGCATCACTAGGGAATGCTCTCTGGCGTACTTTTGACACTTTTGTCACTCTTTCAACCATCTTTCGATAACAAGGCAACACCCCTTCTCAAGTTTCCTTTCGACAACTCCTGCTCAATCTTCGATATGCAATACCAACTCTTGAACATTGGACGCTGCTCATGTCAATAACAACCTCGTCCCTTTCACATGAAAACAATCATACATTTGACCAATGCACTCACTTGTACACAACTAATAGTTATGTTGCATTGCACAACAAACAAATGCTAAAACTCCTCAACATGCCAATTGCACATTGCTTTGCAGAGCAAAATAAACAACATGTACAAATCTCAATAGATGATGAACAACTTCCATTCAAGGTTCTACTAGCAATATGTCAACAAGTCATGTTGACAGCCAACTTGTGTGTCTCAGCAGGACTTGTGAATGGCTCACTTGGGAAAGTTATTGCAATTGTATACAATTCCAATGATCAACCACCTACATGGCCATCTTATGTTGTAATTTATTTTCTCCACTACAATGCCCCCCCATGGGATTCTTCCAATCCAAATTATGTCCCCATTCCTCCTATAACAAGGGGTTCACGAAGGCAAGTACCACTTTGCATGGCATGGGGTTTAACAATCCATAAAGCACAAGGGATGACCTTGCAAAATGCAACAATAGATATTGGAAACACTGACCGACAAGGACTTACATTCACTGCAATATCAAGAGTAAAATCTCTATCAGGCCTTCGCATATCTCCACCTTTTTCCTTTTGTAGGTATTCTCGAATGAAAGATAGTCCCTATGTGCAGCGCAGAATACAAGAAGAGAACTTACTTGATTCAAAGTCTTTGCAGCCACATGCTCCATAAAGTTATATTCCTGCTCCTTTACAACTCCATTTTTTTCACATCTTGCATTCCTAATGCTACCATCATTGAATATTTGCCTATGAAAGACAAGAAAATACTACTCTATAAAGAAGACAAGAAATTTAATCTTCATATCAGCACTTTTCTTGTACTACTCAGCTATCTTATTTACTTCAATGTGTTGTCATTACTTTTTTTAAAGCAACCACATCAACACATTTCATCCCATCTTAGTCTTTTTTCCACTAAATATTAAATGTCACTATGTTTTCAAGGGTCTATCCACAAAATGTGTGCATGGGATGATGAAATAATGTGATCGAAATGATAGTCGTTTCTCTGTTTGACTAACACTCTCGGTCATTATTTTCTATCTTCAGAAAATTATTAAATACACATGGTTATTGTATCCAAGTTGACAGTCGACTAATTGTCTTCCTTTTCGACCGGGGACAGTTTCAATATAGTTATATCGACTTAATAGTTGACTTCTTTTGCTAGTCGCTCTTTTTATCTCAAACGAACCACTCTTAGTGGATTCTAATACTGGTCAAATTCCATAGTTGACATAAGCAAGAATATCATCTTGGTCGACAGTCAATGATCCTGGTCGACGATCAATGATCCTGGTCGCCACTCAAGAAACAATATGTCGATCATCTTTACACAGTGACATACTTAAGAGTCGACCAATATTTAAAGGCTCGACCAACTCTGACCATTTTGACTTCCGACCATATCTTAGAAAAAATGTCGAAAAACAAATTAAACATTCATATCAACAATTCGATATGTTGTTAATGTTTACACAGTAACAACTTCGGGCCGACCAAAACAAACTGTCCATCAATTGAACCATATACTTAAGAGTCGACCAATTTTTACAGGCATCGACCACCTCGGTCAATGCTTAGCATTTATCGACCAAAAATGATGGTCAATGCTTAGCATTTATGTTGGTTGGGTAGAGTTTTTAAAGTGATCATTTTTTTAAAAGAGCCGTATTTCTGACAACTAGTCGGACCTCAACTAAAGAAGAGCTCCATTGAAGCGATTGCTTTTTGTTGTATTCTTTCCATTTATAGTTGTATAACTTTTATTGATTCAACATTTCATTACTATTGTTTAAGCACAAAATGTACTATATCTTCTACTAACAATAGCAACAGAAGTTTACAACTTATCTATGTTTAAGTTTACACATTTAGAGAAATAACACTGATTCCTCTATCTTAAATACTACGTACCTTGTAAACATTTAAATCAAGATTCCTCATTATTCACACTGTATGTTTTCAAATCAGGTATGTTGCAAAAAATCGACAAAAGAAAGGCTGAACAGATGGACCTTGAAAAGGAAACGACTCAAAAAATACAAATGGAAACACTATTTAAAGACACTAAACCCATAATAGGTCACACTGCTAAGTTCAAATGGGGCGAGTTGTACATAGTTATCAAAGACAGAAAAATACCTAATTCAACCTTGGAGGAAACCAAAATGTATGAAAACATCAAGAGGTCCAACCTTCATAAGGAAACTACGCGGCCAGAACTGTTTCATTGCTCAGAGGTTATTGCATGGATCTTGCCCCATGTAGATACTACGACAAGGATAATTTCAAACACCAATGGGGAGCGGCTCGCATCCTTCCAACCAGCCCACCATGCATTTGCATACAAGCTTCCTACCTCCAATGTATTTTTAACTGATGATTGGGTAAGACGTGCCAATATAGATAATGTTGAATGTGAAAGGGAAATGCTGCTACCAGACAAACAACTTAGACCCAGACATACCAAGAAATATAAGACCGAAAACTTAAGGACCCCCTATAGAATCATAGTCCTATTGTTGAGCAGACTCTTCGATCTACCAAACGCCAACAACTATAAACTCAGTTGGGTTCCATTGATATACCATGTTGCCACACATGGTACAATCTTCAATTGGGAAACTATTATTTCAGAAAGTATGGCGTCAAGCATTTCTACAGCTCAAATGGGCCTTTCACAAGGGAAATCAAAATTCTTCATGTCTAGCTACCTTATCGATTGCATATTAGTCAGCCACCCTTTTCCTAATTTGAGATGTACTTGGAATTGGAATGAAACTCCCACTCATTTAGCATATCAACTAACTTGGGCTCACCGATATGCAGGGTACTACAAATTATAATGCGAAGAACTAATCATGCCCCTTTATTCAGTTGTCTTCAATAAAAAAGTAAATTGTATGTCAGACAATGCCTTGGATGTAATAGGTGAATATGGAGACTATTACTTCTCATCAGAAGGCACATACATTAGAATGTATGGGGCACAAAACCTCCTTCTCTATTGCCCAAATATGCTACAGATTACATTGTGCATAAAGAAGCGATCAGACAAGTGTTCATTAATGGAATTGGTAACTATCTCGATCACAACAAAATAGCCTCTTACCCACCTGTACCATTCAACATTGGTGGATACAAATTTCAGAAGATTAAGGCAGTTGAATCCTTTATTGCAGACTTGGAACCTTTTCACTTTGGAACAAAACTATTTGTAAGAAATGACAACAAAGGCAAAGTGACTAAACATTGTGCTTCTTATAAAATCACTTTTGAGTACTCAAATCACTTTTTGAAAGAAGAACAAATATATAAAAGGGTACACAATATGACAGAGCTACACAACAAACTATATCCGAAGATTGCATCTACTTCTACCCAAACTACAACCAAAGAAAAGCAACTAGAAATACATAGTCAAAGAGAAGAGCCAGTAACATTTGGTCGAATTCATCAATCGCCCCTGACTAGCCACAGTCGACAATTTCTACAAGCAACAAGCAGTCGGGATCACCTACCAATAGATGGGAAAAACCCACATTCACGCGACAATGCACAGATAGGCTGTCAGTCGAAATTAAATAGGTTGTCAAATCATTATTTATTGCAGTCATCTACTTTTAATTCACATGCGCCAAACGCTTCCTCCATAATGTTGACCTAGAAGATTGTTGGATACTCTTTTTCCAAGCACTAGAGAACCAGACTTCAAATAAAACAAAAGCCTTTTGCGAACTTGAGAGTTCTACAGAAACGATGGCGCCCAAGAAGGATCAGACTACAACCCATTCAGCCACAACTAAAGTCCATCAATTGGAGATGGCCCAAACACCGTTGGAAACCCCTTTACAACTGGTTCGAAACGCTAAGGTGCACGAGCCACACTGGTGAAAAACTTGGAAAGATATTCTTGCCTAGGGAAAGGAATCAAATGGAAATTGGAGGGAGCCATCCCAAAAACTATGGACTGCTACCATTCTGCAATACATGAATGCATCTCTGCTAGAACAGTTTGGTGGACTCAAAGACATTATTGCTTGACTCATAGTAAGCAGATATCATAATGGAAAATTCTATTTTGACGTTCCAGTCGAAATAAATGGTGAGGTCGTCTACAAGATTACAGGGTTATCAAACAAAGGTGCATATGTACCTAGTCGACAGAAACTAGAATTGATCAAGCAGTTTACAGACCACCCAACTGGAAAGAATTCTCAGGGGTTATTGGTGACCGAGATAAAATATGAAAATTATAAAATAGCTGCGCGAATCGTGTCAACCGCTTTGTCAAGCTTCGGTCGAGGGTCTGACTTAAAAATTGAAATGCTAGAGGCTATCCTGAGCATGGAAACAAACGGAAAAATATACAACTGGGATAAGTACCTTGCCGAAATTATCAAGAACATATGCATGAAGTGCCAAGAGGATGGAGCGACATTCGCTACCCATCTCTAATCATATGGATAGCAATGACGCACATAAGACCAGTAGGAAATAAAGACTTTAAAAAAGAAGGACCTGTGTTAATGAACAACTTCCATTTCTTTACAAAAGGAGGTAGCAGACTTGGGCCATCAACAATAAAGATTTGGCTAGAAGCCTGGTTCGAAAACTTCAAAGTTCGGTCGACCAGATGGAGAGTATCTTAGAATGTTCGACGGAGTTTGCCTCCGACCGCTCACATTGAACTTGCACTGGACCATACATAAGTTTGGTACTTGGAAGGAGAAACCGGACCCGCACAAGATCTCGACTATTACCCTTCGGTCGAGGAAATCTTCAATGAGCTTAAAAGGAAATCCAACACAAAATTGATAATTCCTGCTATGGCACACCAAGTCGGCATTCCCATAGTTGAAACTTTAATGGATCCAGAGAAAGAAGAAGCGTATGAAATCCACCTATATATGGACAATTTTACTTTTCAACCTCATCCCACGGCCGGATCAGAACCTTTAGCACTTACGCTCATTCCACACCAAGATTCACTGAATGGAATTGAACAATCAAATGAAGAGACCCTGTCGGACAATCCTAAGTACGCCTTGACAACCAAAAACATCCACCAGATGGACGACCAATTATCCATAGCTTGACAAGCAAGAGATGTACAAATACAGGGCAAGGGAAAAAGAAAAATGACCATTGATGAGCCGACAGTGGAAGATAAAACTGAATTATACGACAGCGCAACGGGAATATTGGAAGATGTAGTTAAGAACAAAATACCTGTCGATGAGCACCTAAATAAATTTTTGGAAACTGAGCAACCTTGACCCAACAAGAAAGTCAATCTTATCATCGACGATGCTGTCGACCTGTCAGATAACTCAGCTCCACCATCCCCGACCATTGTCACGGAGGATACTATTTTTTCTAGACCTATGGTAAGTACCCCACTTGCACTTCAAGATCCATCTCAAGTTTTGAATATTGTACAAACTCTTCCTTCCTCCCTTCGAGAAACATTCCAAAATGATAGCAACATTACCCAATTCATGACTCAACTCCCGGCCATGTTCCCAGATTGGTGAAAAATCATAACCAAGAAACCTATATTCACAAACATTGGATCACCGACAGATTCTACCCCTCCTGGTGTCATCCCAACCGAAATTTTCAATCCATCAGCTACCTTAGCACCGCAACCAATTGGCATGCACCATAACCATCTACAGCACAATCCTGACACAAACAATCCAATTTTTTCTCAACAGACTTCTTCGTTCATTACTTTTCCAATCAATCCGTCAATGGAAGCCCATTCACCTCCCCGACATGTCGTGAACTCACCACAACATTTCCCCGACGTTCAAGTTTTAGATATAGTATTATCCCCTACAGTCATTCGGGAACCGTCTGCCAGTTCAAATCCTAACCCTCCTCTTCCACTCGACGAAACACGTGTGTCGTCGACAGGTGAAATCGGTACTAGTGTACCATTCCACAACGCTGCCAACGTGACGACCACAACATCATAACCAATCCAAATTCAACAACAGGAAACACCAGTTCCAAAATTATTGAAAGCAGCAGTCGAGTCAACAGCAGAAACAACTAACGCAGCAGTCAAGTCAATGGAACAAACAACTCATACAGCAGTCAAGACAGTAGAGCAAGCAAAAAAGTAACAAGTGAAGAAGTAATTCCAACAAACACAGTAGAAATACCAAGCAGCTCAATACAAGCAGAACAATCTACTGAAGAAGCACAAAAACAGACAAAACAAACATCAGCAATAGTTGAGACTCAAAAAGAATCAGAATAAAAATTAGCGGCGCCAAAATCTAAAGGAAAATCCAAGGAAAAGGAAAAAAACAAAAAACGACGCCAAGAGTGAAGATCTTCAGCAACAGCAACAGCATCTGCACCACATATCTCAATTGAGTCGCTTATCTATACATCTCGACCAATTTGGGCCGATCTCGACATACCATCCACAACAGGCACCACAAGAAGAGCTCGACTTACTGGCTGATGCAATCAACTAAGAATAGCGACATAGACGATTGGAAGCAGAAGACCAAATTCACAAAGTGGAACAAGACCAAACTCTATTTCTGACAAAGTGTCAAGACTTAGTGCAACAGTTCATACCAATTCCAGCCACCTCCGACACGACAAGCACACTTGATAAAGCATTTCAGTTGTTCTAATCTGTCGTGTCGGCACTGTCTGAACAGCTCACCAAGGACCAAGAAGAACAAGCCACAGTAACAACGTCATTGATGTCGCAACAGTTTGAAGCATTCAACTCAGCACACGGTCATCTCATACAGTATAATGATGAAGCAGAGACAGCAAACAACATTCTCCGCAATTGGTACAAACATTGCGGCAACGTGTTTAGAGAAATGCGGGAGACAAGCGAGACAATTGACAATATTCACAAAGAACACCGAGTAGCTGATGAAACCATGGCGAGAAGTATTGAGGAACAACTAATAATGGAAAATAGGAAACTGGAGAAATTGAAAAAAATTGAAGCACAGTGGTTGAGCCAGGCTCGTCATAACCTTGACAAAGTAGAGAAACTCCGACCACGTCTTCAAACACTACTTACAGCTGCAAATGATAAAATAGAGCTCTTCGGTTCTGACCTAATTCATCTACAGGGGAAAACTACTAAAGAACGGATAGCCCACTTGTCGGCCCTTACAACAAATACTATCGACATCCAGAACACACTGCACCATTGGGAGAGCTTCCAGCACCAAATGTTAGTTTCAGCTGAAGCAATTGTCGAGGTATGTCTGCAACAACCAACATCGCCCAATTCCACTCCAGACAACTCATAACAGCTGCATTTATCACTTAAAGCACAGTTATACACAACTTTTGTTCAGTAATTTTGCACATGCTCCAAGACACTAGAACCTCCGGTGGACTGTTTGCAATATAAGTGGAGAAGACCCGTCGACCAGTCCAAATATGTCGGTCAGTTGCGCCAACAATATAGTTGTATAATTGAATGTAAACATCTATATATACATTGTTGAGCCAATATAATGATTAACTAAGATCTGTTCATGTATAGTTTTACCCTTGATGTTAAGCTCAACATCTTATATGGTCGAATTTTTGCAGCATTGTTGGGTTTAGATTCTCTTATCCTGCACATTTCCCAGTATAAATTTATTGTTTTTATTAGTTAAAAGATTTTTTATTTGGAATTTTTTGTCTCATTACAGTTATAATGTATTGAAGAAAAATCTTCGATTTATTCGATGCCTTTGATTATAGGAGTACTCTGCAATGTGAATAAACTACAGTATTGGAACAGGTTTGCTTATCTTTTTATGGTAGGTGTTAAATATCAAGTGATGACATTTTATAAACATTAAGGGTTCATTCATCCTTATTCGTTTTCAAACTCACCACGTCGGAAATATTAAACACTGACACAATTGCAAAATTTCATCAACTTTATAAGGTTTCCGGACAAGTCAAAAGGAATTTGTATTTAATGAAAATAAGGTTAGAGGACGTCGGAGAGGTCGGACGAGGTCGAGGAGGTCGGAGGAGGCCCGATAGGTCGGAACAGGTCAAGCAAGTTGGAGGAGGTCCTGGAAGTCTGAAGAGGTCACAGGAGGTCGCAGGAGGCAATATGGTCGGTCTCTTCGGTGGGTAGTAATATGGTCGACAACCAAATACCATCGATCGCCTTTGTCAAATATGGTCGACTCTTTTGATGAAGTCTAGAGTCAATTTTAAATTTATACCATTCTTTTTTTAATTGAATATATAATTTCTAAAGGAAAAAAATGTATGCTTTTAATAGTTACACCCACTTAAACTACAATTTTTTTATCATTAAATATATAATGTCTTTGTGTTTATTGATTCGTTGTATACTAAAGGGAAAGAAAAATATTCTCTAACATTGTTACAAAATTCACTCTTTTCCTAACGACATTCACTTTTGCACCTCCGGGGGCAAATGCTAGTTATACATATCATTTTGATCCAATAATTAATAATTTAGTAGAATATATTTCAACCAAGCAAAAGTGATGTTAATAGTCAAACTAATGAGAGAATAGTATTTAAATTTCAACCAAGATAAAGTGGTGTTAATATTCAAAGGGGGTGAGAATAGATAATTTAAGTATTGAATATTAACACCACTTTTTCGTGGTTGAAATATATTCTACTAAATTATATTTTATTTTTATTTTGTATAGATTTCAATGTTTTTTGGCATTTCCAATTTATTATTTAAAAATATATTTTATATATTGAAAAATAATTGCATAGTGTTGATTTTAATAGCATTTGCTTTTTTTGGTATTTGTAAATTATTTTATATTGTAATATAAATAGTTCTTTTCTTTCTAAGTACTTTAAGAATACTTTAATATATTTATATTATATTTAAAAGTAATTTATGGTTACTTTTTCATTATGTGTACTTTACTTACAACATTGCTATGGTTAACTATGGGTTTTCATTCACTATTTAGAATTTGACAAATAAGAATCTTTAACTCAACCAATGCCATCTCAACCATTATGGATGATGATATCCTCTAGAATGTAATTGGTTCTTTTAAAGTTGATTTTGATGGTACATTTTTTTTGTTTTGAGGCCCATTGTTTACCTCAAAATTCCCATAATGAAGATGAATTGTATACATCGATGATGACTAGGATTTTAGTACAAATTTGATATTAAAAAAAAACTAATGGAAGAAGCTCTAGAATCCATTTTCCACCTTTTCAATCCTATTAGTCATAAAGAAACACCAATTCTTTGTGATGATGTGAAAAGTGAAAGCAATATCAAGAAATTAAAAATTCACCCATGTTAGATCTACACCTACCTAGTTTCATCTATCCCTTCAAAGAGGGTAGGTTCTTCTTTTATAATATGGTATTCCTCCACTAAATTTTTTATTCGAAATCCAAGCATGAGTAGAGGAACACAATAGTTCATAGAAAACAAGTTTAGTCTTCATCAATGGTAAGAAAGGAATCCATGACAATGTAATCATTGACAAGCTATTATCTTCACCCCAATAAGAGGAATACCTTAGGAGAGTAAGTGGTTATTCAATGACAAGAGAGCATTGCTACAAAGTAATCTGAGGTTGTCACATTGAGGTTATAGCTCCATCCCTTTAATGAAAATCCACATGGTCATCAAGAAGATCTACATCTTATACTTAATCATATTGCATAAATCCAACAACGTTAACTTTTATAGGCAAACATCATATAAATCCTTAAGCATTTGGCATGATCCCTTTATAGTGGCTTTACAACTGGGGTCGAAGAGATCCTTAATATTGCATTAAAAGAAAGTTCAATATATAAGGGAAGGGCAGATACCCATCTCATCACCTCCATCATTGATAAGCATTCCATTCTCGCCATTCAATGTCTTGAAGGAATTACACTTTGGTGAGCACTGGAAGGAAAATTTAAGTCAAATTTTTAGGTTTATATGGAGACACGTCATCTCCCAGTGATTGTTCCACTACGCTAATGTTCCATAAATGCAGTGGTAGTTGAGCCGTTTGTTCACCATATTTCAGATTTGTGACCCATGAGCACTAACTTGTGTACTCTTGGAAGCAACGACTGCAAGCTTTGAAAAGTGTGTTTCATGGTTCTTCTAAGGTTGCTTACAAGAACTAGATCATTTCCTTGTTACAAGAATCCAGCCATCCTAGCTCACATTTAGAGTTGAAGGGGTTGGGCTAATTTGAGGGACTTGAAACTCTATATTCACAACATGCACCTTCACCATTAATAAGCATTGCATCATCTAGATTTCACATTGAAAGCATGCTTTGGGTAGGTTAATGTGTCTAAGTAGCATATGGTGAATTTTATCTCCCACTTAAGTATCAATAGATTCCTTCATATCACCTAGAGGCCAAAAGTATCTTTTGGGATCATGGAAAATCAATTTTCCCTCAATGGTGAGTAATATTGACCAAGAAGGCCAAATAGTAATTCAATCCAAATGGAGTAATGAAGTTGGCCAGAGATTTTAGTAGAAAAATGTTTTCTCCAAGGAACAAAAACAAGGGTACTTCTATCGATCCATAAAGCTTGTTACATGATAAACACAATCAATAGTTCATAAATGTTTATAAAACTCTTGGTCAAAATCCTAGTATTGGGCACATGCCAACCAAATGGCTCTGAAGGTTGGAACTAGGCCTAGATAATATTTTTTGAAGGGGTGCAACCAACGGTAACCAACTAGAGGATCCACACAATATTCTAACCAAGATTCTTCATAATCATCAAAAAGTCATTTTAACAAGTTCTTCGAAAAGAACAAAGGTAATACCTCATAGAACACTTCAAGTACAAACTTGTGAGCTTTCTAAGGTGCCACTATACTCCCTAGCTGCTGCGAAAAAATACTCAACTTATCGAGTGTGGGCCATTTTGAGGCCCTTGCCTTGGTAGTGGTAAGAGATATGAAAAAAATCTATCTAAGTGTACACAATATTAATGTTACACTAAAGAAATGATGTTGAGATGGCATTACAAGTATTGCATTCCCACTAAAGCACTTCCAAGCCATCATTCAAAGCATGTACTTGAATCCTTGTATATGTGTATTGTAATGGTTTGTTTAAATTCTTTCATGATTCAGTTAAGTGCCCCTAACTAATATCTAAATCTGAATTGATATTTATTTCTCGTAGATTAATTTGGTTTTTGAAAACAATTTTATGAATAGCAATTATTTTACATTAGCATAATTTCATTTCTAACACCTTTTGAAATCTATCTCACTTTAACTAAGTGTATCATGTTAGACCAACTATTATTTTATTCAAATAGTATAAAGAGTGGAATTCTAAACCTCTTGACCCAAATATTTTTGTTTCTCCTTAAAATGGCATCACTCGACCTTTCTCACATAATTACTATGAAACAATAATGGAAAGGCCTTAGTGTAAATAGTATTGTTCTCCCATACAAATATAACAAAAGTGAATAATAGAACAAATCAAATATTTCTCCTCGAAACCATCATAGAAATATAAAGTTCAAAAATTATGACGATGTTTTAAGCTTCTCCTTATTCAATGGATGTTATAAGCTTTCTTGGTGGGATCCTTCCTATGGGTGTAATGGTGTAATGAGGAATCAAAATCTTTGTTGGAGTAATAATAGTGTAAGTGTGGTGGTTATTCAATGTAAGGTAGATTGGATCCACTATGTTTGTTATTATTAGACAAGGCCCACAAGGTAGATAGCATTAAATAAATGTTATATGGCCGCATACACTAGGTAGTTAGCATTTAGTTACGATTAGAGTTTTCAAGCTAATTATAAAAAAGGATGGAGTTCTCATCATAAAGCATATTTTGAAGTATATCATATTGGAGCTTAGCTCATTGTGAGGTTTCCCCATCAAAGAGCCAAATGAAGAGAAGTTTATCATTCCATAAAAGAATTTGAGTAGGTGTTTCCCTACCTTAAGGATTTTGATATTGACTAAAGTGTTGAGCATTTCTAATATATTAATTGTGATTTAATTTTAAGGGTCAAGGATAATAACAATTGGTGTTGGAACACCAAGGTTGGCAGGTGTGGGGGGAGTAATTTTTTACTCCAAGGGGAACAAGCAGAGAGAGTTTGCTTGGGGTATCAGGAGAAAGACCAACAACGGAGCGGAATGTCTCGGCCTCATCAAAGGGCTGGAGATTGCTATAAACCTGGGAATTAAGAACTTGATGGTTATTGGGGACTCCCTAATTGTCATTAGAGAAGCCAGAAACATCATCACCAACAGGAAAAACCGCTCTTCAAAGATG
The DNA here is from genome assembly GCA_027924585.1 of Larix kaempferi. NCBI lineage: Eukaryota > Viridiplantae > Streptophyta > Pinopsida > Pinales > Pinaceae > Larix > Larix kaempferi. The sequence continues at coordinate 9,383,518 of BSBM01000804.1, read as the reverse complement.
CACCATCTCTTAATCAACATTAGTCAAGAATTCCAAGAAGTTACCTTTCTTCATATCCTGAGAGGACTAAATGGGCAAGCCGATGGCATGGCTAACAAAGGAGTTGGGATCTCTTATGGCTCCCTAAGCTACGACAATGTCATATATGAAAACTCTTGGATCCCCTAGCCTATGGTTCCTCCATAGAAATTGAGCTCTTCATTTTCCATTATGGCACCTTCTTAATATTTTGGTCTCTAGCTATAGAAGTATGAAAATTCAGTTTTTAGGAAAAGCAACATGGCCTTTTGACGGCCACCTTGATCCTCGAGGGATCCCCATTAAATTTCGCATTTATGCCATCCGTCCAGTCTGCCAATTGACCGGCATGCGAGCTGTTGATTTTTGTTTAAAACAAGACAGGAGGATACCTATTTGCATTCACTCCTTTGCTGGTTATTGCTGCTCGAATTTGCTTTATGTTTGGAGTAACGATCATTGTGTTGATAGTCAGTGTATCGTGAGTATGGAGCATCACATTGTTGGGCATACTCAGGAAGGGGGCGACGTTTTCCTGAAATGTGCAAGATGCAGCAAGCCTATCAGAAGTTCTACTGGCGGACGCAACTAGGCAAATCCGACGATGGATGAAAATATGGGTGACTCGGTGGGTAAGGATCGTAGCATCATCCCTGGGCTCGACCCCTGTCGAAGGCATGCCAGGGTTGGAAATTTACAAGGGCACTATGGGAAACACAATATTTCAAAGTTTGAAGTGGAATTTCTGGACTGTCTGCAGGAGCTGGAGCTGCAAGTTCGCTTGATTCACAGTGAAAATTTTGAATTTAAGCGGGTTTTGTCCCACCTCTATACTTTGGCAATTGCAACACATTCTGAGGTGAAGGCTCAGAACAGTAAAGTGGCTGAAAAGATTGAACATCTGGAAGAGACTCTAGGGCTCGGTTACCCCCACAAAGCTCGAAAACCTAAGCCTACAAGCAGTGAATTGGAAGACCTTGGCAGGAAGATGGAAAAGTTGAAGAAGTTTATGGCTCATGCTGGAAATTTCGTGGATCTCAGCTCTTAAAAGAATGGGGTAGCGGATTCTGAAGGTGATGTCATGGACATTGGACTCTAGTAGCAGTTTGTCGGTTGGCCTCTTTTTTTTGTTCTGTTATGTTTCCAATACTGTTTTTAAGTTATATGCATAGTACTTCTGAAATCCACACAATAGGAGCCATCCGTAGGCTTGGCAATCCTCCAGAATGCTCCAATTTTCAGCTTTTGTATAAGGCAGTACGGTAGTAATGTTTTATTTTTGTATAATCCTTCTTGGACAGTTCGTAAGGTGCTATAGTTTCCCTTGAACAGGAAGATACCATGTTAGCTATAAGCTTGAAAAGGATGAACTTGGAGTGATGGATGCCTTCATGTTATGGGAGCAATCTGTCCACTTTTGTTATGTAATTCCCATTTTTATTTAATCAAAGCTACTTAATCGTTTCTGTCAAAAAAAAAACAATTGGTGTTGGAACTCTTTCTTGGGTAAAAGTGGAATAATTTATTTTCTCTTTTTCACAAATTTTCAAATGTGAAAATTGAGGCGCAACATTCAAAACCATTTCTGGAACTTTCTATGCAGGATCCGAAGAACAAAAATGGATATCCTAGTTTCCCTAGAAAAATACCCTATTTCTATAAAAGAAATCATTCAAATTGAAGTCTAAAACTGAAGAAATCAATGATTTAAAATCAATGTTTCTAGGATTATTTTTAGTGACGACCACGAGTATTGCAAAGCATATATATTTTAATAGACAGCCTATATTTTTTTCTTTGGAGGAAAACTACAAAGCACCCCCCCTCATTCAAGGGAAATACCTAGTGTAAAGTTGATGGTGTCTAAATTCCAAGCACTTCGCCATGAAGGAATCAAAGATAGTTGAACCTATGACCTCCCATATATCAAAGGGAGAGATCCCATGCTTGTATCATGACCACTTGAGCTAACCTTCAAAGTTGATAGGGAGCCCATTTGTTGTCATACTAGTGCCAATTATAGAATAGTAGTTGTGGCATAATTCAAATTGGGTTCATAATAGAAAATCAAAGAAGTATCACAAAAGGTACTCATTTTAAGTTGGGGATTCAAAACTTTTGTGGGAAATTATCGCCACGTGATTCTCTTTGTTTATGAGCGCAATTGAAACAAAACTAGCACCATTAGAAATAGAGTGGAGGGGCCATGTCTAAATTAGGGTCATAAATAGCAATTATGATCATTATTAAGAAAGTTAGAGCTATTTAAAATTTGCAATATCAAGAGCCTAATAGAGCCAAAGAATGACAATGTTAAGAACTTTGTAAGATATTCAAGGAATAATGCTACAAGTTTAGATCTTTTTTTTTAATTGAGATTTCTATTATTGGCGAGACATATTCTTTCATTAGATAAGTGTACAACAAAGACACATATGCCTAGGGTGATCTAAAAATAGTTTTGAATAATGGTATATGGACAATGATCATTTCTAGGAAGAATACTTCTAGCTTTTTCTTTGAAGACTATACTCTCCCATATGATGTAAACATCATTGAGACAAAACAAAGCCAGAGCAGCTTATTACTACCAACTTTTTGCATATTCTTCAATGGTAGTGTTCTCTACAGATCTACAACTGACATTTTGCAACTATATGGGTGATCTTCTAAATATAGAGGATTCTATTTATTTGAATCATGTGATTGTGGTCAGCAATTGGAGCATAGTACTCAATTATTCATCAAGCTTGGTTGTCATTTGTTGGGAGTTTGCATGAGTAATTGGACAAGGGACCTTAGTTTACAAATGAACTTCTTGGACTACATTAATGTACAAAGTGAGACTTGTACATGGAAACTTGGTTTCTTGGACTACTTTGGCATTGCAGTCAATACTCATTAATGAGACCTTGATGTATGGTTGTATATCATCACTAAAAGCAGTGGTGGCAAAACTTATTTAAGGGGAATGGAATGGTGGGATCCTCCCTAAGTGTGTAATGGGAGGCCGAAGAGCCTATTTGAGTAATAATAGTGTTTTTATGATGGCAATTCAATCTAAGATACATTAATTCTGCTATGTTTGTTATTATTAAATAAAACTTACTAAGTAGTTAACATTTAATAAATGCAATGTCATCTCATTTAAAAAACCCCACTAAGTAGTTAGCGTTTGGTTATGATTATAGTTTTTTATTTAGCTATAAACAAGCATGAAGTCCTCCTTACGAATCATGTATTGAAGTATATCGTATTCAAGCTTAACTTATTGAGGACAAAGAGGCAAGTGAACAAGAGATGATCCTTCCATTAAAAAAAATCATTGTATGGTGTTTCCTTACTTGAGTTTTGATATTGAATATAGTGTTGAAAATTTCTAATATATTGTTTCTATTTCAATTTCAAGGGATAAGGATCAAAACATTTATATTTACAACCAATGCAATTGGCTTGGTGCACATAAACTATTCAAGGATTTGAGTTTGACATCCATTAGAAAATAATGGTATTCTCAAAATCATGTTGTTGTTACATCATTTTATCCTACTCATTGCAACCCATAGACCATGCCTAGTCATGCATACCCATTTACTATTAATGTTTTTCCTTGAATGACAAAGGATTCATACCAAGCATATTCCCCTTTTGATCAATGAGGACTTCAAAAAACCAAATTCATAATGATTTAATAAACATCATTTACAAATTATAAAAGAAAAATCACTATAGACGACCTATTATAAGTCGAACTTTAATCATTTTTCCTTGATCCTAACCATGTTATCGATTGGGCTTTGATTCAGATGGAATCAAAAAGAGATGTGTAGGTACAACCAATATGCATCCTCCATCTCCTGTGTTGCTTCTTTATGGTTGTAGTGGGTCCATTTGACCTTTGCCTTCCCTATTGCCATGTTTTAGAGCAATGTAACCTTGTCCAGGGTCCATCTTGAAATTTAGGCATACCCACATCTATTTTGAAATTTTCATGTATTTTTTGTAATTTTAAGGGGGCACAGGGGGGTGGGGTGTGGAACATCCCAGTTTTTACCCCAGAATGTGCATGTGTACAGAATGATCAAGTGGCTAGAAGCCAAACCTATATGGTCTAGGAGGACCAAAGATATTGTAATGATGCATATTCACTAATAACATAAAAATCTTAAATGAAGAAATATGAAAACAAGATGGGAGTTGAGATGTCACAATTGAGGAAAGTGGAAGGGGGCTAAGGGGAGAGGACCTTAATGTGTTATCTAACCTATGTTCTTAGCCTTGATTATAAACCTTAATTAGTGAACTTATCTGAAGTTCCTAAACTCCGTGACTTAATTAACCTTGTTTATATTAACCTAAGCTTGGGATGGAAGGGTGAAAAGTGAGCTCCTCATGAGGAGCCATGTGAAGGTTCCATAACATGCAAATATAAGATTTAAGATTTGAGATGAGGACGTCGTTCTAGCAATAATTCTTTGACCAACACTACTACAATTTTGTGGCAAAATAATTATGCTATTGATTGTACTATCAAGCATGTGAAAGTTATTGCCGTTGGGATTTGTTTTGATACTACTGTGGATTAAAGGAGGATCCTTGGAGTCCCAACAATGGCATTCCTTGGCCAGCCTATTTTGGAACACTAGAAGAGAAATGGGATAGCTTGAAGCACTGCTTGCACAAAAAGGGATTTCATTCCTGGTGTTGTGCAAGTTGAAGGGGGAGACTGCTAATTGATTGGGGTAGTTGTAAAGAGGGTTTTCGCATCAAAAATATTTATAGGCTAGAGATGAATAGAAAACCTTAGGAGCTTCACCCTTGAGGAATGATAGCCTCAACTCAGTGGTGACCTCTCTCATAGAGAGATTAAGTGTGACAAAGTGCTTAACAATGGAGGAAACACCCTTAATTTGTAACCAGTTGGAGGACTATTTCCATAAAGATACGTGTTTGAATGTCTCTTTGAATGTCTCTTTGAATGTCTCTTTGAATGTCATGTTTATAATTATGTGTATGGAATGCTATTATTTTATGATATGTTATGCATTTGATTATTTTCCAGATTTACTCAATTATGTGTATGAAATTAAAGCATTACAGTCATAGATGTATGCATGGTAGAATTCATGCTTGGCGTGTAGTTAAATAATTAAAGGTGTTGTAGCTTGCTTCTGCTAATAATATTTATAATCAACAATTAAAATCGATTTTGGTAATATCAAAGAAAAAATTCAGAGGTGAAATTAAAGTACCCCATTGCCTTCATAGTGGGCAAAAGAAAGTTAATGGGTATGTGATAAGAGTGGTATCAACTTCTTTGAAGAGAGTTGAATGGTTACAACTCTTCACTTGTTCACGAATAACTTCTAACTAAACTCGCAATAAATTGTTATGATTGAATTCTAACTGTCCACGACCACCCTTAAAACAAACATGTCCAACTCTAATCAATCTTTCCTACTTTAATTTGCATTACCATTTATATGACAAGGTCAAATGTATGCTAAAAATTACAGGATTTACTACATACATATTTAGCTTCTATGCTTTGGTTTACCACTATGACCTATTATATGAAAACAAGATAGGATTATTAATGTTGATTGGTTCTATTATTATGATATTATGTCAACCTTTATCTCTGAAAACAATGAGGATAGGTCTGCAGTTTGTAGTGTGCATTTAGTAGTTTACATTTCAGGTCTCTAGTTCGTATTGTGCATTTAGTAGTTTACATTTCAGGTCTCCACTATAACCCACCAAAGCTGCGAGGGATATGAAAGAGGAGTGGAAGGATTAATATAAATTGGTTCCATCACACCAAGATTGTATCAGCTTTTAGGATGTCTCTAATTCTCATCAAGTCTTAATTCATTGTTGAATTAGATTTATTCGAATCTTTTATACAGAATGGTTTCAATATTTTAACGTGTTAACATTATGGCAGTGTCACCTTCATTTACATGTGACAATGTAATTGCAATGTCCTGTTTAGCATGAAACTCTGAATTTTACCATCTTCCTGAACCAATCATTTGTAAACTTGTTTTTATAATGAAAGCTTAGCAATTCTACTGCTATCACATTCTCTCGGCAATATATAGCTCTTGCAAAATGTCAAAACGAATTGTATGAAGTCCAGAAAAAAAATCTCAAAAGATTCAAAGCTGAATGTTGATTTACTTTTAACAAAACCCAACAGGAATTATAAAAAATGAAAACTAGAATTTGTAAACTATCAAAAGAGAATTATAAAACAAAAGTTCGCAGGACTTTAGAAGGCTCTCTAATGTATTGAAGACATCACAGAGAGCACTATAGGAATCAATAAAATTAAGTTAGGGAAAATGGAAAAAACTTGAATAGAATTGACTACAAAGTTCCAAAATGAAAAATAAAAGACAATATACAACAGGAACCATCGCATCCATAATATGCAATGAAAACTTAAAAATTAGAAAGATTAGAGTAGGCATCCACAAAAATGCAGCATGCTATGGTTTACCCACAAGATTATCTTAGCAAAGATTTGTACTAATTTAGAAAATTGTGAAAAAGGTGAAATAAGGTCCATCATAAAAGCATCTTTCGAATCAGTTCGCATAGAAGATAGAAAGAAAACAATTCGGTTTTAGAATCACAACTACAGCCTGGAAAATTAAGACGCCAGCAACTGATACTTAAATTGTCAAATCGGTCAGGTCAATTGGCCAGCCCTCCAACATCCACCACTGAATAAACGAATGAAGTGGTTATTGTGCTACTGCTCTTGCCGATCAATGAAACAAGAAAGATTGGTTAAACGATAGTGGACTTGGGTGCTTTGTTTTGCAACTTGCGCTACGAAGCATTTACAGCCTGCTCTAGCCACTATACGCACTGCTTGTCACTCCCTAGGAATGGATTTTTCCCAGAGCATCACATCACTGATCATGTTGGGGTCAGAGGGAAAGAAGAATGGCTCCCATGTAAAATAAAATTCACGAGGCTCCATATGTACATTTTTCATGGGAACACAGGACAATAAACTTTGCTTCAAAAGGTCCTCCAAGAGAAGCTAGATTTGTTGCTTGCGGATATTTTATTGGTTATTCAACACTGTCAAAATAGGGTAATCCATGCGAAGCTCTCTGGGCAAAAATAGTCATTGCATTTCTGGCCAAACCAGTAAGATGAGACATATTTCTTGGTATTGTGGGAAAGAAAGATAAATCACGGCAGAGTGGAAAAGCTGCAAAAGAACAATATTAATCATAATGATAACAATGACTACCTGTTCCGGCCTGTGGCATATTCAACAAAACCATATTAATCATAATCATATTCATAAATCTCTTCTTTTCAACTTAACAAACTATCATTTACATAGACGTTATAGAAATTTTTGTATCCCCTTTTGTATAGACATCGGTAAGAATAGACCTAGAGTATGAAAACGAAACCATAAGCAGCCACATTAGTGCCTGGCCTTAGTTGCAAAATGCTTCCATAAAAGCCCAGGAATAACAATCTGTCAATGATAGATGCCTAGCTCATCTGAAATTTATTGTATATTCTTTACTGATCAGTAACTCAAGTGTCTCTGAATTAAAGCCCTGTCATGAGCCCAAAAGCCAGCACTGCCCTCCCCCAATCTTTATTTTCCACTCTACATATCGGTAACTCAAGTATCTCTGAATTAAATACCCGTCACGGACCCACAATCCAGCAACCCCTCATCCCCCAGTGTTCATCACGACGTCTACAGGGTGTGCACAAGTAACTGATTAAAAAAACTGCAATCATCGACATTAACAGTAAGCTAAATCGTTATAGAAAGTAGACTTTTCAAATAGTGGAGGTCTATTTTCCCTCTGGATTTACAACCAGGCAGTTTGTAGATGCTATCAAAAATGTTAGGACCGACTCTGATTAATTAATTTTTAATGCATGTAGACTAAATAACCATAGAAGCGAGAAGAAAATCTCCAAAGCGTCTTCCTTGACCAGCAACTAGTTAATTAATAATACTACTTGCAGTAAATGACACTTCTCCGTGGAAGTCGGAAAGGAAGCCCGACACTTCAGAGCAAAGAGAAATTGGGATTAGGTAATTAATGCTGTAAAAGATAGTGATAATGTTATTTTCAATTGATTAACCCTAACAATTATAAATGAATGACAATTAAGGTACTATAAACTTCATTATCTTTAAACATCTCATTGAAAACACAAAAAATAAGGCTGGTCTTGCCTCATGAGATTCCATGCTGCCAAAACGAGAGTATAGATGCATAAAAGGTAATATAATGGGAAGTAGTTGAAAATCCTCAAGAATAGAGATGATAACTTAAGCATATACATGAGTATTTGGGTTTGTGCTGACAAGAACTTCACCGATGCATATAAATAGAAGGTTGAAAGGCTAACTGCCTTACCTGAGAATACTTAATAGTGCTTTGAGAATGCGTCTAAATATGAATTAAAATATAGTCCATTAATGCAACATTGCAACAAACTTGTTCCAAAAACCACCACCTACTTACAGAACTTGCAAAATGCTGCTCCATTTGTTATGCTCACTGCCCCTCTTATGTTTTGACTCTAATTACCATATTCTAACTTTTATTACAAGGACTACATCAGATATGGTGCTATATAAACCCAATGATATTTGGCTTGTCATTGATAAACAATATGGGAGATATACTTTGAAATGAAAGGCTATCGAGTTCATACAAATATACAGCAATATAAAATTGCTTGCTTAACAAATGGAAAAGATTTATCATCAATGGAATGTAGAGAATTTCTTGCTTACAGCCTCTGAGAAATTTGGAATGTTTACATGCTCTGAATTTTGTTGCAAATCTTGCAAATGAAGACTATTTTCATTCGATAGATGGTGCATGTTACAATCCTTACGAAAATTAGAAGAAAGCCTGTTTTTCCATGAAGCCTTAAACGATGGATATTTTTTCTGAGGAAAACAATCCTTATATTTTCTATCCAAGGGCCCTTTGTAGTTTGAGAACCTTGGGTAATTAAACCTCTGTTGTTTCCCTTGTCTCTTGCCTGGCTTCCCTGTTTGGCCATGCCCCACCTTGTTTCTTCCTCTTACTGGCCAATTGCTGTTGGATGGAGTTTCTGATGGCCTTGATGGGGACAATCCTGGTACAGGTGGCTCTGGCTCCATGTAATCTGGATTGTCAGATGCACACTGCCTAACAGCCTGTCCTGGATGCATTTGGAAAGGTTGTCTCACATTCTGCAGTGGATGAGCCATTGACTGCATTGGTAAGGAGATGTTAAAGGGTTGCACTTGGTGCTGTGGATTCCGAGGAAAGCATCCCACAACAGGTTGGCCTGGACAAGGTCGCATATTTGGGATCACAGTTGATGACATTAGATTGTTAGTGGATGGACAGTGTGGTCTATGAGTTAACAATGGCTGAGACATGCCATCAAGTAATGGAGTAGGTGATCTTCCCAGATTCCCCAAGAGGGATATAGGTATACCATATGAAAGCGGCCAATGCGGTATGATATTGCCTTGGCACTTCAATGGATATCCATAAACAGTCTTTAAGTGATGAGCCATCATGTAGGGCTGTGTAACAAGCACATCTGTTGAGCATGGTAGACTACCGATGGAGCCAACACATGAATCTACGCGTCCAGACACTTGAACAGATTGTTGCATGGGAAACTGTAAAGAAGACTGCTCTTTTGCAGATATCCCAGGTGCATTAGACATGGACGTGCCTTCAGACGGTGGGCAAGAAGATATGGCAGACTGAACAGCAGCACCTGGACAAGCAATATTTCCATCATTATTGGTCACATGATTTTGTTCAGAAATCCATTTACCACCAGAAGTGGAAACATCCTGATCTGTTTCCACATTATTCTCTTTATCACATTGAAGAATGAGAGAACCAGAATCCTTACCAATTTTTACATTGGTTTCTCCACATTTTAAGTTTGTTTGACATGAAAATTCTTGTGTTATGAGCTCTTTTGGTTGATCCCAACGGCTCTTCCTCTTTCGCTCTTTTGTCCCAGTCTTGCATCCATCCAAAGAATTTTTTTCGTTCAATTTCTCACTGCCATCCTGACCTGGAAAACTTTCATGAGTACCATGGCTAACCTCATACTGATCTGACCTAGAAAAGAGACTATCTGCAACATTATCTTGCTCCACTAGTGTCCGACTGATGCAATCTACTGCATCTGTTTGTCTTGGAACCATTTTTGGTTCCTTGACTGAGAACCTACAAATATTCATTTTATAATCATCGAATATCGATCCAACTTTATTCAAAAGTGATTCTTTCTTATTTTCGGCATTTTTAATAATGCGAGGTATCCAATTATCTCGAAATCTTTGAGCAATCTGTTGAACCTGCATTGTTTAGCACCATCCTCCAGTATAAGAAGTAGAATAATACTACACATGCTAATTTTACATCTCTTTAAAATAATTTAAATTCGGTTGCAAGACAATTCGCAAATTTAGCCATTTGAGAAGTAATAAAGTAAAAAAATGTTCTGACTAAACAAAACTATCAAAACTACAATTAAAAAGAGCTATTGTCCACATGAATAAATTGAACAGATTTTGAAAGCAGTGCAACTAATGAATCTCATAGGAAATCCACTTCAAGGTAAAAACGGAAAAAGAGGAAAAGGCAGCTTCATCTAATAATAAAGTATGCAGCCAAACATAATACCTCCAAGGGGACAAATGATACATCCACTCAATATTCAAAAAATGATAGTGTAACGATACAAAGACAGCATTCTAAGGAATGCAGACAAACGATAGTGTAACGATACAAAGACAGCATTCTAAATTTCTAACTATACATACTCTATTATCAATTTATCTCTTAATTTCCTAATCTCCTAAATGTAAAAATAATCACACTAAAACCTTGCAACCGTTTTAGAACATTTTAATAATTCTCTCCAAATGCTGAAAACCCACATGCACAATAGGTGGAAGCTGCAATCTATGCAGAAGCTTTAAAAATTTGGAGGATCATTTCAATTAAAAATTATATCGGCCAAGTTAAAACATAAATACCAAACAAATTAAAACCATTTTTTAATATTTCTGAAAATATTAAAAAATTGGAACTTTCATGCTCAGAAACGTTTCCCCTTCGAATAATGAATTAAACTGCTTAAAAAGCTCCAGAATCAGGTTTTAGTTAAACCAAGAAAATAACTATGGATGCAATTTCAGCTAAAACAGACTGGACATCTCCATGTGTGAGGTGACAAGTCCAATGAAAAAACATTGATAGAAAACAGAGTAAATTAGATGTATTTTTCTTGTATAATTGCCAGGCTTAACCAAATAGAAACTACAGAAATAACAATTTGTTTAAATGTTAAAAGACCATGTTTTTCATTTTCACGCATGAATAGATTACAAGATTCCTGTCAATTACATTTGCAAAGGAACTGTTGTCCACTGAAGTTGCACAATGGTGGACAACTTGTGAACCACGGAAGACTTGAACAATATTATTGTTCACTTGCCAGAGTTCAGTGTTCATTAAGCAAAACAAATTTCCCTTTGTAATAATCTGCATGTCCAGACCCCTGCAGGGGAATTATAATAAGTTGGCCTAGCATGAGTTTTTTATGAAAGGTTTGGCTTTCCTTAAAGTTTGTTATCAGGGAAATACTCTAGAGTGTTTTTTACTTAGGGATTATGCATTACTATTTAGTGACATATAATTCCCGAGTTTTTCACTCACACCTCCAAAGCTGGAGTGTTTCCATGATGGTGATTTTTTAGGGTTATTAAAATCTACTGGAATGTATTTTTGTAACATGCTAGCCATCAATATTGAGTCATATGGACATGCACTAGGTCACCTAGGATTTTTGAGTCATTCTGAAAAAATTAATTTTTCTCAGTTTATGAGATTTTTTAAGAATTTAATTAAAAAAGTCAAAAAATGATAAAAGATGGGTTAGGAGGTAAAATTTGACATGGGGGTGCTTGTTTTCTAACCCTGAGCACCCATAAAACCCTTAAACCCACTTTTCCTAAGTTTTAAGTGAATAGTATTCACTTAAATCATTTTCTCTCCAAAATATTAAAAAATAATTATTTAATTCAAGAATAATGGATTTGGAGAAAATCCAAACTCCTAAACAAATGGTGGGTTGTTTGGGGAGTTGGCTGGGATGACTTGGCATGAGCATTAAAGTGATTTACCAACCAAATATTGGATTGATATGAGATGCTCCCTCTTGGGATTTGCGCCCTCTCTCAAGGAGGGCGACTTTTGTGAGGTGGCAACATATGTATGGAGGATGGAGTTTCCAAGACTCCTTTGGTAGGCACCTTACTGAGGTGGCTGCATAATCATTTAATGGAACTCCATTCACACCTCTTACCATGGGATTTGATCTCCACATGTCATTCCCCAACCCCTAAACTTGCTCTTCTTCACTAATTCGAATTGCTCTTGGAGAGTTTCTATTTAAGCAAGTCTCTTGCTCCATAATTCCTATGGATGCAAGAAACCTCTGCTCATTGTACTATTGAGACTATTGTTGAATAATATTTTGAAGGCTTTGCAGGTCTATTGCATTGGTGTTGGAGCTTGGATCATGAGGTGACATTGTTGCATTGTCTTTTCATTTACTATTACATGCTTGCAATATTGTAGATCTAGTTTATTGAATATAGAAACAAGTATTTACGGTTGATAATTTACTTGTTTGTGCTTAGATATTAGGAGATTCAAATGTAACAAATAGTATTCGGTTGTACTCAAGTTCATTTGGTTTCATTTTACTCTAACACACTAAGATCTCCATTGTTGTTTTGCAAGTTTTTGGTGATTGTTTAAGCCGCAGGTCACAAGCTTGAGGGGATTTGGAATTCGGTTCTTCCACCTTCTCTTGGGCAACTTTTTTATCTAACACTTCTTGCATATAGATTTCTCCAAAGAGAATCTACAAGAGGAGCAAATGGAATACCAAAGCCACATCCATCTCACTTCTACAAAACTTCTACTTTTGCATCATCCTTATTTACATGCTTACAAGATTAGATCTAGGAGCCTTTTAAAGTTTAAATATATTTCAGATCTGATCATTTTATGCATTTAAATCAGATCTACATTCAGAAATTACATTCATAAGTAGATCTAGATTCAAATTTTATACTTACATGCTTTAAAAAAAAAAATTCCAAGTATAAAAAAAAAATCAATTTTTTTTTAATTTCCTTTTGTGTTTGCCATCACATTCAAGACTTAAAAGATATAGGAATGCAATATGGGACACAATGGAATTTTTTTATGCATTAGACCTTATTGAGATTCCTCGAGATCATAATTGCATGGCAAATACACTAGGAGTAGCTGGATCAACACTTCAACCTACAGAAGAACTGTTAGATGGGAATGGTACACTAGAGATTAACTTTAGACCATCAATTCCGAATAATGTACACCATTGGCAGGTCTTTCAAAGTGATGAACAGATTTAGAGATTCATACACGATGTGGAGGAATTTTCAGATTTTCAGGACAGCTTCCAAGAGGAAGGTAAAGAGTATCATGAAAGAGATGATCAGTTCAATCCTATCCCTAGGGGCTTTGTGGAATTAGAGCATGGTTTTGATCAGCAGGACAGACATAGGAATAAAAAGGAAACGATCAAACCTGGGGATTACATAGAAGTAAACATCGGAACAAATAAAGATCCAAAATTAATAAAAATTGGAAAAGGAACTTTAGAAAAAGAATGGAATGAATTAATTAACTTGGTAAGGGAATATAGGGATGTTTTTGCATTCACATATGATGAACTTAAGGCCTACCAAGATGAAGTATTTCAGCATGTCATTCCTTTGAAACCAGAATTCAAAGATGTTAAGCCATTCCGGCAAACACTGAGACAAATAAACCCAAAGATGGCACCAATAGTCAAGAAGGAATTAGAAAAGATGTTGGCAGCAGGAATCATCCAGCCAACAAGACATTTGACTTGGTGTTCAAATTTGGTGGTGGTTAGAAAGAAAAATGGTTCAATCAGGATTTGCATTGATTTCAGAAATCTAAATACATCCTTCCTAAAAGATAACTACCCATTGTCGAACATGGAAACTCTTCTCCAAAGAGTAACAGGTTCAGGAATAATGTCCATGTTGGACGGATTCTCCGGATATAACCAAGTTTTAATTAATAAGGAGGATCAACATAAAACTACCTTCACCACCCCATGGGGTACTTTTGAGTACATCAAAATGCCTTTTGGCTTAACTAATGCGGGAGCTACTTTTCAGCGTGCCATGGATTACGCTTTTAAAGAGCTGGTTGGGAAAATAATTGAGATATATCATGATGACTTGACTGTCTTTTCCAAGGAAAGGACTAATCATGTCAAACACTTAAGACAAGTTTTCGAGAAATGTCAAAAATTTGGCATATCACTCAACCCTGCTAAATCAGTACTTGGTATTGATGAAGGCAAACTGTTAGGCCACATAATAACAAAAGATGGAGTTAAAGTGGACCCTAAAAGAGTAGAGGCCATAAAAAGAGTACCTTTGCCAAAAGATTTGAAAGCCCTCCAGTCATTCAACGGTCAGATTAACTTCATAAGGAGGTTCATTCCGAACTTAGCAGAATTGATTGAACTATTAAAGAAAGATGTTAAGTTTGTATGGTCAGATGAAGGTAGAAATGCATTCAAATGCATTAAGGACAACATAGCAAAAGCACCAGTTTTGGTTAGTCCTGATTACACAAAAGATTTTCAGATTTTCTCATTTGCATCAGAGGACATGATTGCGGGGGTATTGCTTCAAAAGAATAACGAAGGTTTCGAGCAACCCATTGCATTCATGAGCAGAGCATTACAGAACTCCGAGTTAAAATATACCCTAATGGAAAAGCAAGCCTATGCATTAGTTAAATTCCTTAAACATTTCAGAACGTATGTTGGTTATTCTAAGATAATTGGTTATGTACCACATGCGGCAGTTAAAGATATATTATCCCAGCAAGATTGCTTAGGGATAAGAGGGAAGTGGGTGTCTAAAATACAAGAATATGACTTAGAAATTAGACCAACCAAACTTATTAAGGGACAGGGCCTTGCAAAGATGTTAACTCAGGGAAATGAGGAAGCCTTGGGAATGGTGTGTCAGAACAGTTTGTCAAAACAGGTCAAGTCAACAGAGCTTCAACGGTTAGAACAGTGTGAATGGTATATAGATATCATTTTCTTCCTAAATAACCTCACATGACCAAACCACCTAATAGGACATAAGAGACAAGCATTGAGGTTAAGGGCCACTAAGTAATGCATCACTCAAGATGGACTAGGCTGGAGAAACCCAGACGGATTGATACTTACGTGTGTCGATGAACCAGAGTCCAAAAAACTCTTGGTTGATTTTCACTCGGGATTTTGTGGTGGTCACTATGCAGCTAGAACTACAGCCCACAAGATCCTCTGAGCCGACTATTACTGGCCAAGTATATTTTCAGATGTGCACAAGTATGTTAGGAGTTGTCAAGAATGTCATTTTTTTGTCGGAAAACAGAACCTAGCAGCTTTACCTTTGAAACTAGTAATTGTCCAAGCCCCTTTCCAACAGTGGGGTTTTGATTTCATCGGTTAGTTCAAGGATAACTCAAGCAATGGTTATTCGTGGATCCTTGTTGCTACCGATTATTTCACTAAGTGGGTGGAGGCAATTCCCACCAAGGCGGCTACCGAAACTGTGATCATGGATTTTCTTGAAGATAAGATTATCACGAGATTTGGTATGCCCGCTAAAATAACAATTGATAATACCAAAGCATTCAGCTCAGCATAATTTTCATCATTCTGTTTCAAGTATGGCATTATCTTATCCCATTCATCAAACTATTACCCCCAAGGAAATGGCCTTGCTGAATCCAGCAATAAGAACTTAGTGAAAATTATTAAGAAAACTGTTGGGGATAATAAAAAATCATGGGATAGCAAAATAAAATTTGCTTTATGGGCTGACCATATCACCAAGAAGAGTTCCACTGGGAAGTCTCCTTTTGAGTTGGTATATGGCATGGATGTTCAGTTGCCTATTCATCTTAAGTTGCCAGCATACCTGTTACTTCAACCTTTCAGTTCAGATCAGGACGCCATTCAAGACAGAATCAATCAAATTGTTGAGTTGGATGAGAGCAGAAGGAAGGCTATTGATAAAAGCATTAGGAATCAGGAAAAGATAAAGAAGAATTTCGATAAGTCTTCCAGACCTAGAGCTTTTCAGAAAGGTGACATAGTGTTACTTTGGGATGAGAGAAGAGAGAAACCAAGCTTGCATGGAAAGTTTGACAGCCTCTAGACAGGGCCCTTTATTATATATGACTTGGCTGGTGCCAATTCTTTCTTTCTCAACGACATGGACGGAGAACAGCTCAACTTGCCAATGAATGGGCAGTTCTTGAAACCATTTTTCAGAAAAACAAAAAGAAAAACATTAAAACCACAAGTTACATTAACCTCTTGTGCAGAAAGAGGCTCCCACACCTTCCTCCTAATTTTCTAATTCCTTCTCTTCAAAGGAAATCCATTAACTCGTCACTCACATACAAAAATTCCCAAGAAAATTCTCCAAGTAGAGCCCTTTATTCACAAGTGTTTTTGCAAAAAATACAATGAGGTAAGTCTCTCTTATATCGATGAGAGAGTTGCTAAATTCTAAAAAGATAATGTCAAAAATAGCAACCCTAGACTCCAAAACCCTAAGTCAACTTCCTAACCCACTTGCCAAGTCAAAATATAGGGGGGCACTACTAAAATACAAGTAAAATAATCTCCCATGAGAGGAGTGCCCAAGTAGGTCTATTCAATATCATGTGCCAATACCATGAGCCAAAACCATGGGTGAATACCACATGCCAATAACATGTGTCAATACCACATACTAATACAACGGGTATGAAGGGGGTGCAAGACCTAGGAGAAAGGGGAAATAAACTATATAACAACCAAGTGTTAGACATAATAAAGTAAAACTTAGGAAAATAACTTAATTATATGCAAACATTAACATATAAGGCTATCATGTGCACTTTTCTAATAACACGGTCAATTAATTATCCCAATAACCTTAGAACTACCATGGTGCAACCATAATTGATCCAGATTTACATGTTATGTTAAAGAAATGTAACTGCGAAAGATATTCTACTTGTACTTGTCTATTGTATTATTGTATTCCTCCTTCGGGAGATGTCATTGATGTAAATAATAATGTAAGAGTCATTGAAAGAGTCAATGTAAACCCTAGGTCTTATGTCGGCCTAGAAGAACCCAAAAAAGATTATTATATGATGTAGTTGAGAGGTCAGCCCAATTAGTTAGGTGAAGTCGGCCCAGTTTGGGAAAAGTCACCCCAATGGAAGAATATAAATAGAGGAGGAGTCTCTCATTTGTATCCACTCATCTCACTCACACAAGTTCGCATAGGAGAGAGAGAGAAGTTCGCACAAGTGGAGGAGAAGTTGATTTTGTCTTGGGGTTTATTTTTGTACTTTGTGAATTCTATATTGAGGAAGATTTTGTCTGGGATTTTCTCCCTTGTGATTTCCCGAGAGAAATATTGTGTTCATAACTTCATTGTGTTCTTGTTGTGCTTGCATTTCTTTCAGTGATAGATTGTTTAATGTTATATGCTAAACAAGTAAAAACTAACATGTTACACCCATAAGACTAATTGAACTTTCTAAGTTTCTATGCAAGGTGAGGGTAATGCAATGAATATAATGTAATGAAAGGGAATTTAATTGAAATGATAGGGAAAGGGGTTTGCGAATTAACTGTAATAAAAGAGAGTGTCTGACCCCTCAGCTGTCAAGAGCTAGGGGCTAATGATTTTTCTTTCATATGTGTGCCCTGAAAGGGAATTATTTCTTCTTCAGTTACCCTTTCCTTGCACCATTTTTTAACAATCCTTTTTTTGAAACATTAGTTGCTTTCCTTTGATTTAGCTTTAATTAGCTGGGACATAGGATCATGGTTTTTTTTTGCAAGGGGGCATAGCTCACACTCATCATTTAATTTCATTTCCCTTGGAGTAACTAGATTCTTTTGACACACATAGGAATAATATGTAGAAACTTTAGAACATGACCCATAATTAGTTAATTGTGAAAGGGGGGACATGATGGAAATGGGTCGAGTGGCTAGTGAAATGGCATGATATGAAAAATGGCCAGATTAAATTTTGTAAATGACATGAAATTGAAGTGCAGTGCCTGCAATTTGAGGTGCCACCTTGGTATCAATGCCTAGACTGTAGCTGTGGAAGTGCATTAAAATGTGTGGGTATCGAAGTATTGTGTTGTGAAATAACATAAGGAGTTACCAAATTTGATATAAGGACCTTAGAAGGCACTGGGAGGTGTGGTTAGGGTCTTGTTTGCTTAAATCCCTTGGGGTGCACCTAATGCCATAAGGTCATACACTTAATCTGATTAAGGAAAGAAGAATTATAACCACACCATGATGCTCCTAAGCTACTAAAACAATATTAGGGTGCATGATCCATTATAGAGTAACACTTTTGACCTCCCAATGTTATTTCTACACATAAGAAAGCATTTTCCCATAAGTCACATAAAGAGGATATCTCATAACACCGGTACCCACTAGATGTCCCAATCTCTCTCTATCAAGTGGTAAGGTAAGCTAAGTAGACTGGAAGTATCTCTGTGCTAGCTGAAAGTGTCTCTGTCAAGTGTCTATGGGAAAACCACAAATCTCTTCTGTGGAACTATTGGATGTGATGGAAGATTACATAGAAAATGATGATCAAGTCACCCCCATACATGTGAGGGCGTAACATAATCAAAGCTAACAAAGAATAAATTGTGCATGGAAGAGCAATCGTCAAACTGATCACCTTCGTGACGGCATATCTAGGGTCTATATGAAGTACATGTTTGTGCAAAAGTGTTGTCTAGCTTCATCTGACCATTGGTGGGACACTCTTCCCTTGATTCCTAAGCAAGGGGGAAAAAATTGACATTTCAAAGGATGGTGGATTATTATCTTACTATCTTACCACCACCATATGTCATGTAGACCCCAACACTGCAGTATAAAACACGGTAACCCTAACACTGCAGTATAAAACACAGTAACCCCAACAAAACTAGTGCTATGTTTATATATTGTTGAACAATAAAAACACATCAAAGAAATGCACCTATATATAGAACAAAACCTAGCTAACTATGGTGTGCACATAGACAACAAGCTAATTTTATTGGACTTAACCAACAAACATCATATCTATGCACTACTACAAAATAGTGAAGGAAAAAATCATGAAGTACCAAGCTTATATAGCTAGTGCAAAAGCCTGGTCAAATAAGCATGTACACAAATATGTGTGGCTATGAAAACCCAATAAAGAATGTGTAATCTAAATAGAATAGATAAAATCCCCATAAAGAACATGCTATAACATGAAGAGAATAGATACAAGAGGTCTCATCCATGCCTTACACAATGGCATTTCATGGGTATTTATAGCTATCTTTGTTGTGAGCCATGCTACTTGGGTCCACATGTCAAACCTCAAGTATGTGTGCTTCTACAAAAAGATTTAATTCTTCACAACAATGTTGCCACACTCAGACTCAGCAAAAGACTCCACTAGCTTCGGACTCAACAAGATTCAGTGACTTGGGAAAGACTCGACAAAGACTTATCACATACAAAAAAAACTCAAAATATAGTAAATTATGTACATAAAGATATGGCAAGTTCATAGCAAGTCTTGGTGGGTATGAGTTTGTGGCAAGTATGGTATATGCACATGCAATACAGTGAATACGCTAGTATGTTTAGTTCGATATGTTGATGATAGCTCGGACAGGGACTTCTGCATAGGCCAAGCATCATGCATGCAGGAGTCATCCAGTTTACCTCTCTATGTACTTGCTTGAGAGAGCAAGTGACTTTCATATCTCTTTCCTAAGTCTAACTTAGGAAAAACACGTCAATTAACTTAATGTTGGCTAATGACTAAAAGTGAACATAAGATTAAGTCACAGCTGTTGATCTTAAGTGAGGCTTGACATCTAATCTCAGCCATCCATCATTATGGAGATCTAGGGTTAGGGCATTCATCATTGAGATGTTATACAAGGAAGCCAAAGGAAAGGAGAAGACACAACAGCCACACAGAGTGAGTGAGATCTCATTGATTGGTTGGAGAAAGACTTTCAGCCAAGTGTGGAGGTGCAAGGGCAGGGTCAGAGGAAAGAAGCAAAGGGGGTAGTAAGGTAGATAGCAGCCAACCAGCAAGATCGAAGGACTGATCTTGAGGTTTGTAAGGCTTGGCTATTTGCTGATTTGTATTTTCCCCAGTGGGCCATTTTCACAGGACGGGAGCCCAAGATTTTATTATTAATAAAATCATCAGTTTGCTGATTTTCCCCTTTGGGGTTTTCCAGGGTAAATGTATGTGTCAAATGTGTGAATGATTTCCTATTTTCCGCGGCGTAATTAGTTAAGAACATTAGTGTATTTTCATTTAAAATTTCTGGGCATAAAAATTATCATGAACAAGAATCAGATCTGGTCTTCAGAAGTTAACCCGATACAATCAAATACAATGCACAAATCAAGGGCATGGGATTTGATCCCAAGCACATTATCTTGGCTTAACAATTCATAGAGAAAGAAAGAATTCCACATTTTATTTAAATCTCTCACTAACAATTTCATCACAGGTGTGGAAGATTGATTTTTAACACTACCATCAAGGAAAGAAGTATCAATTGCCAAGCATAGGAAAAAGTAAACTGTAAAGGTTAAAAAAATGATTTGATCATGCTGTCTTTCACAAAACACTGAATCATGAAGAATAAAATATGAGCTTAAAATTCATTTTTCTTTCTATATGCACAAGAGAAATAAACAAACAATTGTATCTAGACATGTACCTGTGAATCACTATGCCCTGTCAAAGCACATATGAATGCCTCAAAGCTGCAAAACAATGCAATAAAATTGAGTTATAACACAAGCCAGTTTTTAAAAGGGAGAACATATTTAAACTGCTAGGCAATAACAGAATAACTACTCTTAAGTTTGGCGGAAATGTACACAGCCTTACACATTAGCATATCCAATGTTGTAGGTATTGTTGATGTGTAAAATTACAGAGAAAACATAATAACTAAATCTATAAAAATCAGGAAAAATCCACTTGAGACAAATCTGTGACAAATATCAGAATAGTGAAATCAATTTTTCATTAAGCAATCAAGATCCCAAAGTGATAGCCCAATTAATCATAAATGGTAGGTGCTCACATAATTTAAGAGGGTAAACAAATTAAATGCATCTTGAGAAAAAAATAAAACAATTGGTGATTAGATCAACTTTTTGAATGTATGATTCAGTATCAAATATATTGATGAGAAATGTAAAACCTAAAATTTTTTTGCTGTGACTCCTGTTCAAACTGAGAAAATGGATCTGAGATCGATTCAAAATATGTCGGACATACTATCTAATATCTATAAACCCTGTAGTTGTTGCACTCTTCTACATTGGATTGGTCTCAATGATAGCCTGTTCATGTGCATCAAAAGCTGTAGAAGCTAGTACAGGATAAGGTAATGCCAAAATTTCAATCTTGACGGACGATTTTTTTTCGATTTGAACTTGTGACCTTCCATTTACAACTTCTCAACTCAATTACTCATGACCAATTGCTCTACCCCCCATGGGCCAATCTTGACAGAAGATTATTTGTTGATCAATAGAAACTTTTATGCAAGATATCCATCAAGAGAATGAAAACTATTGCTAACGAATATATATATTAATATATATATACCATTGAGTACATCTGCATACCATTGCAGCTAAGACAAAGTACACAACTTGGGCATTGGATACATCAGAATGTGTACAATCTCGAATATGGAAGAAGCATGTCACCTCTGACACAACTAGATATAATTAATAAAAACAAGGAGGAATATCAGCAACAGAGAACATGTGAAATATTGTGCCCATGCCTATCTTGAACCATGTACATTTTTTCCCTTCATATCATGAAGCATGGCTTTGACAAAAACAATCATTTACAGATTGTGTCCTTTAAGCCTCCAATCCTATGCTGTTGGGAGCGGGAAGCTAAATTTTCGAAAGCTTCCAGGGTGGGAGTGTTTTCAGGAATGTTTTTTATATAATATATATTTTTATATATTTTGATGCATATATGCCAACAAAACCATGTAGAATGTTGAATTAGTTACAAAAAACATAAAAACATGGATTAAACCATATAACATCAATCATCTAGTAGTTATAACCTATAACTTATAACATTGTCATCAAATGATCAACCATAACATTAACCTTAAAGCTTCAAATTTTCAATATATAACATTTGTCATGACTCATCAAACTCATCACTAAAGTTGCACTTGCAACCAAACTATAACAGAAAACATCAACCATGAAATGAAACGATTCACGAAGCACATATTCATCGGTAATTACCAAACAGTTATAATATGCCATTATGCAGTCAATAGTGCAAAGTTGCCAGCAATGAATTTCAAAGGTAGGTTCAACTTCAAACATCAAACTCAAATTGCCATATAATGTTTACAAAATAGACCACAAGAAATATCAAAGAGTCAACAGTTACAATTTACAAAGTACCGAAAACTAGAAAAAGACAAGTACTAAAATTCCCCTTGCCACAGGAAACTTCTAGTTTATTTTCCTGTGATCTATGAGCAGTGGGAGTAGGAGTCTCCTCATCTTGAGTAAGTGTAAGTGGTCATGAACCATGTCCAACAGCTACACAACCCCCACGCAACAATGGAGGTTGTGAAGCAAGAGGCAAAGCTTGTGCATTTGCAACCCTACCAGAGGATGGGCGTGGCATCTCTACTAATGCACGGTCACCATCATCATCACCCAAAAGTTCAACCTCCAACGGCTCTAAAGCCAAGGCTCCATCCTCGAAATTATTCTCCATCGGGTTGTTGTCCCAAGTGATATATGTTCTCTCACTTTTGACCTGCTCACAATAATGAGACAACAAGTTCAAGTTGTAGTGTACAAAAACCAAGCTTTTTTCCTGGCATTCATTAAGGTTGTTTCTTCACTGTGGATGTAGCTATAGGTGCCCCAACACCTCTTTGCAGAAGAACTGTTAACCACCTATGAAAACACTCTAAAGGCCAATTTATGCAACTGTATGGTGGAGGAGCCATACATGTTCCACCACTCGATAGGAGCCAACCTATCTCGATCTTTGTTTGCATGTAAATTAGCAAACACTCCACATTGACTGAGGTATTTGCTCAATTCAACACGCAATATGGCACACTCCTCTTCTTCAAGGACCAACTTGTCTAATGCTAGCATGTACCCATTTTGTACCTCTGGATCTATGTGGGGGTTTTCACTGACCCACCCCTAGGTCAGCGAAAACCAAGATGGAGAATAGTATTTTGGTGTAAGGACGTATGCTAAGGCATGGAGTGGAACATTAAATCTATCCCAACTTTTGACCACATTCATGTGAATATGATCAAATAAGATGACATCTTTTGGCTTAACAATATCTTTTATTTGGCCTAGCATGTTATCCATTTGTTCATACACCTCCTTAATTATCGACTGATCAGTATCTGCAAACCAAATCATGTTATAAATGGGTTTGGTGAATTGCAACACATACCTCACACTTGCCCAAAACTTACCATCAAGAATAGTGTCCTCCACCTCCTGAAAATTATGCATGTCAAATGCAAATGTAGTCTTGTGACTTGTCTTTCAAAATATGCCATGATTCACTTGATACCATACTAGCCAATGTCTCTCTTACCTTCAAAAGGCGCCTGAAGGTGAGGTAATAGTTAGCAAATCTAGTCTTTGCAATCTTCAATAGCTCCAACCTTGAGTGACTGTCGAAAATGTGGTGGGCATTACTATGATTGGTAATAAATTTTATCATGTGCTTGCCTTTCTTGTGCAGTGAACCAATCCATCTATAATCATGGTCCTTCATTTGATAATTCCATGCATCAAAAGGTTCAATGTGTAAACCAAACACCTAGACCAAAATATGTTGGGGTAACTATCCTCAATGATTGCTCTTGTTGCCTTACAATTAGCAGCATTACCGGTAATGAATTGGATGAGATTATATGGCCCAATAGATTCATTTGTTTTAAGTAAGGGTTCTGCAATATTGATGTTGGTCTTGAACTAATCTGAGTAGTCATGGGATGAAAGGAAGATTTCACCACTAGCAGAGATCCCAAGAACATTTATCAATGGCTTTCCCTTTACATTTGTCCAACCATCAGATGCAATGGATACCTCATATTCGTTCCAAGCATTTGTGAATTGTCCTAAAGCATTTTGGATCTTGGCTATTTCCTTGTCAAGTCCCATGGTTCTAGCTTTGTCATACCCGAGGCTCTTTTATCCTTTAGGGGCACCATGGATGGATTCTACTATTTCATGCCAATAGGGCAAGCGAAGAACATTGAATGGTATGCCACATGCATAGAGAAACCAAAACACTTTTGCATCCACAACATCCCTACAACCTTGGTCAAGGAAATATAATATTTTTTTACACCCTGAATGCACGAGCGAGAATCCACTACCATGGGTGGATAAGGATCGACCACTAAATGCCTATGTGAGCTTGAGGTCTCATGTTCAACCTTTGATTTTTTGGATGTGTATTGTGCTTCCTCCTCTTCTCTCTTATATTTTATTTTGGCTTTTGTTGGCACTTTCGCACAAGTTTTGACTCCTATAGTCTTCTTTTCATCCCATGGCATAATCCCACATGAATGCTTTCTCACACGGGTACATGAACCTATGTAAGTTGTTCTACAATGGGGGCATACAAATTTAGTGGTTCCCCCCCCTTTCCCTCCTCCAAGCCTTGTGACATATTTCCACAAGTGTGTTGGGTTCTCTTTGGTTTTATTTCCATCACTATCATTTTCATCCTCCTCCTCCTCTTCACCGCCCTCCTCTCCATGGTATGTGCCACTACCCACTTCTTCACTCTCTTCATCACTTCTCATTCAGTTTCCAAACAACACCATTATAATAAAAAAAATGGAACCAAAAGGATAAAGTTATAAACCACATTGACATACCCGTATTGCTTGTAGAGAATAACCCTTTTCCTGCAATGGAAAGAGGGAGAAGGAATGGGAAAGAGTAGGAGAAGAAAACATACAATCAAGCCATAAAATATACAAGTTTTTATGGGGAAAAAAACAATGAGTTTAGAGCCTACCTCTTTGGCTCTCCAATGGTGGTTGGACCCTATGGCAGCCTTTAATCTCCCCTCCAAGCTCTCACAATGGCAGCCTTCAATCTCCCTTCCAAGCTCTCCAATCTCCTCACCAAATCTCCAAATGCACTCTAAGCTACACAAACCCTTGCAAGGATGAATGATATGTCATGAATGAGGAGAAAAGAAGTGGGGTAGTGCTTTATAGCCTAAGCAAACTCCCACCAAAAGAGAAAAATGCCATTTCCATCTTCAAGGCGCAAGTTTTCCAAGGGAGCGTTGTGGGAGCGATCAGGAGCATTTTCGGGAGCGTTCGGGGGTGCCCAAGGAGCAAATGCTCCCTAAACGCTCAACGTACAGTGGTAGGGAGCAAATTTTTTGGCAAGGAAGTGCTCTTCCTGAAAACGCTCCCATACGGGAGCATTCATGAAGCACGCTTCCTTTAGGAGCCGGGGGGTGGCAGTGCACTCCCACTCAACATAGCGAGTCCAATCCATCTCAAGTATGTAATCATTGTTATGCATAGTACAAGGGTAGTAAAAAAATGTATCAAACCCATGTTTTGAGGCTTTTATAACAAAAGCAAAAATTGAAAGCACCATTAAAACAATTATAAATGGAGACACCTCAACTAAGTTTCAAGGACAAGAGAACACAACAGGGATGTCCACTATTGTCACCTACCACAAAGGGCTATGTAGCATGGGTACCCGAACCCGAGGGTACGGTTTGTGTCCCCACCCGGAGTTCACATCCCCATGTCCCAAATTTGTGATTGGGTACATCCCAGACGTACCCTGCCGAACTGGGTACTCCACCCACGAACCCGAGATGTCTATCATGAAACCGGGAGACATTGATCGTAGAGCACTCAAGACTCAATTAATGAATCCATACCTCTGCCTTCTCTCTTATAGATCTGAGAAGGCATACTAGAGTTTACAAAATATGTTTGCATGTAACTCAAACTAAGACATAGAATTTGCTTTATCCCAAGTCAAACTCAGAAATAGAATTTACTAAAAACTAATCCCAAACTGAATCTTTAACTTGCAGGTGCATGCATGCCTCTAAGATTAACTCGTGGTACTGGTGGGTCATGCCATATCCAAGGCTAGCTGGCAGGAACATGCATGTGTGCACCCTCTCCCTCTATAGAACAAGAGTGCATGCTTCCTTGAGAACTGTAATGCATCCTTTCTAGCTTCTATGGTGCTGCTGAACAGATGCTCATAGAAGACTGTCCAAGGTACACTTCACTAACATTTTTGGGGCCAAGCTTTAACAGAAACAAGTTTTCCTTGATCCAAAACATTTTGGGTGTTAGGATATGCATCAAGTAGTTTAGAAAGACATTATCAAACATACTTAGGTAATAACACATTGGAAAGAGGTTTGATTGTGTTGCAACCATTAGGCTTTTTTTGCCAAAACAATGTAGCAGAATTCCAAGACCAGGCCAGTCCTGTTTTCTGGCCACAATTGCTTCTTGCAGCCTAGGAACATATTACAACTTTCAACTGAAATACAATCATTGCCGAAATAAAACTTTCAGTGTTTACAAAGAAACTCGTGAAGTTTATAAAGTTGTAATGCAAACTTGTAACATAAAATTGCACAAAACATTAAATGGGGAGTTGCAAATCAAGAAAGCAAAATAAGAAATCATTGGCCATGTACCAGGATCTATTGTTAATAAAACAATGGGATTGCAACGGAAAGGAATCAATTTGAGCTGCAAACAGACTCACTAAAAGCTTCATTCATTTTTGCACTTGTCTTCCTCAAATATAAAAGGAACACAAATGCGAAGCAAAGAGTACATAGGGCACCTTAATCAAATTCATGTGGTGTCTTTATTTTAATAAATTTGACTGTAGTAGCATCTACAATACTTCAAAGAAATACAATAACCTTTACCCACCTAACAGTAATGACAACCATTTAAGTGTAACCTAGATTTTAGAAAAGAGGCACACCAGCAAAAAAGTATAACTGTTTTTACTATAAAAGGTTCTGGTACAATAATAAATAAGACAGCTAAAACTTAATTCTAAATATCAATGCAGGTTTAAGGAGAAAAAGAAGAAACATGATTGCTGTGTAAACTAAGCACCCTTCCATGCTAGTTCACGTTTCCTGAGATATTTGGTCGAGTCATTTGACTTGACAAACTAAAGAATGTACATAGATCCAAAAGGAAGAGAATGAAAAAGAAAAGAAAACGAAAAGAAAATAAGGATAAAATACTAAGATATTCAAACCTTACTAACCTTTCGCTGGTTCTACAAGCAGGACCTGAATTTATCTGATCAACTGAAACAACATCATTTTCTGCAAGAAACTCTATTACCTGCAACAAAGCAAAGTTGTTAGCCTTTAGTAGTCAACTGCTCTGATTTCATTTACAGGACATCAGAAATAGTTGATAATGCAACAACATAACGGCATTGGCTGATATTACACCCACATAAAGCATAGGATCATTATAGTATATTAACATAAGGTTACAACCATATGTCACAAGCATCCATTAAAGGGCATGATGATATTTCAACTATTCTATAATTCAACTATATGTATGATTTCAAGACCACATATATATGATTTCAAGCATCATCACTTGACTATGGATTACCATAGCTACCTTCTAGTACACTGCAAGTAGTAAACAGAGCTTGTCGATTTTGTCACTGGCATTCTTGACTATGGCCTCAGAAGCATACAGAGTCAGTCCACGTTCTCTTCACCTCAGTGAATTTTAGCAGGGAAAAAATAGGGGGAAAATAAAAGAATAAAAGTAAGAAAATTAAGAGCGAAAGAAACAGGAATGCTTTTAAAAGAAAGAAATCAGAAAACAAAGAGACAGAATTGTATATATAGGAAACTGAATATAATATATATAAGAGCAGAAAAGATAATTTTATTAATGTTCAACAAATGACCACAATAAATTTAGATCATTGCCTACAGTACATTGTTATAATTCTATTATTATCACGGGAAAAAAAATGATCTGGCAAGCATTCCACTATCCATGCTTTTTATCCTACTTCAATACTAGCTACGCCCCACCTTGTTTTCAACTCTCTTGCACTATTTCCCCTCTGCTTCTTGTCTAGCTCTGTCCTATGTCCTATGTTATAGAATCCACCGTCCCATTTTGGATCTGTACAGATCCATACCTAGTAAAGATACAACCCAGATCAATAGCTGTACATGATATGGTTTGGATATGGCCTTGAAATGACCAGACTTGTATCCATTAAATCCACAAAAACAAGGAAAGAACATAAAAGAAATTGAAAACAAAAACCCTAGAAAACAAGAGGAAAATAGCTTTTCAAATACAACTAGAAGTTAATGTGTAATCATTAATGGCATTTGTTTATGATATAGTTGTAAACAATATTTTCACTATATTAGTTATTCAACGCTTTAAAAGAATGAGGAGGACACTGTTCATTTTCATACATTCATAGCATAACATTTCAATTGCATAAACAGGATCACTAGAAGAAAGACAAAGCACAAAACAACAACACGGAGTTTAACCTGGGAAACTCAAATGGGAGAAAACCCAGCAACCTTCGTATAGAGATGATAATCCCGAGATCAAAGTACAATCATAAAAGAGAAAAATGGAAAATATCTTCCAAAAGTAGAAACCCCAAAACAGACTTCTTCTCCAGCTTGTGCGAACTTCTCTCTCTCCCAAGTGATGCGAAATTGTGAAGTGGCGGAATGAAATAATGAGGTGACATAACCTCTTATTTATACAAGTGTAAAACTCACTTTTACCCTAGGTGAGCCGACTTCTCTACTTGAATGGACCGACTTCACTTGGGGGGCAAATAATAATTTATTTTTAATCTTTTACTTTTCTTCTTTTCTCCCCAAGGTTTACATTGATTCTTTCAAGGGTTTACATGGTCATTTACATCAAGTTCATCTCCCTTAGGAGGTACAATTAAATACAATAAAAATTACAATAATAATATCTTCCGAAGTTGCACAAAATCCAACACCCTACTTTATGGGGAGATGATTCCTTGTTTATTGCTTCCCAAAAACTTGCCCAAAACACTCCCTTAACATCTTCCATCAATGCTGATCCAAAAATTCTTCCAAATCCCATCAATTTAGGAATTAGATTTTTCATATTTTTCACTATTTTGGTATTTTTTCTCATTTTTTTTACTTTTTTGACTTTTTGTGAAGTAAATGAAAAATAAAGCACTTAACCACTTAGGAAAGTGGGTCTTGGGGTATAGTAGGTGCTCTGAGCTTGAAAATGAGCACCCCTATGGCAGAAAATACCCCCAGACCACACTTTTATCACACTTCTAATTTTTTTATCAAACCATTAAAAAATGGCTTGATTTTATAGAGAGATAATAAAAAAATCTCATAACTTAAAAAAAAACCTAGGGGTACCTAGCACATGTCCATACGACTCAGCATTAATGCCTAGCATGGTTTAATACATTGACACTTATGCTCTAATAACCTTCTAAGGCCTAAACACCACACCGACCACCCCAACTTTGGAGGCATGAGTGAAAAACTCGAAAATGATTAGTCGTTTGTTCAACAACAAATAATTAACAAGGAAAAAAACACTCTGGACTAGTCGGATTAATGTTCATGTCCTAGGAAGCCGTGTCTTTTACATACAGATACCATGCAGCACATTTTACTGCAATTTCCCCAAGGGGGTATGAACACGTGGTACAAAAAAAAAGGGCCTAGAAGGCCTGATGGACTTCTGAACTCTGATGATGAACAATTAGATTGTTCAAGTCTTCGACAGTTCATTCGGAATCCACTAAGTGCAATTTTAGTGGATAAAATATGGCTCCAATTGCGAGACGTGTGCTCGATATGGACTTCAAGCAAGGAGAGGATGCAAGAACATCGAAATCTCTGGTTTATACAACCTGTTAAAACATTTCAACTTGACAAGAAAAACCTTCAGCAGCACAAGTTTTATGAAGAAGCAAATGAATCACAAATTGCATTTATTCATAAAAACTAAAACTAAGGAAAAAGGTTATTATTCCTAAGTACTAGAAAAAATGCGTAAAGTAAATGCTCACTTTGAGGAGCTTATTTTCGTACTCTAAGCATGATATAAAGCAAAATGCTAAATGTAATCATAAATCCAATGTAACCATCTAAGAATTTTATCAATATAACAGTTTTTTGCCTTGTCTTTGGTTATTAGCCAAAGAAAGAATACATTTATCAAAAAGTGCAAACCTGCATGGATATTTTGGATGGGAGGGCTAGATGGGAGATCATAGGTATGTAATAATAGATCATTGAAGTGCTTCCCCAAATGGTAGTCCTCCTGAAGGTCTCTTCTATCCATGACTGGATAGGACTGAGAAAAAACTCCAAATGATTAGGCAGATGAACTACTTCATCATATTGATCTAAAAGGCTCTTCTGATAATAACTTTTTGTGAAAGCATAAGCCCCAAGCTGCTCCAAATCACAAGGAACCTCTGTATGTGAAGACGATGTCTGAGACTAATCTTCAATTGATTGCATCCGATTTGACTCTTCAATGCACTGCTTCTCCAAGTCCTCATCACTGATACTTGTGTGTGGCTCTAAGTAATATGGCTCGGGATGATAATGTGAAAAATTTGAATGCTCTTCTTCCGTATCAAGATTTCCCAAGATCTCTAAATGAATACTCCCTTTTCTAGTCATGCCATAGATGGGATTTTCAATAAGGCTTCCAAAATTCTCTAAAACGACACTCCCCTCTCTAGACATATCATAAATGGGACTCTCCATAAATGTCCAATAGTGGTCATCAAGACCTCTGTCAAAAATGGGGGAGTCTTCATTAAAATCATCATGCTCTTGGCTATGCCTGTCCTCCTCGTGTTCATAATATTCATCCTTGGAAAGCTTGGTTTCAAAAATATTACAAGGAGTAAAACTCTCCAAACCTTCATAACCATGTGGAGAACATGTAGTATCATAATACACATCCCAAATTTCATCATGAATTCCTTCATGACCTTCTATAGTAGTTTCCTCTTGAGGTAGATCTGGCATACACATGTGATCATCTTCATAATCCTGAGATAGCTCTAGATCTTTAATATTTTCTATTATAGCGGCACAAGGAGGAGCTTCAATAATATCACTTTGATCTTCAGGGTGCTTTTCATGAATCTCTTATTTAGTTTCTGAAATATCTTTTGATTTAGGAAGGATGGCAAGGGAATTTTCCATAAATTCTTTCATATCAATCTCATCTGTATGCCACCGTTCAAGAAACATCTCAAAGAAACTTGAAATGGAGGTAATGCATTTGTTGGGAAGGTCATAGAACCAATTCACCGCATCCCCCACCAAGGAGAAAGCAAAAATGGTCATCAGATCATCCTCATGAATAACATTGAAGTCAACCACCCAATTTGAGAAAGGAAGCAATATGATCAATGGCTGAATCACCACTATTTCCACAAAACTCTGGAGCCACACTATATAGCCCATGATGATCATAGCAATCATTAAAAATATTAATTTATAAATAGCCACACTATATATAATTTTATAAATATTATTTTATTAAAAATACAATAATGAATTAAAATACAAAAGGTGAAGGAATAAACCGTATAAGATTTATTTTAAAATCAAAGTCATAGTTTCCACTTAGAAATATTTTTTAGAAAATACAAATATTGTAGAATTAAAGAATTGTCAATTGTGTGAGTAGGAAGAGACGATGTGCATTTTTTTTAAATTATTCAAAACAAAAAAAATTATAAAATTTAACAATTAGATGTTATTAACAAAAACTAATTAAAACTTGGATTAATAACACTCCAAAAATAATTCAAAACAATGAGATTTAATAAAACTAGATTAATATATCACAAATTTAGTGTTATTTTTTTAAATAATATCTAGAAAAACTTAATCAGCACAATACTATATCTAATAAAAAAGCTCAAGGACTAGAATCTAATAATAATATCTAATTGAAGATAACACTTTAGTTAAAATATCAAATTTGATGATAAATACTTGTATAATAAATTTAATTTAATAGATATGGTAAATATTTTTTCAAATAAAAATCTTGTGAAAATAAACAAATGGATCTAATAAAGATATGTTGATATATAATAAAGCTAGTGTTATTAAATGTCTCCGGTATACTACTTTCAGTTAGGTAAATTGTGAGGTTTCGGTAGCACAATTAGTTAATTGACGAGATTTAACGGCCTTTTTTTCTGAATAAAATCTTATATTTTTTAATTTTTTAAATTATATCAGAGGAACTGTAGATCGTCGATTCTGCCCGTGACTAAAAATTTGGAGCAGAAGAATTAGAGTTTGAAGTTTGACATTCAAGTTTGTTCGTCATGAGAGACTAAAAGAAAAGCGAAATTATTTTTTAATATCTAAACTTTAGAAAAACATTAGAAAGTTAATTAAAATAAAACGAAGTAATTGGAATCATCGCTATGAAGGAATATCCCTACCAGCAACTGTGCGTGAGGCAGACATGGCGCGAGTTTAACATAGACGCGTGTAGACAGGGTTTTCCAATCGTCGAAAGAAGCCTTCAACCGATCGAACAGACAGGATCGAGTGGAATGCTGTGAAGCCGAGACCAAAAGAGAGCCCTGGTTTTGGTATCCGTTATTGTGGTAAAAGGAAGCCCTGTTTTTTAGACCACCCGTTATTGTTGGCGGCCGCCATACGAAAAACGGAGCCTAGCATCGCACGGTAACGAGGAAAGACAAACCCGATTTTGCAGAGTGCGTGCCCTAGCAATCAGAATTCCTCGACCCCCACACAACGAAGCAAATATAGAGAATAGAAATATACTTATGAATTCTCCTGGGTTGGTTCTCCTCAATTTGTCCGAAGAATTCCCCATTTCTATATATATAAATATTTTTATTTTTATTTCAATTCATATTTATATTTAGTTAATATATATTTATTAATATTATTATTTGCTATTATATATATATATGATGATGATGATTTTCTAAATCGTATAATATTTAAACTTTTATTAATTTGATTTTCAAATTTACGTAGACAAACTGCTGCAGATCATGTGCAGATCATTCAGTTTACAAACTCTAGGCCTAAATTCAAATTTGGATTAAAGATTACAACTGATTAATTTGTTCATTTCACATGAAAAATTAAAGCCAAACAAAATTAAAATATATATATAAGAAAATCTTCTCACAACTCACTTGTTTCTTTCCGAAAAAGAAAACCATTTTGTTTCCCACTAATTACGCCGTAAAACAAGCGATTGATGAAAGTGACATCTGTACTCCATCCGTTCCTCCCTTTGCCGTTTTCCATTTTGCCTTTTTCCTTCAGCCGAGGTTTCCCTCCACATCGATGCCGTCGGCGGACGTGTCTGTAAATAGCAGAGACGCTTGGCGTCGCAGCTGGAGGAAACAAGGAAGTCCCTATTTTTTTTAGGGCAGACGCGAAGTTTCAGGGTACTGCATTGTAAGAAGGCGAAAGAATGTGTTCAAATGAAGGTGGAGTGCATTATTATGAATTTGAAAGTGTGTTCGAATGGAGGTGGAGCGCATTATTATGAATTTGAATAGTACAACATTCATGCAAAGGAAGTGCAGAGATTGCAACCAAGAAGGCGCTTAAGAACCTATGCGGCAAAAACAACACAGGCCATATACATTAAGGCGAAATTGTACATATTTTTCTGGTCCCTCTCTACCACTCGTTTTGCATGCTTCAGTAATTGTTGTATACTTACCACTACCGTCCTGGGCCACCGTCACAACCATAGTTATCAAATTCGGCCAAATCAACCCCAAAAATTTGAAAATTAGTTTCATGGCCAGTTTCCCATCACCTTTTGAATCTTGCCAAGAGAGCAATAAGAATCATCATTAAACTGCTAAATAGTGTAACAGCTTGGCCAAATTTAGATATACTGCAAAGAATCATAAAACAGCTAAATAGTGTAACAGCTCGGCCATATTTAGATATACTGCTTAATTTTTTTCAGTATTTACAAAATATTTACACCTCGAACTTGGTAACTATGGTCATAACATTGACAATTGTTTAAAAAAAAAAACATCATAAAAGCCTTCTTCCATCCGCAACAGACAACCATGAAGGCCACCCGTCCTCCACGGACTGTGAAAGAAATTTCTCATCAATTTCATTATGAGGTTCATGTTTGTCGCATCAGATGAAAGAGGGCAGCTGGGGATAAAAGGCTTCTTGAAATCTTTGCCGAGGACAGAAATATTTTTGACAAAGAGAAAAAATTACTAACAACTAGTGACATTTTATGTACACTCGGACTCGATAAGTTTTGGAGGCTTCCGCTCGCCTCCTGGAGATTTTGGAGGCAGGTATAGCCTGATTAGTAAGCGCTGCACTAACCCAAGACTGCATGTCAACCGCCTATCTCCATGTCGTCCAACGTTAGATCGAACCGAACAATTGCATGCAATCTTCAAGGGCATCGAATTCTCTTCCGTTAAAAAACGGCCGTGCGATACCAGAAATTTATTTCAAACACATTTTGCACTTCTATAATGCTCAGTCTGAGAGCCATCCTGCCGAGATATGTGTAATCTACCTGCAATGGTCCAGCTACAAACAAGCTGGACATTGTTGAAACACAAAATTGCGGGTCCAGTCCTCTCTTTTTATCTGTGATCGATCAATCGACGACTTTCCCTAGCTCTAGACGATGAATGGATTCCTAATGCACATTATCTCCCCTTACCTTTCGTGGCTCTGTTTCCATGCAACCTGGCCTACCATCCAGTAGACCAAAGGATTGGTTTTTTTCTGTACGGGTAACCGTCAACCTCAGCTTCTTATTTTCACGGCCACTTTCGCTATTTCACATGATAAATATATAATTCCACTTAGATCGCACACTGTGAGGCAGTGTTGGCGATGAAAATTTTGAGTCCCATTTCTTCAATTATAATGGATTCAATTGCACAGTGCAGTGCAAATTTTCTTGCACAGTAAATTTTTCACATCAAAAGATCATCGAATGCAATTCACCGTGTTTTCGACATTTTATATTTATCGTTC
This sequence comes from Larix kaempferi, assembly GCA_027924585.1. Taxonomy (NCBI): domain Eukaryota; kingdom Viridiplantae; phylum Streptophyta; class Pinopsida; order Pinales; family Pinaceae; genus Larix; species Larix kaempferi. The sequence continues at coordinate 9,348,081 of BSBM01000804.1, read as the reverse complement.
AATATCAATAAACATATGTGGTCGAAAACTCTCCGATAACCCACGGAGCGATTAATCTGCAGCTTTAAAATATATTGGCCTGAGAATCTATAATCTTTCAATAGAAACTTATGACAATATTCCTTTCAGTTATATGTCTGTGGTTGATTGACTTTAACCTCCATGATAAAATATGTCTATGGTTGATTGGCTTTAACCTACATGATAAAATATGTCTATGGTTGATTGGCTTTAAACTCCATGATAAAAGGCAATATACTTTATGATAAAGGTAAGGAGACCGAAGAAAAGGGTTTGAGTTTGAAGGCATTGGTACTTTGAAGAAGGACCTAGCTTTCGCTAAAAAATTCTCTTTGATCTTTACTCTAGTATAATGTGATCCATACACCAATCCTAGTATCCTAGATCATTTTGTAATATTTATCTTTCTATGTAGTTTTTTTTTACTTTGGAGATATGTATGCGGAAGGTGTAGGGTTATATTTCAATGAACTATGCCCATCGCAGCAGCACTGTACAGTTAAAAGAGAGCTTGAACAAAACACTTCTCATTCATCAGGATAAGTGAAAATTGTAACTATGCTTGGAGAAACATACTTGACCAGTGCGCCTTAACAGATTATGTATTTATAAACATTAAAATCAAGACCAAGACCTAATTTTGACAAAAGTAATTTTTTTCACTGGAAAGAAAAGTAATACCAGTGTTTCGACACTTGGTACTCTTGCAGGGTTTCGGTTTCAAGCTGTGTGACACGAGCTCACACTTTTGCAGGGTTTCGGTTTCCAGTTGTGTGACACGAGCTCAAAGTGAATTGCCTTGGATTTTTTGCGTTTGTTGCTGAATATATGTAAAAGCGTCCATTGCAGACCTTGTACTCTTGCAGGGTTTCGGTTTCAAGTTGTGTAACACGAGCTCGAAGTGAATTGCCTTGGATTTTTGTGTTTGTTGCTGAATATATGTAAGAGGCTCCATTGCAGGTTGTCCCTAATGATCACGCAGAGCTTTTATCTGAGCATTGAAGCAGTTTTTGATTGGTTATGCAAACTGTGTGCATAAGATAGGAGAGTCGGTGCATTGAAGTTAGTTGCAGACAGAGTTGAATGGGCGTACATTGAATACCCCACGAAGATGAGCTATCAAGCCTCAGTAATTAATAAATAATACTATGCGACCAACTATTGATTCTAATTTTGAATCTGCTTCAGAATTTGGAGATTTTAATACAGGTGGAAGATTTTAGGTTTTAACAAAAAGATATCGGTATATGTTTGTTGCAAGAGAGAAAAGACTCTGTTTAGTGAATGGATTGGGAAGAACGTATCACTCGGAGAACGCACTGTATTGATGTGATTGGTGAACAAATTCCGCTAGATATCCCTGCTGAAACGTTGAAAATAGGCACGACCTTGTGAACGCTGAATATAAGCGATATTGCTTATTGCAACAGGGATATGGTAGGAGTTGTTCCAGCCGAAGTAATGCAACCTATGATCAGTTTTTTTGCTTGTGTGTTCTATGTATTTATGCTCCAAAAATTAATTTGATCTTTTATTGCACCGAAAGAAAAACAAGTTGTTCTTTGCGCTCTTTGCACGGAGAGAAACAAAGTGCTCTACCGCCCAGTATAGGGGAGGTGCTCTACAGCCCAGTATGGAAGAGATGTTGTAAAGTTTGTGATGTAAGTTTATGATGTAACGTTTGTTACTAACAAAATAATTAAAAAAATTCATGTCGGCTCATAAAATAAAAAATTATGGAAAGTATTTTAAAAAAATCCATCTTGATTCATCAAATAAAATATTATGAAAAGATTAAAAAATAAAATATTATGAAAAGTAATTAAAAAATAGATGTTCGTTTATAAAATAAGATCTTAAAACTTAAATTGGGATCTATCAATCAAGAGATATCAATCAAGAGAGATCAAATTTCTTGTGTTTAAATTTAAAAAAAGAAATACACCTCAAGAAATTAGATCCCTCTCAGTGCTTGATAGATACGAGTTTAAAATGGATCTATGCTGGTTATGTTTAAAGGAGACCTGGATTGTAAACTCGATCACGGACCCAAGTCCCCAGACTGATTATCTATGTAATTGCCCCGAGCTGATTATCTATGTGATTACTGATCTTTGGAAAATAAAAATATCCTGGATTGTAAGAATTTGTGAAGAAATTATGTATTGCCTTTGCCTTGATTGAGAACTTATTGAATCTGTCCAGCCTTGTTTTCAAAGGTTGCAAAATTAATCAATTTCTTGGAAGGTTGAAATACTTCTCTATTTGTTTTCAAAGGCTGCAAAATCAATCAATTCCGTGAAAGGTTGAAATACTCCCTATTTTTTTAAGATTTAATATTTTTTTAAGATTGAAATGTTTTAAAGTTGTTTTTAAAATTTGAAAGAAGGTTGAACTATATTTTTAATGTTGAAATATTTATTTTAAAATTTGGTTGGTGATGTTACTTATAAAAGTTTTGAAAAAAATTTTAAATTTTGGAAAAGTCCCTCCAAACCGTTTTTGAAAATTTAAACACTTAATTATGAAATATTTATCTTAAAATTTGGTTGTAGATGTTACCTAGAAAAGTATTGAAAAGGTTTTTGGAGGTTTGGAAAAACCTACACTTATGTATGACTTATGAAAAGTTTTTAAAATTTGGAAAAGGCTTCCAAACCGTTTTTGAAAATTTAAATACTTAACTATGAAATGTTTATCTTAAAATTTAGTTTTAAATGTCACCTAGAAAAATATTGAAAGGGTTTTCGGAGTTGGAAAAAACTTTTTGAAAATTTAAATACTTAATTATGAAATGTTTATCTTCAAATTTAGAAAAGTATTGAAAGGGTTTTTGAAGCTGGAAAAAACCGTTTTTGAAAATTTAAATACTTAACTATGAAATATTTATCATAAAATTTGGTTGTAGATGTTACCTAGAAAAGTATTGAAAAGGTTTTTGGAGGTTGGAAAAAACCTTGGGTAAACACATGTATGACTTATGAAAAGTTTTTAAAATTTGGAAAAGCCTTCGAAACCATTTTTGAAAATTTAAATACTTAAATATGATATATTTATCTTAAAATTTGGTTGCAGATGTCACTTAAAAAAGTATTGAAAGGGTTTTTGAAGTTGGAAAAAACCGTTTTTGAAAATTTAAATACTTAACTATGAAATATGAAAAGGTTTTTAAAGTTGGAAAAAACCTTGGGTAAAAACTTATGTATGACTTATCACGTTTAAACATAAATTTTTGGTAAATAAGATTATTTAAAAAATAATCTAAAATTCTTTAATGTTGCAAAAGTCCTCCTAAACCATAGAGTTGAAAAGTTCCCAAAACCGGATATAACTCATGTAATGTATGACTTGTCAAATTTGAATTAAATTTTGGTTGATGCTATTACTTGGTAAAGTAATCAAAAGTCTTTTGAAACATATTGTATGACATGTCAAGTTTAAACTTTGGAAAAGTCCTCCCAAATCTTGGATAGAAACTTAGGTATGACATGTCATGTTTGAACTTTTTGAAGGTTGTAATACTTATCTTAAAATTTAGTTCGTGATATTACTTGGAAAAATATTTTGAAGGTTAGAAAAGTCATCATCATCTCTAGGTAGAAATTTATACTTATGTACTATTTGTATGTTTAACGTTTCTGAAAGTTAGTAAAACTTCCACTCCTGTCGAATGTCTTTTGGTCTTGGATTGCTAACCAATGTTTCATCAAGTTTCCATGATGCATGGACACAGGAACAACGAAACGCATCTGAGGTTCATGTAGAAGTACCCCCAAGTTTTACGAAACTTTGTTGCGATGTCGCAGGTCAACAACATAAGGGACCCCACCTGAAGTACTAAAATAAATTTATAATTATACTACCACCATTGTATTACTAAAATAAATTTATAATTATACTACCACCATTGTATTTTTTATTATATTTAGAGAACTGACAAATCATAAGATATAGTCTCATAGATCTAAGTGTTAAGATAAGATGATAACGCATACAAGCTTACACCATATATCAAGTGAAAAAGTGGAATATATCAAGTGAAAAAGTGAAATATAATCATATTCAAATGAAAATTGTGAATTCTTAATCTGATATATCAAGATTCAAAATTTTAAACGTATGATGACTTAAAGAGCCAAATCTCCAGCAATGTCTCCAACTTAACAGTTTCTAGCAGCAATGTCTCAACAACAATTTCTCCACTATCCACGGTCCAACGCCCTCCCTTGTTGAACATTTCAACATCCAAGAGTTGAAGACTCAAGCATAACACACAGCCATGAGATGAAGGCTCTGGCTAACACATAGTCTACAGGATCAAGCATGAAGTCGTCCACAACTCAGGGGTAATGGGTTTAGGACCTAGGTCTCACACAAGTTGAGGTAAACTAGAACCCTCTCACACAGCAATAGTCTCATGCCATCTGACATGTCACACAAAAACACAGCCACGCATTGCCGATGCCTCAAAAGCAGCAATTTTAGATAATAGATGAATAGTAAGAGCAATATCTATGCCCCTCTATAGACTTTCGGAAGTAATCACCTTTCTACAATTGTTCATCGATCAAACATAAAAGGCACAATTCAGATATGCAATGTGCTTTGAGGAGCAATCATGAATTCCAGGGCCAACATCCTCCATCCTTCGGATCATGATGGACCGAGGTGACGGTGGGACTTAGTATCAGAACAGTTTGGACTCCTAACACTCAAGGCCATTGGGAAGAATCTGGTAATGCAGTTTTGAGTACTTGAGGCAGTGAAGGGGCAAGCAACTGAACTGTGTTGTGCGTGAAGGATCCGCAAGGCCCTAGTGGGAATAACTCTGCCAACTATAGGTCTGGAGGAGGTGCTAGGTCTTGCCAATCTAGGCAGAGATGCTATTAAGGAAAAAACTACGTCGGTTGGTCCTACATCAAAGCTTAGCAGCTAAAAGCAAACCTCACAGAAGCAGCCTCTTAGACTTGTCATGTATCAAGATGTGGAAAGGAGAGTAGTTTTTCATGCTTAGTGGAATTGCAACGTAGCTAAATCCTTTTGGAGCTGATGACAGGAAAAATTTAGTGTCCTTTTCACAACCGCTTTGAGATGGTGAGGTTCCCGATAAGGAGATAAGTGGATGATAAAATAACACTTTCAAGGAAGTTTAGAATACCATAAGATTGACTACAATTTCTTTTCTCTGAAGAAGAAGTAAATTAACACTTAGACAGGACTCCTCCCCTATGTAATTGGAAGAATTAAATAGTTTCATAATAAATATTAAAACCAGCTAATCATGTTATGGCTAGAATTCAGTTCTTTAAGAAAAATATGAATAGCTAGCAAGTGCGGTGACAAATATGTTGCCTCTTTTAGCATATGCTGGAAGAGGGCACTCTATATATAAAGATTTGAATAAGTTATGTATTATTTATATGGTCTAGCCATTTATTGAGTCAATGGTTGACTCTAATCCAAGTCATACTTTTGGGCCAAAAGAATGTTATATATATATATATATATCTGTGTGTGTACAACAATGTCAATGCAAGCCATTGGACACCAAATATGTGAAGATTGTTGATTTCTACTGCATGTAGAAATAATACATAACTTATTCAAATCTTTATATATATATATATATAAAAAGATTTGAATAAGTTATGTATTATTTATATGGTCTAGCCATTTATTGAGTCAATGGTTGAGTCTAATCCAAGTCATAGTTTTGGGCCAAAAGAATGTTATATATATATATATGTGTGTGTGTGTGTGTGTACAACAATGTCAATGCAAACCATTGGACACCAAATATGTGAAGATTGTTGATTTCTACTGCATGTAGGGGTGCAATTAGGAAAAACCTCTTCAACATACATAAAGTATAAATTATAAGATGAATAAAACAAAAGTTCTGACACAAAAATACATGAACACTGAGGCTCTGAACAGCCTCTATAGACCAATTATCATAAAACTATAATTATATGATAAAGATTGGCATCCCTGTAAATAACATTGGGTCAAATTGATTTTGAAGCATTTGATCTTAAGCCTAAATCTAACGTCCAACTCATTAGACAAAAATCGCCAAGTCCATGAATATGAAGTTCGCTGTCTTTGTCAAATGTCTTAAGCATTTGTTATCATTTGATATTTTAAATCAGTTTGCACCGTTGGAAAGCCTATAAGATTCCCAAAAATATGCCTTAAGTAGCACTTCAGCCTATGTATCCTCCCATTTATTATCGCCCCACAACAATTACATCCTACTTTCCCTGTGGACACAATGGCATAATAGTTCCATGCAGGCCACTGATTTAACACTGTTGAGTAGCCAACACAGGCAATGCAATTGTCAGACTGAAACATGCATAGTAACAAGGTGGATAAACTCATTAATACTACAGATTTCCTAAGAATTCTCTGATTCTTGTATACAAAGTAACAACAGTTTATTTTCTAGTTTTCTTTCTTAGAATCCCATAATTCCCAGCTCAAGGTGTGCAGAGGGAAGGGGTACAAAGTTGTATTGCATATATTATGAAATGCTGAAAAAGATATTCAGAAGTGCTGAGTTGGAAAACACTGCAATTTCTATCTTCTCCGTGTCAGGTCCAATGGTTTTGATTGCATCTCAAAACACTCTGAAATGGGGGTCCCACTTCAACTTTTATTGTTAAAATTTAAGCTAATGTAGACATTAGCTAGGCCAAGTCATACCAAGTCAATGGTGATGTGGCCTCTGACCAAATCAACCACCAACATTGACCAGCTTTGTTTCAAAACCAGTCAGATTTGCCCAAGTCTAATAACTGCTTTGAGGTGATATAAGTAGCACTTTCATTCAAGGAAATATACATAATTAAACAAAAAAAGAATCCGAGTGTGTATGGAAAACCACATTGCTGACCTTGAGCAATTTGCATACTATTGGAGTCTTGACGTAGTTATTACAATTCTGCTTCAGTATATTATGCAGCATTTGCAAACCTGCACAAACCACAATGGTAAACTCTTAAAACAGATCACATCAGTGGCAGAAGCCAGGTACAACAAATTAGATAAATCAAAAAGTAAAGAAGTGCTCGCAATAGGACACCATAACATACTTCTTACCATTTTTATTCATTATGTCAATTAAAACTGTCTGTGACCTTGTCTTGAGAAGAGCATCCAGTACCATAGAAACATCTCTTATGCTAGAGACAATAGGCAGGTTAGTATAGTTTCACTCGTGAATTAATGATACAAAAACTTTAATATAAAGCATCTTCAAGCTACGTACATGTCTAAAAGGACAATAAAACATGGCAGTTACTAACCTGTGAGAAACCTCTCCATGCTCTGTATCTCCAGATGTTGCCGTTACAAGTAATAGCTTCAAATAATCTTTTGCAGCATCCTGTTTGACAATAACCTCACTTTAGATCATTCTTTCCATCATCAGATGCTACAGATGTGAATGTTGATTAGACTCCAGGATAAAGACAAGTGCGAGCAAATACTTTTGAAATATAACCTTTCTGATAAAAACATTTTGAAAGGTTCAACAGTCTCAAGCACAGATGAGATCTAAAAAACATAAAAATATTACGACTTCCAACTCTATAGAAATGGCTAAATGGAAGACTAAATATAGACAAAGATTATGACTTCTGTGGTTTCAATGAAGAAGAGGACACAATAGACAACCTGTTTTCATTCAGTACCCAGTCTCACAAGCACTTGCAAAGTTGCAAATAAAAACAAAAAAACAGAGAAATTAAGAGAATTGTTCACCACATGCAAAAAAATCACCCGAAAAAATACCTTGCTTCTTTGTAAGTACATGATCCATTCTCTGTTCTGATTTGATGATAGTAAAGACCAAATATATTGCAAAATGCACTTCAAATGAAAACCAATATTTTTACACTGGGTTTAGGAATCTCATGCCAAATATTACAAGCTAAATTAACACTAATAATTTTTGTTATCCACTGCAATTATTTCAAACATTATTGAAGTTTCATATTCATCTGAAACCTTGAATTATAAAGCATGTGGACATAATTCAAATCAATATTGATGTCTCCCCAGGTTGCAGCATCGGGCAGACATTCTTCCAGATTGGTCATGCTGATGTGACCAAGGAAGATTGATACATTCACCCTCGGAGCCGAAGTCATATGGCTAGAGGTGAATGCGCCCGGTAGGGGCAGTGCTTCTCCCAAGTCATATGGTGTGGAAATGGGCCCCAAAGTGCTATCACATTGCCTGCTCCGTGATGGAGTGATCTATTCTATATTAGAGTGAGTTGACTTGTTTATTTAATAGGGAATTTCATCCCCTTGTGGAATATACAAGTCTAATCTAATGTTGAATTTGACATAGGCTCTAAGAAGTGTCCAGGACTTCTTAATGTTGATCAAATCAACATTAGAGCTCTATGGGTTAATAGACGTGCATGTGAGGAGATGATCATCAACAAGGACAATTTTTATATGATGAAGAAATACCCAAGAAAACAAGTCAACCATTGAAGAAGTCCCAAATAGCATTGAAGAAGCCCAGGAAATATTGAAAAAGAAGAAAGGACAAGTAGGCCCTGAAGATAAAATGAAAAGTGGAAAACAAAAGTACAAGTCGGCCCCATAAGAAAAATCAGGGTGAAATGAACTGTTAAATAAGCAGCTAACATTTCATTTTCACAATCCAACTAACACATCACAGCAACTCTTCCAACTAATGCAAACTTGTCAAGAAGGACTAGGAAAGACACAAGGAGCTAATTTTTGGGGTTTCTTATCTTCTCTAGACGTTCGCTATCCCTATCTAGGGCTTCTTTGAGAAGGTCGCACTCTCTTGTGGCTAGGGTTTCCTCTTGAAAAGAGGATGAACTTTATGTGCTAGGGTTTCTCTTCAGGAAAGGTAATGTACTTGAATTGGACTGATTTCTTCTAAGAAAAGTTGGTTGGGCTTTCTCCCAAGTTTGGGTTTCCCAGGGTAAAATTGCTTGTTTCTTTTGTGCATGGTTGTGTTTCTATGATGTTTTATTTCTGCTACAATTTAAGTTGAGATTTTCACTGTGCAATTATTCAATTGAAAATTGTGAGATAAAATGAATGTTTGAAATCATTAGGAAATAATTATCAAGATCTGAAAATTGTATTTCTACTGCTATATGAGAAAAATTCAACAATCAACCCATACATCCACGTAAACCAATAAATTGAATTGCTAATTTCTCCATCCTTGGTAATCTGAAATTTTATTTATAAAATCAGATCTAAAAGAATTAGCTATATCGTGAATTTTCCATTTGAAAATCTGCCATGCTTAGAAGACGTAATATGCACTTTCAGTTTCCAAAAGAAATGTAAATACAACTTGTGTAGCTTGTTTGCTGTTAGAGTTTTAGATTTCATGAAACTTCTGGTCCCCACAAAACTGTGTTCTGTCTATCTAAAAGTCTACAGTTCTGCATTATATATTTCACATTGTCCAAGGGAAACCACAGAAATGTTGCAAAGTTGAAAAGATTATTACATGGACTGATTGACTGCAAATTCCACTAAAAGCTTACCTTGTCCCCGCAAATACCACCCGTGGTATCTAACAATTCATTGAGCTTCTCTTCCACTAGAGCAGTATGTGAACCAAGCAGCAGATCCATAACACTGTTAGAAACCCCAAAAATAACATAAAACTGATGAAAGATAAGTCAAGTCCAGGATGCAGCATACCTCCTTCAAAGCATTCTACGTTTGTTGGAACCGGAGACATCTTCAGATTGAAAGCATTTCCTAGACTATAAACTGTATTTGTTTTCTTCATTATACCTAAGTTATTTGAAACCTCGGCCTGCTTCTCAAATAGAGCTGATGAGCATTCACTTTTTCTTTCAGAAGGCTGTGATGAAATTTCTCTTTGTGCAACAATTGCCAATGTACTGCATTCTCTAGTTGATAACATTTTATCACCTTGAGAACCCTCATTTTCACTATCTTCCTCAAGCATCCCAGGTGCTTCACAGTTTTCATCTAACTCACTTGGAACTACAGCTGCTGAAGTAAATGGATCACTACCAATAAAACCCCGACACACAGCAGAACCACACTCACACTTCTTTGCTGTAGCACCAGTTACTCGCAAATGGTTGTAATCAAATGTGAGCTCCTCACCCTGAAAATCAGCTTAACAGTACCAAGAACAAGCAAGTCAAGTAAAAGGGATGAAAGATTAAGTGCAATTCTGCAAGAACTGGAAATACAACAGATTCAGTTTCAGTTCAAATTTTGTGTTGAAACAAGCGTGGAACAAAAAAGCATACAAAAGAAATGAATTAACTCGGGAATCTGCAAACCACAATGTTAACAAAAGCAGGTTGCCCAAACATATGAAGAAGCAGTTATGCTACCAGGAAGTAGAGACAGCAAGGGATACAAATCAGTACAAAAATTGAAATCAAAGGAAGCTTTTATTATCATCCTCGGAAAGCCCAAACAGAATGTGTAGAGGATATGTCGGATGTTAAGAATTTTTGGATCCAATTCATGTGGATACAAAATATATATAAAAAAAAGCAGAAATATCCATAAATAAATACACATACATATATATATATATATGCAAAATAAGTACCATTAAACATGAAATTATCATTCATGAATTTGGAAATATAATTAAAAATATAGAATATAATTGAAACCTTGCACACTTGGTGTGAAATGATGCATCAGGGTTTCATAGGCTTGTGGGAACTGGTGCCTACAGCTAGAAGCGTGAGGTGGGGCCCACGGGAGCTAGACTGCGGGGGTACAGTTACCAAGCTTAGCCAGCTGGGCCAGCTCAAGAATCTGACTGGGGTCCAGGTAGTTTCGCGACTACAAGTATCTTGTATTTGGCAGCTGCAGTGACATAGAAGAATTTCGGACAGTGCAGAAAGCCCTAGGGGCAGCCCAGAAACTGCCCAGAAAATTTGGGTAGGCCCTACAGAAATCTCGGGCAGCTGCCCAGAGAAGACAGATTTGCAGAATAATTTTATCAAGAGGATCTTCCAGTTCAAAGGGAGCAAGCTGCAGCAGCAGTGTATGTGTTTGATCCTGGTGGATGTTTATCCGGAAGTACCTTCCTCACTAAGAGGGAGTGTTAATTTTTGGTAGCTCAAAAGGTACTTCTACGATGGGGGTCTCTAGCAACGTAGAAGGGGCTAAGTGAAACTCTCTAGACAGCCTTGTAATAGTGTCTTTTGTAATAATTTATTGTCAATGGTATTGGAGGGTCCATGGTATGATGGGCCCGTGGTACTAAATGTCCCATGGTATTGATGTAAAGTGATATTATAAAAGAGTCTATGGAGAGTGGTAAGAATAATCAGTCATAGGAGAAAAGGAGATCTATAGTGGTCAGCATCATAGTTGCAAGAGACGGGTTTCCTCTTGTAGTGATCTGTCCATATCTAAGTTTGAGATCTCAGCCTTTCCAGGGAAGAGTCATTTCTTTGTTGTCTATTGGATCCAAGGTAGATCTAGGGTTTGTCTATCCAATTTACAGATAGGATTTGGGGCATCCTCCTGTGTGTTTTTGGTCCAGATATGGAGGGTTTATCCGAAGGACTACTGTAATGTTGTCGTAATCAAATCTTGGAATAAGAAGAAACAAACGTTTGTTGGTTTTCCTTGAAAGATTGGGGTTTCCAAGATAAATCCTTGTGCATCTTGTGTTGTGGTTTTCTCTGTTTATGGTTGCTTATCAGTGTGTTGCACTTATCTTTTCAGCAATTGTGAGTTAATGTAATTATTGGTTTAATTAAAGGTTTGAAAGTGTAACGGTGAGCTAAGAATTTTCACATAGTATCAAAGTGGGTCTGAGAAACCCAACTCACAAGATCAAAATATAATTATAAAAAAAAAGAGGAAGCTAGCTCATACCATACGGCCACAATACAAGCCATACGGCTGGCATATGCAGTAAGAGCCTGCATGAGGAGTTCTGCAACCGTAAATGGTAGAGACGACTATCAGTAGAGATCACGTGGGTGCAGGCTGTCACCGGGAGTCAATTTGAGCAAAGTCGTGATCAAGACAAAGTTGTTGTGATGACAGCAATGATTTCAGTGGCACCAACGAGGATCTAGGACATGGTTGTGTACGGTGGGAGTCATGACAGCAGAGAAGTCGTTGAACTGCAGATCGGGACTCTACTCGCGGAGTTAGCAAGGCAGCAGAGTTGTTGTGCGAGTTGCGTGGAGTGTCAAGTCGTGTGCACAGGAGGAGGTTTTGCGGGCTCGAGGTGGGCCGGATCTGACCGTCTGCAGAGTTGGCGGAAGGCCGCATGTAGAGGACGCTAGTGCAGAACAGTTAGAGCTCGAGTTGGTTGAGGTTTGAAGCCACAGGAGTTGTGCGACTCGGAGAACTGGCAGGCACCACCGAACGGAGTGGTTGAGCACACAGTAGCGTGACTACTCGTTGCGGGCTATGCAGGCCAGAGGGAGTTGCAAATCACAGCCGGCGGAACAAGGCAAGCTCGAGCGAAAGAGATCGGGCCCGGAATCATGCTGCTGTGTACGGAGATCAGTGACAAGTAACCAACGGGCGAAGAAGGAGTTGACTACATAGGCAACAAGCTTGGGCTATGTTGCGGATGTGAGCATGATGGCACACCTATGGCCGTGTGTAGTGAAGGTGAGTGCATCGACTGTTGATAGGGCTGCCAATTGAAAAGCGTTTGTAGCCACCGAATGAAAGTGTTTGCGCCAACTAGAGTGCGGACGCAGGAGCTGGCAGTAGCTGGGAACGGGCCTGTAGACTTGCAAGCAGAGTGACTACGAGTAGACACGGCGCATAACAATCACGTGAAAGAAGTCGAGCAGGTTGATTGTAGGAATGGCAACAAGCAAATCCGATTGTTGTAGGAAGTCGAGCCAGCTTACGAGCAGACAAGGAAGCAGAGAGTTGGGCATCAACAAACTAGCAGCTAGTGACAACGAAAATCGAGTTGATGCTGAGCTGGTTTATGCAGGATGCAGGCTCGACAAGAGATAGCTCGGGCATGGGGAAGGAATTGGCACATGTGTTGAGCTAACGCAGTAGCACCAAGCCGACAAAAAGCTCGGGCAGCCGCCAAGAAGATTCCGCCCAACATAAAGGGCTAGTTGTAGAAGCCGCAAATACAACAGGAGTAAAATGTTGGGAAACAACTGAAATTCAAACCAGTAGTAAGGCTCATGGGAGCTGGTTCCTACAGCTGGAAGAGTGAGGTGGGGCCCACAAAATCTAGACTGTGGGAGTACAGTTACCGAGCTTAGCCAATTGGGTCAGCTCAAAAATCCGTTTAGGGTTTAGGTAGTTTGGCGACTACAGCTATCTTGTATTTGGAAGTTGTAGTAACATGGAAGAATTTCGGACAAGACAGAAAGCCCTAGGGGCAGCTCAAAAACTTCCAAGAAAATTCGGGCAGGCCGCAGAAAAATCTCGGGCAGTTACCCAAAGAAGGAAGATTTGCATAAATTATTTATCGAGAGGATCTTCCAGCTCAAAGGGAGCAGCAGCAGCAACAGTGTATGTGTTTGATCCTGGTCGATGTTTCTCCGGAAGTACCTTCCTCGCTAAGAGGTCGTGTTAGTTTTTGGTATCTCACAAGGTACTTCTACGTTGGGGGTGTCTAGCAACGTAGAAGGGGCTAAGTGAAACTCTCTAGAAAGCCTTGTAATAGTGTCTTTTGTAATACATTATTGTCAATGGTATTGGAGGGTCCATGGTATCATGCGGCCCATGATACTGGGTGTCCCATGGTATTGCCCATGGTATTGATGTAAAGTGATATTATAAAAGTGTCTAGACTCTATGGAGAGTTGTAAGAATAATCACAGTCATAGGAGAAAAGGAGATCTTCTATAGTGGTCAGCATCACAATAACAACAGACGGGTTTCCTCTTAAGTGATCAGTCCAAATCTAGGTTTGAGATCTCATCCTTTCCAAGGAAGAGTCACTTCTCTGTTGTCTATTGGATCCAAGGTGGATCTAGGGCTTGTCTATCCAGTTTGCAGATAGGATTTGGGGCATCTTCCTGTGTGTTTTCGGTCCAGGTCCGGAGGGTTTATCCAGATAACTACTGTTAGTTTTGTACCTAGGGAAGTGTTCCCCTAGTGACTTTTGCCTAAGTCACTTAGAAAGGGGGTAAAAGGTGACCCTCAGCGTTAATTCACTTAATGAGACTTTATAACATTAAAGTCACTTTTTGACTTAACTTTAGTGGGTGAGTGAATTTTATTTAAGTGATTTAAATAAAAGGTATTTTCACTCTCATTTGATCTCAACCGTCGGATGAGATCTAATCTTCACCGTTGGATTAGAACAACCCTAGGGTTTAGACAAAAAGGCTTGAGGGAGGCATTTGAGCTCACTTTTACTTTTTGCTGAAGGAAGTGAGACATAGAGAGCAGAGAGAATAGCTGGAGGTAGCACGATTTTCGAGGCAGCCATTTGAGCAGTCCATTGGCACAGAAATCGATACATCAGTTTTCAGCTTGGAGAGAGGGCACACATTTCGAGGCTGTTCATAGAAGCATTTATGCGTGGCACACTAATCGAGGAAAGTACAGCAGCGTGATTCTGGGCACTGAAACCGAGACACTCAGCTGGGCACATATCCCGAGACAGTCACGGTTCAATGTATTAAATGCTGGGCACATTTCCCAAGACAAGGGCATGAGTTTCTATGCTGATTCTGGGCACGGTTTTCCAGAATAATTTCTGCACTATTTCCTAGGTCCATACAGTCCGTATGGACTGTACTTGCTGCACAGTTTTCTAGACTGTTTTTGCACAGATTTCGGGACTGTCCTTTGGCACAGAAACCGAGGCAAAAATTGGCACTGAAATCGTGACTGTAGTAGGCACAGAAATCGAGGCAGGTTGGCACAGGATTCAAGACAGTGTTTGGCACAGATTTCAAGGCAGCACTCAGGCACAGAAATCGAGGCAGCAGTTTGGCACTCATTTCAAGATATTTTTCTGGGTGAAATTTCATGGTGGAGATAAGTACATTTCTACTGTAAAATTTATGTACTGTGATTTACTGAAGAAATAATAAACTCTCTCTCTCTCTCTCTCTAACTGGTTTTCCCCGTGGGGGTTTTTCCAGGGCTAGATTTTGGCCAAAAATTTTTGAGTCTATCATTTTCATGGTGTGAATGTTTAAATGTGTTTTTCAGCCTGTTAGTGTATTTTACTGTGTGTTTAATTGTTACTGAAAATTTCTTAAGTAGTTTCCAGTCAATGCATAACCGACTGGGAATGAAAACCACGAAATGTTGACATAAACCAGCAAACAGTAGAGTGCAGAAAATCTTCAACTACTGTAATGTTGTTGTAATCAAATCCTACACTAGGAAGAAGACAAATGTTTATTGCTTTTCCACGAAGGATTGGGGTTTCCAGGGTAAATTATTGTGCATCTTGTGTTGTGGTTTTCTCTGTTTATAGTTGCTTATGAGTGTGTTGCACTTATCTTTTTCAGTAATTGTGAGTTAATGTAATTATTGGTTTAATTAAAAGGTTGAAAGTGTAACCTTGTTCTGGTGAGCTAAGAATTTTCACAATGTGCACTCCAACCTTGCATCTCGTAAGGGTCTAGAATATAACAGTGGGCCTTTTAAAGAATCGGATGTGGATCCAGAATCTCCTGACTTGGACATCTCTCTTGCTACCCTAAATGAGGAGCCTAGAAGTGGAATTGGCCTTCATTCTTCCACTGCACGTTCTGGTACTGAGCGTGCTTCTTGTTCTATTTTTGAGGAGGATTATGACAGTGAGGTTGATGGCTATTGGTCTTTAGTTTTACAGTTTACTCTTTATTTCTATGTTGCATTGTACTTGCAGCCTCATACATGAAGGCTGATTTTCGATATATATGTACTAGCCTCATTTATAAAGGATGTTTTTGGATATATATATATGTACTAGCCTCATTTACAAAGGCTATTTTTGGAGATTACTACTTGCATTATGTAATCATTTATGACTTAAGTTCTATCATTTAAGTTTCATGTTCATTTATTTTAAAATTTTACATACATACATACATACATACACATATATATATATATATATGGTGTTTCCAAAATTTTGGGGGTCGTGTTCCCCCCGTTTTGTCATCATTTCCCCGTTTCGTGCAACTTAATGTATTATATTTGTATATTTCTATTTGTGACTCCCGATTTAAGCAGACAAACTGTAATTACGTCACATACCAGTTTTGGTTGTATGTACTCTTATAAACACCTATAAAGGGTTATAGTGTGTACAACGTGTACAATGGCAACTATCTCACTTCTTGCATTCTTTTGTGAGTTCTTTTCACCCCATACACATGTGACGTATCTAGTGGTAGTCACAGAAGCATCCATAAGAAAAGATATAATCCCAAATAATTTATTAGGACAAAAAAATGTGTATGTTTGAATAGTATAATAGATGATTCAAGGCAATCAAGAAGACTATTTTATATAGTAGCTAATTCCTAATAATTACTGATATATAATTAATTTAAATTTGGTACATTACAAATTTACTTGTCATCCCATCAAGGAAGGCTTCAACTTGAAGCATGTGATGAGATGAAACAAAAAGGTCATCAAAAATCCATGCACTCTAGAAGCATCAATCCACCATAGGTTGACTTTTGTTGGAACTATCCATCGTTGAGGTTCACTGAGATTCTTGAATGGGACATCTTTGACTAGGACTCCAGTTATGTGTTTAAAAGGCTGTATTGAAATTGCAATTCTATGGAATATACTCAAAGTATCGTCATTGTTCATAGTAATGCAAGTAAGTTGCTTGATCAAAGCAGTGAAACTTGTGGTTAGGATGACGTTAGGGTTTTCTTGAAGAAAAATTCTTCCTAATATCCACTTTAGGATACTTCTCATTCACCTTAAGTTGTTTGTTAATATCTTTACTGTATACTTCAGTGGGTTTGTCAACCAATAAAGAAGCGACAAGGTGATTTATAATTTCAATCGAAATTGTACACATTTCTTTGTCAACAACTTGAACTCTATTTTTTGAAAAGTTATTTTCCATCATTTTAATTATTCAACTTCTATGAGCAAGGAGTCATTTTGGCTTTTTAGACACCACAACTTTTAATCTTTTTCTGACAAAAAATTGTCAAAATTCAACAACTCGACCTTATGATATCGCTCCTTATTGTATGATTCTTGATCGCTTTGAGTGATGACATCAAGCATGACATCTATATCTTTTAATGAGTTGACTTCTAGAAGACTTCATTGTAAGTTCATGTAGTGTTATCTTGACATGTTCTTCCTAATAGTGCTCTTGATCTTGCATTCATTTATTTTCATGTATCTCTCCTTTTCTCTACTCAAAAGAGTTTTTTTTTTGTACTGGGGGGGGGGGGGAATCGACAACTAGGGCAGGGCTCGTACTCGCATGACATGGGGTCGATTCCCGTCCGCTTCCACTATACCCCCAAGTGCACCCACACGTCCCGCACACATGGGGCACGGGTAAGCTAGGGGTGATTTGAACTTCTGACCTTCCATTTACAACTTCTCATATCATTACTCATTTACCGATTGCTCTACCCCCCCGCGGGCTCCCTACTCAGAAGAGTTGCTTAGCTTTATGGGGCTTCATTTTCAGATCTGTATCTTTATTTATTGTTATTAGGTTAGATCTAGGAATTGCTACAACACTCCCAATTCGCCTTACACTACTAGTACTCTTTTAGTCTGATTGACCTACTTGTCATTCATTGGACATAAATATAAGTATCTTATCTTATCTTATCTTATCTATCTTATCTTCTTTGTACTATGAGAAAACATCAAAAAAATTGTCTTTAAATATAAAGTTAAAGCACCCAATGTTTCTACCTATGTCCAACTTAAAATCATGTTAGCACTTTCCCACGGACCTAACCTTAAACTAGGATTTTTAAACATAATTGTCAATAGCTAGTGATAGATCCTTTATTTCATACCACTTCATCTAAAATAAGTTCTAGGATTATACTTGGCTCGAGATTTCGTAACTGATTGGCCAATTCAACATTAATGTAATTGTCATTTTCAGGTGCAGTAATAGCAATGAACATATCTTTTCCTCTAGTCGTCCCTTTAAATTTTAAACTTACAAGAAACACTTTCTTAAAAAATGTTATAAGAAAATATTCTTCCTTTATCATTACTAGGATCCATTCCTTTATTTCCGACAAAAACTTTATGTGTAGATATTTCTTTTTCAATTTTACCAATGACTTTTAAATGGTACCCTGACTTTGAGGTTGGAGTTGGGAACTTTTGAGTTCTATTAGTACCTTGTAACTTTAATTATATAACTATCTTATACAACAAGCTCCGAACACACATTGAATATACTTAGGAATCCCATTTTGCTAATAAATCTAGGAGCAACAATATCAACACAATGGGTTCCTAGTTGAACAACTTACAAAATAAAAGGTGGCATTAGGACAAGTTCTAGGTAAAAATGATGCGGTACAAGATGCCAATGTTCTAGTGGATATTGACCATACAACAACAGTAGTTTCAGCAATCCCTTCAAGTCCCTGACGACCTATAGAGTAGGAAATTACCTTAGCCTCCTCATAGTGTCCAAGGCAAGGTTGTCATCAGCACCAAACCCAATTGTTCAAGTATACTTTGTTTCTATGGCAAGATTCTTCCATTTCAGAAAACGTGCCCCTATTCCCCTTCTTCTTTCGAACACATGTTCTAGCTTGACTTTGACCTTGTTACAGCTTGAACTAACATGTATGATTAATGCTTCAAAGAACAAAGCTAGCCCAACTATAAGTTAGAGGGGTCACCCACTGTCACCTCAATGACTCCCTCTCTACACTTTAGGCTGGCTCATCTCCAACTCAAGGGGGGCGTCCCGGGATGGGATTGCTAGGCTATGGCAATAAAAGCACAAGGTGATTTGAACAGTTAGCCTTAGCAAAAGATTAGGTCTTTTTGTAGTACATGATAAAGGGGAGATGGAAGGACCATGAAGACTAGTGCCAATCTCCAAGGCAAATGGAGTCAAGGGAAGCTAGTACAAATAAACCTACAAGAGTGGACGTCCATCATAATTGTGCAAAGAACAAGGCAAGGTGACTCTCCAAATAAACAGTTGCGATATAAATGGAAAGCGGCTCATAAAACAATGTCCCACGTGAGCTAAGTGAAGGGGCAGTTCCTAAAACATGTGAAGGTAGCTCCAAGCAATGAAAGCGAACCAACATGTGATCTCTCCATAATATTTTAATGAGGTGAGAAGACAGCCCTTCCTATGTTACATCTCCATCACAATCATGAACCCAAGGAATGAACAACTCCATTTGAAAAAGGCTCACGATAATAAAAATTACCTCCACATATGCCTCATACCCAAAGAATGCTCCAACAAATACATGGTCCAAGGTGATATATTATGGAGAGGGTGGCCCCATAAAATAATATTTTAGGACATGAACATATGTGCCCCCATAAAGTGGCTAGTAATGTACCCTTGCCACCATAAAAGGTTTGGCCACCCTCACGATTTAAACCATAAGCAACTCCTTAATAAAATATTATAATTGTGAACTTGTGTGCCATCATATGGGCCCCTCCAAAGTGGGTAAACAAGCCTCATAAAAATCAAAGGACTTGGCCCCATGAAATCAACTCAAAAGTGGTAGGAACATGAAGTCATCCATCATGATGCCAATATATAACACTTGTAAGCCTACTAGACCATGCCACATCATCTAGGAGAAAGAAAATCAGTATGAAGAATCACCTTGGCATCAATAAATCCAAGCCTATCTGGGAGCACCATCAACCTGTCCATCTGCTTTGTGATGAAAATCACAAGTGGATGAACATGATACTGAGTGCTTCTCCTCCAATAATGCGCCCTCTTCAATGGTAATAAGGAAGTATGGATGGTATACTGATGGAAGATGAATCCGGAAGGTGTGTACTAGGTTATAATCACCCTCTGATCACAATGGACACTGCATGCAGACCATGTAGTGGCTCAGAAGCCTAAAACGTAAACCCCTCCTCTGAGAAAGTCGCCCATGCAAGGTGGACATCTTTTGGAATCTAGAGATGTTGATAACTTGCTTGGAAGACCAAATAAAGAGCCCCTCTTCCAAGTGTAGGGTAATAGTGTTGCTCCCAGAAGATTGGAGCCAGCATGCAAAAGAAAGGAACCCTGTAGACTGAGATACGAACCAATCTCTACTTGTGCAATTCGCTCATGCAAGGAGGGTGAATCCCCTCACTCAGCCTGATATGTAACTCGAACCCTGCAAGAAGCTGAAGAACGATACGTGATGATGAAAGCAATGTTGAATCTAGATGATCCAACCTGATAGTGACTAGGGCAGATAGATTTCGCTGCCGAAATACACTGAATAGTTGAGTGTGTGCACTCAACCCCAAAATAGCTCACTGAGCTCTCCAAACCGACTTCTCAAATCAATAATCATATAAGCAGACCTTACTCACTCACTTTACCTTTTTTTATAACATTCACTTGCATGACCTAACTTTTGCATGACTAGGTCGCTTTATCTTCTAATTTCCAGTTGACTTGCATATGCAGTGCTTCCGAAGTGCATGGAGGCTCAATGAAGGAGTTCCAGTGCATGCAACATGAAATATAGCTCGTATGTCATGCATGCAAGTGGCCCCTAGTTCTTATGGCCCCTATTTATCTACTGATGATATAATAACCATGATTAAGATCTTCTTATGGTGTAAATGGCATCAATCCTCAGTTAATTCCCTGAACGTCAGTGCCCGCTCGAACCTATGGGAATCAGATAGGTTAGCGGGATGGTCCTTTGTGCTTAAGCAGAAGAGGACATTACATATGGGGTTCCCTGATGGTTAACGTTATGTCATCCATTTTGTAAAAACCCAATTATCCCACATGTAATGAATAAAAGTAGCTTAGTAGTAAAGTAGAGTATAAATATTAAATAGCCATTGAGCCTCATGTAAAGTACCTCTTGGATTTTGGAATTGAGAGTATCTCTTCAAGGATTTTAGGCCAATACAAAGTCCATATGTATCTCGATGGGGCTTGACTTGGCACCCATATCTTCCCAAGAGGTTTTTTTTTCTATTATCTGTAGTTGGTAAGCATTGTTTTAAAGTTTTCAGCAATTAGTCTATAAACTCCACATTTTTGAGAAACATTGTCTTCATTGGGTGAATCACTATGAAAGAATATATAGGATCGAATACATTTATTTATACTCCATTGCAATTCCAGCAAGCCCTTCATTCTATCTGGTCCATCTTGCTCTTTTTCTGTGAAAGGAATCTAAATTAATTTCACCTAGATAAATAAGCTAAATAGGTCATGTCAAAAGGAGTATAACTTCCCGCTCCTAACTCAAAATTTTAATTTTATTATTGTTTTAGAAACTACAGCCCAATGCCCATGAAGCCCAAACTAAATCTCTTCTTCAGCTCAATTTTTGGCTCAAAATTGCCAAATTCCCTCCACTTTATGTACCTCAATTCTTTAATTAGGGTTTTGTTGTCCAATTTGTTTAGTATTTGTTGTCCAAAGTGTGAGGATCCAAATTTAATGTGAGGAGTTCTTCCTTAAATGACTTAAATTGACCTTAAAAGTTATTCCTTGTAATTGATTTGAAAGATATGAATATTATTTTAGTAAAGTCCTTTTTCTTATCCCTTCTTGGAACTTTATTTTTCTTCTATATATATATATATATATATATATATATATATTATGATGTTTGTCAAGTGACTCACTTCACCTATATGATTAATGTGTATTATGAAAAATTGTGACAATTCAACCTTTGTTTTTTCCTTCAAACATATGGATTTAATATTTTCCCTTGATATACATTTGTCACTTTCACCAAAACCACAAATGGATCTGCCTCAGACATGATATCTTCTCCCAAAAACGATGGACATACTTCTTGCAAAGGGCATGATTGGTAGTCATATCAGTGTTTCTTGATGGTGTTACTCTAACCCTGTCTAGCTAAATAAGAGTTAACGCACACAGAGATGCATATAAGATTGCAAAAGAAACATGCCTACTCTCAATGTGTTGTTTTTACGGTTTAATTTAGATATAGATACCATAAGATAAGATAATTTTATTAATGTCCAACAAATTACCACAAAAGTAGGTCAATGGGACTATGTGGCACCATGATGTCAACACAAAGTGGGAGTGTGACGGTGGCTCCTATAAAAGCAAGCAGTAGAACCTAAAATCCAAAACCAAAAAGGAGCTAACTCCAAAGATGGAGAGCCAATCCAGAGGAGAGATGTACAAAGAGAGCCAATACAAAAAAGAAATGTAGAGAGGAGTGGATCTGAGATCTGCGGTACAAAAATAGAGAAAATGTAATGATGCACTGGAAGCACTTGAAGAGTCTCTCCTAACATCTGAAGTTGAATGAAGGAATCTCAAAATATGACTTTGTCTAAAAGGGTCGGAGGAGGGCCTATAAGGGGTAGTGTGTTGCCACCTTGAGTGAGGAGCCAACTGTTGTGACCTGAATGTCATCGTTCGACTACTGGGATGGGGTCGAGACTAGCCATGTCACTGGTGTCGAGCAGAAGTGGAGGTGGTCGTCTGTGTCCTAATTGATTTGCAATCAGAAGTGGTGTCGTCCTCTATCGGTCTCTTGGTTCCCTTAGAGGAAGGGAGCACCGGAAAGAAGGAAGTGATTCACTGAGTGGAGGCTAGTCCTAACTACGAATGTGGTTGGAGGATGAGGGAGCAAAGTCGTTGGCCTCCTCCAAGTATAAGGCCAGACATCTCTAATCGAGATATCTGAAGAAACTACCCAACATCTGAAGCTCTGTGGGAAGGTCATTGAAAACACAATGGAACCACTAACAAATCTCATTGTAGACAAGAAACCGAAAAATGAAGTACTCCTCGATTTTGACCTCTCGAGGAAGACATAACTAGCAGATCTTGTCTTACTGATCGATCTGGTGATCTGTCTTGACTCTCCACCCTAAGGCAATGAGAACCCACCCTAAACTAACCCAAAGGAATATGAAGAGTATGTACTCAATGGCAGAGTGTGTAATGGGGCTGAACAATGAGACCGTCACTTAGATCCATGAAATGTGCAGCATAAAAGGCCATCTTTGGACGTAACTCGCCCTGAGGGTTTATTCAAGTGACCTGCATGAACTATCTATAAATGTTGACTCGAGTGATTCTGTTCAACTTATGCCTAGAAGGTAAGAGGCGGTCAAGCGCGTCAAGGGAACACCTAAATGGAGGAAGCTGATCCATCATAATGCCAAGAGATGCCAAGAGATCTGTAAACCCCGCATACCAAGACCTAGTGCAACCTGAAGGGCTAGCCAAAGCAATGGACTGCGATGAGAGATAGGCCAAATATGAGTATCGATCTCATCCTGTCGTCGAGTCAACAAAGCTCTGAAGACGATGTAAGAGTGAGACAAGGGGAAACACTGACTCTAGCCGAAAGGGGTGGGCACCGAACTTTGCAAGTATGATGGGTTGGGGAACTATCTACTTCCTTGGATTTTATGGCCTTACATCAATGCATTGAATGTTAGCAGATTCTTAATGGCTTCTATAGTGAATATCATACAACAATTTATATATGTGCAAGGATTTTTTTATATATAACATTACACAAGTCCTATGTGAATATGGAGAAATACATCCCCAAGCCGTAGAAGCTTAGCCAAAGTATTTTTTTCACAAGTCCACTTGCTAATCTTGATTGAAAGCGTATATTAAAAGATAAAGCATTACAAAAAGATTGACTAAATTTATGTCCCACAACAAGCATTTAAAATAATAAAAGAAGAAGATTGATTCAATATCTAATGTAACTCTTTTATTCGATTGTGATTTGCATGTTCTTTGATGTTCCTTTAATGGTATGCAATGAACCAATTTCAACATCAAATATCTTTTTGTTCATAGAAGCGCTTTAAATAATTTTACAAAGAGAAAATAGGCATCAAACCTAGATGAACAAATTTTGGCCTATCATTAAAAATCAAATTCCATCTGATGTTGGATAAGGGAGTAAAAAATAACGATGACAAAAAGACAAGATGAGAAGAGAAAGCAATAGAACATACCTTCTTAATGTCTCGTATTGCAAACAAACCAATACAAACTTCTCCATTCACCATCCACTATCCAACAAACATAAAAAGAAAATGAGATACATTTTAAAATATTCCTAAATTGCACAACGATCAAAATCAAACTTTCACATCACAATGGTCACAACAAAAAGAAACATCAACTATTATCTAATACATCACCTACCAAATTTTCAAACTTTTAAGAAAAGATGTAACACCATCATAATATGCATCAATGTTAATCTTGAATTTTAAAAGTTTTTAAATTCGTAACCTTTTGCACCACAAGAATAAAGATGAGAAATACAAAATTATGTAATTGGTAGTACATTGCTACTATAGTTAGCAATTACTATGGTAAACATTCAATTTTCTTGCTACATTGAGTCCAAAATAATGGAATTCCAACACATCAATTTCAAATAACATAATCTGCTTTTCCATGCAATGAGAAATTATCTTCTTACAACTCTTTTCTAGATATACATGTTCCCTCTATAAGATAATAGATGTGTGATGATAGATTAGTAATGAGAACAAAACGAAATAATGGAGATCTAACACTTCAATATTGAATGATATAACCCCCTTTCTCCATAAATAAGAAATTATCTTCTTACAACTCTCTCTCTCTCTCTCTCTCTCTCTCTCATGCATATGCATGAACTTACACATATAATGCATCAACCAAGTGAGGCGAGCACAAGTCTATGTGTAAAGGAAAAACTATGTTGTGTTAGAGAATGATTCTTAATTAAAATATTCATGGCTCTCTTTCCATTAGATAGGGTACAAAGCGCAATGATGATGAAAATGTCTCTCCCTTAATGCCCTATATATTTATGCACATCATAGTGGGGTGTGGACATTTAGCACCTTGGTTCCTTATTCATCCTCCACTTGGGGCCATTGCATATATTTTGTTATATTATGGTACATATATAGCTAGATAATCTTCTTACATAGCAATTGCCCTCCTATGTAGCTAGATAATGGTACATATATTATAGTTTTTAATAGATATGATATTGTGGGAAGTTTGCCATTTTTGAATAGTTATAGTTGATATAAAAGAGTGCTTACAGGCCTCTAAATATCAATAGAATATATTACTTCGAGTCTTAATCCATTTGGGTCTTGAAAGTAGAAAGCATATACAGAATGTAATTTCTCTCCATCTAAAGATGGAATTTATTATTTTTCTATGGAAAAAAAAATATTTGTACCTTTTGTGTCATGCTTCCTTTCACTAGGTAATGAGATATCATTTCAAATGGTATCCAACAATTGAATCGAATTGGGATTTAAAAACATATCTTAAAACTTTGAATTTTCTATTTTAATCTATACAATTTTATTAAGTTATCTAACGTATGTATAACTTCTAATAATCAATCTTAAGCTATAATAACTTATAAATATATATATATATATATCAATGTTGAAAAAGTCGGCATCGGTAAAAAGTTGGCAAGGGTCCTGAATACAACTTCTCGACAACATCGGCGAAAAAAATCGGGAAAAATCAGCAAAAGTCGACAAACATTAAAAAATACAAAATACATTCATTTTTTTTCAGAATTTTAAACATATAAAGCAACAATAACATCAGATAAACACCTTGGAACATAAATATGGAGAAAGCGTTGATATATAGATGTAGTGGATGCAAATAACTCGGAGCGGTTTGATTTCAATGACTCGGACTGGTAAAAAATACATAAAATTTTATAATTTTAATGAAAAGAATATATATTAAAAATTACAAGCTATGATTCCAAACCATTAGAGACAAAATATTATCAAAATGGCACCAAGTGCAATACATATCTAAATCAAAATTGAAAAAACATAATCATCAAAATCATTGTCTATGTTGGGATCCTATTCATCAATAGCACCATGTTCCCCCACCTCTAGGCTCTAGCCCTTGCCTCTACCTCTAATCTCGAAGTTGATCCTCCAAGGACATCAATTAACACCCTACAATTTTGATGAAACTCCTTAATCCAAGCATTAAAATAAGGTAGAAAGAGCTTCCCATGCTTAATAAGTGATTTTGCTTGACTGAAGGGTACATTTTTTATTAAGGTCATGACAGAGGAATTCAATCAACTTCAACAATCAGGCATCGACACCACCAACATCAAGATACATAGAGAGTTTGATGTGCTTCATTAAATTCCAATCCCTTACCCACATACATGATAGAATCCAGTGGAAACATTGCAATCCTGAAATCCTAAAAACCATTAAGTCTGTTGAAATCTGAATGGGATCTAAAATTCTACTTTTTGCATATGAAGTCTGATGAGGTTAGAACCACTCTCAAACATTCTAAAACAATTAATGGTAATGTTAAAACTTAAAAATTTAAGTAAAAGGATGAAAAATGAAAGATAAAGAGAATGTCACTTTTACTTTAAGAATTTAACATCACCATCTAGTATTGTTGACATCAATGTCACTTGTGCAAAACTCATCAAAAATTTAAAAAAAAAAACCCGAGTTTTTAAAACTGTGAAAATGCCTCCTTGGCGATTTTTTCCATTATGGCGCGCTAATTACCAAAAAGTCGCGATTTTTTAGAAAAAGTCGCGCAACATTCAAATTTAAAACAATCGTGATTTTTCCTCGCTGAAAAATTGACTAGAGGAAAAAATCGTGATTTTACCGCTTTTTTCGAAAAATCGGCTACTTTTTCAACGTTGATATATATATATCTTATTCTCTCAATGTGAAAATTCTATCTCACCGGATCTTATACTAAACCAGTAATTAATTAACTCTTTGAATTACCAAAAAAGCAACACACAGATAAGCAACCATAAACAGAGAAAACCACAACACAAGATGCACAAGGATTTACCTTGGAAACCCCAATCCTTCGGGGAAAACCAGCAAATGTTTGTCTTCTTCTTATTGTAGGATTTTATTACAACAACATTACAGTAGTCCTCCGGATCTGGACCAAAACACACAGGAAGATCTCTAGCCACATCCTATGGATTTCACACTGAAGATGCTCCCAAATCCTCTTTGCAAACCGGATAGACAAATTCTAGATCCATCATGGTTCCTATAAACAACAAACAAGTAACTCTCCTTTGGAAAAACTGTGATCTCAAACTTAGATCTGGACTGATCACTACAAGAGGAAACTCGTCTCTTGCAACTGTGATGATGACCACTATAGAAGATCTCCTTTTCTCATATGATTGTGTTACATAAAACACTCTCCTTGGACTCCTTTTATAACTTTACTTTATCTCAATACCATGGGACACCCAATACCATGGGCTCACCCAATACCATTAACCCTCCAGTACCATGGGTTAACAAATACCACCCAATACAATAAAGTATTACAAAAGCACTTTTACAAGACTATCTAGAGAGTTATGCTCAGCCCCTTCTACGTGGCTAGACACCCCCAACATAGAAGTACCTACCGAGCTACAAAAACTAACACTCCCACTTAGCAGGAAGGTACTTTTGGTGAAGCATCCACCAGGATCAAACACATCCTCTGCTGCTGCAGCTGCTCCCTCTAACTGGAGAATCCTCTCGATAAAAAAATTCTACAAATCTGCCTCCTCTAGGCAGCTGTACGAGATTTCCGTAGGGCCTACCTAAATTTTCTAGGCTTTTTGCCCTACCAGAAATTCTTCCATGTTACTCCAGTTGCCAAATACAAGATAGTTGTAGCTTCCAAACTACGTGAACCCCTATTGGATTCTTGAGCTGAACCAACTAGCTATGCCCGATAATTGCACTACCATAGTCCAGCTCTTGTGGGTCCCACCTCACTCTTCCAGCTGTAGGCACCAACTTCCACAAGCCTCACTACCGGTTGACTTTCAATTGGTGCTTGCTTAACGAAAACTGTGTCTACCTAAACAGCGGCTATTTCTCACAACTACTGACTGTCGTCAACTCCAGATTGCAAATCGAATCCTCTGCTCCATCCTTCACTGTCGGCTGCCCCAACAGTTCATGCCTCTCGTGCCCTAGCTCTTCCCAACTCAAATCTACTTCCATTTTGTTGAATCTCTGCGTCTAATCATCGGTGTCCAGTGCTCGTCTGTGCTCCACCCAACCGGCACGCTGCACTTACTTCCGTGGTCTCCTCGCAATTGAGCCCTCTTGCAGCTGGTTGGCGACTCAACCCAGCACTCCACAGCCTGTTCTCTACACCAGCTCCTGTGTTGGCTACCTCACTATCCTACGACTGGACGTTTTTCTAACTGGTAGTTGTATGCGGCTACCTGTAGCCGTTAGAAGACTCCCACCAACAGCCCAATCACTCTAGAACGATCCAGTGACTAGCAACTGGCGGTTTCCCCCAGCACTGGGATTGTTCCTCCGCAACCTGCAATCATGCCCAACTCTTCTCCTACGTTTCTAGCCTGACTGTTGACACTCTGCTGCCCGTCTTCACACCACTGAAGCGTAAGCCTTCCCCACGTTCACCCACTCTACTAATCAGCTCTCTGTTCTAGAGCGATGTGCCCCACACCTCACGCCTAGATCTTTCGTTAAGTACTGCCTACATGACCAAAGGCTTCACGTTCCACAACCACCTCTTGCAAGTGGCCACAACAATGCTTGAGCCCGCTTGCGTCTGCTCTCTCCTGCCTTCACACATAATTGGGCCCAATCCGCTTTGTGCACTTGTCACTTTCTACGCTGCTTTCTGCCCATGCAAGTGCTTCTACCTCCACATGTGTTGCTTCAACACACCGCTCCGAGGGTTTCCAGCAACCCATTTCCAGGTCCTTCCTGCTGGTGATTCCCTCTACTCACCCCAACTTTGGCAGCTCAACACATGGTCAATCACTCACTCGACAGCTCGAGTTCCACTTGCAACTCCACTCTGCGGGCATGATTCAAATGACTCTCGTGCCCAGGATCCTCCCGTGACTCCACGCCTGAATCCGCAGTTGGTACCCAGTCACTCAAACAACCCCACAGGTTGGTCGATCCTTCCAAACCTTGACCCCACTATTAGACACCAAGCCAACAAAATAGCAAATAGTTGAATCTGTATGCTATACAGCATGTTTCGTGGTCGTATGGTACAAAATACCATTCTCTTTTTTTTATTTCTCAATCTTGTGCGAGGTTTCCTCAAACCCGCTCCGATACCATGTGAAAATTCCAACTCACCAAATCTTATACTAAACCAGTAATTGATTAACTCTTTGAATTACTGAAAAAGCAACACACTGATATGACTACCTTCTATTATTCACTAGAGATCTGACTCACTCTTGTCCACTCAAGAGATATGACTCACTCTTGACCAACTAACCACCACAAGAGATATGACTCAATCCTGACTTAGTGGTACCTTAAAACTCTCAATAAACTCCTTTTATAACTTCAATTTATGTCAATACCATGGGACACTCAATACTATGGGCTCACCCAATACAATTGATCCTTTTACATAAAGTATTACAAAAGCACTTTTATAAGACTATCTAGAGAGTTACGCTCAGCCCCGAATGCAGAAATACAAAAAATGCAAAATACATAGTGATTTTGTCCAAGATTGGACGACTCAAACAACTCAATATCCTCATGATCCTGTTGTGAAATTTATAACCCTTAAACAGATCTGATTACAACTTCAGTTTAATTATTTACGTTCAGATATTTACTCGCAAACACATTGCACATGTGAAAATAAACACCGCGACACACTGTCTAAGCTAACCATAAACAAAGAAACCACAACACAAGATGTACCTTGGAAACCCAGTCCTTCGGGGAAAACCAGCCAACAGTTTATCTTTTATTGCATGTTTGTTAATCAACATTTTACAATGACAAGCCTCTGGATATGACTCACCAGATCTCAGACCTCGACTCTCACTGTTCCCAAACCCCTTAGTAGAAGAGACAAACTCTGACAAAGGATATGACTCACTTCTATCATTCACAAGAGATATGACTCACTCTTGTCCACTCAAGAGATATGACTCACTCTTGACCAACTAACCACCACAAGAGATATGTCTCACTCCTTACTTGGTGGTACCTTACAACTCTCAATAGGCTCATTTTATAATTTCAATTTATGTCAATACCATGGACAATAGCACGGGACACCCAATACCATGGGCTCACCCAATACAATTAAACCTTTTACATACAGTCTTACAAAAACACTTTTATAAGACTATCTAGAGAGTTACGCTCAACCCATTCTCTGTTACTAGACACCCCCAACCTAGAAGTACCTACAAATCTACAAAAACTAACAACTGTCAAGGTAGGAAGATTGCGTGAGACAGTTGAAGATGAGTCCATGATGTCAAGATCTCCTGGATCTGATGGTTGAGGGCGAGGGGGGCGAACGGGGCACCTACTTGCTATCGAGGTGTCCCTCTGTATGACCCTAGGGGTGTAGAAGCGAGGAATACTCCTAGCATCCAAGGTCGAAGGAAAGAAACTGTGGATAGGTCATTGGCAACTCCGCTGGGGCTATGAGGGGAGTTGTCGTGCGAGAGGTGCCTTGTTATGGAACTGGTTGGGCCCGATCCCTCTAATGCTCTGAGAAGGAATCGACTAATGTGTGGTTCGACAACTCCGAACTGTGCTCAATAAGATCAATCGGTCTCCCAGAGGGGGAGGCTTAGGGGGGAGGGGGGGACCCGAGGTCTCACCACTCTGCTGTCGAAGGTACTATGGGGCTTTGTCTGTCGCTTGTTGCTCCAAGCTGACTGGTCAACACTAAAATAAGATTCGATCATCCTAGTCCTCTCAAGGTGGGGCAGGATGTGAAGGATCTGTGACCTGTGGTTGAAAATCTCCATGTTGAAGGGGGCGAGGCATCTCTGGTCCTGATACCAGAAGAAGGTGGAGAGGGATCCACGGGAGTCCCAGTAGAGGTAGTGATATCGCCCTCTGATCCTGTAGATGGCACACTTGATAGATCCCATCAAATCGCGGTAGATGGTGATTAGTCTCCACTCGAAGTCGAAGGGAACCAACCCAAAGTTGTCCCAAGGGAATCTTGAGTGAATGCATCCAATGCCTATGCGTGTATGGCAGGTGAAGATAATTCAATCCTCCTGCTCCAATGTAATGTCCTCTTCTACTTAAGCACAGAAGACCATCCCGCTAACATATCTGATTCCCATAGGTTCAAGCGGGCACTGACATTCAGGGGATTAACTAAGGATAGATTCCATTTACACCATCAGAAGATCTTAAGCATGGGTATTATATCATCAGTAGATAAATAGGGGCCACCTGCGTGCATGACATGCAAGCTATATTTCATGTAGCATGCACTGAAACTCCTTCAATGAGCCTCCATGCACTCCGGAAGCACCGCATGCAAGTCAACTGGAAATTAGAAGATAAAGCGACCTAGTCATGCAAAAGTTAGGTCGAGAAAGTGAATGTTATAAAAGAAAGGTAAAGCGAGTGAGAAAGACCTGCTTATATGATTATTGATTTAAGAATTCGATTTGGAGAGCTCAGTGAGCTATTTTGGGTTGAGTGCACACACTCAACTATCTAGTGTATTTCGGCAGCGAGATCTATCTTCCCTAGTCACTAATTGGGCCGGATCATCTAGGTTCAGCATTACTACTATCATCTGGTACCGATCTTCAGTATTCTATAGGTTCCAAGCGATATACAGAACAAGGGAGCTCGCTATCTCTACATGGGCGCATTATTCAAGTGAGGTTTCTTCATATCTCAAGACACAAGGATCCTTTCGTCTGCAGGCTAGCTCCATTCTTCTGAGAGCACCACTATTATCATATTCCTGGAGGAATGGCTTCCTATTCAGATCGTAGAGCAAGTTATCATCATCTCTAGCTTTCAGAAGGTGCATTCTCCCACATGGGTGACTTTCTCTGAGGACCCTCACACTTTATGACCTAGGGTTGTTGCATGGCTTGCATGCAACTACCATTGTGATCAAAGAGGGGATATTACCCTGGTGCACCACTTCGAGAAGCTACATCACCTATCTAGATCATCCATCACTCACTTAGAGAGCTAAAGAAGGCGCATTTATTACAAGGGCGCATTCCTTGAAGAAGAGTCAACTATATCTTGCTCGATCACTAGCACATATTCTGCATGTTGATCTTATATTGACGTACATCAACTCCTCTATCTGATGGTACGTACATGCATAACTTCTATCCCTATTTTGTAGCATTTCTGATTATTTGGGTGATACATCTACATGCAAGCGCATGCATGCTTAGATCAGTACATGCATTCATACTCCCTTCATATACTATGTTATAAAGACTACTAGCAAGCAACAAAACTTCATTAAAAGAAAAAAATATCAGTTTGGGATATTACATTCAAGAAGTGCTCAGGGTAGAAGGACATCTTCGGGCCCAAGCTCGTCGAAGGTGAAGTCCAAGTGACCTAAATGTATAATCTATAGATATCATCTCTGAAGGATTGGTTAAGAACCTGTCTAGGTAGCCAGAGATGGCTCGACGCACCTAGGGAGAATCTGAATGGGGAAGGCACTATGGGTAGATGTTCACTGACTGGAGAAGCCGAGATACCTTTGAAAACCAACCACGTGCACGTGCCCAGCCTGTGGGGTGAACTAAAGCGAGGACCTTCAAGGAGTAGAGTGCAAGGTAAGTGTACCTCTCTCTCCCGATGGTCGATGGTAGAGTCCATACAAGATCAGACTCTGTGAAGGAAATAGACCAAGTGAAAGATGACCTCAAGACGGAAGGGGTGGACATCGAACTCTACCTAGATAATGGGACGCGGGACAGTGTGCTTGCATCGGATGATGCGCTTGAGAAGCAAGGTCTGAACTCTATCCATTTGGTCCCAGTCTGTCTACAGCAAGCTCGATCCCCAGATCTCGGAGGCATAGAGAACCGTGTGTCTAAAGATTGCCTCCACGAGATAGAGTTTAAACGAGATGTCCTGGAAATGTTTCTAGAAGCACTGCCTCTCAATGAGGGCTAGGGAACCATATTCTTTGCTAAGTCGAGACTGGAGGCCCTGCCGCATGCCAAAACGAGGGCTAGTAAACTGTACTCCAGAGTAAATGTAAGATGTGGTGATCTCGATCTCTTCCCCCCGGAAATAAAAATGTAAGTCTGTAAGAGAGCCCTTCGATGCATTGAAGACCATAACCTTGGTTTTACCTAGTTTGATCGTCAATCGTCAAAGGTCACAAAAGTTGGCCAAGGTATCAAGCTGTCATTTTAGACCCTTAGAAGTAGAGGCCAACAACACCCACCAAGTCCTTTGCAAAAAGGAGAAAGGAGATCAACACCTGATGTCCTCTTAGATGTGTTCATGAAGGAAAGACTCCAGCTCGTCAATATAGATGCCAAAGAGGATCGACAAGAGGGGACACCCCTGCTTTATCCCAATAGTACTCTGGATGAAGTCGAAAAGGCTGTGTGACATCCTAGTGTTAAGTTTATATGCTGCAATAACTTAGATTCCTACTTCATTAGCATTTAATACATTTTCACAATAACAACAACATAAATAGGATCTCTGAAAGACACACAATCACAAGGTACACAACAATTTATCTTGGGAAACCCTCAAGGGGTAGAAAACCCAAAAGAACTTCCTCAATATAGATTTACCAAAGTACAATGCCCAAAGAAATAAGTTTCATAAAGAATAGAGACAAAAACAAACTCTAGAGCCAAGATTAATCATCCTCCTTCGCAATCTTCCTCTCTCCTCTAATGCACAATGCTTGAGTAAGTGAATGGTACAAATGAGAGGAAACACTCTCTATTTATACTTTACCTTTTACTTGACATTTAACCTAACTAGGTCTACCTCACTAACTTAATTGGGTCGACCTTTCTAGGGAGACTCAAATAATATTTATATTACATCCTTTTGGGTACTAATGACCCGACTTACAATGGAGGTTTTACCTCATGAATTTTACATGACCTTTTACATTAAAGACATCTCCCGAAGGAGGACTAATACAAGTAGAATATTCTTCGAAGTTACATTATTTCAACACCTAGGGCATTCCACAACTGACTCGCACAATCTCATGATGGAAACTAGAGATATGCCAATGTCGTGGAGTCTTTGGAATAATGTTTCCCTCGACATGTGTGTCAAATGCTTTCCGGAAGTCTACAAAGCAACTGTAAACTTTCCAGTAGCGATGACAAGCCTCCTCAATAATGGTTCGAAGTTTGAAGATGTGATCAATCGTCTAATAGTCAAGGCATAAATCGGCTTCTCTGGCGCCTGAGATGCCTACCCTCTAGCTCCTTAGAAAGCCATTGATGTAACATTGCGGCGTAGAGCTTAGAGAATGTATGGCCCACCATGATAGTCTGTAGTTGTTCAGATTAAAGCTATTCCCTAACATGTGGATCAGATGAATAACGTGTCGCACCCAAGCGGGGGGGAAGCCAAAACAGACCACATGGTTAAATAAATCAGCAATATAGGACTGAAGAGACTGAATGCCATGCTTCAGGAATTCAGCCTGAAGACCTTCCTTGTCTGCTGATTTGTTGTACTCACAGCTCTGACTTCTCTCCTAATGTCCCACTCAGAGAAAAGGTGGCACGAGGAGGGGGGAGAGGGGATACGGGTTGGGGTTTGTCTAGGGATGTTGTAAAGGGAGATTGTGTGGGAAAACATGGTCTGGGGGTCAAGGTCAAGCGGGATGGCATCGTGTCTAGGGAAAAGGGCCCACCAAAAGGCTTTTGGGGAGTGGTGGAGGGCTCCACAAAGTTCATGTCTCCTCCGAGAGAGAAATGTTCGCTTTTTACAAATAAGAAGTCTACAATAGGCTTTGCAAAGGCTAGGGGAGGATGGGGGGTCATGTGTAAGGGTGAAACGAAGCTGTTTGTGGAGGGATTTGCATTCATCATCAAACCAGCAGTTCATGGGACAAAAGTGATCTCTGAAAACTTAAGTGAACACCCTATACAAATAGGGTGGGTAACGGGTAACAAGGTGCATGCACAAGTGTGTGCTCACTTGTATAAGCACCCTTGTACTTGCAAACCCACACACGCACTCCTCCTGATACCCATAGGCAGCCCCCCTAGCACACATCTATGTGGGCGAAAGAGAACAAAGGACTACCAGGGATGTGATGGTTATGGGGGGCACCAAGGTGGTCCAGCTAATTTCCACAATATGGGGAAACGGGTATGAGTTTCCGAAACAGAAATGCATTGGAAACATGACCCCTCAAAATTTTGGAAATGGGGAAACACAATAGATGTGTGTGTGTGTATGGGTGTGTGTGTGTGTATGGGTGTGTGTGTGAATAGCACATTATATTGTAAATTCGAAGGAAAGGCATTATGAATAAATGAGCAAGAACATTTAAATGATAAACATAAATGACAAGATATGTTCCACCAATGCATATATTGTGATCCTCATCATTAGTATCACCCTCTGCTTCCTCATCTACCCTATGCCTTTACCTCGATCCTCCGGGGACATCAGCTAACACCATCCAATTTTGATGAAACTGCTTAACCCAAGCCTTAAAATATGATTGAAAAATCTTGACATGCCTAACCAATGATTTTGGCTTGAGCAAAGGGTACATTCTTGCTAGGGCCATGACAGAGGAGTTCAACAATCAATGCCACCAACATCAGGGTAGATGAAGGGCTTGGTGCTCTTGATTAAATACCAATCCCATACCCTCATATATGATAGAATTCAATGAAATTGTTGCAATCCTGCCAATCCTGAAGTCCTGAAAACTGTTAAATCTACTGAATTTTGAATGGAATATAAAATTCTACTTTCTCTGTATGAAGTCCGATTTTAAAAATTTAACATTGCTATTAATTACCAGCATTTGTGGTCAACCCTAGTGCAAAACCAAGTCAAACCAGGTCAAAATAGTTAGATTTAGTGTTGGAAACACATCATACAGATGCAGATCCGGCCTGGAAATGCATTTCCAGCTGTACGGAATGCATTTCACACACGTGGGATGCATCTGTACACCCGGAAACGCGTTTCCAGGCTGCACCGAACGTGTTTCCGCATTTTGTTGTGGAATACGTTGGGTACGGCACTGTACCCCGCGTTTCCTGGAACATAGTCGTCCATACTCCAAAGTAACACAAAAAACTAAAGAACAATATTAAGAACTGTTTGCATATTTGACGCCCTTTAAATTGGGAAGTTGTCTTAAGAATATCTCCATACAATGGGCTCAATTTAGATCTAATAATCCATTTGAGAAAGGATAATCTCGATAAGATCAAAACCCAGTATTCACAAAGAAAATAAATGAGTGGTACCTGGGTTTTCAATGTTTCCAATACAGTCAAATAAGTAACAGTACTGTATCTAGCCACTAGAACATAACAATCCACAGCGACTAAATAAAATTTACAGGAACATGTTACATAATTACACAGAACAATATATAGATTTAAATTATTAGAATTAAAGCAGAAAGGTTTTTGTTAGCTTGTTAGACAGATCCATCAATGATGCTGCAATGTGAGAACAGCAAAGAGCTTTCATTGATGTTGAGGGCACTTCCAAAAAATCCCTTGATCTTTTCTAGCTTTCTACATCCTGCCAATATATAAGTTCTAAACCAGGTAAATTAAGAATTCATCTTTACCTTCTCTGTGTAGCAGTTAGGGTCACAACTGTGATTGATGAAGCGCCCCAAATTCCCCTTCACACAAGCATCAATTACCTGCAAAGATTTCCAACCCTTTCATAAATATGGCATAAAAAATCATTATTAAACTAAAAATTAAAACATTTGTGAGCACTAGGCCTAAAGATAAATGTATTAAGACAAGCATAGATCCATTTTAACACAGGATCTATTAAGCAAGTGGATCAAAAATAAATGAGGTCCAAACCTCTCAACATTTAATATATGCAGGATCAAGATAAATTTATGCTAGTGTGTGCCTGTGTTGTTTACTTTTTCTTATGTGGGTAGCAGCAATACACAAAGTAACAAACATCTCTTCCACCAAAAGGCTGTAGAGCACCTTACTTCACTTGGTGCAAAAATATAGACTACCCCAACAAATCTAATGGACAACAGCAATTCTTCACTCATACAGGATTTTAAAAGGTAACCTATAGATCCCTCCAAGAGATTCAAAATAAAGTGTAATAGATACTCTATAAGAAGCACTGATGTTCGTATCTCAGAAGCGCTGATGTTTGTAGCTCGGACAAGAACTTCCACACAGTTTTAGTGTCAAACATGCATGAAGTCATCCAAGCAAATCTATTTTGTAATTCATTTTATTTATAGAGTAAAAGTCTTTTAATTAGCAATTGATTCTAATAAAGTGTGATTTTAATACACTAGTAATTTAGACTAATTTCGACCATACATCTCACTGAGAGATTAGGATTTCAACTAAACTATAAAGGCAAGTCAAGGTAGAGGGTGAAGACACATTCATTATTCACTCAAAAGACAGTTTGGCCGGGAGGTAAAGTAAACTCATCTGAGGAGCAGATTTACAGCATCAGGGAGTAGCCAAGTTCAAAAATCGGGCAGAAGGCAGCAGGCAGTTTCATACAGGGCAGCAAGCAGGTCCGTGTAGGCATTTCTGTACATCCATACAGATCCGTACGGATTCCGTACAGTCATATGGAATAGTCTGTGCAACTGCATAAAACAAGTCCATACAACTGTACAGACATGTTGTACAACAGGCAACATATAGCGGTCTGATTTCTTGAGGTTGATGGGCATATTTTCCTCGGTAAGGGTGCAGATTTGCTTCATTTTGAGTGTATTGTACAACTGTAAGTTTTGCATCTGTGGAGGTTTCCTTGTAAGCCTAGATATATTAATGAAAGGCAGATTTGAAGGAGTAAATCATCTGTGTATTGTGTTTTGCTTCCGTTGTTCATAGCTGTGTGAATACTACCAATGTTACCAGATTTGGAATTGGCAATAAATCGGCGAGGCAAAAGAGCAAAGAGTTTGAATCAGATCAATAGAAAATTGGGAAAAAATTGGCAAATACAAAAAATTAAATATATACACATATTTTGAATTTTAAAAAAAAAACATTTTTCATAGATATTCAAAATTGCCATGTCCATATAATGCAAGATATCAATAGATGTCCAAAAGATATAAATTTGATTCGAATTCGAAATTTGTAATGAGATTCGACATTAGATTCGTTTATATTAATATTATTAAAATATATATTTTATTTTATTATATATTAACATATCATATATAGCAATATATTATATATAATAATTATATTTAATATATTTTACATATAATAAAAATAACTAATATTTAATATATATAATAAATAACATTTAGTAAATAATATAACCCTAAGTTGCACGAAACGGGGAAATGGGGACGAGTTTTCAAAACAGGGACGCATTGGAAAAGGGACCCCCCAAAATTTTGGAAACAGGGTGAAACGCGATATATATATATATATATATCATTGCCTATATTCGGATCCTATACATCAATAGCACCCTATGCCTCCCTCCTTTATGCTCTAGCCCTTGCCTCTAACTTGAATCTCAAAGTCAATCCTCCAAGGACATTAGTCAATGAATCAACACCCTACAATTTTAATGAAACTTCTTTATAAAACCGTTAAAATAAGGTAGAAAAAGCTTCCCATGCTTAATAAGTGATTTTGCTTAAATGAAGAGTACATTTTTATTCAGGTCATGACAAAGGAGTTCAACAATCAACACCACCAACATCAAGGTACATATAGGGGTTGATGTGCTTGATTAAATGCCAGTCCCATACCCTCATACATGATAGAAACTGATGGAAACTTTGCAATCCTGAAACCCTGAAAACTCTCAAGTCTGCTGAATTTTGAATGGAATCTAAAATTCTACTTTTTGCATATGAAGTCCGATGAGGTTGGAACCACTCTCAAACATCCTAAAACAATTAATGGTAATGTTAAAAATTTAAGTACTACCAACTACTACTGAATACTACCAACCACTACTGAATAGGGTGATATTTTCATTAGCAAGACAATTTTTTTTGGAAACGTGGCCTTACAGACCACATCCATATCGGAAACGTGTTTCCGTACAGAGGGGACACGTTTCCATCTCGAGAAATGAGCCCATCCGTACGGAAATGTGTTTCCCTATCATACGGTACGTGTTTCCACGTTTCAAGCAGGAAACGACTTGGGGACGTGGGGGGGGTTGCATTTCCTACAACATAGATATAACCTAATTTATAACATAAAACAAAACAAGGTATATAACATATCAAAAATTAACATTTATATAAATTGAGTTGAAATCCGTCGTCGACCACCCTTCTCTGTCCACCCACAGCCGTCGATCACCATTCACTGTGTCTGTTGTCGCATGGAAATAGGAGAGGAGAGAGGTCGAAAATGATCACAAATTTGTCTGCAGTCACGTAGATAGAGGAGAGGAGAACCACATATGTGTATGTTGTCGCGGGGAAAGGGGAGAGGAGAACCACATATGTGTATGTTGTCGCGGGGATAGAGGAGATTAGATAACTCAAAATTGACCGCACTCAATCCAAGGTAGAGTGAACTTGAAAACAACCACCATCCACTGTTGACCACAATCAATCCAAGGAGAAGAGAGATCGAAAACGATGACAAAATCGGCCATCCCAAGTTGAACTCACCCAAAGCATAATCGGAACATTTTGTTACCAAGCCGAGTCAAACTCGTGAGTTTTCGATTTGACTCGTGAGTCTTGTAACAATGAATACTACTATGTGAAGAATTGAGTTTCTAAAATTAAATATCAATTGATTTATCTAAGAACATAAGGATGACATTCACCTAGCATTAAGAAAATTTACATGGTAACAAAGCTACTCAGATTCAGAAGAGTAGGAGCTTGTGTGTAAATCAAAGATGGCATCAACTACAAGGATAGGTTGGATGGTGCCTCGAATTTCCTAGCATGGAAAGTCAAGGTAACTCTCCTAATAACATGGAAAGTCAGGTTAACTCTCATAATAGCATGGAATGCCATCGTAACTCTTCTATTGAAAGAGAATGGCCTCTAGGATATCATCAAGTCTGTGGTAGCTTTGTTGATAGATCAGCAGCTTTTGGTAGCTCACAAGAAGAAAGAAGTGAAACCCAAGCGAATGATCACGGATGCTATAAAGGATCATCTAATCCCTTATATAACCAAGAAAAAGACAACAAAGGATATGTTTGATGCCCTAGTTAGACTTTACCAAAGCGAGAACATTAACATGAAGATGCTACTGCACAACAAGCTCAAATCTATGGAGATGACAAGATCAGACACAATCACTAGTTACCCAATGAAGGTCACACAAATTCGTGACCAGCATGCAGTAGTTGGGGAGAAGGTTGGAGATTAAGAGCTAGTCAATAGGGCAATCAAAGGGTTCCTACAACAATGGAAACATTTGTCCAGGGTGTTTGTGCTAGGGAAAACCTTCCCTCCTAGGAAAGACTGTGGGATGACTATATCCAGGAGGAGACTCGGATGGAGTTAAAGGACAACAAACAGGGAGGTGACGGTGACCATGCCCTCATTGGTCAAAAAAAGAAGGGCAGAGATAAAGGAACCAGCAAAAGGTAAGGTGAATAGTGAGGAGTCGAGCTCACAACCAGGGAAGGACTTGAGTAAAATCAAGTGCGTCATATGTCATACGAATGGCCATTATGCGTCACCGTGTCCGAAGAAGAAGAAACGTAAAGGGAAGTGTTGCCAGCTAAGTTGTACTTAGTTGGACTATCAAGTGAGTGGGCAATGTTGAACATGTTCCATGTTCATATTCAGTGATTTGATGTCCATCAAGCCTTTTAAGGACCCCCTTTTTAATTTTTTTTTCCACATGTCCATGCCTTGCGGGGTTTGTAATAAAATGAACTAGCATGGTATTTTTTGTAAAGGACTTGGTTCCCTAGGACCTTTTGACTAAGTCGAGTATTCAAAGGAGTTTTTTCACTAATTAATTATGTCTTGCAACTTTGCATAACATAATTTTTGAGTTTTTCTCCTGCTCCTCCAAAGCTGAAATGCCTTGTGAGGTTAACAGACCTTAGGGAGTTATTAAAGTCCATGGGTCAATGTATATGAACATGCTAGACATTAATTTTGAGTCGTATGGACATGTGCTAGGTCCCCCTATGTTTTTTTTAATTTCCAACGAAAAAGTTTTTCCCATAATTGAGCCATTTTTAATGGTTTAATTAAAAAATTTGTAATTGGCGTAAAAGTGTGGTCTAGGGGACTTTTTTGCCTTGGGAGTGCTCGTTTTCTAACTCAGAGCACTCACCTTACCCCTAAACCCACTTTCTATAGTGGTTGAGGCATTTATTTCTCACTTATGGAGAAAAAATAAAAAGTGAAAAATAGTGAGAAATAATCAAAAACATCAAAAATGGAGAAAAAATTAAACTCCATAACTTTGGGAATTTGAAGTCAGAAATATATCAACACTGTTTTAGGAGTGAAATG
Source organism: Larix kaempferi (assembly GCA_027924585.1). Classification (NCBI taxonomy): domain Eukaryota; kingdom Viridiplantae; phylum Streptophyta; class Pinopsida; order Pinales; family Pinaceae; genus Larix; species Larix kaempferi. The sequence goes on along the minus strand of BSBM01000804.1, from coordinate 9,306,435 downwards.
GGCTGAAATATATGACATATGGGCAACCCATATTATGGGAATGACTTCCCCATTTGAGGAGGGCGCATTTCCTCAACTTGGGCGCATTTCCCAATTGAGTGGGCCCCCACGAATCACGGGTATGGCAGTCTGTCTTGTGGCTGATATGGGGCTGCGTTTGGGTAGCATATTAGAAGGGATTGGCAGCCCCTATCTCTCCATCTATCATGCCACCCATTCCACCTTCTTCTCCTCAACTTGGGCGCCCCCTCTCCATGAGTTTTTCTATATAAGCAAGTTCACTCATTGTTTTCTCATGAGAAGGTGGAACCTCTGCTTCTACTATTGTAATATTCTTTCATTCGATTTATGAATAAAGGCTTTGGAGGCAAATCTATGTGTGGATCTTACTTATGTGGATGACCATGTTTTAGCTTAACGTATGAGCTAATCTGTGTCTTTACATTTTATTTCATGCTTGCTTGTTGATCAATCACTAGTTTTTGAAGGAGATGTTTATCTTAGTAAGGTAAAAATTATGTAATCTAATTCATTGTTTTTACTGTTGGTTATCATAGAGAGGTCAAATTTCAATGTTATTTTTGTTTAAATGCTTGAATCTAATTCTCTATTCTAGTCAACACTAGTTGCATTTGATCTTGCTTGTGTGAGTTGTCTTTTGTGTCTATAGGTTGCCAATCTAAAGATTTGATGGAGCTTGTTTGCATCCAATTGGTTTTCAGAAATAAATCAAGGAAAACTAATCCTATTGATCTCCACTATTGAGGACCCCATAGCCCAAGTTCAAGGCATTCCTTCTTCTTCTCATCAACACAGAAAATTTCTACAAATCTTTGGTCACTTCGGTTTGCAAATCTCTGATCTCTTTTTTCATTTCAATATCATTAGTAGATCTGATTTATGTATTAGATCATAGTTATTTCTCAAAGTTAAGACCAAATCTAGATCTAATACAAGCTTATTTCTTGTTAAAGTTGATTTTTCTTGCATATTTCAAACAACTTAAGCAAGTAGTATTTTCCATCAATTTTAAAAGCTTCACTTGGCTGATTTTAGGAGCTAAAATTTGCAGCTCCTTAAGTTTGCAAAGATCCTAAGGAGACAAGTCTCACAGCTTGTCTCACTTAGTTACTTTTCCGTTTTTTAACTTAGATTTTTACTTGGAATTTTTTTGGGGGTTTTAGCTGGTGTCTCAAATACACTCTTAAAGTGTTTTTGGACATCTTCTACTAATGTTTGCTTGCTGGTTTGCAGCAAATAATGAATAGATAAGGGGAGATGCTGGCCAAAAATTGAAGATCCAGGCCATCCGGAGCACCTAGAACTAAAATTTTGCAAACGGGATACTTTTTTTCTCTCTATTTTGGAAGCCACTAAGTCATATAAAAGGACCGGGGCACTTCTAATGCATTGTAAAGACTTATTAAACGAGAGCAAGTGGGCTAACCAAGCGCCCACACCCCCTCCCCCCAGGGGTGAACTATGTCGACTCTTTTTTCATGGCGTGCTTTTTTTTTGTTTAATTTTGCTTTCAAGTACTTTAATAAAATCAACTAGGACTAAAATTTACCTCATTGGTCCGTTCCATTGGTGGGCCATGAGTCCACTCAGGACCTAGCTTTTTCCATTTTTTTACAATTTTCATTTTTTTCTACAAATCCAAAACACCCCCTTGCTTTCACGAAGTAAGGTTTCAGGATAAGGACTTGCCCGAGTACTAGACCGAAAAGAGACTCTTGGGGCTTAAAAAAAGTAAAATACTGGTTCTAAAAAACTTAAAATTTCCAAGGCTCTTCCCCGTATGCTCTGTGGCCACTGCAGCATAGTCTGAACATGTCGGCACACATCAGAAAGAGATGAGTGACTAGTAATAGGTTCTAACACATCCCAAATAAACCACCTATTTGTGAAAATCTGGCACAATCGTTCATTCTTCTGTTGTGGGAAAATTTCTCAAAGGACGTGGGATAACCCTGGATAGCGACCTCCTGGAAACCGTTAGGCTATACCCTCGTTTGGTATAGCATCTGAACACCTCCTTGGGACTCCGATCCAGCCCACATGTCTGAGTGAGAAACCACACAGCTGAATTCCAAACATATTCCCTATACTTTTTGGGTATATCGGGAATCCCCCAGCCTTTAATAAAAAGATCATTACCACATTAATAATAAAATAAACCAAGAACAATTGCACAACATTGTCTTTTCAGTTCAAGCACTTTTGTGACTCCATTTATCGGCACTGGTCTATCTTGTTATATTTCAATGATGATGGATGTTTTAAATGACAATGATGTTGATGAACGATATTTGCTTTATATATATGCTGCATTGATCTTGGTTCACAAAAATATTCTAACTCCTCGATTAGATGTTTTGTCTTTCATAGATTAGACACCTTAGTTTATTTTCACTTTTTAGGGTCCACCCCCCTTGGCTTCGCTAGGAGTAAGCCTAGACGGAGGAGTCGAGTTTCAGGTGACAGCACTTGACTCTGGCTTGCCCCCAAGGCCACACCAGCAGCTTGAAGACTTCTACCGCGTTTTCCCAAGTGTGGAACCAAGCGGCAACATTTTGGTGCCGTTGTCGGGGATAAGTCTTTTTATTCTCGGAATACGACTTTTGAGTTTTCTTTTTTTTGTTTTTGCTTTGTTTGATGAATCTTTAGATTAGATTATTAAGTTTTCATCTAGCGACTCCACTAACATTTTTTCCTTTTATAAATTTTTCAAAGAAAAGCAAAAATTAGAAATCTTTATGAGATTGTTTCATATGCAGATATTTTTTCTCACATGGCAACTCCATTGAAGGGATAAAACCCTTGTTTCTCATATAGTTTGTTGAAGATTGTTTCTGTGTAAATGAGCCCATGCATTACAGTAAAATCTATAAAGCTCTTTTTGACAACTCACCTGATTCAGCACAAGGCATATTTCATGGTTATATCAGATGCATGATGACTGAATTCTAATATGGACAAGTTAAGGGAACTGCTTGGTGCTCATATTACCAGTCAGTTTCATCCCACTGACTTTTCAAGCATCCCTGGTTTCCCTAATGTTGTTCATGGCAGTGCGGATTCATTTAAATGGCTTCCAGTCTTTCGTGGAAATGGCGACTCAACCATTTGGCATATCAAGTCTTTTCTCCAGTTTCTGGCTAACTTCAACATTAGTGGTGAAGATAATATGATGTACATGTTTGCTAGTACTTTTTAGGGAGATGCTTATTGTTGGTTTTTCTATACCCTCCCTAGCAAGTATATTTCCTCCTTTTCAAGTTTGCTTCACATATTTTTGATGCAATGGCATGATGGTAGGGGTAGTATGAAAGGTGTGGATGATCTACTTGAAACAATGTTTACCCTTTACTTGTCAGAGGTTGAGTATCATGAATGTTATCTTCATACTGTCATGTTTAAAGATATTGAAGGTCTGGAGCTATTTCTAGATTTCATCAATAAAAATGATGACATACATACTCCTACAATACATTATAAAGATGCCCATGAAGAGCCCTTGATTGAAGATATTGTTGTAAACCATCCTCATGTCGCCATAACTGAAAACATAGAAAATATGGAGTGTTCTCAAATCTATGAAGATGATCACATATGTATTCCAGATTTGCCTAAAGAGGAAGCCATCATAGAAGTTGACAAATACTCCCCCTTCATTTACAGGGATGAGCATGATGAATATTGGAGGGATTTAGAAAAACCCATCTTTGATATATCAAGAGAAGGGAGTGTTGGTTTTGAGACCTTGGGAAATTTTGATATGGAAAAAGAGCCTGCAGATACTTCTCATGATCAATCAGAGGCATTAATGACTATTAGTAATGAAGACTTGGATCAGCAGTATAATGAAGAGTTGGATATGATGAAATCAGTGGAATGTCAGTTTCAGCCTTCATCAGCTCATTTAGAGGTTCCTTATGATTTGGAGCAGCTTGGGGCTTGTTGCCAGCTAAGCTGTACTTAGTTGGATTATCAAGCAAGCAGGCAAAGTTGAACATATCAATGTTCATTTTTGATGATTTGATGTCCAGCAGGCCTTTATAAGGGCCCATTTTTTTTACCTTTTTTACCACGTGTCCATGGCCCTGCGGGGTTTGTAATAAATGTACTAGCATGGTGTTTTGTAAAAGACTTGGTTCCCTAGAACTTTTTGACTAAGTCAGGTATTCCAAGGAGTTTTTTCACCTATTGATTATGTCTCGCATTAGTGCGTAACATAATTTTTAGGTTTTTCTCTTGGTCCTCCAAAGCTGGAATGCCCGCGGAGGTTAACGGGCCTTAGGGGATTGTTAAAGTCCATGGTCCAATGTATATGAACATGCTAGACATTGTTTTTGAGTCATATGGACATGTGCTAAGTCCCCCTAGGTGGTTTTTTAATTTTCGGCGAAAAGTATTTTTCCCGTAATTGAGCCATTTTTTAATGGTTTAATTAAAAAATTTGTAATTGGCCTAGAAGTGGTGTTTGGAGGTCTTTTTTGCCTTAGGGGTGCTTGTTTTCTAACTCAGAGCACCCCCTTAACCCCTAGGGCCTAAACCCACTTTTTATAATGTTTGGGTGTTTAATTTTTCACTTATCCCCAAAAAAGTGAAAAAAGTCATGAAAAAATGAAAAAAGTGAAAAAGTGACTTAAAAAATTAAATATTTTTGGGAGTGATTAATGGTCTGATTTCAACCAACACCATTTGAGGAGCATGTGGGGCTGTCTTTTCAGTCTTTTGGGCAGCACATTTCATGGGATTAACTCCCCATTTAAAGAAGGGCGCATTTCCAATTTTAGGTGCCCACGTTTGGGGGAAATGGCAGCCCAATACATGGGCTAAATTGTAGCTATTACTACTGCATTTTGGCAGCCTAGAACTTGGGGGTGGGCAGCCTCTATTACTCCACATTTTTTGCCACTAATTCCCCACTCTCTCCTTCACAAATCCGCCTTACCTCTCATGCTCATTCTATAAATTGGAGAGCTCTTCTCCATTATTTTTGAGTGGGAGTTGGATAGCAAGGAACTTATCATTGTAATACTTTTGTCATTTTTTATTAATAAAAGGCTTTGGTGGTCACTTATGGTGTTGGGCTTTGTGAGTGGATGAATGTCTTGTTTCAAATGAGGTAACTTGTATTGATACATTTTGTTTTTCTAAGATCAAATATAGCTTTGGGAAACATCAATATTGGTTTATGAGGAAAGTTGAGTAATTTGTTTATTACTTAGTCTTTCATTTTACGCATTAGTAGAGATCAGATTTAAATATATCATTTGTTTATGAATATTTTCTTCAAATTTCTACTATGTGTTTTATCTACATTTGATCTTTTTGTTGCAAGTTGTGGTGTTTTTACAGGTTGTCTCAGGCGGATAGGTTGGAGAACTTGTTTGTGTCTTTTATTTATCTAATCTTTTATGCAGATACAGTCCCTCAGCTCACCACCGGAAAGGATCTCCAAAGTTTCGGTTTTATTCAACAAAAAATTGCTCCATCTCTCTCTCCCTCTTATTTCAAAAAAAATTACTGGTTACATAAGAAAAGTATTTTCTGATTTATAAACTGAGTTGCATATCTTGAATAGATCAGGAATTACTTCAGGAAAGTCTAGTCTAGTTGTTTATTAAAGTTTATATCTTTGACTGATTAGGCCTTTCTTTCATTTGGCATCAAACTCTTTTCAAACTTGCAAAAAATTGCTACATTTTTTAGAGTTTTGTTGAGTAATGATAGTTCTGCTTTTAAAGTACATCTAGCTGTTAATAGAGCTTATAATTTGCAGCCCTTAAAATCTTGCAAAGATCCCAAGTAAACAAGCCCCATTGCTTGTCTTACTTGGTTAAATTTCGTCATTTTTAACTAGTTTTAACACTTAGTTTTTTCTGGGTTTTTTAAGAGGTGTTCCAAAGACACTCTTAAAGTGTTTTTGGGCATCTTATAGTGACGTTTGCTTGCTGGTTTGCAGCAGAAGACGAACAGGTAGGAGGAAGTGCTGCCGAAATTTTAAGGATCCAGGCAATCCGGAGGACCAATATTGAATTTTTTGTAAAACCGGTTAAACTTTCCTGCTAAATTGTAAGCCACCAAGTCACTTTAGGTGGACTGGGGCACTTCTCTGATCATTGTAAAAGATTATTATTAAACAAGAGCAAGTGGGCTAGCCAGCACCCACACCCCATCCCCCCAGGGGTGGCCTATGTCATCTCTTTTCATGGTGTGATTTTTTTTTAGAGTAGTTTCCTTCTTTTATTTTCGGCATTTAATAAAACTAACTAGGGTTAAAATTTACCTTGTTGATCCATTCCACTGGCGGGCCACAAGTTCACTCAAGACATAGATTTTTATCATTTTTTTACAAACTCAAACGCCCCCTTGCTTTCCCTAAGTAGGGTTTCAGAACAAGGGCTTGCCCAAGTACAAGCCTGAAAAGAGACTCTTGAGGTTTCAAAAGATAAAATTTTGATTCATAAAATTCTTTAAAAATTTCCAAGGTCTTCTCCCGTATGCTCTGTGGCCAACTTGCAGCTCAATCTGATCATGTTGGTACGCATCAGAAAGGGGATGATGACTAGTAAAAGGATCTAACACCACCCCAATAAACAAACATTTTTGTGGAAATCCGGCACAACGCGAGTATTTTGTTGTCGTGGACAAATTTTTCAAAAGACTTGGGACAAAACTGGGTAGTGACCTCTTGAAAACCGTTAGGCTTGCCCTCGTTGGTACAGCATCTGAACACCTCCTTGAGACTCCGATCCAACCCAAGTCTGAGTGTGAAGCCACACATCAAAATTCCGAACATGTTCCCCGTACCTTTGCGTATATTGGGAACCCACCAGCCATAATAAAAAGATCACTACCACATAAAAATTAAAATAAACCAAGAACACTTGCACAACATTTACTTTTTCAGTTCATGCATCTATTTCGACTCCATTCAGGCACTGGTTTATATTGTTATATTTCATGTTATTGATGAATGTTGTTTATGATGATAATGTTGAATATTTGCAAATGAAATGTTGATAAATGATGCTTTGCTTTATATGTATAAATGTATGCTGCATTAGCTTGATTTCAAAAAATATTTATAACTCCTAGATTAGACACCATAGTTTTATTTCGATTTTTAGGGTCCACCCCCCTTGGCTTCGCTAGGAAAGCCTAGACGGAGGAGTCAAGTCCCAAGTGATAGCACTTGACTCTGACTTGCCCTCAAGGCCACACCAGCAGCTTGAAGACTTCTGTTGTGTTTTCCCAGGTGTGAAACCAGGCGGCAATAGAGCTTATACTTTCACAGAAGTTTACTTTCAGAAGGGCCCTTCAGATCAATATGATGAGGTAGTTGGTCTGCCTTATCATTCCGAGTTTTTTCTCAACCCTATCCAGTCATGGGTAGAAAAGGCCTGCATGAGGACTTACCATTTGGGGAAGCACTTCAAAGATCTATCATATGCCTATGATCACTCATCCAATCCTCCAATCTAAAATTATCATGCAGGTTTGCATTTTCTAAATAAGGTATCCTTGTTTTGACTGGTAACCAAACACAAGGTTAAAAGTTTTTATATTGATAAAATGTTAAGATGGTTGCATTAGATTTAGCATTTTACTTAGCATTTTATTATGTTATGCTTAGAGTAGGAAAATAAACTCATCAAGTGAACATTTACTTTCAGCACTTAGAGTTTTTTTTTTTAGTTAATTTTGTACTTGGAGTTTTTTAGTTAATTTTGTTTTTGAATAAAGCAACTTATGGTTCATTTGTCTCTTACAAGAACTTGTGCTACTGAAAGGTTTTCTTGTCAAGCTGAAATTTTTTTACAGGTCATAGAAACCGGAGATTCTGGTGTTCTCGTATGCTCTCCTTACCTGAAGACCAGATCAAGTACACATCCCACAGTTGAAGCCAGATGTTGCCAGCTAAGTTGTACTTAGTTGGACTATCAAGTGAGCGGACAATGTTGAACATGTTACATGTTCATATTCAGTGATTTGATGTCCATCGGGCCTTTTAAGGGCCCCCTTTTTAAATTTTTTTCCACATGTCCATGCCCTACGAAGTTTGTAATAAAATGAACTAGCATGGTATTTTTTGTAAAGGACTTTGTTCCCTAGGACTTTTTGACTAAGTCGGGTATTCAAAGGAGTTTTTTCACTTATTAATTATGTCTTGCAACTTTGCATAACATAATTTTTGAGTTTTTCTCCTGCTCCTCCAAAGCTAAAATGCCTGGTAAGATTAACAGGCCTTAGGGGGTTATTAAATTCCATGGGTCAATGTATATGAACATGCTATACATTAATTTAAGTCATATGGACATGTGCTAGGTCCCCCTAGGTTTTTCTTAATTTCCAACGAAAAAGTTTTTTCCGTAATTGAGCCATTTTTTAATGGTTTAATAAAAAAATTTATAATTGGCGTCAAAGTGTGGTCTAGGTGACTTTTTTGCCTTGGGGGTGCTCGTTTTCTAACTCAGAGCACCCACCTTACCCCTAAACCCACTTTCTATAGTCGTTGAGGCATTTATTTTTCACTTATGGAGAAAAAAATTTTAAAAAAAAGGTGAAAAGTAGTGACAAAAAATCAAAAAAATCAAAAATGGAGAAAAAATTAAACTCCATAACTTTGGGGATTTGAAGTTAGAAATATATCAGCATTGTTTTAGGAGTGAAATGGGCTGAAATATATGACATATGGGCAGCCCATATTGTGGGAATGACTTCCCCATTTGAGGGGGGCGCATTTAGTCAACTTGGGCGCATTTCCCAATTGAGTGGGCCCCCACGAATCAAGGGTATGGCAGCATGTTTTGTGGCTGATATGGGGCTGCGTTTGGGCAGCATATTAGAAGGGGTTGGCAGCCCCTATCTCTCCATCTATCAAGCCATCTATCATGCCACCCATTCCACCTTCTTCCTCTCAACTTGGGCGCCCCCTCTCCTTAAGTTTTTCTATATAAGCAAGTTCACTCTCATTGTTTTCTCATGAAAAGGTGGAACCTCTGCTCCTACTATTGTAATATTTTTGCATTTGATTTATGAATAAAGGCTTTGGAGGCAAATCTATGTGTGGATCTTACTTGGGTGGATGACCATGTTTTAACTCAACATATGAGGTAATATGTGTCTTTACATTTTATTTCATGCTTGCTTGTTGATCGATCACTAGCTTTTGAAGGAGATGTTTATCTTAGTAAGATAAAAATAGTGTAATCTAATTCATTGTTTTTACTGTTGGTTATCATAAAGAGGTTAGATTTCAATGTTGTTTTTGTTTAAATGCTTGAATCTAATTCTCTATTCTAGTCAACACTAGTTGCATTTGATCTTGCTTGTGTGAGTTGTCTTTTGTGTCTACGGGTTGCTGATCTAAAGATTTGGTAGAGCTTGTTTGCATCCATTTGGTTTTCAGAACTAAATCAAAGAAAACTAGTCCCATTGATCTCCACTGTTGAGGACCCCATAGCCCAAGTTCAAGGCATTCCTTCTTCTTCTCATCAACACAGAAAATTTCTACAAATCTTTGGTCACTTCGGTTTGCAAATCTCTAATCTCTTTTTTTATTTCAATATCATTAGTAGATCTGATTTATGTATTAAATCTTAGTTCTTTCTCAAAGTTAAGACCAAATCTAGATCTAATACAAGATTATTTCTTGTTAAAGTTGATTTTTCTTGCATATTTCAAACAACTTAAGCAAGTAGTATTTTCCATCAATTTTAAAAGCTTCACTTGGCTGATTTTAAGAGCTAAAATTTGCAGCTCCTTAAGTCTGCAAAGATCCTATTAGCTTTGTCTCACTTAATTACTTTTCCGTTTTTTAACTTAGATTTTTACTTAGAATCTTTTTGGGGTTTTTAGTTGGTGTCCCAAATACACTCTTAAAGTGTTTTTGGGCATCTTTTACTAATGTTTGCTTGCTGGTTTGCAGCAAATAATGAATAGATAAGGGGAGATGCTGGCCAAAAATTGAAGATCCAAGCCATCTGGAGCACCTAGAACTAAAATTTTGCAAAGCGGATACTTTTTTCTCTCTATTTTGTAAGCCACTAAGTCATATAAAAGGATCAGGGCACTTCTATTGCATTGTAAAGACTTATTAAACGAGAGCAAGTGGGCTAACCAAGCGCCCACACCCTATCCCCCCAGGGGTGAACTGTGTCGACTCTTTTTTCGTGGCGTGCTTTTTTTTGTTTAGTTTTGCTTTCAAGTACTTTAATAAAATCAACTAGGACTAAAATTTACCTCATTGGTCCGTTCCATTAGCGGGCCATGAGTCCACTCAGGACCTAGTTTTTTCCATTTTTTTACAATTTTTCTTTTTTTCTACAAATCCAAAACACCCCCTTGCTTTACCGAAGTAAGGTTTCAGGACAAGGGCTTGCCCGAATACTGGCCCGAAAAGAGACTCTTGGGGCTTATAAAAAGTAAAATACTGGTTCTAAAAAACTTAAAATTTCCAAGGCTCTTCCCCGTATGCTCTGTGGCCACTGCAGCATAGTCTGAACATGCTGGCACACATCAAAAAGGGATGAGTGACTAGTAATAGGTTCGAACACATCCCAAATAAACCACCTATTTCTGAAAATCCGACACAATCGTTCATTCAGGTTCTAACACATCCCAAATAAACCACCTATTTGTGAAAATCCGACACAATCGTTTATTCTTCTATTGTGGGCAAATTTCTCAAAGGGCGTGGGATAACCCTGGATAGCGACCTCCTGGAAACTGTTAGGCTATACCCTCGTTTGGTATAGCATTTGAACACCTCCTTGGGACTCTGATCCAGCCCACATGTCTGAGTGAGAAACCACACAGCTGAATTCCGGACATATTCCCTGTACCTTTTGGGTATATCGAAAATCCCTCAGCCTTTAATAAAAAGATCATTACCACATTAATAATAAAATAAACCAAGAACAATTGCACAACATTGTCTTTTCAGTTCAAGCACTTTTGTGACTCCATTTATCAGCACTGTCTATCTTGTTATATTTCAATGATGATGGATGTTTTAAATGACTGATGTTGATGAATGATATTTGTTTTATATATATGCTGCATTGATCTTGGTTCACAAAAATATTCTAACTCCTAGATTAGATGTTTTGTCTCTCATAGATTAGACACCTTAGTTTATTTTTACTTTTTAGGGTCCACCACCCTTGGCTTCGCTAGGAGTAAGCCTAGACGAAGGAGTCGAGTTTCAGGTGACAGCACTTGACTCTGGCTTGCCCCCAAGGCCACACCAACGGCTTGAAGACTTCTGCCGCGTTTTCCCGAGTGTGGAACCAGGCGGCAACAAGAAGCAGCAGCGAAATCAAGTAGTAGCTTCAGTTGGGACTCGAATGAACAAGTTTGCCTCCAAATTCAAGAAAGATTTGTCCATGGTATCTTACCTTCTTCCAACACAGTTCCGAAGAATGTGCGGTATGTGGACAATAGAGCATCAAAGCATATGACATCAGCCCAAAAACTATTTCCAAGTCTAAAGGAGCACATCTGATGAGTTCAAGTCGAGCTTGGTGATGATTCCAAGTATCCAATAGCAGGAGTTGGTACCATTCCTTTCCAACTCCAATTAGGTAACTCTTTAGACTTTGATGATGTGTTATGTGTTCCAGGTCTCAAGAAGAATTTGCTTTCAGTTTTGGTCATGGAAGATAAGGGTTATGCAGTAGAGTTCAATAACTAGCAAATTCTCATAAGACCGAAGGAGTTTAGCTCGGGATCAACTCAGGTGATTTGGGGTTAGTGGAAGGAAATTTATACAGGTTACAAGGTGAACATGTCCAAGCCCTGGTACATAACACAAGTAACTTGTGCAAGTTATAGCACAAGAGGATGAGGCACATGCATTACCGAGCATTGCCTATTCTGAGAGAGATCGTCACAACTCTTCCAGAGTTCAGCATTGAACAGCAAGGTGCATGCGGAGGGTGCATGCTTGGCAAGCATGCCAAGGTTGCTTTTCAAAAAAGTGACCATAGCTCTAACGGGATCCTAGATCTGGTGCATTCGGATGTGTGTGGAACGATGTCAGTAGCATCAATCACAGGAACTGAGGGAGATCATCACAAGTCTTCCAAAGTTTAGCATTGAGTAGTAAGGTGCACGCTTGGCAAGCATGCCAAGGTTGCTTTCCCAAACAGTGACCATAGCTCTAAGGGGATCCTAGATCTAGTGCATTTGGATGTGTGTGGAATGATGTCAGTAGCATCAATCACAGGAAGCATGTACTATTTTTCCTTCATTGATGACTTCTCTCGCAAAACTTGGATTTACTTCTTAAAGACCAAGGATGAGGTCTTTAATAGATTTCGGGAGTTCAAATCTCTTGTGGAGAACCAGACATGAAAGAATATCAAAGTTTTGAGATTGGACAATGGGGATGAGTATACCTCCAATGATTTCGAGGATTTCTGCAAGGATGCAGGAATCAAGAGGGAGTTCACTATTCCATACAACCCACAGCAGAACAAGGTTGCAAAGCGGATGAACCGATCCATCGTAGTGGTTGCCAGGGGAATGATACATGACCAGGATTTGCCGATGTTTCTATGGGCAAAAGCATGCAATGCAGCAATCTACATCAAGCACAGGTGTCCTCATAGGATTTCGGGTGACAAGACACCAAAGAAGGCATTCACTAGTGTGAAGCCAGAGGTGAGTCATTTTTGCATCTTTGGTTGTCCAGTTTACATCCATATACCAGTGGATAAGAGGACCAAGTTGGAACCCTCCGGCAGGAAGGATTTGTGTGTTGGCTACACTCAGACTTCAAAGGCCTACAAGATCTGTATTCCAAGGGAGATAAAGACAATTGTAAGCAAAGATGTAAAGCTTGAGAAATACTTTGCATACAGGAAGTCTCATCAGCCTATTCTACTGAGATGATGAGAAGCAGGAAGCTCCTAAGGTTGAGCCAGGGTCACCACTGACTTCCACTTAGAGGCAGCAACCTTCAAATTCAGCGGAGAAGCCACCAACTCCTACTAATTCAGTCAAGAGACCACGATGGTTCACACAGGCATTAAGGTATGCCCAAGAGCATGTTGAGGCTCCTAGGACCTCTTTCAAGGAGAGTAGACCTCTGAAGAAGTCTTCAAAGTACATGGCCTTTATGAGCAACATCATAGATTTCGATCCTTCTAGTTTTCAAAAGGCAGCAAACCAACAGGTTTGGAGGGATGCCATGGTGGAGTACACCTCCATCTTCAAGAATGATGTTTGGGACATTGTGCCTAAACCAGAGAGGAAATCAGTAGTGACTTCCAAATGGCTCTACAAAATCCAACTTGCGACAAATGACAGCATAGAGAAGTACAAAGCAAGGTTTGTGGCAAGAGGGTTCTCCTAGAAAGAGGAAGTGAACTATGAGGAGACTTTTGCTCTAGTCGCCAAGTGCACTTCCATTAGAGCAGTGATGTCTTTAGTCTTCATTATGGGATTGAGGATACATCGAATGGATGCGAAGACATCTTTCCTCAATGGGATGGTTGAGGAACAACTATACATCAAGCAATCAGAAGGCTTTGAGGTCAATGGCAAGGAGTCGGATGTTTGCAGGCTAAAAAAGGCCTTGTATGGACTCAAGTAGGCACCACGAGCATGGTATTCGAGGATCGATGGCTACTTGCAGAGTATGGGTTTCACCGAAAGTGAAGCAGATCCGAACTTATATTTCACATTTGTTGAGGTTGATCTACTCATTTTGGTACTATATGTAGATGACTTGTTTCTTACAGGTTCAAAGAAGCTCATCACAGGTTGCAAGGCAAATATGGCAACTGAGTTGAGATGAAAGACATTGGCATGATACATTACTTCTTGGGGTTGGAGGTTTGGTAGAGACCAAGGGATATTTTTCTTGGTCAAAGTAAGTATGCAGTCGAGACCTTGAAGAGATCTCGGATGGAGCACTACAAACCCATGGCCACACCTATGATCATTGATCTGAAGGTCACTACTTCAGATTCAGATATGGTTGATCCAACGTTGTATAGGCAGCTGATAGGTTCCTAGATGTATCTGGTCAACTTTGGACCTGTTATCCACTAAAATTGCACTTAGTGGATTCCGAGTGAACCATCGAAGACTTGAACAATCCAATTGTTCATTATCATTGTTCCGAGGTCCATTAGGCCAAATTTTGGCACTTTTCTAATTTTTTGCATGTTCATACCCTGCGAGGAGTTGTAATAAGTTGACATAACATGATGACTTTTTGTAAAAGACTTGGCTGACTCGGACTTGGGCATCAATACGGTACTCTAAAGTGTTTTTTCCTTGGTAATTATGCATTGCTTTTCAGGGATGTATAATTTTTTAGTTTTTCACTCACACCTCCAAAGATGGAGTTTCCACCTTGGTGTCTAAACATTGGGAGGTTGTTAAAGTCTAGGTGTCTATGTATATTACCATGCTAGTCACTTTTATTGAGTCATATGGGCATGCACTAGGTCCTCCTTAAGTTTTTTTTAAGTTCCAAGAAAAAAAAAGTTCCCGTAAAATCAAGCTATTTTTTAATAGTTTAATTGGAGAAATAAAAAATGTAATAAAAGTGTGGCTAGGAGGTGAAATTCACCATGGGGGTGCTCGTTTTCTAACCCAGAGCACTCGTTAAACCCCTAAACCCACTTTCCTAAGTATTTGAGTGATTATTTATCACTTAAATGCATTTTCTCCCAAAAATATCAAAAAAAGTGAATAAAAAATAGAAAAATAATAAATAATGAGAGAAAATCAAGTTCCTAATTCAGGGGAATCTTGTCCCAATCAAGATCTAGTTCAACTGAAAATCAAATTGGAGGTGATCGATAGTCAAATCAATCAAGATCGGGTAGATTGGATCATGATTCATAAGAGGGCGAGTTTCTTCCTAAAGATGAGGGCGCATTCTCCATGTGGCGTCTTGGCTTTGGATGGGAGATGTGACCAAGGAGCAGGGGTGCACCCTTGTTGAGGTGGTGCCCACCTCATTCAATCAACTTTCAATCAACTCAAATCAGATCCCAATGATTGCTCTAGCACTTGCCCTCCTCTCCTAGTGAGGATTGCGCCCCTCTTGGGCTCTCATATTTTATAAAAACAAGGCCCATTCTCATTATTTGAAATGGAATGTGGAACCTCTGCTCTCATATATAATTTCATTGTTGAATCTCTTGATGAATAAAATGCTTTGGAGGTCTATTACAGTGTCTTTGGCTCAAGTTTGATGATCATTGTCTCATGTACTTTATCATTTATGAGGTAACTGTAGAGTTTTTTTGCATTTGCTTTCCTTATCAATCATTAGCCTTCGAAGGATTAGTATTAATCGATAAGAGTGAGTAAAATAAGTTTATTTTCTCATTTAAAATGCTTATGTTTAAGATAGGGAATTCGAATGCTTAGAAGTCTTTATGTATGCTCTTCTCATCTTCGATCTAAGCTTTTACTAATAGATTTGACAAGTTGCTTGGCAAGTGTAAGGGTTTTCTTGCAGGTGCTTCAATTTGGATTGATGGAGGAACTAGTTTGTTTGTTTCATTCTCCAAATTCTTTGTGAAGAAGACATAGTCTCTCTCAACGCCACCGGAACAACTCCATTGCCCAAGTTCAAAGGGCTTGACTTTCCACTTTCTCTCTCTTCTTAAAAATTCACCTTTCTTTGGTTACGATTACTCATATGATTAAATTATATCAGTTTTTATTTTAAAAGAATATATAAAGGGCTGATTTATTTAAGTATATTGCTAGATCTAAGCTTAAAGCTTCATTTTTTAGTAGATCTAGGTTTCTTAAGTACTTGTGTATACTTCCAATCTTTCAATACTTACCCTTTTTAAGCTTTTAACGCTTTATTGAGCACAGTTGGTGCATTTCAGGTGGCTGGTCTTATACTTTTCTCACCATGACAAGAGGAAATGTTGTCGGAAAATCGAAGATCTAAAGCCATCCAAGGCTTCCCGGAGCAATATTCTTCTATCTTGTCTCATTTCTAAAAACTTGTAAAGCCTTTGGATCCAAATCTATAAGGACCAAGACATCCACCTGAGAATTTGTAAAATAATAATAAAATCAAGTGGGCTACCCAGTGCCCACACCCATCACCCCTCCGGGAATTCGCAATCTCAGTTTTCATGGTGTGATTTTTCTAACATGTTTGCTTTATTTCATCAACACAAGCACACACCCGCCCTAACGGGCTATATAGTTAGTTTTATTTTTCTTTATTTCATTTCGCAAGCAAGGTAAATACTAACCAAGCATTGATCTCTCTAAGTATGCTCTCTCCCTCACACCGGTGTTGGATGATCAAAAAAGAGACTCCTTGCTTTAGTAATTAGTCTCACACTTTACTTTTGTCTCTTTTACAATCTTAAATTGGAACGAATAATTTGTTGCAACTCGTATATGCTCTTTCCCTTTGTGGGCCTCGCCTGATCGTTGGGAAATCAAAAACGAATTTGTAACACTCTTTAATATTCAAACATCTTAATTTAAACAACTCACCTTAATAAAAGCAATTCCCCTCAAACATAACGAAAATCTAGCGTCGACGAAGCTTCCCTTTTTGTGGGCAAATTTTGCAAGGAAAGCGAGGAACAACTAGAAAGTGACCGCATGGCCCCGTCAGGTTACACCCTCGTTTGGTGTAGTGTCCGACACACCCCTGCGACTCCATCTACCCCACATGTTCTTTTGCAAAACCACATTAAGTAAAATCCGTACATATTCCCAAGTACCTCACGGTATATTGGGAATTCCCCCTTCCCGTAATCCATCCATCCATAATAATTAAAGACCAAGAAGCACTCGCACAACATTTCATTTTCAGCAGACTCCATTTACAATATTTTGGCACTAGTCTATCAATTTACTATCTTTTGCTTAAATAACTATGGCGTGGCTAATATTATTCTCTGTTGTTATCTTAAAATATGCGTTGTTGCTTTCTTGTTTCAGTAATCATTTCAAACTCCTAAAATTAATTCCATTTTCATAACTTAGCATAAAAGCCATAGTTTTCTTTTCTTAGGGACCACAACCCTTGGCTTCACTAGGAGTTGGCCTAGACAGAGGAGTTGAGTGTTGAGTGACAATATCTCAACTCGAGACTTACCCCCAAGGAGCGCACCAAGCAGCTTGAAGAATTCTACCGCGCCAACCCCTAGGTGCGTGTTCTGGCAGCAAGAGGACCAAATATATGTTTTGCAATGAACACTTTGACTCAGTTCATGGTGGAGCCGAGGTTGGATCATTGGGTAGAAGCAAAACATGTGCTCAAATACTTGAGGGATATAGTGAAGTATGGGCTGAGATATCTTGGAGATGGAGGTGAAGTTGCAGGGATATACAAACTCGGATTGAGCATGAAGAGCACCTCAAGGTGTTGCTCCAGCTTGGGATCAACGATGATATCCTGGTTCAATTAGAAGCAAACTTTGTGTGGCACTCAGCTCAACAAAGGAAGAGTATATGGCAGCGAGTACAACAAGTTGTGAGGCCAGATGGCCATGTGGCTTCACGAGTTCTACTAGGTTTATTTGATCAAGAATTAGATCCCATGGTGATTTACTGTGATAATCAAAGTTGTATCAAACTCTCTGAGAATCTAGTTTTTATGACAGATCCAACCACTTTGAGATTAGATATTCATTCAAAACAGGATCCAAAAGGGAGTAGTGAAGCTCCTGTGTGTACCCAAAGATAAATAGGTTGTTGATATTCTGACCAACCCCTTAGCAAATGCCAAAAGGGAAGTTTGACAAATTCGAGGACAAACTTGAATTGGTCTAGAATAACTTAATCACTAAGAGGGAGTGTTTATGTTTGTAGCTCGGACAAGAACTTCCACATAGGTTTAGTGTCAAACGTGCGTGAAGCTGTCCAAGTTAAATCTATTTTGTAATTCACTTTATTTATAAAGTAAAAGTCTTTTAATTAGTTGTTGATTCTAATAAACTGTAATTTGAATACACTAGTGAATTCGACTAGTCTCAACTGTACATCTCACCGAGAGATTAAGGTTTTTGTACATTAGGGTTTCATCTAAACTTTAAAGTACAAAGGCAAGTCAAGGTAGAGGGTTAAGACATTCATTATTCGCTAAAAAGGCATTTTGGTCGGGAGGTGAAGTAAACTCATACGAAGAGCAGAGTTAGAGCATCGGGGAGGAGCCAAGTTCAAGGATCGGGCAAAGGGCAGCAAGCAAGTTCATACAGTGCAGCAGGCAGGTCTGCGAAGGGATTTCCGTATATCCGTATGGAATAGTCCGTAGAGATGCGTAAAACAAGTCTGGACAGCCGTATGGACATGCTGTACAGCAGGAAGCATACAGCAGTCTGATTTCTTGAGGTTGATGGGCAGATTTTCCTCGGCAAGGGTGCAAATTTGCTTCATTTTGAGTGTACCATACAGCTGTAAGTTTTGGAGCTGTGGAGATTTCTTTCTAAGCCTAGATCTATTAATGAAAGGCTGATTTGAAGGAATAATTCATCTGTGTATTGTGTCTTGCTTCTGCTGTTCATTTTCTAGCTATATGTGTGAATACTGCAATGTGAAGACTTTAATTTCTGCAAATGAAATCTCAGCAGATTTATTTGAGAACATAAGGACAGCATTCACCTAGGGTTATGAAAATTTACAAGAGATGAGAAAAATCTACCAAAAAAAGAACTTATATCAACTTTGTCACCCTGCCTATGCTCACAGATGATGCAGAAAGCTAGGACATTCAAAACCAGAAACTGCCCAGTGTCTGAATCCAAAATTGAATGGTTCAGACTAAACCAATAAAAAGCTACATTAAAACAAGAAGAGCCTTATCCAGCCACAGAATCAACAGTGTATCATAAATAAGATAACATGTAAAATAGTTATTAGCTTTATGTATCCCACAGAAAATTAAAAGACTGAGCTTGCCTTTCAGACCACAAGATGGAATCAAACCTACTAAACAGATCCAGGATTCAGATTCTTATATCTTATCTGAAAATGAACTAAATGTCCATTTGCAACCTAGATGTGGAAAGGGCTAAAATGTTGTAACCATTTCAGGATGGAGTGAGCAATACCAATGCAAGATATCACATGGAAATTATAGCAGACCAATGAGATTATTTTCAAAATTATGGACCTAAACTCTGATGACTCGTTTTCAACTTTCAAGCTACAAATTAATAGGGTCTGCCTGACGACACTGTGAGGAAAAATATGTCATTTAATTTGGATAGGAGATACACTGAACCAATGTTTGAAAAATCGGAATCGGTCGAGAGTCAACTCGGAATCGGAATCGGAATCAGTAATGAATCGGTCATAAATCAGCCGATTTGAATTTAATGAATCGGTTTACTCAAAAATACATAAAATATTTAAATTTTAAAGAAAAACAACATTTTCAAGTTTTTAGGACTGTTGTTATGACCCAGACCTGTTGTTTGAAGGCCAAAGAGCACCTATACTTGTTTTTTAGGGCTCTTTGATTTACTCAAAAATACATAAAATATTTAAATTTTAAAGAAAAACAATATTTTCAAGATTTTAGGACTGTTGTTATGACCCAGACCTGTTGTTTGAAGGCCAAAGAGCACCTATACTTGTTTTATAGGGCTGCTTTCATCCACAGTACTGCCTACAATTTATTTTAAGCCTTAAGGTGATTTTCATGACTTTTTACTACTGCAAAAGTCATAACAGGCACATGTTTGCTTCAAAATTGTTGTAAGAGGGTTTGAACAGCTTCAACCTAAGTTGCATGAAACGGGGAAACGAGGACGAAACAGGGAAACTTCGAAACAGGGGAAACGTGACCCCCCAAAATTTTGGAAATGAGGAAATGCAATATATATATATATATATATATATATATATATATAAATTAGTAAAGACATTTACGAAAATGAATGTGAAATATAAATCATCAATCATACATGTCAACGAATCATTGCCTATATTGGGATCTTATTCATCAATAACACCCTATGCCTCCCTCCTCTAGGCTCTAGCCCTTGCCTCTAACTCGAATTTCAAAGTTGATCCTCCAAAGACATTAGTCAACGACTCAACACACTACAATTTTGATGGAACTTCCTAATCCAATCGCTAAAATAACGTAGAAAAAGCTTCCCATGCTTGATAAGTGATTTTGTATGAGTGAAGAGTACATTTTTATTAAGGTCATGATAGAGGAATTCAACAATCGACACCACGAACATCAAGGTACATATAGGGGTTGATGTGCTTGATTAAATGTCAATTCCATACCCTCATACATGATAGAATCTGGTGGAAACCTTGCAATCCTAAAATCCTGAAAACTATTAAGTCTGCTAAATTTTGAATGGGATCTAAAAATCTACTTTTTGCATATGAAGACCGATGAGGTTGGAACCACTCTCAAACATCCTGAAACAATTAATGGTAATGTTAAAAATTTAAGTAAAAGGATGGAAAATAAAAGATAAGGAGAATGTTAAAAATTTAAGTAAAAGGATGGAAAATAAAAGATAAGGAGAATGTTAAAAATTTAAGTAAAAGGATGGAAAATAAAAGATAAGGAGAATGTCACTTTTAACATTACCATTAATATCACCAAGTACTACTGCACCATGGGGATATTGCATTTTTTTTTGAGTCTGCGGGCACCCACACAAAATTCCAGACAAATCGGCCGATTTTTTACATAACTCGACCGATTAGACCGGTTCGGTACCGAACCGGTCGACTGAACCGATTTGATTCGGTTCCTTCTCAAATCGGTAGATCAGCCGATTCCAACACCGATTTGGCCGATTTTTAAAACATAGCACTAAACAAATTTGAATAACTCAAATCTCTTGCTAGCGAATTTTACTTTACATAAACAGGATTCAACTAGTCTGCCTTGAAGATTAAAAGAACAAAATATTTCTGCATGTCTGTAAACAAATTTTGCAGCATGTTTACTAGTCCTATTGACCACTTCTGGTCTCTTGTAAGCATTAATAGTAATGTTACTTTATGAATTTCATTTCTACCAATATTTTGGAGAAGGTTTGTTTATATCTTAGATTCTTAAACATTACAAACTTAACTACATGTGGATCTTCAATGGAATGAATGTCACAACCATTGATTTGAACCCTGATCAGACTCTAAATTAGAACTTCCCAAGTAGTACAACACCTATGAAATCAATAACGAGTGAACTTATCAGTGAAGTGATGTCCATTTCACCAATAGAAAGGAGCAAACCTCAATTCTATTTAATGCCATAAAATAGGAATGCTTTTGACTTCTGGAAGCATATTCCTTTTGGCGAGCTCCATATGCCTGTATGTCTAGCACCTACTTTAGACAAAATAAAAGATTTCAATCGATTAGAACCAAAAATAAAACTGCTAGGTGGTCACCTCTATGAAAATTAGCATGTCTATAACCATCCATTAATCTAGTCAATGCCATTCGACTTAAAAAATGAACAATGATGAATTTGTTGGGCAGTTACTCGAAGCAGACATCCTTCATGGCAATACCAACCTCTCCAACATATTCAATAAGAAACATTCCTTTTGCAATATCCTCGAGTGCTTGTAACTCAAAACAATTATTACCGCATCGGAAACACTGAACTTTGGCATACTGCTGTTTCTGAAACTGCATTAAAATTTTGCCAGAAGGAAATTATATCCATCACTAGACAAGACACCATTCATCAAAATATAAAAGGGAAAGCGACACGCTACCTGTTGATTTGAACAGAGATCTCCGCATGGACATGTCCCTTGCACACATTCAATGTTAAGCATTCGGTTCAGGCATTCATCTCCACAACCTAAACTACCATCTTTGGGGGGTGTGCAGTGGCAAACCATCATCTGGAAAAGTAAATTGAAGTTTCAAGCCTATTAGAATCATGTAGAAATTTAATAAAACGGAATAAACGAACTCTATGCCTCTATTGACTACACGATAAACCATTCAACAATCACTAGAATGTTGCTGAAAACATAATTTCTATCCCATTCTTGACAGGCAACTACCAGTTAGCAAACATACATGATTAGTGTCACCAAAACCCAACAATGTGGGGCTAAATCAAATTTTCATGCAACAGCAGTTAAAACAAAATTATAGGTGAAATCTGTGGCATAACTGAATATTTCTAGAGCAATAGAAAATTGCCAAAAAAGTTCCCAGTACATCCTAAGAAGATATAACTCGGATCACTCAGTGATAGATAAACCCAATTACAAGGCTTATACAATAAAAAAAACTTGGGATAAAACCAAGCATCAGGTAGATGTGAACACAACATTTGGATGTTAAAATACAAACTCAAAAATCAAATGTCTAGCAATGGCCTCCTTCTGGGTCCTTTCAAGTTTACACACCAGTTAGTCCCTTTCAAGATATATATATATATTCAAGTGAAACTGCAAATCAGATGATATGAGCACAGTTAACAGCAATGCAATACTCACAAAGACAAAAAGGATTGCAAGTTCTCAAAGGGAGATGGACACAACTATACACGATGTACACTATAGACTGTATAAGATATATATAGGAGTAAACATTGACATAGAGTAATCATCTTTGAACAATTCTCCTATGTGCAATACAAAAGTTAAGTGAGAAACAATTTTTTACCAAGGCCAATAAAGACAAGATACAAATGATGAAATATAATAAAGAGAAAGTGCAAGTTAAATGCATATTTGGACAACATCCACTTGGCTAAGTCTCATTGCTTTCTCCCTGCTTAGATACATAAGATAACTTTATTAATGTCCAATAAATGACCAAGAAATAGGTAAACAGGACTAGAGAGTATAACCAGATGTCAAATAGATTATAGAAGTGTCTATAACATACTCAGATCGGTAGAGAAGACCTAATCTAACACAGTTACCAATTACTTGATTAACATCACTTAGATTTGTGATCAACTTGCAGCATTTGGGGATAAGGGTGAAGACAGAGATAGTGAATCGAGCATTGAATGGGTTCTCATCTCAATGGGAAACATTTGTCTAGGCTGTTTGCACTCGGGGATATCTTTTGTCATTTGAAAGACTATGGGTTGACTATATTCAGGAGTAGCCTTAGATGGAGTCAAAGGCCATCAAGCAAGGAGGTGACAATGACCATGCCCTATTTGATCAAACAAAGAAGGGAAGTGGTAAAGGACGGGGACCTAGCAAGGGTAAGGTAAAGAGTGAGGAATCAACCTCACAACCAGGGAAGAAGGACTTGAGTAACATCAAGTGCTTCATATGTCATAAGCACGGCCAATATATATCACAGTGTCTACACAAGAAGGGTAAATGGAAGCAACAACAAAATAAGGTAGCAATCTCTATTGAAACTCAAATAAAGGAGTTTGCCACTAAGTTCGACAAGGAATTCTCAATGATATCTTACCTTTCTACCAACACAGTTTCGAGGAACACTTGGTATCTAGACAGTGGAGCATCTTGGCATATGACAACAGCCCGAAAGTTATTTTCAAGTCTAAAAGAGCACATTTTAGGAGTTCAGGGGAAACTCAATGACGATGCCAAGTATCGAACAGCAAGAGTTAGTACCATATCCTTCCAACTCCAGTCATGTAACTCTTGACTTTGATGATGTGTTGTTTGTTCCCGGTCTCAATAAGAATTTGCTTTCAATTTCAATCATGGAAGATAAGGGCTTTGCAGCAGAGTTCAAGAACCAACAAGTCTGCCACCACCATTTGTTTGATCTTGGTGACATACATCCAAAGAGGATACTATTCTTATTGCCTACTTGCTTTAGCAGGTCTAGGGACATGAGAAATGCCACTTGCAAAATCCATTAATGTTGCAAAGACAATAAAGAAATCTGCTTACCAAAGATAAGGCTACTCGCAACCTTCTGTTAAAGTTAGTGCAGCTGCGAGACCCATTCTCAGAAAGGATTGTACCCTAGTCATTAACTAGGGTTCCTGGTCAAGTTAACCAGGCAGAGTAAAGAGTAAGACCCTAGAACCCTAGGGCCCCCAGCTGTCTCCACCAATGTGGCCTATCACTACCCACCAAGGGTGGCTCATAAATGATATTAGTGACCACCAAATCGAGCTCAATCACCATTACATCAACATCCCTCATTAGGCTTGACTTGGGAATAAATATGGCAAAGGTGGAAGTTGGAACAATCATGTGTTTGATGCAATAATGATTACATCCCAACATCCCAGCCCATGCAAGCTATGGTATTTCTTCTTTTCAGGTTGTGGGTGATTCTAACATCATCATTGAATGGGCTGCAGGTAAAGCTAGTATCCGAGTGGCTATACTTGATCATTTGTGTGCCATAGTGAGGACTCTTCAATCTTTTCTCAATGATATTGTCTACAGACATGTTTACAGGCATTTCAATATAGCTGCTGACAGTTTATCAAAAAAAGCAGTGGATGTTGAGGCTGGAAGTCTCTTATATGAAGAATTTCAGGACTTTAATTTGGTTGCTAAGGGTCAGTTCAAAGTATTTTAAAGACCATTTTTTGCTTAGTTTTTGTTTCAGCCAAATATTGATGATTATTTGAAGTCATAATAGCTGCAGGTTATATGGAAGACTGTTAACAGTATGTTGTTCTCTTTTTGTTGTTTAAATGATCATTGATCTTATCTTAGTATTCTGATAGCCACAGTTTTGTTACTGTTGAAACAGAATCTGCATATGTGGAAATTACTATTTCCCTATCAGAAGTTGATTGTAATGGTTTACTTTGATTCCTTTGGAATATCAAGAAACTAGTATTTTTTTCTGTTGAAAAAAACAATATATATATATATATATAGAGAGAGAGAGAGAGAGAGAGAGAGAGAGAGAGAGAGAGAGCAGGCTGTGCACATGAAGTGTAAGCCGTCATAGTAATTGCTTACAAATGTGGAACCTTACAGACCACTTTAACAGTTATCATATGGGCATTTATTTCCTGTTTTTCAAACTAGATACCATGATCCATTTATAACCTATCTGGAAATATTTTAGGCACACATCAATGTGAAGAACTTAAGAAAATTGAACTGATTGTACATGGCAAATAAGTGAATAAAAAATGCCAACCTCATCAATGATTGGAGTTTTACGGCTACGATGTAGATACATGTTGTGCTTGATAAGTGTCCAAGCTGCCTGTTGAGAATCTATAAAACAACAAAATTGGACGAGACTCAAACCATTCAAGCCAAGAAAAGTAAAGATGTATGGACAAAATTAATCCTTCAATGGACCAATGGGAATGTCCTCTACAAACTACCTTGTTCTTGCATGCATGCAAGATTGTTTGATTCTATGAGCGCTCCATTCCAATCCCCTTCTTCGCAAGAAACATCTGATACATTTAATTCTGCATTGATCTCGGCATTTGACTCTTCTTGTGGTATAGAGCAATCAGCAAGTTCTCTATTGGGATTACCCTGGCAAGAACTTGAAACATAAAAAGTCCAGTTGGTCAATCATTTCCTTAGGACAAGAAATAAACAAGTCATTATCTATCAACTGGATTGGAAGAAGTTAATAGAAATTACAATAATCTAGAGAGCAGGTGTATAGACAGGACCCAAAAGATAACACAGCAAACACAAAATGTTAAGAAAAACACCAAATTAGGTCATTTACCTAAGAAGCTCCAACATATATTCCATTAAAAGCACACTGAACCACAAAAAAGCCACAGTGGCTTCATCTCTCATTACAAATAAAACAACGAGTTAGCTGTATAATACCCAAATCCTCTTGAGATCCACCTATGGACTTAATTTAGCTGTTAGCACAAAGTAATCAAGGAAGTATAGGAAGTTAATTCATTAAAAAAATTTGGGCCAAAAAGATATGTAAGCCTGAAACAAACCACAGAAATGGATTGAGGTGCTTTAACTTGACAGGGTAAATTTATTTAGTGGATTACATAAATTGTAGGAAGTATTTGAATTTTGAAGGCACTTTCTTACCACTGAAAGGAACCTAGACATTGATGAAAGTTGGATTTGATAGCAGTTGAGCCTTCATTGGTCATGGGAACATTTGTTGTAGTGGACCTCACATAAAAGACCATGAAGACAAGGACAATGGAAGATGAGGTGTGAGTTGGTCATGAAGTGGATGAAGAAGAAGAGATGGTATCAAGGTAGGCAAGGCTGACATTGATTTGAGGATGCATACACCCCAGGAGAAACAGTCACAGTGGATTGGATGATCACCAAAGGGATGTTCAGGTGTGAATGGATCAAGATGGCTGGAGCAGTAGGCGAAGGTTGAATCGGTGGCTGATACAGGGCACTGTCATTGGTGCAGGGAACATCAATAGCTGTGCAACGTACTGTGGACAAACACATGGCATGGACAGGGCATCCTGTACAGAACACGGGGTACAAATGTACAACAAAGGTGCAGCATGATGAGGACAACTATAAAGCAGAGATGGCAACATGTACATGGCACAGGTGCATACAAAAGAAGACTACAGGTAGTTTCCTTTGGCCCCATTAGAACAGCTAGAGGAAGACTCAACACATGTTATTTTTGTGTAATTTGTAGACGGTATTAGTATCGTATGTTTCTCATTGTGACCATTAAGGGGTGGCATTGGAATATTTGTAATGCTCAATTATATAAGGCTGGGTAAATACTAAAACCATTAAGGTAAGGGGAGGCTAAGATTTATTAATATAAAATCCACTGGTGGCCACAAATGCCCATAAAAGGTACAACACTGAGAAAGCACTGGCCATGCTAAGGCATCTCCGTAAGAACTGAAAAGAAATAAAGGACTACAAGGAGAATGTCAAAATATGTATTGCTGAGCCCTAGCAAGCCAAAAAGATCAAGACAGGCAAGGGTTCAATGGGCAACAAGGAAAAAGCATAAAACTAGTGATCCAATCAAACATTGGTTTTTCTAACATCCAATGCTGTGAATAAGTGTGTAATAAGATTCTCATTGTTAACTGGTTGTGTGACTTGAACCCTACCCTTCCCGACAGAACTAGTATTGGCGTATTGCTCAGGATGCCTTCAGTGATTGAAAATAAAAGACCACAATGAGAATTTCAAAATACATATCATTGAACCCTAGTGAGCCCAAAAGAACAAAACAGGCAAGTGTTCAATGGGAAACAAGGAAAAAGCACAAAACCAGTGACGCAATCAAACATTGGCTTTTCTAACATCCAAGGCTGTGAAGAAGTGTGTAATGTACTAATGAGAATCACATTGTTAACTGGTTGAGTTACTTGAACCTTACCCTGCCTGACAGAACTAGTATAGGCGTATTGCTCAGGATGCCTTCAGTGATTGGAGCCATCAAGGGACTGGAAATAAGAAATGATGAGTGTTGTGTCAGCAATGCACAGGAAATCTATCTTTAAGAGTTTTCCACTGGAAATGAAACATCTCATTAAGGAGAACTGCAAAACATGTCTGGTCCTTGTATGGATGAAAATCCTCAAGGAACAATTAGAACCCCTGAACAAGCAATAAAACCAATTGCAGATTTCATAATAGATAGGGCATCTAAGACAAAATGGTCTAATTCAGATTCGTTCATCCAGTCTACAAGTGCAATGCTCCCTTTAGAGATTTGACATGTCTCTTTGTGTAGCTGAAGAGAAGAAATATGAAGTTGGGCTACAAGAACTCTCAGGCTATAAGGTAGTTGCACTACGGTATATTTTAGAGTGCAGATGAGGACGTCATTGAAGTGCATGTCACTGTGGCAGTAGTGATAAGTGAAATAGGCACACCACTAGCAATATAGGAGAACTCAAATAGAAGTGAATAAGAAAAGACAAGTGTCCACCTAGAAGAGAGAATTGTCAGAATTGTACACATACAGTATACTCTTGATTGTATTATCTCTTTATAGAGGTACGAAATTGTTGGAGAAAGATCAAGTTTGACCAAGCCTCCTAGGGTTACAATAAAATATACATATTTAGGTTGGTGATCCAGTGTGATCAAGCCCCCTATGAAATATTTATTTTCCCAGCTCTGTTCAAAATCCTTAAACTTATACAAGCTAGAAAACCAAGAATTGTAAGGCAGATTATGGATACAGCTAGTCCACATTTTGTCTCAAAGTAATATAAAATGTTAATGTACATAGGAGTGTCAAGCCATGTATGATTATGGACTTCCAAAAATAATCTTCGAAGAGAATTCTAAACTTATAATTGACTTTTTCGGGAAAGACCAATATTGTCTCTTGGGATGTTGAGGATCACTTAGTTTGGGTAAAGGAAACCACCAGGGCTTCAAAGAGATTACCTTTCAAGCTGTCCATAGCTCTGCAAACAACGCAGCAAAGATTTTGTCAAATTTGTCATCACAAAGCAGTCAAGGACTTGGAAGAATAGATTTTCTTTGATATCCAAGAAGATGGAGACTGGCAAAATAAACTCGAGAGATTTTTTACAACATTTCCAAATGGATTCAAGCTTTTCCAGTCCATACTTATCAATATAATGGTATAGTTTTTTAATTTTTCTACTCTTTGATTGATTGGATTTTTTAAGTCCTTCAGAGCTTGTGAATTAATTTTTTCAGGGTAGCAGAGCCAAGCCACCAACCCATACCAAATAAAGTGGCTTTAATAGCCCATCATTACAAACAGAGGGGGTGACAAGGAAACTATGTCCAAAGTCTTAATTATGGGAAGAGGTGATTTGGTGACAATGTGCTGCGAGAGGTATCAAAGATTGAAAAATTCCATGGAAGTTAAAATCATACTAACAAGTAGTCTGACCATAATATGTCTAAGTATGGCCGTGTAAAGTTGGTTGATGTATCAGAAGTGTGGAGAAGTGCAACAAAACCAGTGCAAGAAACACATTGCAGTGATCAACATTGCAGTGATCAGAATGTGCATAAGAGTGACAAACAACATTGTGTTTCAGGTGCACTAAAATTTTAGGCGCACAGTGTAATGTCCCTTATTAGGAATTTTATTAAAATTGCAATTTTCCACTTTTTTTCCCTAGTTCGACCTTTGACTAGTTTTGATCTCTAGGTCCCAAATTTGCCCCAAATGATGCCAAATCTTTTGAGAAGGTATATGAATGATATTAGAACATAAATATGTGTTTCAGGGATGCCTTTGGACCTTTAAAATACTTCTGTAAATCCTCTTTCAATTCTGATCAATGTAGGTAACTTTACTAGTGATTTTCCTTTGACTAGTATTGGTCTCTAGGTCTCAAATTGACTCCAAATGCCTTCAAATCTTCAAGGAAGGTGTATGAATGATATTAGAACTTGAATATGATGTTTATGGATGACATGTGGCCACCAAAATACCTCTGCAAACTCTCTTAAGATTCTGGACCAATTATGCAATTTTACTAGTAATTTGGGGTTCAAATCCCCCTGGGGTAAATACTGAAAATGGCTTCCCAAATGCCTCCAAACCCACTCAAATTTATGAACAGAGGTATGTAATGTGTTGAGTATGTTATTAAAGTCTCATATGCACCATTAATGGATTATTACAATTGTTCTCACCCTCTCCCATTCAACTGCAAAAATCCCCAATTCGACCCTTGGGGAAATGGCACTATTTCACCTCCCAATACAACTAAACTGAGTAAAAATGCTTCAAATGCTCAAGTACAGTACATGAAACTTTTAGAAGACATCCATGGCATTATATTGATCACAAATATATCAGAGAATCATCCATTCATTCGAAATCATCAGCATTACATTGATTCACAACAAGGTAGTGGGGAAATGACACTGTTCTTTCATTAAAATTGAGATTTATACATTTCTACTTGGAATTTCGACCTGAAACTTTCTGGAGATGAAGAACAGAGTATTTACTTCATATTACAAAAGAAATGGGGCATTAAAAGCTTCCCCAAAGAGTACAATAGCTCACCAAAAACGCCCTCCCTCAACGATCAAGAATATGCCATCAAAACTAGAAATGGTTGAAGGAGTGAGCTGCAATAGAAGAAACCATGAGCTGCCCTGTAGCTTACACCTGCAAATAAAGACTCCATTAAAGCTCCAAATGAAAGGTCTGAATGGCCTTTCCAATTACCAACTTGGATGGGAATCTTTCACCCTCGAAATTGGCTAAGGCAAGAAACTAGTCATCCACTAGCTCTCCCTCTTCACAAATGCAATTGCAAATTCTACAAATGATCAAAAGCTGCTTTCCTTCTTTGTTATTGACATTTATAAAGTTCTAATGTCCTCCATGGGTCGAATTCCTTCCAAGAGACTCATGCCAACTCAAGTTGGGAAGAGATTCCAAAGAACGCCACTTGTACACCAATTCCTAGTCTCCCACTTCCACCAAATCACATGTGGAAGCATCTTAGCTACCCTAACACCCTTGAGCGCCCTCTTCGAGTCTATTTTTAGCCCTGACATGTCATATATGTCATATGTCAACCTTCAGGTCTGATTTGTGTCATAGGTGTCATAGCATCTTCATCATTGTTGTCATAGAGCTAGGGAATCTAGCCCAAGTGTCTCACTAGCTCCAAATTGCCTCTTCCTCTTCCATGGGAGTTACTCTTCCTCTATATTTCGACCTTGGATGATTCATGCCATGAATAATACCTTTTGGACTCCCCCAAGTATGTTACCATTCACCTTGAATTCGAATTGGTGAGAGAATGATGCCAAGTGTAGTGGGGAAATCTAGCCATATGTGGGTCCCACTTCCTCCATGTGTCTTCATGATCAAATTCCACTTTGATTTTCACTTGTATATATTTATTTATCTCCTTTATTAAATATTTATGCCATTCAAACATCATTTATTATCCCCATTATTCCAAATCCCAAAGCTTCCACCCCAAACCTAAGAAATTAGTAATTTTCCTCCTTGGCAATTATTTGACCTTTAGCATCAATTTGACAAACTCTAATGAATAGGGCCAATGTTATTAGGCCATTTTGACCCAATGCCAAATTTGGGACATGACAAATCCTCCCTTCCCAATATTGCTTGTCCTTAAGCAATTTCAAACATGGGTGTTGAAGAACCTGCTTTCTGTATAATTCTTTGAAGTTGCCATTGAATTGCCCAACCTTGACTCTTTGAGTTTCCATGAAGATTTTAGAGAGAAACCACCCTGCTTGCTATTGCACTACTCTGATAAAAATCACTTTATTTAGTGGGAAATCCATCTCCCATACTTCTTGTTTCCCCAAAAAATTTGAAACCAATGAGACAAAAATTATTCTAGGATCCCATTGCTTGTATTGCACCCGAACAATTAAGAGTGCTCTCCAACCCATACCATCAGATAAGAGGATTCCTAGATCCCATTTTCTTGTATGCATTCTTCCAAACAGCATGAGTACAAAATATATATCATCAAAGTATATAACTACATAATGAAAATTAATATCAAGGAGGTGCTTCATCAAAGAATCATGAAAGTGCTTATACCTCCAAGCAAGTAAACCACCGTTTTCCAAGTGCATACGAGCTTCAAGTGACCAATCAAATCTGCTCCAATGACATAGGTGAGGATCCCATGTCCTATAAAGCTGCTCCAAAAGGATGTGATATGCATCAAAATATTCAGGCATGTATTCTTTCATCCAAGAAGTGAATGAAGAATCTCCACTAAAATTTGAACCAAATAATGAGCAGAAAAAACAAGGAGACTTCAAATGACTCAAAGAAGTCTCACCCATACATCCCTGAATGTGATCATCATCAAGATATAACAAAGTATGTGGCTTCCAACAAAAATGTTCTCCAATCATAAATATATTCACCCAAGTGTTGGATGAAGTTCCTCCAACATCAAATGAATCAAGTGTCGAGCAAGAAAAACCATGAGTCTTCAAGTGACTCAAATGCATATCATAGGTGCATCCATGTAGATGTGCATCATCATAAAGTAACAAAGGATGCTGCTGCAAATGTGAATAAGAATGTGCTCCAACCATATCATCATAAAATGTAAATCTAGGAGTTCCATACTTCTCATGTCACACCATCAAAAAGAACCCTTTCACCCATACTTCATTGAGACTAATGTTGCAAAACATGGAATTGTAGGATGTAGGAGAATGAACCCACCCAAATGATCAAAAAGTACAGAAGTTCATCATGGGAAGGATCCATATGGGTAGTATCATGCAGCTCCTTCAAAAGTGTGAACTCTTTGTCATAGTTTGGTTCCAATGTAGAGGAATCATGCTCTTCTTTAAAAATTGCATAACCTTCATCAAGAGACAATTCAAATTCCTCTTCCACCACATCAAGTGTTTGGATCTCTTCAAGTTCATCTTCAAACACATCAAGAACATTCAAATTTTCACATTTCTCATGATCCACCATGTCATGAGAATCCTCCAAACAATCTACCATTTGACAATCTGAAACATAGGAGAAAAAACAAGTATCTTGCAACTTTTCAAGAAGTTGTTCATTTTGAATTGTGAGCTTATGAATATCCTCATTATTCTTCAAGTATGCATCATGTAACAATTCATTAAGCTCAAACAAATGGTTTCTATCAAAAAGCTAAGACATGAAATTACCTTTGATGTGGCACATTGCTCTTTGAATCTTCTCCATGTCTTCAAGGAAGGATGTTTCCTCCAATGAAGTAGCTCTCCAACAAGAATTTGACACCAATGCTTGAGTGTCATGGAGAATGCTGAGGGACTCTTGGATCTTCTTTTCATTCATCTTTAAGGACCCTTCAAGAAAATGAGGCTCTTGCAAATGAACCTCCTCATCTTCTTCATTTTTTCTTGGACCAACTTCATGAAGCTCAAGTGGTGATGGGGAAGTTGATCTTGGTTCTTCTTCAACTGCTACAAGGTCTTCATTATCATGCTTAATGAAACTTGTACTTGTAGAAACACTTTCAAAAGTGATCTCTATGTCACCAACATAGAGGTGTGAGCACCCATCAGTAGGTACTCCTTCATAGTTTAACCATCCATCAGTAGATGCTCTTTGGTTCATGTCTAAGCTAGAAGGTGTCTCGAAATGATCTTCCATATTTTCAATAGAATCTTCTTCATGCTCTTGTGATGTCTCTTCCTTTTGCTCCTTAAAGCAAGCTGATGCATTTTGCCCCTTGTTTTCCTTAGGATCAGTATATTTGGAATCTCTTCTTGAATAAATCTCACAAGCTCTCCTCAAGGAGGACATCATTTCATGCACACATATATGATACTCGCTCCAAGGGTTTTTACAAGAAGGGCATAAACCTTTCTTCACTAACTCCACATCTTCATTTTTGGGCCTATTTTCAAAAACATGTTCAGCGTAGTACTCAAAAGACATGGCATTTTGTGTATTTTTGCTCGAAGCAAGATATTCTTGATATTTTTTATATTGTTGGGGCAAGGTTTTATATTTTTCTCTCCATCTTTGGAACTCGCTCATAGAATTATCCTTGGTTGGTGTGACACACTCATATTCATCAGATCTAAAGTCATAAGAATAATATTCATTTCTCTTGAAATTGTAATAAGTGTTGCATGATGGTACCTCTTCCTCGTACCATTCACATTCTGCTTCATATTGCTCATAAGCATCTGCATATTCCTCATAAGAATTGTACTCATAGGATTCATCATAATAGTAAGACATAGCTGCCAATTATTCTTGAATGTATGTACCTAATCCACAAATGAAAGGAACATGCTCTGATACCACTGTAATGTCCCTTATTAGGAATTTTATTAAAATTGCAATTTTCCACTTTTTTTCCCTAGTTCGACCTTTGACTAGTTTTGATCTCTAGGTCCCAAATTTGCCCCAAATGATGCCAAATCTTTTGAGAAGGTATATGAATGATATTAGAACATAAATATGTGTTTCAGGGATGCCTTTGGACCTTTAAAATACTTCTGCAAATCCTCTTTCAATTCTGATCAATGTAGGTAACTTTACTAGTGATTTTCCTTTGACTAGCATTGGTCTCTAGGTCTCAAATTGACTCCAAATGCCTTCAAATCTTCAAGGAAGGTGTATGAATGATATTAGAACTTGAATATGATGTTTATGGATGACATGTGGCCACCAAAATACCTCTGCAAACTCTTTAAGATTCTGGACCAATTATGCAATTTTACTAGTAATTTGGGGTTCAAATCCCCCTGGGGTAAGTACTGAAAATGGCTTCCCAAATGCCTCCAAACCCACTCAAATTTATGAACAGAGGTATGTAATGTGTTAAGTATGTTATTAAAGTCTCATATGCACCATTAATGGATTATTACAACTGTTCTCACCCTCTCCCATTCAACTGCAAAAATCTCCAATTCGGCCCTTGGGGAAATGGCACTATTTCACCTCCCAATACAACTAAACTGAGTAAAAATGCTTCAAATGCTCAAGTATAGTACATAAAACTTGTAGAAGACATCCATGGCATTATATTGATCACAAATATATCAGAGAATCATCCATTCATTCGAAATCATCAGCATTACATTGATTCACAACAAGGTAGTGGGGAAATGACACTGTTCTTTCATTAAAATTGAGATTTATACATTTCTACTTGGAATTTCGACCTGAAACTTTCTGGAGATGAAGAACAGAGTATTTACTTCATATTACAAAAGAAATGGGGCATTAAAAGCTTCCCCAAAGAGTACAATAGCTCACCAAAAACACCCTCCCTCAAAGATCAAGAATATGCCATCAAAACTAGAAATGGTTGAAGGAGTGAGCTGCAATAGAAGAAACCATGAGCTGCCCTGTAGCTTACACCTGCAAATAAAGACTCCATTAAAGCTCCAAATGAAAGGTCTGAATGGCCTTTCCAATTACCAACTTGGAT
This sequence comes from Larix kaempferi, assembly GCA_027924585.1. NCBI lineage: Eukaryota > Viridiplantae > Streptophyta > Pinopsida > Pinales > Pinaceae > Larix > Larix kaempferi. The sequence goes on along the minus strand of BSBM01000804.1, from coordinate 9,271,646 downwards.
GGGAATCTTGCACCCTCAAAATTGGCTAAGGCAAGAAACTAGTCATCCACTAGCTCTCCCTCTTCACAAATGCAATTGCAAATTCTACAAATGATCAAAAGCTGCTTTCCTTCTTTGTTATTGACATTTATAAAGTTCTAATGTCCTCCATGAGTCGAATTCCTTCCAAGAGACTCATGCCAACTCAAGTTGGGAAGAGATTCCAAAGAACGCCACTTGTACACCAATTCCTAGTCTCCCACTTCCACCAAATCACATGTGGAAGCATCTTAGCTGCCCTAACACCCTTGAGCGCCCTCTTGGAGTCTATTTTTAGCCCTGACATGTCATATATGTCATATGTCAACCTTCAGGTCTGATTTGTGTCATAGGTGTCATAGCATCTTCATCATTGTTGTCATAGAGCTAGGGAATCTGGCCCAAGTGTCTCACTAGCTCCAAATTGCCTCTTCCTCTTCCATGGGAGTTACTCTTTATCTATATTTCGACCTTGGATGATTCATGCCATGAATAATACCTTTTGGACTCCCCCAAGTATGTTACCATTCACCTTGAATTCGAATTGGTGAGAGAATGATGCCAAGTGTAGTGGGGAAATCTAGCCATATGTGGGTCCCACTTCCTCCATGTGTCTTCATGATCAAATTCCACTTTGATTTTCACTTGTATATATTTATTTATCTCCTTTATTAAATATTTATGCCATTCAAACATCATTTATTATCCCCATTATTCCAAATCCCAAAGCTTCCACCCCAAACCTAGGAAACTAGTAATTTTCCTCCTTGGCAATTATTTGACCTTTAGCATCAATTTGACAAACTCTAATGAATAGGGCCAATGTTATTAGGCCATTTTGACCCAATGCCAAATTTGGGACATGACACACAGTCTAGCTGCAACCGAGTTGAGCAGGAAGAATTTGGTCACACTAATATTCAGTGGTGCAACCTAGCGCATTGAACTCACCGCAAACATCCATAGACAAAGACAACGCATACACACTAGTGCAGTTAGACAGCTCAACAATTCATGAAAAAAACCAACAATCATGACAGATAATCTTCTACCACTTTGTTTATTCCTCTTCCCGAATTTCTGTAAATTGCTATATTATAGAGAACATGAATAGACCAGAGATGAAATGGTGTCTTCCCTTATAGGTGGCATCATCTATACTTCTTCATGACATTCTAAAGGGGTTGAGTGATTGATTAATCAATAGTTGGATTGTTGAAGATTCATAGTGTTCATATTATTTTTGTACATTTTACTCTGTTAACAAAACTTCATAGCTGATTTTGTTGCCCAATCTATTGCACCAAATATGTAATGTTTGTCTGATTATTGTTAAGTGTATGAGTTGTGCCAGATTCTTAAGATTGTGTGATTAGTTAGGTATTGTAATTTGTGCTGTGGTTGTGCTAATCCCAAAAGTCTACTCCACATCCTGAACAAATTGGTATCAAAGCATTGTTTTGCATGTAGTTGCAGGAGATTTGTAAACACTAAACAGTGTATGCTAAAGGAGATGGAAATCGATTTGCACAGTGGAATTAGAGAACTCAAAGAAGGAATTGGCGATATCAATGGAAAAAAGGGAAACTTAGATGGACAAATGATAAATATCACTCAGATGTTGCAGACATGACAACCACCATCGCAGCACTACAGACAGGTATCTTGTTGAGTTTTAGGCTTCAACCTATAATACTAGGAGTCAAAATTTTAATAAAGTTACTCCAACATATAATAAGCTTCACATTATGTTAATTGACCAAATAGATTAAAAGTGAGCAAGCAACTTTATTAAGATGGTAGAAATAGCAATGGAAAAACCGCTAACTAGAGAAAAGGATAAACACATAAACAGAGACAAGGAAAACCCAGTAACTAGAAACATGGATAAACCAATAACTAGATACAATGATAACAGGTAACACCAGGGTGAATTGGGATGTTGGCACGAAACCTTGTATATGATCTTTTCCCTCCACTGCATAGCTTCATTGGTTGGTTTGCATGAAATAAATAATGAACATAAGGGATTGATTAAGGCATCTATATAGTTGAGTTGGTTAAGGGGAACTATGTAGTATGAACTTATGAAGGACCCCTTTCAATCAAAGTGGAGCTATCTTTCTTTATTGATCACTCTTGACGCAAATATTCAAGTGGTTTTTCCATGTATATAATGAGGGGCAATCAAGAAAACGACCAGAATCTTTTAGCATCATGATAGTGATAGTAGTCAGGTCAAGTGGGTATCACATACTACCCAATGCATGATGTATAAGGTGACCCCCTAATTTGTAAACTACCTTGGATTTTCCAATGGGCACTTCATCAAAACAAATCTTTGTTATGTCATTGCAAATTCAGGGAAGCTATACTCTATTGTGGAGTGATCACTTAAAAATGAGCTATAATATTAGAAGCTTATTGCTCACATCAATAAAACTGAATCCTGACAGAAAAGACAAGAATAGAACTACAGAAGTAAAAGTAAAAGCACACCACAGAACACTATGAACACAAGATTTACCTTGGAGAAACCCATGATGGAAAAACTCCAACAAAGATAAAATACTGTGCCTTGTTCATAATATCTTCAAATTTACAGTATAAAAGACAACTCAGTATGGAGTAACAAACATTGTGCCCTGATAAATGTTGCTACAAGGTCTATTCTTTGCTGTGCTCTGCTCTAATATGTAACTCCTTTGCAATGCTCAGGGATGGAACAATTACTACAATAGGAACAGAACCCCATTCTCTCCTGGCGGCCAAGGTTTTAACACCACCTAAAAGCCATTAGCATTAGGGGTTAGGATTTTGCATCCCACGGCTTCCAATTGGGGTTAGGATTATGGACCCTCTAGAATCTTCTTGGATAGCCATACTTGGCTATCCCCACATGTGTGAGTAACAAGAGTTGACGTGGCTACCACCTGGCATCGTAGTGGACAAAATGGATGATCAACTTGTTGCAATCATAACTTTCTCATATGGACTCCAATTGAGGTGCTCTTTGGACCATTGGAGAGCTCTCGACAATCCCTATACCATCAAAGGCTTAAGAAACAAAGCCTCATCAGATTGACCCCAAAAAAATATTGTTTAATGCCTGGTAGCCACTATGGTGGTTTAGTACCAGAAATTGCCAAAATTCAATATTTGTCTAGAAATGGCCTCAACAAGGTTATTAATAGCTCGGATTTTTCATTCCATAAAGCACCAAGAAAGAGAACAAATATTATAATGATCTATTTCAAATCTCAACTCCACATTTTAGTAAGTTTTTTATCCCAAAAAATTTTACTTCTAAAGGAGATGAGTAAAAACTTCCTCAATTATCTCCCGAGAGTAACAAATTGTCTTGCCTAGTAATTCAACGTATCAAAGTTCTTTATGCCCCCCTCTAGTCGTTCTAGTGTTCTTTTGCACAACCATGTCTTCTGCTAACTCTTATCGTGGATCCAAAGTCAAGTTTTCCATGGAAGGTAAGATTTTCCCCTTGTTTCCCCCATCGAGTATGAATGGCTCATAGAATTTCAGATTATCAACATTAACAACTGAGTAAATGCACATGTATGGAGGTAGACTAAGTCTAAAGCATTGCTGCCTACCTTTTGCAACACTTTGAATGGCCCATATCTCAAAAAAATTGATTTTCTTTGTAGGTTCCTAAAACCTTTCCTTGTTTAGGTGGAACTAGAATCAATCTCCTACCTTGAATGTTTTCTAGATTATGTGTACATCATGCATGGTCGTTTACTTTTCTTATGATTCCTTTAATTTCTTTTGTACTTGCCAAAGAATTTGTTTGATCTTATCTATAAATTTTTCAACCTTCAATGCTTTTCCTGTTGTAGCTTCCTTCTCTCCCCCATGTTGCCAATACATCACACCAAGAGGTGAAGGTGGCAAATATCGAAAATGAGTTTTATAATAAAGCTTATTTGTGGAAGCGGGGACTAGTTTGCGATAAAAATGTTGAGCTTAGATCAAATTTTCATCCCAATTCCTTCAACTTTTGACCATAACCCCTCAAAAGTTGCATCAGGTACTTGTTCACTACTTTTGTTTGCCCATCCATAAAATCTCTTCAATTTTCTATCCATCTTTTCCTACAATGTAGTCCAAAAGGAACTATCAAATCCGATATCCCTATTAGAAATGACACTCATTGGTATCCCAAAGTGAACCCTAGCCCTGTCAAAGAATAAGCTTATTACTTATTAAGTTATTGCTTATTGTCATCAATCATCATCTTTTTACAAAGCGTTTGGATGCACATCTTACTAAATTTGTCCACTACTACAAAGAGGGTCATGTCTACCCCTAGTTTTTAGCAAACCATTAATAAAGTCCAAGGCTATACTTTCCCATGGCCTAGTATGTATGGGTAATGGATTGTACAATCCTTGCTTTCTGTTATTGGGTTTACTGCTACAGCGAAGTATGCGTCCTCTTAAAAAACCTAACTACCTCTGCTTGCATTGTGGCCAATACACATACCTCTGTAAATTTGAAGTTGCTTTTCCAACACCAAAATGACCTATGACATTGTAGGTATGATCCCTTATTATAAGTTGTGCTCTTTCACCTTTAGGAATATGCAACTTACCCAATTTGTAGAACAACCCATCTTGAAGATAGTAGTCAGCCTTACTATCGACCCATTTCGAAGATATGAATCAACTTTGTTGTCCCCTTCTTCTTTATGAACTTGACCCTACAACTACAGAATATCTCTTTGAAGTCCTCAATCTCAGTGTATTCCTCTTTTCATGTGTTAAAACTTAAAGCTGCAAGTGCATAAGAGTGCCCAAATCTCTAATCATAGGCGTTGGTGATCTTGATAGCATGTTTGTTAGTTTGTTAGCGCTTCCCTTGTTATATTTGATAATGAGGTGAACCGTGAAATTGTTGCACAAATCCCATGCACTTGCATTGTCTTCCTTCCTAAGAGTACTATGGACCTATAAGTATTGCAAAGGTTGATGATTGATGTGGATGATGATCTAATTAACCAATAGATAGTGATTCTACTTTTTAAGTGCTTGCACCAAGGCATAGAGGTCCTTGTCATATGTAGGGTAGTTCATGGATGTCCCATCAAACAACTTAGAATGTTCAAAGATAGACTTACCTCCTTGCATCAAGACTACTCCCATAGCCTGCCCAGTTGCATTATCTCCACTTCAAAGGGCTTCTACAAATTGAGCAAGGTCAAGACCGGTGCCTCACTGATCTTACCCTTGAATTCTTCAAAGACCTTATTTCGATTCTTTCCCCAATGTAAATTCTCACCATTGGTTGTTATAGCATGAAGTGGCAAAGCCACACAAGAAAATGATGTTATGAAGGTATTCAGTTGCTCCCACGAAGCTCCTTCTTCAGGAACATTGGTAACAGTTAGCCATTTGACCATGGCCACCATCTTTGCAAAATCAATCTTGAGTTCTCCTCCACCAATATCTTAGGTACACTAGGGATTGCTTGGCAACCTCACATTTCTTAATGTTTTCCAATAGTGTGTGGTTCCTTAGTGCCTCCAACACCTACTTCAAATGTGACATATTTTCTTCCCAAGTAGAGCTGAAAATTAATATATCATCCAATTACACTATTAAGAATGAATCTAGGTAGGGATGTAGTACATCATTCATCAAACACCTGAATGCAACCAGTGCATTACATAAACTGGAAGGCATCACTGACCATTAACAGAGACATTCCCTTATCTTAAACGCAATGTTCCAAGCATCCTCTTCCTTGACTTGAACTTAGTGGTATCTCGATTTGAAATCTAGTTTGGTGAAGTAATTTGCATGTTGTACCTAGTCTAACTAATCATGAATCCTAAGCAATGCCTACCGATCTTTTAGGGTAATCTTGTAGAAAGATTTGTAGTCAATACACATCATCCAAGTTCCAACCTCCATCCCTCGTGGGTATTATAATGATGGGTGACCACCAAGGTGAAGTACTTGGCGATATGACTCACTGCTCCAATAGTTGTTGTCATTACTTCTTCACTTCATCTACTCCCAATCAGGATTGTCTATACAATCATATATTTGGAAATGGTGAATTAGGCAACAATTGTATCTTGTGCTCCACTTCCTTCTTAGGTGGTAGTGCTTTACGCTCTCAAAGCACTTCTCTATAAACCTAAAAAAGCTTCAGTAAGTGGCGTTTCTATTTTTTTGTGTATCCCCCTAGAGATGCCTTCACTTCTACCAATTCATCTCCTTCTTTATTTTGTCTCAAGAAGAGTAATACAAACTTCCTACTTGAGCTACTTAGTTTCTTTTGTTGGTTGGCACTTACTAAAGAGATTTTAGATCTACCTTTGTGTGCATTGAAGATGATGGAGTTTCCATCCTTGATCAAGGTAGCGTCCCTCATGTACATGTAGGTGCTTCAAGACACTACAGCACACACACAAGTGATACCACACCTCCCTTCCACTACATCAATGTAATTTAAAAAAATGGTAAATCTCAAAGTCTCAAATCTACATCCTTATTTACCCATCCCACTCAATATGGGTAAGAATGATCATGTACTTCCAATCCAAGCTTGCTCACCAAATCCTCTACAATGAGGTTGGCTTGTAATCTAGAGTGAAATAGAGCATCCACTTTTAACTTTTTGACATATAGTTTTATATAGAAGAGTTGTATCATCTCCTTGTCTTCATTGTCATGGAGATTGTTCATGTACACCTCCCTTTGCACTATAGCATAGGCAATCTCTTTATCTACATCTAAGTTTCTTTCTATTTACTTCCCTAGGTCCATGCTTAACATGTTCTTCTTCTTAGGTTGCTCCTTATTAGGATTACTTGGATTCAACACAAAATGTAGCTTCCATCATCTATCTTTGGTGTCACCATCTATGTTATAGTGGTTACAGTTGTTATTTCGATCCTTGCATTTATGCACAATGGAAACAGTGTTCTTACCTTTTGCCTTCTACTTCTTTCCTCCTTTCTTGGAATTACCCCACTAGTTTATCTACTTTGAACCACTTAGTTGTTCCATCTTGTCCATCTCTAGATATTATGCTTCAACAAGCTTCAACAATCGACTTGGGATTGAAGAGCATGATTTGCCTCCTTAGGTGATTGTGTAATCCACCCAAATACTTGATAAATACATGTGGATTCCTAGGAGCAATTCCCAATTGAATGGCTTATTTTTTGAACTCGGTAGAATACCCTTGTACACTTTGCTCATCTCTAAAGGTAGCAGTGCCAATGAATCCTTTGGTCCATTCTCTTCAAGGATAAAATTGGGACTTAATAAGATTTGAATACCCCCACTTAGTGACCGATAGACCAATCTCTGGTCTAAGTATCTTCATATAGCTTTCCCACCAAATCTGGGCATGTCCTTCTAACTTTAGTCAAGCAAGTGTTATTTTTTGTTCTCCACATACTTTATGGACCTTAAAACCGACTTCTATTTACTGCAACTAATGATTCAACTTAACAGCATCAAGCTCACCTCCATAGGGATCGATATCCACTTTGGCTTCCAATTTGAATAGAGGGTGAGGAGCAGTGTTCCACCAAGTTTCTAGGACGTGGGAGCACAGGAGCGGGGAAACACACATTGGGGACATGTGGAGACCACCGCCAAATTTAGGAAAATATAGGGGACAGGGGGTCGTCGAGGTCTTTAAAATTATTAAAATATATATAATTTATATAAATCCTACAATATTAACATATAAATTCCTCATCCTATCACCATTTACATACTAAAACTTAAATAGTAAATACAAAATAGTAAATTCATCATAGTAAACACGGTTGTCAATTCATCATTGATTTATGAATCATTTATCATTTGAGTATTTGAATTTCACATTGATAAATTCTAAATTTACAATACATGTACATCTTCCATTATAAATTTGAATTATAAACATAAACATTAAATGAAAATTTAAAATATTAAAATCATAAAACCAAATCATAGACCTATCACATAAAGTCTTAAACACCTTCAATTTTTAAGAGTCAAAAGAGTGATGAGACAAAGACTCAGTATGAGGTCATCAATGACAATATCTACTTCTAGAGTCACAAGTTAAACTGAAAACTAACAATGGACAATGAACACTGAAAATAAAAGTAACGAAAAGAAAGTTGAAAGAACCAAAAGAGCATCAAGGAGGTAGTTCCATGGACTGGTCCTCCCCATGAATCCACTGCATTAAGCATCAGGACCATCAATGGGAGTGTCACTATCTAAGTTAGAGTCACTCTCATAAGTGACCAATAGCACACCAACCAAACCATGTTTTTTTTTATTTTTTAAGTTATGAAAAAAAATTGAAAATTGTGTGGGATCGTCTGGGCATCCCACTTTTTCGTGAGGGGACACCCAAAAGCCCCCCACCTCTCTGGGATGTTCCTTGTACGTTTCCTCGAGTTTTCGGGAAAAGGGGACGTGGGGAAACGTTTCCCAATGAGTCCCCAAACCCCCAGAGCGTGGGAAACGAGGGGATCACGCCCCCGACCCTAGGGGACGTGTCCCCGTGGAACACTGGTGAGAAGGTGTGTTGTTGGGACTCACCCTTTCTTTCTCTAGCTCTTCTTTGTCTTCAGATTTGTCATGAGAGTCTAATTTCTAATTACAATTTCCCAACTCCTTGAAGGGCTTGAGCTTGCTCTCTAGAGTTTCCATTAATGATGCCATACTCTTGGAGATTTTGGAGACTTGCACTTCTAGTTTTGCAAATCTCACCTCCAATACAGCGTCCAATATGTTTCCATGGTGATCATCCGTGTTTGAGGCTTGAGGTCAATGCCTCACCTGCCTTATGGGGATCGCTAGATCCAAAAGGTGCAATTCTCTTGTTGATTTAGAATTTCCAACTCTAGTGAGCTTTCAATGAAACTATTCCTCAAACATCCTAAACAAAACTTGGCTTTGTTACCAATATGAATTGTAAATTGCCTTGGAAATTTCAATGAGCAATTCGTCACAACATATCTTTGTTATGTTATTAAAGATACAAAAAGGCTACACTCTACTGCATATTGACTGCTTATGAATGAGTTATAATATTAGAAGCTTACCACTTACATTATTAAAACTAACTAAGAAAATAGTCACATAGCTACAATGGTAAAAACACACCACATAACACCATGGACACCAATATTACCTTAGAGAAACCCATGAAAGCAAAACTCCAACAAAAGATAAGGATTGTAGCTTGTTCTTATTATCTTCAGATTTACAGAGTAAGATACAGAGAAAAAAACAACTCATTATGAAGTAAAAGACATTGCAGTTTGTTATAGACTACTACAAGGTCTCTTCCTTCATTTGCTCTACTCCGATATCCCAATCCTTTGGATTGCTCAACTATGGAACAAAAATTACTAAAGTAGGAACAAAACCTCTCTCTTGATGGCTAAAGTTTTTAACACCCCCTGATAGTTGCTAGGGTTAAGATTGGGGTGAGGGTTAGGATTAGGGATTTTACATTCACCATTTAGCATGGGGTTAGGGTTTTGGACTATCTAAAAACTTCTCGGATAGCCATATGTGGCTACCTCCACATGTGTGAGTAATAGGAGCTAAAATGGCTTCCACTTGGTACTATAGTCAACAAAATGGATGGTCAACTTGTGGGGAGCATAAAAAATTTATACATAACCTAACTGAGAGCTTTTTAGATCATTGAAAAACTCTCGACAAGCTCTACAATAGAGTTAAGTGATGAAGTTTCAAGAAATTTACCCCAAAAAATAGTGTTTAAGGCCAAGTTGCTCCAAAAGTTCAAGGCTCAAAATCTCCAATATTCAAAACCCATATTTAAATGGCCTTGACAAGGCCATTGCTCAAATTTTCCACTCCATAAAGCACCAAGAAAGAAAACAAATATTATAATGATCCGTTTAGGATCACCTACCTCGTAGTATGAAATGATTGCATTAGAATAAATATTATATTCCACATCTCCAAATCATTTGCATTCTCATTTTCCTACATGGTATTGAAGCATAATACCCATTCTCAAGTATGTGAAGATTAGACTTTGGAGGAAAATTCCAAAGAATTTAAAAAGAGGAAAGTTTAATTGTTTAGAGTATTTAGTTCTTTATGTTTTAGTATTAAAAGGTTTAAAAAATTTCAAAGGTTTATACTTATGATAAATAATGAAGAGATAACTTTTTTTAAATACTTGAGAAGAATAAGAGCGCACATCAACAACATGACAGCCCTGTAGCAAAGCCACTACACATGTCAACAATGTGCAAGCTTGCAGGAGAGCACTTGTACACTATAAGGAATCTCTTGACCAAAAAAGTAATAAGCCCCTACAACATGCTTGGGTTAGGAACAAAAACTCAAAGACTAGTCCAACAAGTGTCGAGAGCAAAATGACTCAAATCCAGTCGAGGCTCAAACTAGATCAAAGAAACACTGAGATCAAGATGAGATAATTTTATTAATGTCCAACGAATGAGCATAAATCGGTCAAAGGGATTGCTACATACATCAAAATCAATACATGGTGGGAGTGCAATTGCATATCCTATAAAAGCATACACCTCTAAGGTCAGAAACCTAGAATCTAAAGTCTATCTTCTAGAAAATAAAAAGATTGAAAGTTGGGAGTCCCACAGGAGAAATTATCCTTGTCAAGAACTCAAGAACCACAAGAACATATAAAAATGTCTCAACTAAAGGTGTTTGAAGAATGTGCTCAAGATCTTGAGGTGCCACCACCTACTAATGAGGTGCCATCACCTCCGAGTCTATACTCACAGTAGGTGGATCTCTCCTAGCATCCGAGATCATAGTAAAGAAACTCCAAATGGAGGGCTATCCAAATGAATTGGAAGATTAATTAGAAGAACTGGAAGATCTAGATGCAACATGTTGCCTCAAATGGGCCACTCTTTGCAGACATCTAGTTGACAGGAAAGAAATGTATACGTTGTGAATGAAAAGATTACCCCAGGCCTGAAACAGACATTGTCACAAGGGTCTCATTGGCAAAGGTTGAGAGTCTCACCAAGGTCGCAAGGATCTGGAAGTCCAGATGGAACAACTCTTTGCTACCTTTTGTGCCATTTTCTATGAGCACCAAAAAGAAGATCGCCATCATCTTAGTAGTGTTTATTGGTAGGGGTGGTTTGAGCGAAGACAATCCAAGGCCGTAACCTCCCTCCTCATGTCTGAGGTTGAGCAGCGTTCCTTTGGATACCTGAAGAAGATGGAGAGGAAGTTCTGGGACTCCCTGGAAAGATAGTGGCATCGACCTTGAATATCATAATAGATGGGACATGCAAACATTTGTTTAAGGTTAGGAAAACAGTGTGTCGTGCCTATTAGAAGAAGACAAACCATGCCTACATTCCATATTTGTGACTAACAAACAACCCAAAAAAGCACAAAAACCCTAAACCTTGACAAAGTAGTGCATAGACATCAAGCAAAGAAGACTTGAGTACAAAGACCCCAACAATGTCACATACAAACCTAACTTTCGCCTCAAAAAAACACAAGATTGTTTGCAATCACGCAAAGCAAACAGGAGGACAACTCAAAAAAGCATATAAAGAAGAGCAACATAAGCAAGCAAAGATACACTTAAAACCTATGTTGCCAGGAAACTTGGGTATGGGGACGGGGATGCCACTTTTTGAAACAGGGTACTTGGGTGCGTCAGGGGTACTGTATATATATATATATATATATATAAAACATGTCATAGTCACATTATACATGCATATTTCAGATTTCTTCATAAATTATGAATCGTGATTCATAATTCTAAATTCAACGATTCGTTGAACAATGAACATTCACATTGAAAATTTGAAAATCATAGACTCATTGTAGATATCAAGTGGAAGACTGGAAGTTACATAAAATTTGATAAATAACTGTACCAGGTAGTTGTAACAAATAGTCAAACTGTAATCTGAAGGTACACTTGAAATCTGATTTTAAACACCTATTTGTACTGCTATTATAGGCGATAAAAAGTTGCAAATGTAATACTATTTTGATGTGAGTGTATTTCTTAGTATTAAATACATATGTATATTTTTTATGTGCACATTTGGTAGTCAAATTATGTTCCATGAGTGTTGAACGCAAAACCATAAAACATTCCTTGTAAATCATTGCAAAATCAGTCTACCAGATTTGGACAATATTCAGTGGAATTTGAACAGTGTTGCAAAGTGCTTGACATAGTCTTGAACCAGACTCCATATGCAGTTAGCAAAAATTTATTTCAAATTTGGTTGGGGGTCATTATATTTTCCCCAGTGGAATTGCATTTTGCTGAGTCGGACATACCCCCGGAGTACCCAAACACGGGGTACGTCGTACCATTTAGCCTATAAGTACCCATTTTTTCATAACGGCGTCTAACCACCTTTCTTTGTCTTGGCCTTGATGTTTTGGTCTTATGGGTACTATGGTTGATTGCCCACCCTTGTGGTACACCCTTTGGTCCTAGGGGTTGTGCGTCATGTACCCATCCTTGTTTTATGGTTTTGACTTGTACCTCCTGTTGGTCCTTGTACCCTCACCTAATTAATTATTTATGTGGTAGCATGACCCTAGTACCCACCTAAAGTCACCCTAATTATATTTTATGTTATTATAGGTGACTTTATTGTTTTGACCCAAATGTGTTGGTACCCACTTAAGACACTTTATTTATATTTTATAATTTGTGACATTTATTTTGATGTCTTAACAATTACTTATTGGTACCTTCCTTGTTTAGTGGAACCCTAACTTAAATAAAGAATTTATTTAATGACCTTTCTAGAAGTTTATGATCATATATATTGGAGTATTATGTTCCTCATTTGATATGTTCATTCCATCACATTTCAAATATGTTTTTCTGCTTGACGTCAAGTGCTAGAGGTTTGTTCTTCTTGTTGGTTAGGCGCCCACCTGCTATAGTCCCAGATCTGATATGATTGACTGTTTGAGGGTTGACATGAAGGTTATTATGTTGTTGTTGTCCTAGCCATTACCTATTTTGAGGAGACCGTGACAGCTGCTGCTCTTGGTGACTAAGCCATGAGCTCAGCTCTGAGATTTGTTGAACCCCTATCCAATCCGTGAAGTCTAGATCTGCTTGTTGAGGGGTTTGGTCTGCCTGTTGGGATTCAGATTGAGTCTGATCTAGTTAATGATGTCTTGTTTGACTAGGCCGTGAGCTCCTTTAGTCTGATATGCCTGTTAAAGAGTCTGACCGATCTGCTTACTATGGGTTTGTTTCAGTCTGTTAGAGGGTTGACTTGTGGAGGCCATGAGCTCAGGAGGTTTGATTTGGTATGCTGAGAGCATATCCATGAAGGTCGTGACCCCTGTTGAATTGTTTTATCACTACTGAGAGTTTAGTTGTGGAAGTCATGATCCTTACTGATTTGATTCCACTAATTGTAACCCTACAAAGGTTTGTTGATTCTGTTGAAATCCGATCTATATTGCTGAGACCTAATTTGAACCAGATCTGTGTGCTGAGACTTTTCTTATGGTCAAAGTTATGTGCTAATGTGCTGAGACTAATTTCTAGTCAGATTTACTGTGTTGTGACCTTGTTGGGATTAGATCTATGTACTGAGTCTTGTTTGGGACTTTCGATTGTCATTGACCATCCCTGTTTGACTGTACTACACCTGTCATCTCTCTCTCTCTGGTTTGTACTTACCCTCTAAGTTAGGGTCAGTTGGTTCCTAAGGATTGACTGGTCTCTGAGAGGCACAGTCTTTTCTTAGAGTAAATTCTTCTGAGTATAAAATAGGAAGGGTCCCACACTCTAGGTAAGTACCCTAACTTGTTATTTTTATTAATTAGACTTGTTATTGTTAGTATTATACTATTGATTACATGTTACTGAAGATTACTTTAACAAGGGTACCTACTTGGAGTGTTAAAATTGAAAGAGATGAAAATTATGTTTTAAATTATCTTGTTTAAGTTACTGTTGTACTGTTCTGCTTTAGTACTAGTTTGTTGTATTTAATTTTGCATTAAACTATATGAATTGCATCAAACCCTAACCCTAACCAAAATTTAACATGGTATCAGAGCATAAGTCTTGTAGCTAACTTTGTTTTGTAGGGTAACAGAATCTACATAGATCCTAAGGTAAGGGTTTGTGTCTTAATCAACTTGACCACAGGTTTACAGGTATACTTGGCAAGTTGATTGTAAGGGTTTGAGATGGCTTCTAACTCAGTGAAGGCAGAAGATAGGCTTGAAGGAGCCTCAAACTTTAATGCATGGAAGGCTAGGGTCTTGAATATTTTGGAGGAGAATGATTTAGATTATTTGGTAACTAGGGTTGTGGAAGAGCCCACAACATTTCAAGGAAGAGCGACATTTAAGAAGACGCAAGCCATGGCAAAGAGAGTCATCTTTGACTTAGTTAAAGACAATTTGATGGTTGTGATAGCTCCTTTAAGGACCGCTAAGGAATGCTTTGATGCCCTAGCAAATCTCTATGAGAAAAAGGCACTTACTCAGAAGAGGGTTTTGAAGAAGCAACTTCGTTCATTAAAGATGGAGGAGAAGGAGTCAGTTGCTTCCTTCTTTTCAAAGACTGCTCAGACAAGAGATCAACTCATGGCAATTGGAGTTGAAGTAGATGATAATGACCTTGTGCAAACAACAATAGATAGTCTCTCTACATCTTGGGAGACATTTCTTGCAGCAGTAAATTGAAGAGAAATACAACCAAGCTTTGATAGGTTGTGGCATGATTGCCTAGAAGAAGAAGGCAGAGTCCAGAGTAGATCTGGGCCACCAACTGAAAAGAATCATGCACTTGCTGCTAAGACAAAGAAGGGAAGAAGCTTCCCCCAGCACCAGAACAAAGGTAAGGGACCTCAAGGTAAGCACTTTCATAAATCAAAAGTAAGATGTTATAATTGTAGCAAGGTTGGTCATTATGCAAAACACTGTAAGAATACTAGAAATGGCATAGGGGAAAGTATCATGCTTCAGCTGCTACAGAAGAAGAATTGCCTCAACAAAAGAAATCTAAAGTTGAGACATGTTATCCACTAAGTTGCACTTAGGTGGATTTCTAATGAGCAGTCAAAGACTTGAACAATTAAATTGTTCATCACATATGTCCAGAAGTTCACCAGGCCTTTTTTTTAGGCACTTTTGTAAATTTAAATGTCCAAACCACCTGGGGGAAATTGTAATAAGTTGGTCCAAGCATGGTATTTTTGTAACAGGCTTGGCTTGCCTTGGGTTTATCTATCAAGGGAATACTCTAGAGTGTTTTTTCCTTAGGAATTATGCGTTGCGCTTCAGTGACGTATAATTCTTGAGTTTTTCACTGACACCCTACACTGCTGGGAATCGACCCCCCCCATCAAATCGATCCCAATTCGCGCTCTGAACGGAATCGATGAGGAATCGATTCCGAAATCGCGATTCCTCATCAATTCCGCCCGGAATCGATTTTGTAATTCGCGAATTGGGAAAAAAAAAACGATCCCTGGAATTTTGCAATTCGTTGTGGAATCGTCAATTCCGGGTCAATTCCGGATCGAACCCTCATCTAACCCGGGCATAAAAATCGAACCCTAAAACGATCCCGAGATCGATTCCGCGGACAAGGCAGATTTTTGGAAAAAAAATTGATTTTTGGATTTTTTTGGGGGGTTTTTTTGGAGGGCTAGTTCACTTTGGGCCAATAAAGGGTGAATGAGTCCATTACTCATTTGCTTGATTGGGAAGAGTTTGAGCTTGGAGTGAGTTTGCTAGTTGTTTGAGAGCTTTGAGCATTGAGTGGGAGATTGAAGGGGAGAGCTTGCAAGGGAGATTGAAGCTTCCATAGAGACATTCAACCACCATTGAAGAGCTAAAAGGTAGGTTCTAAAAACTCATCTTTGTTTGTTTTTGCAATTTTTTTTCACTATGTTAAAAAATGGAAAACTTGCTAGGTTCTCTTCTCCTACTCTTTCCAATGGACTCTCATCTTGAATCAAGAAACATGATGGGTATGTGGTTTTGGTTTTTCATTCCACTTCTTCTCATTATGATGGTGTTGGGAAGTAGATGTGGTGGTTGTAGTGATGAGGGGGAAGAGGTAGAGAGTGATGCATACCAAGGAGAAGAGGAGGAAGGGGAAGAGGGTGATGATGATGAGGATGAGGGTATTGTGGGGCAAAAACAAAAAGACACAACACCTTTGTGGAAGTATGTGACAAGGCAAGGGGGAGGGAGAGGGGGTGGAACCACAAAGTTTGGATGCCCCCATTGTGGGAAAAAATACACAGGTTCATATACCCGGGTGAGAAAGCATTTGTGTGGGGTTAGGCCATGCGATGTAGGTAAGTCTCATGGAGTCAAAACTTGTGACAAAGTGGGAGCTAAAGAGAGAAGCAAATACAAGAAGGAAAAAGAGGCCGCTCAAAACAACTCCAAGAGATCGAGGGTTGATTCTGAATCCCCACAAAGAATGTTTGGTAGTGGAGCTGGATCATCATCTGCTCGATCGAGAGCCTCATCTCCCCATGGAGTCTCGCCTATATGAAGAACATTATCCAATTTCCTTGACCAAGGTTGTAGAGATGATGTGGATTCAAAAGTTTATAGGTTTCTCTATGCATGTGGTGTGCCATTCAATGTTCTTCACTCACCCTATTGGCATGAAATGGTACAAGCCATCAATGGTGACCCTCAAGGATACAGAAGCCCTAGGTATGACAAAGCTAGAACCGTGGGCCTTGACAGGGAAAGAGCCAAAATCAATAGTGCTCTTGGAAAGTTCACAAATGATTGGTCCAACTATGGGGTATCCATTGTATATGATGGGTGGACAAATGTTAAAGGCAAACCATTGATAAATATTCTTGGCGTTTCTGCTAGCGGTGTGGTCTTCCTTTCAGCCCATGACTAATCAGATCGCTACAAGACCGCTATTAATATTGCACAACCTTTACTTAAAACCATTCAGGAGATTGGGCCATACAATGTCATTCAAGTCATCACTGATAATGCTGCAAATTGTAAGGCAGCAGGAGCAATCATTGAGGATAAGTATCCCAACATATTTTGGTCAAGGTGTTTGGTTCACACATTGAAACTTTTGATGCATGATATTGTTAAGATGAAGGACAATAATTACCGATGGATTGGTGCCTTGTACAAGAGAGGTAAGAAAATGATCAAATTTATTACCAATCATAGCATGGTCCACCACATTTTTCGCAATCACTCTAAGTTGGAGCTATTGAAGATTGCAAAGACTAGATTTGCTAGCTACTACCTCACCTTCAGGAGGCTTTTGAAGGTAAGAGAGGCATTGGCTAGTATGGTCTCAAGTGATCCATGGCAGGAATTGAAAGACAGAGCTACAAGTGCATCAGATAGAAGTGACTTTCAGGAGGTGGAGGACACCGTTCTTGAAGGTCATTTTTGGTCACAGGTTAGGTATGTTCTGTAGTTCACCAAGCCAGTTTATAACATGATTCGTTTTGCAGATACAGATCAGCCGGTGATTGGGGAAGTATATGAGCAGATGGATAGCTTGCTTGGTCAAATCAAAGACATTGTTGAGCAAAGAGATGCAGTCTTGTATGACCATATTCATAAACATGTGGTCAAAAGGTGGGATAATCTAAATGTTCCACTCCATGCCCTTGCATATGTCCTCACCCCAAAATACTATTCTCCAATTTGGTTGGCCCAACCTGCACCTGGGGGTGGAGTTAGGAAAAAACCCCACACAGATCCAGAGGTCGCTGCTGGGTATATGCAAGCATTAGAGAAGTTGGACCCTGATGAGGAAGAGTGTGCTCAAGTATGGACTAAATTGAGCATATACATAAGTGAGCATGGACGCTTCGGTTCCCTGTTTGCAACCAAAGATCGAGACAGATTGGATCCTATCCATTGGTGGAACATGCATGGCTCTGGAGCCACATATTTGCATAAATTGGCGCTGAGGGTGCTATCACAGGTTGTTAATAGCTCTTCTACAAAGAGGTGTTGGAGCACCTACAACTTCATCCACAATGTAAAGAGAAACAGTCTGAATGTAGAGAGCACAGAAAGCTTGGTTTATGTGCATTACAACTTGAGATTGTTGTCCCATTATTGTGAGGCGGCCAAGAATGATAGAACATTTTTTACTTGGGACAACAATCCAGAGGAGGCTAATGTGGAGGATGGAGCCATAGCATTAGAGCGCTTGGAGGCTAAACTATTGGGTGATCATGATGATCCAATTCGGACTAGCCATACAGAGATGCCACCCCCAAGCAGAAGCAGCTTTAAGGATGCAGGAGTTTTGCCTTTAGCTTCACAGCGTCCAATTTCAGCCTGTGGGGGGCATTCATCTTCTTCTCATGTTCCACGATTACTTCCACCAGCACCTATTACACCTAGAACACGAGAAAAGAAATTGGAAGTTACTCGTGGCAAGCAAAGAGCTTAGTAGATTCATAGTACTTTGTAGTTTGTATTTCATTTTCATGTTTATTTTGGCAATTGGCCTATTTTGTAAACATTATGGCCTAGTTTGATGGCAAATATTATATGTTAAAATTTGAAGGTTGATGTTGTTGATGATTGATGATTGATGATTTGATGATGATCATTTAATGACAATGTTATAAGTTATAGCTCCTAGAATCTAGAAGACTAGATGATTAATGTTATATCAATGTGTACTAAATAGTTACATGAATATCTAGATTTTATGTTTTGATGTTTTCTATAGCTAATTTGGCATAATACATGGTTCTAGATTCGCTCCCGCTCCCAACAGGGTTGCTCACACCTCCAAAGCTGGAGTATTTACCATGGTGGTCGAACCTTAGGAAGTTATTAAAGCCTATGTGTCTATGTATTTTTTACATGCTAGCCATCAATAATGAGTCGTATGGACATGTACTAGGTCCCCTAGGAGTTTGAGTCAGTTCTAACAAAAAATAATTTTTCCATAAACTTAGGGTATTTTTTAATAGTTTAATTGGAAAATTTAAAATTATTAAAAAAATGTGGTTAGGACGAAGAATTAGATATGGGAGTGCTCATTTTCTAACTCAGAGCGGCCACTTAACCCCTAAATCCACTTTCCTAAGTTTTCGAGCAATTATTTATCTCCAAAATTGAATATTACTCGAAAATAGTAAAAAAGACCAAAAACTAGAGAAAATAAATAAACCGGAAATTTCCAAAACTCAAAAAATATGCCAAAAGTGAAATTTTTGAGTTGGCAAAGCAAAATAGGAATATTCCTAAGGTTTCTTGTAGATTTTTCTAGGTTTTACTGCTTGGTTTATGTTAACTTTTCAGTGGTTTTCATCTGCAGCCGGTTTTGCATAGGCTGCAAACTACTTATGAAAAATACTGTAACAATTAAACACACAGTAAACTACCACTAACAGGCTGAAAGCAAATATTTAATCACATGCACACCATAAAAGATAGACTCAGATGTTTTTGGCAACTGTGCCCTGGAAAAACCCCCACGGGCAAAACCAGCAAGAGAGAGAGAGAGAGAGTTTTATTAATCTTCTGGAAAATAATCAGACATTCATTTTTACAGTCAAAAAACATACTTATCTCAACCAGTAGACTGTCTCGATTTCTGTGCAAGAGGTGACTGAAATTTCTATGCAATATTTCTGCCTCAAAAACAGTGCCAAAATAGCAGTCACATCAGCATTGATTTCTGTGCTGAATACTAAATATTCAGACCTCGGTTTTTGTGCCCACACTTAGCAAAAAATCCATATAGTACGGACAGCAATAAATGCAGTCGTACACCTAGAAATCTGTGCTTGGAAAATGTACTGAAACAATCTAGAAATTCGTGCCTGAAAAGTTTCTCGATTTCTGTGTCAAACCCGTGCCTAGAAATCTGTGCCAAAAATCCGCACAGTACGGTTCCGTACACCTCGAAAACTGTGCAGCATTAAATGGTCGTACCTCTGTCTCGAAATCTGTGCCAGCAGTAAGTGAAGTCCGTACTCCTCAATTTCTGTGCAAAAATAAATGAAGGTTGTCTCGATATTTGTGCCCACCAAAAATCTCTCAGCAAGCTTCCTCAAAAATTGTGCCCTACTCTCTTCTCCAGCTCTCTCTTGTTTTTTCTCTTCACTTCATTCAGCAAAAGTGAGCTCTAAAGCCTCCCTTATGCTTTTTGTTCTAAACCTAAGTGGGTTCTAATCCAACGGTGGAGAAAGATCCAATCCAATGGACAAGATTCAATAAGAGTGAAAATCACTTTTATTTAATTCACATAAATAAAATAACTCACCCACTTAAGTTAAATCAAAAAGTGACTTTAATGTTATAAAGTCTCATTAAGTGACATTTAATGTGAGGGTCACCTTTTTCCCCCTTCTAAGTGACATTAGGCAAATGTCACTTGGGGAACACTTCCCTAGGTACAAAACTAACACTCCCTCTTACCGAGGAAGGTGTTCCGCACCACTCCCAACTTCTCTCTGAAGAAGACAAACTTCCCCATCCCCAAAGACTTCGTCAAGATATCTGCTACCTGCTCATCAGTGGAAATATACTGCAACTCAACTGCCCCTCTCTGGACGTAGTCCCAGATGAAATGGTACCTGATCTCAATGTGCTTCGACCTGTCATGGAACACCGGATTCTCAGAGAGCTGAATACAACTCTGATTGTCGCAATAGATCACCGCAGGTCTCAGCTGCTGATCAAATAAATCTACCAATAACTTAGGAAGCCACAGTGCTTCGCAAGTAGCCTGATTGGTTGCCATATACTCAACCTCGGCAGAACTCAATGCAACGGACTTCTGTTTCCGACTGAACCACGGCACTGCTGCCGAGCCCAAACTGAAACAACAACCGGAAGTGCTCTTCCGATCCCTCACACAACTTGCCCAGTCCGAATCTGTGAACCCAACCAAGCTGACTCCACCCGAACCCCTGTAGTCCAGACCATAATCCACTGTACCTGCTAGGTATCTCAGTATGTGCTTTGCGGCAGTCCAATGCACACTCCTAGGCTCCACCATGAACTGGCTAAGAGTGTTAACCGCAAAACACAAGTCTGGCCTGGTGTTGACCAGATACATCAACGATCCAACAAGTTGACGATAGAGTGTGGGACCCACCAACTTACCCTCTGAAGCATGAAGTTGCTTCAAGTTGGTGATCATAAGTGTAGACATAGGCCTGCAGTCCTCCATCCGAAATCTCTTCAGAATATCAACTGCATACTTCCCCTGTCCAAGGAAAATATGTCCAGGCTCCTACCAAACCTCCATCCCCAAATAGTAATGCATCAGCCCAATATCAGTCATCTCATACTCAGTTGCAAGGTCTCTCTTGCAATGTGCAATGAGATGCTCATCTCCAGTGATAAATAAGTCATCAACATATAACAGAAGAATGAGAGGATCTCCACCAACCACAATGTAGTAAAGGTTGGGATCAGCCTCACTCTTCTGAAATCCCATCGAAGTCAAATATGCGTCGATCCTGGAGTACCAAGCTCTAGGAGCTTGCTTCAAACCGTACAAGGCTTTCCTAAGCCTGCACACATGAGAATCTCTCCCATGAATCTCGAATCCCTGTGGCTACTCTAAGTACACCTCCTCCTGCAGAAGACCATTGAGAAACGCGGTCTTCACATCCATCTGGTGGATCTTCCAACCCATCTCTGCTGCTATAGATATCACTGCTCTGATGGAAGAATACCGAGCAACTGGAGCAAATGTCTCATCATAGTCAACTCCCTCAACCTGTGAGAACCCCCGAGCCACAAACCGAGCCTTGAATTTCTCCACATTGCCATCTGCAGCATGCTTGATCTTGTAAAGCCACGTGGAAGTCACCACAAACTTCCCCTCAGGTCTCAGCACAATCTCCCAAGCATCATTCTTCATGATGGAATGGTACTCTTTCATCATGGCATCTCTCCACACTTGATGCTGAGAAGCCTCCTCAAATGTGGAGGGCGCAGAGTCACAAAGACTCGCAACAAGGGCCATCCCATATCTGTCTGGCTCAACTACTAACCTGATCGCCTCCTGAGGTCTACCAAATGCTTCTGCTTCCTTCAAGGTGTCCTGAAGCCACTTAGGCTTCCTCTTCCTTGAAGGCTCCTCCCAAACTGGTCTATCCTCATTCGAGGAACTCCCAGAAGCAGAAGGTCCAACACCCCGAGGACCAGTGACTGATGAACCAGTCCGTGAAGACCCTATAACCTGTGAATCTGAACCTATCCCTGAAGTGCCGGTCACATGGACCACTGAACCTGTAGAAGTTGTGCCTGTCCCCTATGATCCAGTCACTCCAGAAACCTGCAAACCTGAAACCTGTATCGAAGAAGCTTGTGTCAACTGAGGTGTGGGAGCTGATGGCTCTCTCTGCTCCATCTCTCTCGACTTCCTGAAGGCTCTCTCCTCATCAAACTTCACCTCCCGCCTCACTACAACTCTCTTCTGGCCAGGAATGTAAAGTCGATATGCCTTCGAAGTCTCATCGTAACCCACAAAGATACCTCTCTCTGCAGTGGGCTCAAACTTCATCCTCTTCTCAGAAGGGACGTGAGAGTAGGTCAAAGAGCCAAATATCTGAAAGTGACTCACCTCAGGCTTCTTGCCTGAATACATCTCCTCTGAAGTCATCCTCCCCAAAGCACGGTGAGGACTCATGTTCTATAGATACACTGCAGTGTTGCATGCCTCTGCCCATAGAAAGAACGGTAACCCCTGATCATGAAGCATGGCTCTCGCTGCTCCCACGATCGACTTGTTCTTTCTCTCTACTACTCCATTCTGCTCAGGAGTGTAGGGAACTGTCAACTATCTCTGAATACCCTCTTGACTGCAAAAAGCATTGAACTCCTTGGAGGTATACTCAACCCCATTGTCTAATCTCAACATCCTGATCTTCCTCCCCGTCTGCTTCTCCACAAGGGCTTTAAACCCTTGGAGGACACTCAACACTAATGGGGACTTCTTGTTCCTCAAGAAGTAGATCCAGGTCTTCCTGGAGTAGTCATCAATGAAGCTAATGTAATACTCGTGACCAGTCAAAGATACTGAAGACATAGGACCGCAAATGTCAGAATGGATCAAGTCAAGTACTATTACTGCTCTCGTGTCACTGCTTGGAAAAGCAGTCTTGGTGTACTTTCCCAAATCACACCCCCTGCACACATCACTCTGCTCAGTGTTGAACTCGAGTAAACCTGTAACCATGTTCTTCAACAATCTCAAAGCTGGGTGATGTAAGTGGGCCATCCTCCTGTGCCATAGCTCACATAGCTCACTACTGCTGTTGTGTGCTAGAGCATGCTGCAGCTGAAACAATAACTTGTACAGTCATCCACATCTAACTCCAATGTCCATGGGGGTAGATACACATGTAGTCGTGGGGAACACTTGCAGTCTCCCATCTGAGAAACACACCCCAAGACCCCTGTCCTTAATAGTGGAAACTGAAACAAGGTTCTTTTTCAGCCCAGGGACATACAACACATCCCTCAGAGTCATGGGACTCATAGACTCCCTCTGAAATGTAATGGTCCCCTGACCAACTGCTCTAACAATGGTATTGTCACCAAGTACCACCTCCACATCTCTAATTGTCCGTGATAGCTCGGAGAACAACTCTCGAGTACCTGTCATGTGTCTCGAGGCTCCACTGTCAATGTACCACGTACTAGTGGTGGATGGACCTGTATGATGCCCTATCAACAATGAATGCTCACTCTCCATATCCATATCTATGCTGGTGGCTAAAGAGACTCTCTCTCTCAATCTGTCCAGCATATAGGGAAAACTCCCTCTGAAACCTGTCACCAAAATCATCAACCTCTGCTGAGGCTGCTGTCTGTTGTCCCTGTCCCTTCTTCTTCTTCTTGCTTGGACACTGTGAAGCATAGTGCTCAAACACCTGACAACAATAGCACTTGATTTTACTCAAGTCCTTCTTTTGTCCACCTTGTGGTTGCTGCTACTGCTGACTCTTGGCCCCACCCTTCTTGGGACCCTTCTTCTTCTTCCCTTTGGCTGTCAAAGCCACGTTCTCATCATCTACCCCACTCTGTGATGAACTGCCCTGTACGAGACCTCTCCTGGTCTCCTCCTGCACAAAGTCATCCCACAGTCTCTCCCAAGACGATAGGTTCTCTCTACCCACTATGGCCTGCACAAATGCACTCTAGGACTTTGAAGCCCCATTCACTGCTGTACGTACAAGCTCAGTAGCAGATACCACTTCACCAACCGCTGCCAGTTCATCCCGAACTGCAGAAATCCTAGTGAGGTATGCAGTGACTCCCTCTCCTCCATTCATCTTGATACTCTTGAGTTTCTCTTTGAGAACCATCTTTCGGTTCTCATTGGAACTCTCATACAAGCTGGTTAAGGCACTCCACATCTCATGTGCCCTAGTCTTCCCAGAAATGTGAGGGATTATGTGGTCTTTAACTGCGTCAAGGATAATCCTCCTAGCCTTACAGTCCTTCTTGTTGAACGCTGAAAGAACTGCTGCATCTATACCATTTGGAATGACAACCGGGTTGGTTGAAGTACTTTTAACCACCTCCACCCATAGTTCATTCTCCTCCAAAATCAATAAAATTCTGGCCTTTCATGGCACAAAATTCCCCGTCCCATTCAGCCTATCCTCCAACCTCAGACCTGTAGCCATCTCAACTTCAACCCAACAAAATGTTGATCACTAACAGAAGAAAATCTCAAAAAAATTTCTGAGTTCTAGAAATTTTTGTGTGCTGCAAATATATTACTGTTTTCTACCCCTGCGCTCTGATACCATGTAGGCTTTTCTGGGTTTTACTGCTTGCTAGTTTATGTTAACTTTTCAGTGGTTTTCATCTGCAGCCGGTTTTGCATAGGCTGCAAACTACTTTTGAAAAATACTGTAACAATTAAACACACAGTAAACTACCACTAACAGGCTGAATGCAAATATTTAATCACATGCACACCATAAAAGATAGACTCGAATGTTTTTGGCAACTGTGCCTTGGAAAAACCCCCACGGGGAAAACCAGCAAGAGAGAGAGAGAGAGAGAGAGAGAGTTTTATTAATCTTCTGGAAAATAATCAGAGATTCATTTTTACAGTCAAAAAACAGACTTATCTCAACCAGCAGACTGTCTCGATTTCTGTGCAAGAGGTGACTGAAATTTCTGTGCAATATTTCTGCCTCGAAAACAGTGCCAAAATAGCAGTCACATCAGCATTGATTTCTGTGCTGAATACTAAATATTCAGACCTCGGTTTCTGTGCCCACACTTAGCAGAAAATCCGTACAGTACGAACAGCAATAAATGCAGCCGTACACCTAGAAATCTGTGCCTGGAAAATGTACTGAAATAGTCTAGAAATTCGTGCCTGAAAAGTTTCTCGATTTTTGTGCCAAAAATCCGTACAGTACGGTTCCGTACACCTCGAAAACCGTGCAACATTAAATGGTCGTACCTCTGTCTCGAAATATGTGCCAGCAATAAGTGCAGTCCGTACTCGATTTCTGTGCAAAAATAAATGAAGGTTGTCTCGATATTTGTGCCCACCAAAAATCTCTCAGCAAGCTTCCTCAAAAATCGTGTCCTACTCTCTTCTTCTGCTCTCTCTTGTTTTTTCTCTTCACTTCATTCAGCAAAAGTGAGCTCTAAAGCCTCCCTCATGCTTTTTGTTCTAACCCTAAGTGGGTTCTAATCCAACGATGGGGAAAGATCCAATCCAATGGACAAGATTCAATAAGAGTGAAAATCACTTTTATTTAATTCACATAAATAAAGTCACTCACCCACTTAAGTTAAATCAAAAAGTGACTTTAATGTTATAAAGTCTCATTAAGTGACATTTAATGTGAGGGTCACCTTTTTCCCCCTTCTAAGTGACATTAGGCAAATGTCACTTGGGGAACATTTCCCTAGGTACAAAACTAACATTTCTAAAACACTTGTGTGTGTTTTTCTTGGAAATTAGAGGCAAGAAGATGTTTCTCTATAGAGAGGGTGCATTTCCTCATGGAGAGGGCGCGACTACCAAAAAAAAAGTGGGCAAGTGTAACATAAAGCACAGAAAGAAAGTTTGGAAGTGAAAGGAAGCTGATTTTCAACCTTTTCCAACTCATTACACCTCACGCCAAGTTGTTTCCAACTCACCAAGTGCACCCCTCTCTTGGCAAGTGCACCCCCCCCTCTGGCTCTCTCATTTTTCTATTGAAGCAAGCTCTTGGCTCCTCATTTGCATATGAAGGATAGCATTGAACCTATGCTCTTGTAATTTTTTTATGATTCTCTTTGGAATAAAGTTGAAAGGCTTTGGAGGCCATATGTTGTGCAGCTGTCCCATTGGATGTATGTTTGGTTGATGTTCTGAGGTGATATCTCGCTAATCACTTGTCATTTTGCAAATTTTTTATTATCTAGCTTAAA
Source organism: Larix kaempferi (assembly GCA_027924585.1). Taxonomy (NCBI): domain Eukaryota; kingdom Viridiplantae; phylum Streptophyta; class Pinopsida; order Pinales; family Pinaceae; genus Larix; species Larix kaempferi. The sequence continues at coordinate 9,245,199 of BSBM01000804.1, read as the reverse complement.
CGGCCTTTGTGCCCATAGTATAAGCATTCATTGTATTTGATTTGCTTATAAATACTTGATTAATTAGAGATAGTGAAGCAGCAAGTGTATTCAGTTGTACTAATGCCCTTCTAATCTCTGTTAATTACGTATTCTAGATTTAATCTTCTTTTTTGCAAGTGTTTGTGACAGTGCAGGATAAGAATCTGAGGTAGGAGGTTGAGCTTAGTTGCATCCTCATCCACCTTCGGTGTTGGTTGTCTTGGTCTGATTATCGTTGAGCTGTAGGCATCTCTGGTTCCTTAATCTTTCAAGACCGAAGCTGGTTTTTTTGCTTCTTCCACACTATTAAATCAAAAAAAAAACTTGGTCGCTTGGTTACCCCTGTTTAGTGAAAGTTAGATCTGCAGTTGCATATCTATAGCTTTATTTTATTAAGCACACATATACTGGATCTAAATTGTTTTCAAAGTCTACTTGTAAACTAGATCTAGATCCATAATTCTTTATACTTGAAGTAGTCATTTTTTACTGAAAATTTTCCAAGTATAGAATCTATAAAAAAAATGTATTTTATTTGACTAACCCACTAATTTGTATGTTTTAAGCTTGCTGGTTTCTAGCAGGTCCAAGAAAAAAGAGGGAATCTTTGGCCGATTTTTGCCAGAAAGGGCCAAAAATACATTCTGAGGACCCTCTTTTACCAATATTTCATTCTTAAAATTGTAAGCCCTTAGATCCTAGTTTAAAAGGACTAAGAGGCACCTCTCCATGCATGCATTGTAAAATTTATTAAACAAGAGCAAGTGGGCTACACAGCGCCCACATCCCATCCCCCTGGGGAGATTCGCGTTTTTCTTTTCCGTGGCATGAATTTTTCTAACACTGTGTGCAGGGTGTATACTTTGATTAACTAGTTAAATTTTGTTTTCTTTTCATTTTTGCAAGTAATTAAATAAAGCCAATATCGTTGCCACGAAGTATGCTCTCACCTCCACACAAAGGCATTTCCAATTAGTGGTGGTTGATCAGAAAGTGACACATAGGTTCGGCAAGTTTATCTATTTCTTTTTTCAAGTTATTGTTATTTAATTTCATATACTTCAAGCACTCAAATTTGAACGAATATTTTGTTGATTCTCAAAGTATGCTCTTTCCCTTTGTGGGCACTGGCCTGGTCCTGGGGAAATCAGAAAAGAGCGCAGCAACTCATTAATTCGCAAACATCTAATAATAACTCACATTAATAAAATTAAGAACCCTCAACATAGTGAAAATCCGACACTCAAATATTAAGTAACGCGTGGGAAAATTTCTCAAAAGAAGCGGGAACCACTAGAGAGTGACCTCAGGGCACCGTTAGACTACATCCTTGTTGGTGTAGTGTTGAACACGCCCTCGAGACTCCGCTCCAGCCCACACGTCTTTGTGAGGAGCCACCTTTGCCTAATTTTCGGACATTACTCCTTGTACCTCATGGTATATCGGGCGCTCCCATTCTCCTTTTAATCAACTCATCCTTTAATAATTCCTAAAATTGACCAAGAACACAATTGCAAAACCTTTACTTTTACAACAGCATTTAATTTGACTCCACGGCACTGGTCTTTGATATTGGTTATTTGCTTTTAGTTATATCTTGTCGTGATATTTATATTCATATGTGTTGTGTGCTTATTTTCATCTTGCAATAGTCTTGATCAAACGTTTTAATTCCACAAAACTCCTAAATAACAATTTTCATCCAAAAGAACTAAGTACCTAAAGCCTTAGTAACATTAATAGGGTCTACCCCCCTTGGCTTCGTTAGGAGTTAAGCCTAAATGTCGGAGTCAAGATCAAGTGACAGTACCTGACTCGGACTTGCCCCCAAGGATGCACCTAGCAACTTGAAGATTTTTGTTGCGTTAACCCCAGGGGCATAAGAGGTGGCAACAAGACCAAAGAGAAAGAACAAAGAGAATACATCTTGGTTTCAGCACTTTCAGGATCCATCTCCAACTCATCAGACTCCTGGTGGATTGATAGTGGAGCCACCAAGCATATGACTGGATTCAAAAGGGCTCTTATAGGTTACAAGGCCAAGAAGTTCAATGTGAAAGTGGAGCTGGGAGATGGAAGTACCTATGCAATAAAAGGAGTTGGTTCAACTGCCTTAAAGCTTGATTCAGGTACATTAATTCGTGTTGAGGAAATTATGTATGGTCCCAGTTTAAAGAAGAATATTCTTTCAGTGGCAATTTTAGAAGACAAGGGGTTCTCTGTAGCCTTCTCAGAAGGAAAGGCACTGGTGTTGCTTAAGGATGGAAATATGAGCTCAGCCATTGAGATTGGTGTCTGTAAAGGTGATCTTTACAAGGTCTCAGGACGTATTGTTAAATCTTTAATAAATAACCCCTGTCTCAGGATTTTCCTTTTTTTATCCTTAGTTAAGATAGCTTAGAGTTAGATAGCTATGGTCAATCTTGTCCTCAGATTGTAAGTATTAAACTTAATCAAAAGCTTGAAATAATTCCTAGAGTAAAGAGTGTTTTCTTTTGTCAAAATCTAAGGTCGAACTTGTCTATCTATTTGAGAGAATTTTCATATTTACAATCCACCCTCCCTTCCCAACTCTTTCAATCATCTTTGGGTTGGTGCTATAGTCAATCTTTTGCCTTTGGAATTTTCAGAAGGAAGTATATGCATGATTACATGTTTGGAGAAAAAACACTTCATTCCTCTTTTCAGTCACTTTGGAACCATAATGCTTGTTGTCAAGTTATCAATCACTCTTGGTGGCTAGGAAAGGTGTTTAAAGATCAATTCCATTTTTTCTCCATTTTTGAGCATCAAGTGGGTCTGACTTTGTTTTTCCGTCCTTTAAACTTTAAGTTATCCCCACTTGGTTTCTATTTGATCATTAATCCCAGGGAGAACCAAATTGAATATGTAAGAGAAGTAAATGAGGAAGTTATGTTCTGTGAAAAAAAATTGAGTTACAACCCTTATATTTTTCCTCCATCAATCTTAAGCAATAACTTGCATGAATTTTATGATCCTATCAATTCTTGGATGGAAGATGTTTGCATCAGTCAATCTTTTCCTTGGCATGATTTCATTTTGCACCGTTCAAACCTTTATTCAATTTTTGAACAAACCTGGAAGATTGCATTATCAAATTCTCTGATCTTTAATCCAATCATGACTTGTTTCATTACCAGAAATCAAAGAAGAATCACTAATATGTTTGATGAATGGTTGCACTGGATTTATGATTTTACCTAGTATTTGTGATGACTGGTTAGATTAGAGTAGGTAGGAAACTGAATAAGCCTACTTGGGCAGTAGTTAGTTTTTCAGCCATTGAGTCTGGCACCTTTTTTCCTAAGCTCCTTTTGAAGCTCCTAGTTTAACTGAGTACCTGTCATTTTTTCTTTTTCCTGCACAATAAATTTCAAACCTTGCAAGTTATGTTAGTAATTTAATTTACTTTCTGCGTTTATATTTCATGCATTTATAGTTCTGACATAGAATAGATTTTAATTCAGTTGGATTTTATATTTTTCCCATACATGTTGCATGACGTATTTTTGATGTTTGTGAATGCAGAAATAAGTTGCAAAAAATAAAAATAAAAATAAAAAAGCTGGAAGCAAAATGGTAGAGTGTTGGATCGTGGATTCGAGTCGCAGAGTTCGAGGACCAGAGATTCTGAGGTTCTCAAGCGCTCATTTCAACAGAGCACTTGTCCCAGCCGGAGCCAGATGTTATCACATATATAGTAGTCGGGCTACCATACATTATTTTTCTGATGCCAGTACACTATTCAGCCAGTTCCCTTACATTTGAGATGCTGAGATGAGCATCTATATTGGATCACTATCAGATTTTGGACAGCAATATATATTCCCCATGCCATGACTGAGTCTCAGGACACTCAGAGAGATGACCGATGTAGCCATTATACCATTTGTACAGAGCAGTCAGTCATGCCCAGAGTTACAGCAGCAGTTTTAGAGGACAGATGATGGTACAAGTTGATGAGCATTCAAGTATATGACTCAGCAGGTATATCATTGTGTTATGGTTATATTGCTTTTATACTTATTTTTATAGCATGTCTTAGCACTTAGTGTCATGATCTGGCGATCATATAGATATGTGGACCTGGTTGATATTATTATATATATTATATTGTCCCTACTCAGACTTAGAAATCCACTATTCATACTCATTGGTTTTACTCTCCTTAGGGAGAATAGAGGTGATCATTCCACCATACCTTGGCTTGCTAGTGTTGGCTCCATTATTCATTGTCTTCATCCATCCATTGCCTACCTTTTAGTTTATCACCTTGACTTACTACTTGACTAGTGACATGGAGAATCTTTTCCCCACTGTAGCCTCTGTATTGGATGATCTTCCCTGTTTATTGTGTCTCGGCTCTGAGTTGGTGACAAAACTTACCTATGGTGAGTTGGATTTCCTTGTGAATCCCGCCTAGTCACTAAAGTTGTGTTGGCTAAACCTGAAACTTTTAGTGCTGCCATGAATACAAAATCTGGAAAAATGAAATGCTATATCTTGTATGAAAAGCCCATTCATGCAATGTGTTTTTCAACACACATGAATGAAAGGCATGCCAAATGAAAATGGCCATGAAAATAAAATGTTATATCTTTTGGAAATGTAAATACCGAGGTAAACAAGCTGTCTGTGACACACCTAGAAGTGCTCAGGTAAACAAGTGCCTTAAAAACACACCTGCAACAAAAAGCCTAAAATAAATATAAATCTATGCAATGTGTTTATAAAGACACATAGATCAAGGCTATATAAACACACATAGATCAAGGCTATGGAAACTTCAGGCCCAAAAAGCAATGGAACTTATATGTTATATTAAAAAGAATTGCTGGCCTCATTTGTATTATGGATTGTGCGCATCTGTTAAAAGTGAATAAACCCTCTTTGAACAACTCATCCATTTGTGAGACACCGCCATTCCCTGTGTTGTTGCTCATTCAGTATATACTATGGTGTGTATTCCCTTTCCCTTTGCCAAAGTGTCACAAAGTTAAGTCAGTCAAGTCATCCCTTAGCCTAGCCAGTTATTTTAACCTTCACCCTTCACTAGCAAATTGATCACAGCTATGAAGTGAGTATGGTCTTGAAAGTCTAGTCTGAGTAATAATAATAATTAATGACATTATATACTTGGATTTAGATCGCCAGTAATGATTACTTTGTGTTATAATTGTTATTTGAATAAGTTGTAGAGCATGCATTAACCTTTGACACTTTGCAGCAGCTTTCGATGATGGTCTAAGTTATATTTGGTCATGTTGACTTGGTTAGACCTAGTTTGACCAAGGTCAACCATAGGACATGAGATGGTTGGACCTCGTGATGATATGGATAGATGATATATGGTCTATGTACATGTATATGATGATTCTATGCAGCAGCTACAGGGTTATGATGATGATTCTTGGTTTACAGCAGTATTTGATCATTTACAGATTATTATTATTTGCCCTGTTCCGGTATATTGGATATATATATTGATCATACAGAGACTCATATGGTGTATGAGTACACATCTTGGATGGATTTGGACCTTCTGAGTCCAATGAGACAGTTTGTTTTCAGTTCCGAGCACTTACAGTGATGATTGAGCCTCAGTAGGCTATCCCAGTGCAGTTTTGGTCTGTCGGAGGCCCTGTCAGAGCAGATGTGATTTTTATCCAGTTGACCTAGGGCGTTGTGCTTGGAGGGGGTGGTCCAGCCACTTGTTTTTACCATATTACCCCCCTCCCGGACACACTGGTGTCCCACCTTGACAACGCAGGCACTCCAGGAGGCAGTTTGGGGCAGTTTCACGCTTCCCGAGGCATTTCAGGATTGGTAAATATGGCTATTGAGGAAATCGATTTGGGCTACTGAGGCAATGTTTTGGCATGGGATGATCAGTGATGATGGATTGATGTCTTCCACAACTCCTCCAGCAGTTTCAGCTTCATCGGGGCCCGCATTCATCACTTATGGCACTTTTTGATTATTTCTGAGGTCTTTTGAGGCCTACGATTTGACCATAGAGGCACGATTTGGTATATTGATGACTATTTTATTATTATTGTGCTATGGGTATTGACCAAGGGTGGCTAAAATTACCCCTTGGACACACCATAAGCTTCTTATTATATTTTGTCATCATGATTTGGTGAGATTCCCCTCTTCTAGGGCGATTTTGTCCACTTATATTATATTTTATGAGTGATCCATGTATTTTATTGTTGAGCTCATCTCAACCATTGATTAGACATTTGTATCTTTTAATTTTAGCCACTCATTCAAAAAGTGGTTAGGATTTTGATGCTTCTCCTTCCTATTTAAAGGAGAGAGCTTCTCATTGTAAGGGGTCTTTGGCTCTTGGATTATTGGTATAGAAAAACTTTCTTGTGAAAATTCTTGTGGTCTCCTTTGCATCTGGTGTTCTTAGATGGTGATTGGAAAGTCTATTGCAACCTAGCATTTGGAATTTGTGGTAAGATCTATCTATTTTGGAAATCATTGTCTTGTCTACAGGAGGGCGACTTCAACAAGGGCGATTTTGCAAGGCTTCTTCAAATCGACTTTCTTGGCATTTGCTTGTATCAAGGGGTTATCATAAGTATCATTGTGATCTATGCTATCTTTCTATTACTTCTCTTGTGGCATTAGTCTTATCTCTTGATTACATCAAATCTGATATTGTTGACGTTTGTTGTGCAGGAGAGAGGGCGCATTGGCTTCTTGGACTAAATCGATTGCATAGAAAACTACCTCAAAGCTTCTCAAATTGATCGGGTTTGCATAGATCATCATCATCAAGGCATCTACAAGGTTACCCAGGTAAAGATCCACAGGTTTGTTTCTCTTATCTTGATCCAATCCATTGACATAGCTCATAAATTGATAAAACCCTTATTTCTTCAAACCCTCATTTTTACATTTTTTCAGATCTACTAAGATCTAGTGGCTTCTTGGGTGAGATATTGAAAACCCACCTCTATAGTATCCACGGCATCCCGGATCTATAGTTTGGTGAGGATTGGCCTCCATTTGACGCTCTTCCCAAGGCATTTAGCCTCTCCAAGCAAGGGCACACTTCCTAGTTTGGTGGGTTGACCTAGATCTAGTATGTGGGTAGTTGAGATCCCGCTTGATTCATGATCTACACATCCAATAACATATCCCCAAATTGTCACTTTTCTAATTTTTACCTTGTGGGCCCTATTCCACATTTTAAGGGATTTAATCCCCATTTTGGACCACTTGGTATCTTTAAACTCAGATCTAGTAAGATCTAGCCATTGGATTGCCATGAAATTGTAGATCCATACTCTCACTTGCTTAAACCACTTGGATCTAAAGTTTGGATGCCATTGGACTTGTCTTGACCCCACTTATTTCACTTTTAGGCCTCCTTGGGTAAAGTTGCACCACCTTGGAGAAGTGAGTTGTCCCACTTCTAGGACGTGGGTACTTGAGATTTCAGTGGATTTGGAACGGGAGTAATTCAAAACCTAGGTCTAGTAGGTCACCTTGTCAAATCTTGCCTTGGGGATAGCATTCCTTGTTTTAAGGGATTGTGGTCCACTTAGGTCAAACCTAGATCTAGACCTATTCATCCATCAAGACTTTAATTGCCCACTTGTCTCATGCAATAGGAGTCCTTAACCACAAGTTAACTTTACTTTGACTCCAATATCCCAATTCCCAAGGCACTAGTTTCTCTCCAAGTCAATTCGACTTTCCTAGATTGTTGGATTAACTTGTGGTTTGACCCTTGATTGGTGAGCTAAACCCTTTGATGCCATCATACTTCATGATCAAGCTTGTCACTTGTACTAGTTAGCCCCAATTCAACCCCTAAACTACCCTGTATTGGACACAGTTCCCAAGGCAGTGGATTTTCTCACATTGAACTAGTACTTTAATCTTGGATCCTATTTCACAAATCATAAGTCACTTTCACATCAATAATGAACCAAAGCTATACTCTTGTGACTTCATCCTAAGGTCTAGAATAAACCATACACCTTACTTCACTTAGAATTAACTTGATTTGGTGTCTTGGTTTTGATCTCTCCTGTCGGGAGTAGATCAGGTCTCCCCTTTTGTTGTCTGGGCTAGATAACATAAAGTAAAGGTTGCCTCGACTAGCGTGACAACCATCTATTGGAGGTCGAGGTGATCGTGGTTGCACCTTTGAGTTGCCCTTCCCTATTGCCATCCATGAGTGGATACATCCATAGGGGTAACTACAATTTAGGTGATAACAGTACCCACCTAAAGTCACCCTAACTATATTTTATGTTATTATAAGTGACATTATTGTTTTGACCTTAATGTGTTGGTACCCACCTAAGACACTTTATTTATATTTTATAATTTGTGACATTTATTTTGATGTCTTAACAATTACTTATTGGTACCTTCCTTGTTTAGTGGAACCCTAACTTAAATAAAGAATTTATTTAATGACCTTTCTAGAAGTTTGTGATCATATATATTGGAGTATTATGTTCCTCATTTGATCATTCCATCACATCTCGGATCTGTTTTTCTGCTTGACATCAAGTGCTAGAGGTTTGTTCTGTTGTTGGTTAGGCCGCCCACCTGCTATAGTCCCAGATCTGATATGATTGACTGTTTGAGGGTTGACGTGAAGGTTCTTATGCTGCTACTGTCCTAGCCGTGAGCTAAGCTCTGAGATTTGTTGAACCCTGATCCAATCCATGAAGTCCAGATCTGCTTGTTGAGGGGTTCAGTCTGCCTGCTGGGATTCAGATTGAGTCCTATCTGGTTACTGATGTCTTGTTTCACTAAGCCGTGAGCTCCTTTAGTCTGATCTGCCTGTTAAAGAGTCCGATCTGCTTGCCTGGGATCTGATCTTCCTGTGTGGTGACTGATCTGCTTACTGTGGGTTTGTTTCGGCCTGCTGAGGGTTGAATTGTGGAGGCCGTGAGCCCAGGAGGTCTGATTTGGTATGCTGAGAGCATATCCATGAAGGCCGTGACCCCTGTTGAATTGTTTTATCACTGCGGAGAGTTTAGTTGTGGAAGCCGTGACCCTTACTGATTTGATCCCACTAGTTGTAACCCTACAGAGGTTTGTTGATTCTGTTGAGATCTGATCTATACTGCTGAGACGTAATTTGAACCAGATCTTTGTGCTGAGACTTTTCTTATGGTCAAAGTTATGTGCTAATGTGCTGAGACTGATTTCTAGTCAGATCTACTGTGCTGGGATTAGATCTATGTACTGAGTCTTGTTTGGGACTTTTGACTGTGATTGACCATCCCTGTTTGACTATACTACACCTGTCATCTCTCTCTCTCTCTGGTTTGTACTTACCCTCTAAGTTAGGGTCAGCTGGTTCCTAATGATTGACTGGTCGACTTTTGACTGTCATTGACCATCCCTGTTTGACTGTACTACACCTGTCATCTCTCTCTCTCTCTGGTTTGTACTTACCCTCTAAGTTAGGCTCAGCTGGTTCCTAATGATTGACTGGTTTCTCTGAGAGGCACAGTCCTTTTCTGAAAATAAATTCTTCTGAGTATAAAATAGGAAGGGTCCCACACTCGAGGTAAGTACCCTAACTTGTTCTTCTTATTAATTAAAGTTGTTATTATTAGTCTTATACTGCTGATTACATGTTACTGAAGATTACTTTAACATGGGGACCTACTTGGAGTGTTAAAGTTGAAAGAGATGAAAATTATGTTTTAAATTATCTTGTTTAAGTTACTGCTGTACTATTCTGCTTTAGTACTAGTTTGTTGTATTTAATTTTGCATTAAAGTATATGAATTGCATCAAACCCTAACCCTAACCAAAATTTAACAGACCACTCTTATATCTGGTTGTACTTGTATCTTGAACTGAAATCTCTGAATAAGAAAGGTTGGCTGGGTTTGTCCTGAGTTTGGATTTTCCCAGGATAAATTCTTTGTGTTCTTGTGTTTCCATGCATGGTTGTTCTTTCAGTAATCCTATTTCGTTTCCGCTATAATAATGAAAGTTATACTGCTATATTAAAAATCTAACATGGACAGCATCTGAACATGTGCAGGGGTGATTGACTCACATCATAGTAGAAGGAGCATTTTCATAAAGGAGCAAGCACACAAGACAGATACATTAAGCAGACACTCACGCACAACGGAAGACAGTGAGGAACAGGACAAAAGCAGTTTTAAGAACAGAAAGAAAACAAAAGTGAACCTCTAACTCCCTTTCCCTCTCTCACTGCAACTCAGCTCCCTATTTCTCTCTCTCCCAGACACACAGGCATGCAAGCACATACACATGGTACAAATATCTTAAAATTATATATAATATTTTCAGCCGAGAAAATAAAAGTTACCATTTGCAGTCGGTTTCATTAATAGCATCTGCAAGCTCCCCAGGTACGCATCGCCACTTTCGACAATCATCACACATTACGCATCCCACTCTCGATTGTTCAACGTCACACTGCCTCTGTATGTTCTCATCATGCTTCCTAACCACACTCATAATCATGTTTGCTCCTTCCTCATTGACACCACTTGAAATGTCCTCTCCAACTACTTCATCTTTGCAGACTACCATCCTCTGTCTCTCTAAAGTTTTGTTTTCTAACAAAAGATTCTCTGCAAGGTCCTGATTGAAATTTGAAAGTTCCTGTTTTGATTCACAATTCATTTGCACACTTGAGGAGCTGTGCGCCATCTTCATAGGTGTGGCAGCATCAGTAGAAGAATCAGACTGACCTTTTATTCCATCCAAGTATCCAGTGCCTTCCTTCTGTTGTTCTGCTATTCTAAAAGAGTTGGGATCATTGTTACTTGACAAGCTACATAAACCTTCGCCCAGTTTATTGTTATCCCTTAAAGAATTCTCCAAACCTTTTCGCACACAATTACTCTTATGGTATGATGATTTCCTCCATTGCATATAGATACTCTTCTCTGCTTTCTTCCATTTTCTTTTCCTCATTTTTTTCACAGCATTTTCATCCTGAAGCATATGTACACTTCCCGCTGTAACTTGTGCAACATCCAGACCTGCTTCTGGAAACTCTGATTTCACTTTCAATTTCCCTTTTCTCTTTGATTTCCTTTTCCCTAATTCTTGCTGTCCAACTATTCCAGTAGGATCAGCATGTGAGGTTGCTGAAACCATATCATGCAATTCATTGTCCCTATATTCAGTTCTGCAAGTATCTAAAGTCTCCATGCTCATCTCCGATTTTGCAAATTCATCTAAATGCATCTCTGCTGCCCTTGTTTCTGGATGAAGCATTTTTGTTTCAGACTGTCCCTCAAATTTCAAAATCTCCATATTCAATTTGTTGGACCTGTCTTTAATATCAATTAACTCCCTTCCATAATGAAAACTTTTCTGGCTTTGGAGCTTCCTACATGAAACAGAACTGCTTTGGGTTTCTGCCAGCCCCATTCCCGGATTAATGCCACACTCCTCAATCTTGGGCACACTAGCATACTGAGTGCTTCTATTTTCTTCAAGTGGCTTTATGTTGGTGTCAATTGAATTTCCATGCATGTCCTGCATGGTAATTGCAACTTGTTCTTCATGACTGACATCATTATCATTTTCAGGAACCCTGTAATCTAAATTATTTTTATCATTGAATCCTTTAGGAGATGTCTCTGTTTTAATCGCTTTATTGATATGGTATTTAGTTTCATCTATGCACATTGTTGACTCACTTGAATGTTGATCAGCTGCATTTTCCTCTTCTACTTTTCCTGGTGATTTTTGAACTTCAAGGGGCAAGTAGCATGCTGATTGATCAATAGGAGACTGATCTCTGTGCATTTCCACACACTCGTGCTCCTCTTGGATGTTCTTTTGATTCATGGTTCTTCCTCCGGAGTCAACATCTCCATTGAGGCGTAACAACTCCCCTCCCTGAACATTTAACCTGTGATGATCAGATCCACTGGATGATACTACAGACTCTAGTTCATGCGAAACACCTTTATTATGCTTGGTATCCATCTTTTCTGCACAATTTCCACAGCTACCAACCAGAGGAAATTTTACCTGCTCTGGTTGCCCATTGTCACTAAGACTCCCAGATTGCAGCCTTCTTAAACCACTCCCTCTTTTTCTCCCTCCTTGACTCTGGAGTACCTCAGCTTCAATGTTTGTCCTGCCAAATTCAGTATGTAAAGAAGATGGCTCAGACTTCAGAGTCTTTCCTTTCTTCTCTGGGCCTTCCTTTAAGTTTTCAAGGTCACCCCATATGGTGGACCTTGCAGTCTTGCATACTGTACTGCGCTTTCCAGTCATCTTATTTGCAAAAATTGAATTGCTTTCATCAAACAATGAATCTTGAACTATCGGCTTCTTACATATCTTCCCATGAGCTCTGCTTCTAGTGCTTCGACCAATGATTTCACCGGCAATGTTCTTATTTGACAAAAAGAGGGCAAATGCACAGTCTGTGTTAGTAGCTTCTGAAGGTGCTTGATATTTTAGAGCACCCTCGTTACTGCCATCAGTTGGTAGCTCTGTAGAAAGCACTAAACTGCTGGAATAGGTTGGTTCATCGATGACATCAGCTTCTGGACATGTTGAGGTAGAGAGCACTTCGGATTTATTTATATTCAGCAAATCGGCTCCACCAGCAATTGAGGGTACAAATTCTTCTAAATTTGGAGAACCTGAGTTTTTCCTTGGCACACGTTTTCTTGAGCTATTAGGCTTCTTCCGCATTGATTTACAAAAAATTGGTTTATCGGATATTTCTAATGGGGTTTGTGCCAAAATCGCATCCTCCTGATTCATCGTTGTTTCTCCTTCTGTTTCCAAAGCAGAGTCCATTTTTCCAGACAAATAAGGACAGAATTGTCTCTCTGGTTTTTCAGCCACCACCTCTAAATCCTTACTGGTTCCTTTAAGAACGCGCGAGGTGCTTCCTGCATAGGACGCATGGCTTTCTCTAGCAATCTCATTTGGGCAGTCCTTTTTAATTTCAAAATCTTCAACACTCCCCACATTGCCTACCTGATTTGAGCTCGTTTCAAAAGATATGCCGTGGCAGAGTTCTCCCTTTGATGTTTCAGCCAACTCTAAATCCCTGCTGGTCTCTGATAGAATAGGCCAAACTCCCTGTTCATTGCATGGCTGATTTTCTCTAGCAACCCCAGCTATCCTATGATTTCCAATTTCATATCTGTCTCTAGACACTGCATCCGATCCCTGATCCTCTCTAGCATTCTCGTTTGGGCATTCTTTTCGAATCTCATATTCATCAGTACATGCTGCATCGCATACCTGATCATCTTTAGCATTCTCATTCAAGTTTTCCTGCAGAATTATATCCTCTCTCGTTCCAGATTGTGGGAACAAAGAGACTGACTTCTGCTCACACCCATCCATATTAGGCACAAATTTGTTAGCCTGCCCAACATCGGCAACAATGCCAGGCCGGGCATCAAAAGAGGAACTGATTCTGAAAGGATCCACATAGCGCTCGAACATATCGGAAGCTTGTCTTGTATGAATTAACAATGGGTACTCGCCATCTGAATAATAGTCATAAGGAATCAGAGACTCCGATTGCGCCCTCAATCGGCTAGAATCAACTTCATCGTCGCATTCACCACCATTGCTAACTTGCCGAACGCCTAAAACATCCTGCGCACTTTCGTTCCTAGTAAGCAAAGATGCCCCCATACAATTCTCCAATTGATGGCCATTAAAATTCGTTAACAGCAAAACTTCGGAGTCTGAAACAGGGGGTCTCAACCATTCTGGAAACCCTGCATTCCCAACCTCATCCATTTTCCCCTCTTTTGTCACCACACAAAGCAACTGCACCCGTGAGGTCGATCAATACCCCTACTTCACATCAAATAATTCCATGCCATTTTCATTCATAGACAACAAACCCTCGAAATGGCAGCTGTTGGGCGGATCATGACATGAAAGCTCCACCATAGAAACCCTTGACCATATTATTCAGTTTTTAATGCGAGAAAACACATAGCGGAGAAATGGTTTGATGTTTTACAGTACCTGAACAAGACCTGCCTGCGAACAAAGTGTGTGCAAGGGCTGATCCGCCATTTCTCCACCTGCATCGCCTCGCTCGTGTGGACTGGGTTGGGATGGGTAGGAAAACTCTCCCCATGAATAAATTTATCAAATTATGCCTGTAGCTCATCAATTATACTTCACCGTACCAAAGCCCACTTACGCTTGCTTACGAATAACCTTTATCCCTATCTTAAATATATTGATGATATTTCTATTTTTTTATATAAATATACCAGTAGTAGCGGTAGAGTTAGCGCGCTTTTTCTCTCTGCATTGACTTGTTTTCATATTCACACCACGTGCCGTGTAAATATGAAATGAGGAGGTTTTAATATCGTAAAATTCATTTCCCCTACCAAATAAAATTTTAGGTTTATAGAAATTATTTTAAAATGCTAAATGCATCGCAATCACATTCTAATCTGAAAATTGAAAATTTCAACCACGTGGCATATAACTATAAGCAAATCGTATTTAACTATAATCATAAAATAAATACCAAATACAAAACGGTGCATTTATTTCGTATCGTGTTTATCGTTGATTTGTTTGTTATTTACAAAAATATGTAATTTTAACATTAATTATTATTATAATATTTATGGATTATTATTTATAATATTTTTATAATCAGATTTATTAGTTCTCATTGTTATTTACAAATAGATATTTATATTAAAATTTATCAATCACTCCATAGGTGTGGGGATTTTTCACTCCATAGGAAATCTTGAGAAAATATATGCATGGGTTTGGGAATAATGATGAACAACCAAGCAAAAGCAATGGCCTTGTGGCAGGGTTTAAAGCAGGCCAAAAGCTTGAAAATTCAAGCACTTATGATATTAGGAGACTCTATGGTTATCATCAGACATCTAATCTCCAAATCGAAACCAAAAGATATGATCCTAGCAAGAATATTTGAGAGGATTCGTCGAGATATTAATCAATTTTGTGAAGTAAGTTTATATCATGTGTTAAGAGCTTTAAACAAAGAGGGGGGTACTCAAGCTAATAAGGCATGTAACCTTACAAAGGGAGCAATCATTGTTAATGAAGAATCAATTCATCAAATTATTATAACCTAAGACTCGATTAAGGACCAGAGGATTTGCAATTATCAAAATAGATTTCTTTGCATGTGAAGAGACTGCCAAGTGGATGGGAAATCCAGAGAGCATTTGGCATTTAACCTTGAATACAAATTATAATCAAATCTCAATAAGGAAAATCTCAATGTTAGTACACTCTACGTGCTGGAATTTAATTTATGCAATCATGCCTCTGGTACAAGCCTTCATCAGGATTATGAATGGAGTGTTCTTGGATATTAGTATCGATATTGAAGCTTCCTCCATCCGTGAGTTGATTTTGTGGAGACTTATATAGAGGGAAGCAGGTTAAAATGATAGAGACATTGAATTTCTATCGATAAGCCTGGAAACTAAGTTGTTGAATTTTGATAAGTTTATTGTGCTAAATTGGAATAGAGCTATAAGTAGTTGTGTTGTAAGTTATAGTTGGAAGAGCGTGTATCCTGAGGTGTTGCATTAGATCATGTCCTTTGGGAATTCCATAAGCCTTTTTGGAATCTGTGGCCTTGTAGAAATTCCCCCTTTCTGGAAATCCTATCATCCAAGACACTTGTTACAGTCTGAGGATTGGGAAATTAGAGAAGAATCAACGAGGAGTCATCTCAAAATTCTTGTGGAGCAATCTGAGGAATGGGAGCTTAGAGAACAATTGTCGAAGAGTCATCTCAGAATTACTGCGGAGGTAAGTCTTGAAAATGGTCTAATCACCTTTAACCAATTGAGATATAATATTGTGTTGGAGTTGCACCTTGCCTCTTTGCTAATTGAATTGGAGGAAATACAGAAGTTAAGTTGGTTATATGTTATAGTTTGGAGTTTGATTGCAATTAGATCAAGTATAATAAACCATGTTATTCATGGTTTAGTTGAATTGGGATGTAAGGATTTGGTTCTTCAAGATTTAGTGCAGTACCTTGTTTCAATTTTGGTAGATCTCGAGAAAACAGAGAAGCTAGAGTTTATACATATTACAGAGTGCACTTTGTTTGAAAGAAAATTAAATTGCAATTCTAAAGTAATTCCTTGTGCTTTTGATTTGGTAGAAAAAAGTTTTGTTGTAGTCCAAGTGTTAGGTCGAGTATTGGCCCATTGGTTTAAGATGGCTTCTCTTTCCAAAAACCTCAATATTAAGGAGGTGATATTGCATGAAGACGTGAATAATCTAGTGCAACATGAGTTCCAAAAAATTGAAAAATGGCAGAAGCAATGGGAGATCAAGTATTTTACTGAAAGTAAATTTGATCTTCTTTAGGATCAGTTAAAGCACATGCACTATAAATTTATCATGGCTGAAGTGGAGATTGAATTTTGGAAGGGTAAAGTTGCAACCTAGGAAGCAAAAATTAATCAGATTTAGGATACATTCGAGGTTAAAGATCAAGAATAGAATGTAAGTATGGAATGGGAAATTCAAAAGACAAAACTACAAATATTTTATGATATACAATTGAAGGAAAAGGATGAGATAGGAGAAGCCAATACTCCTCCTAGATTACCCTTTCCAAATCATGATGCAGAAGCTTCTGTAGAATTAGACTAAGTTTTAGCCTCATGTTTTGTTATGCAATGCAAATGCTTGTTTTTATTACGCTAGTTTCTTCACATATATACTTGCAAGTATTATAGAATCACCAGAATCATGAATGAAAGCAACTTTTTTGTAAACTATAATTTTGAGCAGATCTTAATAACTCAATCTTCTATACTTCACAAAGAGCTAGATTGTAATCCTAGATTAGCTGATTAAACCATGAATTTTTTTAATACTGCAAACAATCCTCTTTTTTGAAAAAATAATTTACCAATCAACTTTTATATCAATTAAAAAAAGTTATTATTTTATAATTTAAAGATTTTTTATAAATTAAAATAAAATAAAAAATCGTTAAAACTCTTTCAAAATAAAGAATACTTTATTTATTATTCTCACACATCATCAATGCAACATGCCAACCAGGGAAACATGTCTCGTGAGCAAAGTGGAGTTAGAGTTGGAGTAGATTACTGGGTGCACTGTTTGGGGTAGTAAACCTAGGCCGAGGCCAGCTTGCATGTTGGATGTGAGAACGATCTGCTTAGTGCAAGTAGAACTATCACCGTGATCACACAAGGCCTTAAAGGACAGCAACCTCCCCTGCAAGAAAGAACTACAAATTACAATCCCCTCGAGGTTTTGAACATGGGCTTCCATCGAGTCAACCATAAAACCCCATCACTAACTTATACCCTCGACCCCTCAACCCCCACTATGCAATTGTTATTCATACAATAATTGCAAATTATATAATATATATCATCATTTTTTAATTGATATTTTATTTCAAATCAAATTAATAATACTTCTTTACTCAAAATAAATTAACCTCTTTATATAATTTGGTTAATCTATAACAATATTCCAATCAAAAGTTGGTTAACCACAAAGCGAATTGAGACTTCTCACCAACACGAACCCAATACATAATGGAAGACGTGGGTTTATATGGAATTTCCCAAAATTTGAGAATGCAACAATCAAGAAACCAACCCACCTAGCAAACTAAACCATTTTAATTTCACTTGTCATTAGCCAAGTCGGCCTTCAACTTGTGGCATATTAAATAGTTATAGGGTTTCATTCACCAGTACATAAAGTGTGTTTTATTACCAGATAAGTAAAAACATTGGTTTTGGAGTTTGAGGGTTTCGGGTGATGGAGGTTCTGCGGCGGGCTAGGGTTTTGTTAGAGGCGACGGTTTGGCATGAGTATTCACCTAAAATGGAACCTTTTATTACTGGTGAAAGGCATTGGGGTGGGCGGTAAGGTTATTTGTGGTTTTTAGTCTTATTGGTGGAGGCTTTCATTGGTTTTCTCCTTTTTAGACGAACTACTTTTATGGGGGGTTTGTTGTTGGCTTTTGTCGTGATCCATCTTGGCGTTTATCGGTGTGGCTTGTGTTGGGTGACCCCCATTTCCGGTGGACTGTTGCTAGGGTTATGTTGGTTTGTCTGTTTTTGTTGACCAGGGTTTGTTGCTAGTCTTTGTCCTGATCCCACTTGGCGTTTATTTCGGCGTGGCTCGTGTTGGGTGACCCCCATTTACGGTGGACTGTTGCTGGGGTTACGTTGGTTTGTCCAATTTTGGTGACCAAGGTTACACTCATCTTCCGGTTCCGTCTTATATTAATCACTGGGGTGCAACTAGTCGGAAACTGGTATATTTTGGATGAGTGTGTTTATTTTTTTTGGGGGGGCCTATCCATATTTTATTTGTTAGAGCTCACAGGGTGGTGTTGTTTAGTGGGTATCTACGATAAGGATTTTTCTGGCTTCTCAGGGTGAGCTGTAATCAGGCATTTAGTGTATTTCGTTTTAACAGCCCTTGGGTATGGGGGAGGTCCCAAACGCTGGTGGCCCAAGCTTGCTTCCCCCAACAGAGACGCTTGCTTCCCCCAATAGAGATGGACTTCTGGATTGAGGAGAATGGAATAATGCGACCGGACGCCTATTATAAGGAACTACTTAAAGGAAAAACAGGGACATCGACAAGTGGTGCATGTGGGAATGCGAATAAGAGACATTTGCTTTCGGTGTCGGAAAAGGATTTTTGACCCAAAAGGATAAGGATAAGGTTGGGCTCGGGTGTGCTGTTTTGGTCACATGCATGAATCCTCCGAGGGGCGCACATCTTTCTGTTGATAGTAGTATTGATGCGAAAAAATTAGGGGTGTCTGGTCAGTCGGTCACGCAACATATTATCAGACCAAGTAAGAGCCGTCAACAGCTGAACCGACATCCTAGTGAGCATTGGCTTAATGTGGGCAGAGACTTGGGGTTAGAAGAGTTAGTGGAACTTAATATGACCTCTCTAGTGGGTATGTTCAGTTACAATGCCATGAATAGAAAATACATTGTGAAATGGGTGACGAGAACTTGGGATCCCATTCTGAATTACTCACCCAAGGTTTCTATTCTTTCTAAAGGCTGGTTCGGGTTCAAATTCAGGGAAGAAGCTCATGCTACATTGATTCTGGAAGGTCTTTGGCTGAAGGGGTCAGGAAGCCTCATGCTTCAGCATTTGCATACGGATTTCGACCACAAACGAGCCACTATAAAACTTCGGCACATGTGGGTATTACTACCTGGCTTTCCTCTTGCAATGTGGAATCAGGACGTTTTTGAAGCGATGGGCAATAGATTGGGTCGTTTCCTTCATCTGGGAGCAGATGTTTTAAATGTTGTGGATAAGCGCATTGGGTGTATTTTGGTGGAGGTTGATATGTCTTGGGATGATAGATGAGCTACATATTGACTGGAGGGGTCATCAGTTTACCCAAATAATTTATTATTGGGGCATCCCCTTCAGATGCTCAAACTGTAAGGAGGTCGGTCACCTGTGGCGGAGTTGTAATGGCCCTTTGGTAAATTTGGATGAGCCTCTTGTTGAGGAGGAGGATGCCCTTTGGTTGTCGGAGGAGAGCAGTGACCGAGAGATGGACTCAGCGGGCTCCATGGATGGGTTCTCAAATAGGATTTCTCCTCTGGGAACTTCTCCTTCGGATATCTTGGGTAAGCTTCAATTAAATGATCCTTCATTTTTCCAATCTTTAAATGAATTGGAGAAAGCTTTCATTATTTCGCTTGAAATTAAAAAAGCCGATTGTGGTCATCATGTTAATGTACTCTACTCCACCTTCCTCCACAATGCCTAATCTGGATATTCATATTAGTTTGGAGGGGTCTTCCCCTCGGACTATGGTTAGCCCTGTTGGCCCCTCTTCGAATTCGGATTATTGGTATTAGAGTAATGAACTTGGCTCGCGTAACCTGTCTCAGAGCGACACGATTCAGATCTCCTCTGATGTTGATACTATCCCTCTGGCATTACCCAAAATGTCGCGTTTGGACCGAGACTCATTAACTGATCCTATGATGGTTGAACTAGATTTGGACAGTATGACCTCTCCTGCTTCTGATTTCACTCCTTTGGAACAGTTGCAATGTATTCATGTGCCCTCATTTTCGGATATGGTTAAAAAAAACCAATTCATGTGTATCAACAAAACCATGAAGTGGTTCTAGAGGTGGACACTTCTGTTGGGTCGGTGTTGGGGATTCACTAAAAGAAAAAATATGTTCATGGGGCCAAGGAGGCGGGTTTAGCTACAGATCTTTCTCCTTTAAAAACTAGAAGTGCCCGTAAATGTGTTGGGAAAGGGAATCTCTCAAGCCAGACTGTGGACACTATGGTATTAAAATAGGACTCTCCTTCTACTGATTCTAGGCACTTAGAGATATTAAATCCCTTGCTAGGGTGAAAAAATGATTTGTCTCTCTCTGAATATTAGGGGAGTAAGAGGCCTCCCAAAAAAATTAGCCTGGCAACGTATTTTACTGTTGAATAATCTGGATTTGGTGATGCTTCAAGAAACAATGGTATCGGGTGAGAAAGCTCGGGCTTTCTTTATTAAATTAAAACATAATTGGAAATTGTGTGCAATCAGTGCGATTGGTCTTTCGGGGGGCTACTAGTGGCCTGGGACCCCTTGGTTTTAAACCTGTGTTCTTATTTGTCCCTGGCTGGGATCCTCCTCTCGGGTCAGTTAGTGGGCTCGGATCTGGAGTTAAATTTTATCAACTATTACGGGCCCTATTCAGGAAGACACTCTTTATGGGAATCAGTGTGTGCTAACAATCTGCTAAATCTGGAGAATCTAATCTTTACTGGGGACTTCAATTTTACTTGGTCGGTTGGTGAAATATGGGGAACGCATGCAAAATTGGATCCTCTAGGTCCTTTCTTTCGGAACATGTTCTCCAGCACGGACTTGATTGATATGGAACCGACACCCTTGTCACCTACCTGGAGGAATGGTCGTCAGGGGGGTGATTTTGTATCCAAGAGACTGGATCGCTTTCTTATTGCTGAAAAATCTACTATCAATGTTTACTCGTCACAGGTCTTGGATTCAGCAAATACGCATTAGTGATCATCTACCCATTTTTTTCCAATTTGAATTTACTGATAACAAAGTAAATTACCCTTTCAAATTTATCTCAACTTGGTTAAATGATCTGGAATTTAAAGGGGCGGCTGCAACATTTTGGTCAAATTTGGTGGTGGAGGCTGGAATTTCTGCTATGGATAGTTTGGTTAAAAAATTAAAATGTCTAAAATATTTTACTATTCGATGGGAGAAAAGGAAAACAAAGTTGTTGTGGCTTGAACTAACACAAGTGGAAGAGGAAATTGAAGCTATTTTATCGACACACTCCTTGTCACCCATTCAGGTTTATGTTTTTATCAAGTTGATTGAGCTTGAAAGAAGAAAACTAAACATCCTGAGGTTCCAGGAGGAATCCTGGCGATTAAAAAGTAGAGCACTTTGGATAAAGGCAGGTGACAATAATACAAAAAAAAATCATAAATTTGCTGAATCCCGCAAGATTCAGAATACTATCCGGGATTTAGATGATAGTGGGGGTCGTAAAATCTCCTCCACAAAAGATCTTCACACAGAGGCAATTCTTCACTATCATAATATTTTTCAAGATCTGAAATCATCCACACTACTAGAACAATTTAAAGTAGTCAAATAATATCCTCGTCTCTTTATTGAGGACGAGGGGGATGGGATATTTGCCCCTGTCAGTCTGTCATAAGTGGAGGCTGGATGGCTGGTCAGTGGAGTTGTTTCTATCATTTTTTGACATCATGGGGTTGGATATACTGATGGCGGTTGAAGAATATAGGTTGGAGGGATCGGTTTCAGGTGCGATTAACTCAACTTTTCTAACTCTCATTCCAAAATGTTCACATCCTGTTGGATTCAATGATTTTTGACCGATCTCACTCTGTAATTTAGTTTACAAAGTTATAGCTAAAATTATTGCTGTAAGATTGAAACCTGGGTTATCGAAATATATCTCAAAGGAACAGTTTGGGTTTCTTAATGACCGTCAAATTCTGGATGCGGTGGGGGTGGCTCAGGAGTCTTTTCACACCATAAAATCAAAGCACCTAAAAGCAATCCTCTTAAAACTGGATCTTGTAAAGGCTTATGATCGTGTGGACTAGTCTTTTATGAGATTAGTATTGATACAAATTGGCCTTCCATGGGCTGTCAGTAAATGGATCATGGCCCGTGTTTCCTCAGTAAACTTTGCGGTTATTATCAATGGTACAACCACCAACTTCTTTAAAATTTCACAAGGGCTGCGTCAGGGGTGTTCTTTATCCCCTCTTTTATTCCTCCTGGTCATTGAGGGTCTTAGTATGCTTATTCATAAAGCTAGAGGTAAACAAAAACTTCTTGGAATTTTGGCTGCTCCACACATGGTGGTGACTCATACCCTTTTTGTGGACGATGTTCTGTTATACGGGGGTGGAACACTCTCGGAGTGGGCACTGATTAAGGTGATTCTTGATAGCTTCTATAATGCTTCGGGTATGCTCATTAGTAAGGAAAAATATGTACTCCTTTTTTATGAAGGGGAGGAGGATATTTTGCTGTAAATTTCAAATATTCTACCCTACAATGTCAAAAGGTTGGAGGAGGGCACAAACTACCTTGGCTTTTACATTAATCCAAACAATTACCAGATTCAAGATTGGCGGTGGTTGTTAAAGCGGTTTGACAAGATAATTTCTCACTGGTGCTCGCGATGGCTTTCCTTGGGTGGTCGTCTCACACTTGCAAAATTTGTGCTTTAGAATTTAGCAGGTTATTGGTTGTCCTTGTGTCACGTGCCTATGGCTATTGTGGATGGCATTCGTAAAAGAATTTTCAATTTCATCTGGGAAGGTGGTGGCGATAAGAAGCGGTTCCATCTGGCGGGATGGTATAAATTGGCTCGGCCTTTTTAGTTTGGTGGCTGGGATATAAAAAATATGGTTCTTTTTGGGATTGCACCAAAGGCTAAAAGTCTTTGGCGGGCCTTATTTGCTGATACACTTTGGAGTTCGATTATAAAAGACAAAAATCTTAAAAAGGTTTCAGTGATACAATGGTTTCGGAAAGGTCAGCCTGCTTCTAGAGATGTTTCTAATATCTGGAAGGGATTACTTGGTTCTTTCAAAACTATAGCAACCTGGTTATCCTAGGTCCCAGGGAACGACTGACAGATTCGCTTGGGCGAGGATCCTATCCTGAGCGACCCTTTATACTATATACTCTCTCCGAAACTCAGGTTCTTTCTGTGATCAAAGAGCTTCTATACTATAAATCAGATCTGTATTCCTTGTTCGTTGAGAAGGAGCCACCATACTTGGATCACTGCCAATCAACTGGGTTTATATGGTCTATTAGAGGAGGAGTGGTCTGCATATATATTGAGTCTAAAAAGAACTAATCTTTAGCTGCAGGAGACCCCGGATACAGTGGCATGGTCTTGGAATACTGAATCAGGTGTGGTTACAGCCCAAATGGCTTATGACTCGCTGTTGACCTCTTCTATTTACCCCATGCAATGGTGGTTCAAGCTGGTTTGGTCACTTAAGCTTCCTCTCAAACTTAAGTGTTTCCTATGGTTTGTTCTTGATAACCGAATCCTAACGTGGGATAATTTAATCAAGCGGGGTGGTTGTGGCCCGAATAGATGTGCATTATGTGGATCGGGAGATGAATCGATCCATCATCTATTTTTTAACTGCTCTTTCTCTCGTTTTGTCTGGCTGGAGGTCTGTACTTGGGTCGGTGTTGTATGCTATTGGAATCGGGGCTCATTTAAGGAGAACCTTGGGGAGTGGATCTGTGTTGTAGCCCTCTGGATAACCCTTCCATGCTTGTGGCTTGGGAGATTTGGAAAGCCCAAAATCTGCTTATTTTTTAGGGCAAGGAACCTATCCAATCCAGAATATGTAGTAGTGTGGTGGCATTAGTAATTGTTTATAATGGAGACCTCCCTACTGGTGACTGTCGTCATGGTGGTGCTCTCCGGCTGGCGCCTAATGTGGTTATTGACTTTCCCTGTGGAGCTTTTGATGGTGCTTCTCAATAAGACTTGAGCATTAGTGGATTTGGAGTTGTTATTTTTCTGGCTGAGAATCACCTAATAAAACTTTGGATGAATTGCAGAGGGGTATCCAACACTAGAAGTGAACTTATTGTTCTTTGGTTACTTCTCTATGTGGCTCTCGAGCGTAAGATCCCTTTACTCCATATCCGCGAGGATTCTAGTCTGATCATCAACTGGGCTCTAAATACTTGCTCCATAAATGTCATTCAGCTGGCATTTTGGGTGGGGGATACCAGACGTCTTATAAATTGCTTTGGTCCAATCTCTTTTGTTCACGCGTTTAGAGAATTCAATACTCTGGTTGATCAACTTTCAAAACATGCTTTATCGGTTCCGGAAGGCTCGTTTTTTGTGGAGGAATGGTGCAATGACCATTTATGTGACCAGTCTACTATGGTTATTCTATGAGATTGGGTGGCTCTCTATTTGTGACATATCCGTCAGCTTTTTAATCTTTTCTTCATGCAGGTCCATAGCTTCCTTTACTGGCGGATGGTTTTGTGTTCCTATTTGGTATGGTTTTCATTAGCTGATTCAGTGCGACCGATTCGGTTACATCGGCTACTGTGACCCTGTTGGATCTTTGGGGCTTTGTTCATGTTTTTATTTCTGCATATGTTGTGGCTTAGTTATCTTTTTTCCATGGACTGGATTGTCTGTTTACTTGTAGTTGGTATTGGTGTTGGTGTGGGGTTTTCTGGTATGAGTTGTCCCTGTGGGGTTTTGGTTCTTTTATGTCTATGAGCCAGCTTCTTGGGCCAGTTTGTGTTTATTTTTGACAGTCTTAGACTATGCCTGTTGTAAGCTCAATTGTGAACTCTCTAACCTATTTTACTGTTTTTTATATAAATAGTATGTCCTTTTTCAAGTGAATTTTTTTTTCACTTGCCATATTGAAATGATTTTATATACTTTCTTAAAAAAATTAATTTTAATGAAAATTTCGATTTTTTTTTAATATTAAGATTATTGACTATATCGATCATTTTTAACTTGTAATTATTATTGAAAATTTCGATCATTTTTTTAATATTGAGATTATTGACTATTTTGATAATTTTTAAATTGTAATTATTATTTATTCTTATACACATGTTAGGGAAATGTATGAAATTTTGACTATATTTGTGAGCACGTGGAGGACCATGTTATAAGTCAATCATAGAACTACGACGATAACAGATATGTTTGACAAAGAATTAATCATTTGCTCATTGATGTGGACCAGATTCATATATACGAATCTACGATGGATTTTTTATTATTTGTTTTATATATGAAAGTCCATCGATTTCCACTAGTCAATGTACAACGTGGATTTCACCTCACGCTAGTCTCGAGTGTACATATATTTTCTCAATTTTTTAAAGGTCTAGGAAATTATGAATAGTTCAATTTTTTTTTTTTTTTAAATGACAAAATCATAACAAGTGTGATGGTGAGCAAGTCATAATTAGTAATGGGGTGTCGTGAATGTGAATTAAGTCATCATTATCATGAAAAATTATCACAATGCCAAACTTTTCCAAAAGAATTTTGATGCATTTTAAAACAATCTACGTTATCTAAATTTTGAAAAAATAAGTACATTAATATAAATGTTTGTCTCATTTAAAATAATTATATAAAAAATAAAATAAAATAAATAATAATAAATAAATAAAAATTAGTTTCTAGGGTTAAAGCATGTGGTCATGAGCCATACAAGAGATTTCATTTGATTCTCTTTCTTACTAAATGCTCTTTGATTCCCTTACCAACTAAGTGCTTGGAATTTTGGCACGGTTAGTTTACCCTAGGTACCATCTTTAAAATGAGGGGAAATGCCTGATGGGTATATAAAAAATAAACTCACCGAAAAGTTGGAAATAAGGGAGATCATGGGTTCGACTCCCTTTGATTCCCTAGCACCATTCTCATAATGAGAAGAAATGCCTAGTGGAAAAAAAATAAAAAATAAAACAAAAACAAAAACTTACCATAAAGTTTGAGATTGGCCACTTATTACTCACTCCTTTGGTGAACATTTCTTCCATCTCCACCTAATCTAAGGAGGGGTTGTTACTTGGGTCAACTAGCCTCAACCCAAACTTCTATCCTGGGAAACATGAAAGAAATCTATACTAGCAATTGCCCAAGAATGTGCAATAATACGTCAATAGGTTGTTGTTGGAGGGTGGAAAATGCTGAAAAGGAGAATTAAAATTCAACTGGTGTTTTTTTTTTGTGGAAAAAACAAAAACAAAAAGTGATGGAATAAAGTTTGGTGTAGACATGGCCTTGTACCTTGAGTGAGCTCGGTCAAAATGGAACTTGAAAATTGAGGTTTATGGAATTTTGCAATTTCAACAATCAGAATTGTTTTTTCTAGATTAAATGTCAAATTTTGAAACTACTTAGATCGTCGAAATCGCGATTTGAGAAATCGAAATTACACTTTTAACAATTATTATTCTATCGAATTCTTGCGGCTCAAAGCCATTTTTGTTGCTGGTATACTACTTCCCTTTAGTGCATCACAAATCAATCATAAATAGGCAACTGAATTTTCATGTTACAAGAGGCATTTTCCGATAGAGACCATCCCCAGAAATTAAGATATGTTGGTGCTATAATGAGTTGTTTGATATTTATCAAGTTTTGAAAAAAAATTCTAATTATAAGAATTATTCCTATAAAAAGAAGATCAAAGGTTAAATCATGTAATCTTTAGTTTTCTGTTTTTATTTGTTTATAAATCAACTATTTTATTTATGTTATAGTCATTAATAGCTATATGATTTGTATTTTTTAAGCGATTATAATAAATTTATTAAGAATTTTGACTTTTTTTAATGGAGTATGTTGAATTCATATTTGAAGAAAAATGTTTTATTAAAATTTAATACATTCATTGTGGAGATAGATTATTAATTTTTTTATATAATTATCAAATTTTATAAAAAAATAAGTTGAATTAAAAAAAATATTTTTTCAAATGTAATATATTCATTGTGAAGTTAAATGGTTAATTATAATTATATATATATATATATATATATACATATATATATATATATAATTAAAAAATTAAAAATAAACTATCTATTTGAATATTTACAAAATTATGAAAATGATCAAATAATTAGTAATCTATATTATAAATAACATGACAATTAAGAATCGAAGGATGAAATATTTTTTATTTTTTATTTTTAAATATCAAACCAAAACAAATTTTATTTATGTCTAAAATAAGATTCAACTCTAGAATCCCCAACTTTATTCAACAATAGATGCCATCCATTTCAAATTTGTACCATAAATATTTAAAAAACTATATTTATTACATTTCCAACTTTATACTTAGATGCCATTAGTTTAACAGTTACACCATCAATTTCAAAGTATATTCATTACAGTCCCCACTAAACAACTATCAATGACCAAACTATCCCTTTAGGTACTTATAGGATTCCAAAAACTATCAACTTTTATGCAACTATAGATGCTTCCCATTTCAAATTTGTGCCAATAAAAAAAATTATATTTATTACAATCCCCAACTATATACATGTGTCGATGCCATAAGCTTAAAATTTACACCAACAATTTCAAAGTATATTCATCACAGTCCCCATTGAGCAACCACTAGTGACCATACCATATCAATAGAAAAGACAAATAAGAGAATAAATAATCTAAACAAATAATAAAACAACTATAAATTATTTAATGGATATACTTACTTTTAAGAAGTATTGTACCAAATTATGATATATGGATAGATTGAAAAAAAATATCACCATTAAGAATCTTACATAAACTAATAGTATGTAGTTATAGAATTGTAGAGACCTCCAACGACGAGAGATATAAATCCAATTCTAAAACCATTACTCTTTCATTAATACTTTAAACACATGGGACTAAACAATAACCAAAAAGCAATGAACCCATGTCAAACATTCCAATCAAAATATATAGAGAGAAATTAAGTAGTGCTAAAAATATGAAAAAAGCTACAATGTAAAGAGATTTATCTTGATAAACGGAAGTGACATGGGGCACATTATGATATAAGTAACAATGGCAAACAACCTTATACATGCCAGAGATATAAAACAAGACAAAGACACTAATTTTCTGTAGCAATTAGCCAAAATTCGTGCCAAAGTGAAGATATTCTCCAGAGAATACAAAGAAAGTACAAGACATTTTTACAAGTTAAACTACATTCCACATCATTTTCAAGTTGGCAATAAAGTTGGTTACACCATGATAGGAAAACGTTCAAATATTCACAAGCTCAAACTCATCATACATGGACCCTTCACTATTCTGAAAGCTAATTCTTTTAGACCTAATAGCACACCTTGGCATTCATAGTATTGTAAATTTTAATAATCTTAAGCCATGGGAGTCACCCCATTTTTTAGTGTTACATCTGCATGATGCCAATCCAAAATTTCAACATCCACTTTCAGAATGTTTTATGTTAAAACAAAAGAGTACAAGAAGAAAACAATTAACAACATATTTGGTCAGTTGAAAAGGGAATCTTCCCTATCGAGTCTCAAACTATATCTGAACAATTTCTCCATCCTAAATATAAATTGGGCACAAATTCCTCTCAAGGAGAAAGTGATGAGTACTTAAATCCTAAGTATTCATATTAAGTGTAAAATATCCTTTATACTAAGTCCTAAGCTTGATGTTATGATCATTTTAGATTTATTGGATGCTCCTAGAATATTTCCAAGCTTGCCCACATCCCGTGAGGGAGACGAACCTTTAAATAGATCTATGATATATGCATATGGCTCACAATGGATAAATAAAAGCAAAAACAAAACATTTACAATTAGTTTATAGTTTAAACCCTAAAAAACCCAAAATAACAACTTACGTATTTTTTATATGGAAAGACGTTCTTGATACCTCAAACCCCTGAGATAGGGTTTCTTCTAGAATAAATGACCATTTGGAAGTCACTATGCTCTAAGATAAAGATGAAGATGAGTAAGGAACCAAGGGTGTATCGCCTGATCTGTTGTGCATAAGGATCCAAGAGTTCCTGCCATTTAATCTTTTGTAGTGGAAACTAGGGTTCTACTCTTTGAGAGATATAAATGAAGTGGGTTTCATTAAACTATCATGCAAATTGTATTTATCTGGATTTCTTCCAATACAAGCAACAAAATCCCTTTCAA
The DNA here is from genome assembly GCA_027924585.1 of Larix kaempferi. NCBI lineage: Eukaryota > Viridiplantae > Streptophyta > Pinopsida > Pinales > Pinaceae > Larix > Larix kaempferi. The sequence goes on along the minus strand of BSBM01000804.1, from coordinate 9,215,852 downwards.
CAAACCTTTTTTCCAAGCAAAAACCCTGCTCAAATATAACAAAGCATAAAAAAATCAAACTAGTGGCCACCAATTAGTTAGAATGTAATATATGTTGAGTTGCATCAATTTTATTATTGAAAGATAAGGCATATTAGAAAATACAACAATATGGGCCAATGTAATGGATATAAATATTAAAAAAAAGATATGTTTTTTTTAAAAAGTCCTTGAAAAAGCCCAGGGCATCTCAGCCTTGACTTCTAACAGTTTGATATGATTCAAACAAAGTGAAATTTTGACAACTCTCTATCATGTTTGAACTTGAAGAATCAATGCACGACAATATCAAATTTAACCACGAACGAGAAGTCCTCTGTTAATAACACTTTCTTTTCCTATCGTTTAGCAATGTCAATCACATGCATTCAATGAGAGTATTCCTTTGTGGGATTTTTTTGCTAACATATAGTTACCAAGATAGTACCAATATTTTAGTGAGGTTCCTTACAAATCCGATTATCTAATCCATTTAAATATCTATGAATTGTTTAAGCAATGTAACAAATCCATTTCTTATATACTACACTTGGATGAGAGGTATTTATGTTGTTAAAACAAATGTAATATGAAGAGATTCTAGGTGCATCTAGTTAATAATGGACATTTTTTAGGAAGTCATGTGAAAAGGGTATTTTGAAGTTAGATTTGAATGTTAGAATAAACATAAAATTCAAAATAGCAGAAAATATTTTCAAAATGTCCATAACATGTACAAACAAGAATTGCTTGCAGCTTAGTCCCTGTCTTTTAGATATTTAAAAAATTAAAAATATATAATAAATTATGAAACTAACATAATAAAATAATAAAGTATTGCTCATGCAATTATGTGTAATCAAACATAGTAAACCAATAATAATATGTATAAAGACATAAAACTCATAATATGAGAAACCTTTAAATTTTAGTAGTATATATATAAATATCAATTTAAATAAATACTTTTGTTTTGATATTTATTATAATTAAATAAATGAATTTTAAAAATAAATAAATCAATTAAAATTTTAAGAGATATAAATTTTAAAATATTTTAAATTATCAATAAACAAATCAAAATTGTAATATATATATATATATACACACTTTAAGAACAATTTTATATTTTTTTTATGAACACATGAACAAATAAAATTAATTAATTAAAAAACCCAATAATCTATATTTTAATATACATAGCTAACAAAACATTAAAAGGATATTAAACATTTGATATCAACACCACCTTGAATTCATTTATTTCTTATTGGGATATTGTTCATTTTATTGTCTACTATCTATTTGTTATTGTTTTAAACCCTTCAATATGATCCCATGTTACAATATTTTTATTTATTAAATCTTCTTAATAATCTCACACATCAATCTTATTTTTTTTTCCTGGAAAAAAAGCAATAATTTTATTTCATTTTGCGAGTACAAAATCACATTTAGGTCTTCATCACTTTTTAAGAGTGTAATTGCTATTAAGCAAAACCTAAAACAATGTCATCATATCTGAAATCCCAAAAGAGGTAGTACGAAAAACAACTTTTCAGCTTCCAGGAGTAAAAATGCAGGTACCGAAGCACCACCGTGAAGATAAACTAAATCTAGAAAGCCCTGAAAATAGGTCAGTCATGACCCAAGATAGGCACAAATACAATAGAAAAACCAGCTTGTAAAGAGCTGAACACAAAAAAGACAAGCCAAAAGTAAAAGACGCTGGATGAAGAAATCCGATATGCCTGAACCGCCTGGTGAAAAAAAGGCCACCGGTTCAGAAGAGTCTGGACTCCCGGCCAAAGTTCAGTTGGAAAAGTAGTAGCCGCCGCCGCCATGGGATAGCTTGGCCCGCTCAACAGTCGCCCCACTACCACCGCAGCCACAAGCCCGTGCACATAGTCCATCGTTGTCGCGCCTTGGAACAACCATCCGCCCACCACTGCCATCAATGCCATGCTAGGCCACACAACCAACCACCTCTGCCCATCGTCGAACTCATGAAAACCGCCGTTGCCGCCACTGGATCTCAGCTCGCAGACCCAATGGGTCGCCACGCAAAGGCGCCGCCCTCTCTCCAAGCTCAGGGAGAATCCGATACCCATCGACCGTCAGTGACAGGTAACAACGCTGGGAGAAAGAGGGGAGGCGACCATGGAAGAAACCATGGCCGCTGAAGTTTCACAGCTCCACACATCAATCTTATGTTTAGTTTGACTATGATATTACAATTAGAATATTATTATTATTATATAATCTTATTTATTTATTTTTATAATTTTAAAATTATAATATAGTTGTGAGGTTTGATATACTTTTATGTTGAAGTATTTTACATTATACATTTGATTAAATATAAGATATTATGAGTTCAGAGTTTTACATTCTTTATCACCATGTTCTATATTATTAATTTTTCTACATTACCATTAATAAAATAATTAAATGGCAGTTTAGATAAAGTGAAAGCTAAATTGAATGTATAAAAGTCATAGCAACAATGTGTGTGTGAAGAACCTGCAATAATTAATTAATGCAAAATACACGAGATATAAAAAATAATAGAGCTCAGATTCACTTTTATATTGATCACATGCCACTTCGAGGGGGCAACCTCCTTTGAGCAAGCTCAATACAATTAACTTCACGGTGCCTTCATAGACCTCAAGACACACTTATATACTAAGTCTAGGCGCCAATACCATGGGTCAATACTATGTGTCAATACAAACCATGGGCTAAGTCTAGGCACCAATACTATGAGTCAAAACCATGGGCCAATACAAACTATGGATCAACAAAACTATGGACGACTTACAAAGCATATGCGCCAACAACAATAACACAAACTATGGATCAACAAATACTGTGGGACGACTTACAAAGCATATGCGTCCAACAACAATATACTAACAAAGTAAAGACATGGGTTCCTAACATCCCCTCTCCCTTAGAAAAAGCTTTGTCCTCAAAGCTTTATATGTGGAAATTGATGCAAAATCTGAAGGAGTGGGTCCCCTGTAGCATTCTCGGGTTGCATTCTGAGCCACTGGTTCCTTTGGAGCTTTAGGGAGGATTGCGTGGAAGGTTGTAGACGAAGAAGAACCATATCAGTGATGTGAAAAGTGCACGCAAAATGATGTTGATCGGCTTGTTGTTTCAGTCGAATTCTTGCAATGTGAAGTTTGTCCTACAGAATGAGAAGAAGCTAATCACGGTGTCGAAGGATTGAGTCAATTGCCTGAACTGGGGAGCTGTTGAAGGTGTATGGAAGAAGAACTGGTGGTGCTTGTCCAAAGACTACTTCATATGGTGTCCTTTTAGATGTGGTACTATACCACTGGAGCGCTTCTAGGAAATCCATAGAAATAGTTGTCCAAATCTGTGGAGGGATGGGTAAGGGTTCGAGCAGTCCCGAAAGGAGGGTCGTTTCACCCTTGTTGACCTGGAAAGTATCACAGTCAACCACCATCCGTTGAATTGTCATTTGGAGTCTCTGCCAAAAGAAGTTACATTGTTCCTGGTCATACGTTTTGAGGAACCCAGAGTGCCCTACTGATGAAGAAGCATGGAGTTCATAGAAGAGATAGCCCCATTGAACAGATTGAAACCAATTTGGAACAAGCAAAGAAATAGCTGTAAGAGAAACTGGGTCATCAAATGTGTGAGGAGGAGCATCTACCACCATATTGTCCTTACCCTTTTGGTAAGTGGTCACATAGTCATAACCCATGAGTTGGATAAACCATTTCAGGTGTGCTGGGGAGGAGACCCGTTGTTCCAGGAAAGTTTCCAGACTCTGGAGATCAGTCTTGATGCATAAATAATTCCCCAATAGGGATGGATGCCACTTCTGTACTGCATGCAAAATAGCCATCATGTCCTGCTGAGATGTAGATGCGGCTAAATTCTTACCGGAAAGGTCTCGTGAAGGCAGCAAGCCCACTAGTGCAACAAAGACACCTGCATATCTATCCAAGGAAGTAGTGGAGACCATTGGTGGGTGCATCTGAAGGGAATGGAGATGAGCAATGACACCATGTGAATTCTTCTTAAGGATCTTTTCTAGGTGATGTGAACTGATGATGCGGAGAGACCCTGGTTGTAAGCCCATAAATTTGTGTTGTGTCCCATTGATTGAAAACTGCATCCAAATTTTAACAAAATCCCATAAGATGGGGCCAAGTGTGCATAACCATTGAACGTCCAAAACCACATCACATCCGCCTAAGGATAAGGCAAACATGTCAGAGCGCAGGTTATAATCTTCCATAGAGATATGCACATTGTGACACTTCCCCTTGCAAGGTAAGGTGCCCCCATTGGCAACCATGACTTCAAAGTTGGAGCAAGGATGGACAAAACAATCATCCTGTTTGGCAATCCGAGGGTCAATGAAGTTATGAGTGCTACCAGAATCAATGAGTATGGTAAGAGGGAGCTTCTTGAAGTATCCCGTGACCCGCATTGTTTGTGGGGTGGTGAAGCCGGTTACAACATGGAGACAGATCTCGGGTGGGTCGTCCTGAGATGGGGTGTCAACAGGTGGGGGTTGAATGTCGACCTGATCATCTACTGTATCTAGAGCTTCTTCACCAAGTTTTGAGGCAGGCGGAGAATCCACATCCAAGAGATAGAGCTTTTGTTGAACACATCTATGTCCCCAAGTGAATTTCTCATCACAATTATAACAAAGCCCTTTTTCTCGGCGTGCCTGCATCTCTGTTTCACACAAATGCTTGATAGGAGTTGGTTGAGGAGCAAGCGTGATGGGAGGTCATTGGGAACCCATATTTCTGAAGGGAACAAAGGTGGGTTTGGAGCGTTGTTGAGCTGCGATCTTGTCCTCTGCCAACTTAGCCAACCCTAGGACTTCCATCATTGTGTTGGGACAGAACATTTTGACCTTTGAGCGGATTTCATCCTTAAGACCACTGATAAAACAACTCTTGTAGAATTCATCAGACAATCCTTCTGTGTGATTGGCCAGTTTCTCAAATTCTGTCCGATACTCTCTCATTGTGCCAATTTGGTGAAGTTTAGTGAGTGCTCCTGTGAAGTCATCAAAAGCACCATGACCAAATCGTGGCAAAATGAGTTGGCAAAAATATGTCCAGTTTGGCTCGGGATGAGCTTTGATGTACCAACGGTACCATTGAAGGGCTTCCTGTTCCAAATGAAAGGATGCAAGTGGAACTTTCTGGACATCAAAAGTATTATGCAGACTGAAATATTGTTCTGCTCGGTATATCCATCCAGTCGGATCAGTACCATTGAAGCGAGGAAAATCAAGCTTCGGCCCACGAAAATTGCTGGAAGAAGAGAACCCGGTGGCTACAAAAGATTCTGGCTGTAGGGTATTGTTCATGGCTGAATGTTGAAGATGGAGGCCGATAAATTTTTCATCCAGATCTTGGAGTTTGGTTTGGATGGCTGCAAGTGCTTCCTCTATGGTGTGTGCTCCTGCATGGGTGACAACCATAACCAAGGTTTTTTGTTTTTTGGAATGGGTAGAAAAACACAAACAGAAGCTGATTTAGTAAAGGGAAATTTGGATTGGGGAAAAAATCTGATGGGTAGTTGGGGTTTGACTAGATTTTGGACACTGTCGAAAGGACAGGAAAGCAGAAAAGGGGGATTTCAGAAGCGGGGTGAAATAATGAGAAAATTTGGCAGAGAGGGACAAAGAAACAGAATTAGAAAATGAACTTTGTGATAAAATTTGAAGACGATCGGGTGAAAATCGAAGAAGTTATGACAAACCCTAAAAATAGACAAATGTGAGATTTCGGGTATTGGAAAGTGGAATGTGGGATAGGGTCATCAGGAATGAAATATGCAGAATGGGATTGCAAGGGTGTCAGAGAAGTTTCAAGGGAAACAGAGTTAAAACAAGGGAGATATGGCGGAAAAACAATTTTTTTTTTCTCAGAATGGAGCGGCTACAGCTCGGAAGGGATCTGAAACAGATAGATCTGCAACGACTCGAAAGTGAGTGGAAACAACAGAGGGATCTGAAACGGCGCCGAATGGATCGAAAACGGCTGGATCTGAAATAGATCTGAAACGGCTTTCAGAATGGATCGGAACGGTTGGATATGAAATGGCGCAGCAGTGATCGACAACAGTTCAGCTGAAAATATATATGGACCCCGGGTATGTGCGGCTTCCTAACAGTTCAGGGGTTTCACTTGGCCACCAATGCTGTCTGACGGCTTGCGTATTGGGGCAGTACCCCTCACTCCACGACTCAGGTAAAACTGATAACCGCTTTGCCACAAACGACAGCTCTTGGTTTACCTCACGGGTGGGAACTAGTCAATCAGGTAGGGGTCGTTGTCCTTTTCGCTAGCAGGTCCTCTCAATGGGATAGCTACTTTGGGGTTCCTGTGGTACTCCTCACAATGAGTTTTAGGGCTTATGCCCAAGTACTTCCCACAGTTAAGCAGATCGGGATTATTCCCATATCTGAACTTGCAACAGATGCGAAAAAAAAATTTGGTAGAAATTCCACCCAACGAGCCCAAGAAAGTGCTCTGATACCAGATGTGAAGAACTTGCAATAATTAATTAATGCAAAATACACAAGATATCAAAAATAATAGAGCTCAGAATCACTTTTATATTGATCACAGGCCACTTCGAGGGGGCAACCTCCTTTGAGCAAGCTCAATACAATTAACTTCATGGTGCCTTCATAGACCTCAACACACACTTATATACTAAGTCTAGGCACCAATACCATGGGTCAATACTATGTGTCAATAAAAACCACGGGCTAAGTCTAGGTGCCAATACTATGAGTCAAAACCATGGGCCAATACAAACTATGGATCAACAAAACTATGGGCGACTTACAAAGCATATGCGCCAACAACAATAACACAAACTATGGATCAACAAATACTACAGGACGACTTACAAAGCATATGCGTCTAACAACAATATACTAACAAAGTAAAGACATGGGTTCCTAACAGTGTGGAGAGGGAATAGATGGATATTTAGCACATTAAAGGGCTGTAAATTGTAATACAATTTGTAGTTTGTGAAACAACAAATTAAGGTACTTTCATTTTAAAATTTAAGTAAAAATAAATGTTTTATATGAAAATGAATTTTTTATTGGAAAAAACATTTTGGTTATGTCGTGGATAGACATTTAATGATCAATATGAAGCGAAGCTCCATAGTGAACACCAAAGGAATGGACATTTTTCTACGTCCATTGAACAATTCAAACTTCAAAACATTAACAACTATTTTTTTGCTCAGATTTAAATTTATGATTGAAAGAACTGCAATATTCCCTGCTTACACTTGCGAACACTGTTAATAGCCAACTTCAAGTCAAATTTTGTGTGTTCAATCTCAACATCCAACTCATATAGTTCATAAAACTTACCCTGTATAGCGACATGAAGAAATAAAGTAAGCAAAAATCAGATGTTTATGGAAGTATATTTGCAGATTGATCAATGGAACTGGCAATGACTATGTGTACCACTTTATTAACTGGAATCTGCTAGCTTAAGAGTGAAGTTCACTTGAAAAAATGGAAGAGAACGAACTAAATCTATAGTGACCCATAAAATGTCAAATTTTCATTGTAAATAGTGAGTTGTTTAGTTTTATTCTTGGTATTTTTCATGCTGCTCAATTAATTTGCTCACTCAAAATATTTAAAGCAAAAAGGCAAAGTAGACATGCTAATTCTCCTTGTTTATGTAGATATTTTCTTGGCCTCGGGATGGTGAACTCGTGGCTGTTGGCTCGAGTATTACATCTTTCAAGTATGGCGGCTACCGAATGGCATTTGTATATTTCTGGGTTGATTCATGCTAGGATTTATATGACTAATGGGTTGGATATACTTATTTGGGACTTTAGTGGTAGTGATGGTTCGGTTTCTACTAAATTGGCATATTTGGCTATTGCTGAGGATTCTAGGCTTCCCCATTCTGAATGGTGGCATACTACTCTTTGGTAGTGGGATATACTTGGAAAAGTCAAATTTTTCTTGTGGTTGGCTTTTAATAATAAGATTATTACTGGTGACCGATTCAGATTGCATGGCGGTATTGGGACGTTGGTTTGCTATTTATGCTTCAGTGTAGAAGAATCTTGTGTTCAGTTGTGCACAAAATGTATAGTTGCTCTGCAGCTTTGGGATGAGATTGCCTATTATTTCAGATTATCTGGCAGTTGGTTGGGGGACTCTTTGGCCCACAGTGTAAAAGATTGGCATAATAGACATCGTTATCAGATTGCTTTCCCTTTGCGCTTTATATGGGGTATTTGGCGATTGAGGTCGGTCTTATTTGAGGATAAGTCTTGCACTTTCAACAGATCTGTCCATTTTGTTAAATATTTTATGCTAGATGCTCAGATGAAATAACCTCCGGTATTGAGAATGGTTCTGGTTCATCCTGTTATGTGTTAAAATAATCCAGTCGGTATGTTTGATGGTGCTACGCTGCAGGAGTATTGTGGGGCGGGTTGCTTCTTGATCCTGGACTAGGATCATCATGTGGAGCTGTTTTTTGGCTATGGAGCGGGGAATAACTCTAGATCTGAGCTACTTGCATTATGGGGTATTTTAACATTGGCAAGATCTTTTGGGATTCATAGGGTGGATATTATTGGAGACTCTACTGCTATTATCATTTGGGATTCTGGTAATCACCAGCTACAAGTTCCTACCTTATCATATTGGAAAAAAAGGATTTTGACCCTTCAAAATTCCTTTACTGCTTTGAAATTTATCCATGTTAGTAGGGTTTTCAACAAAAAGGCAGATACTTTATCTAAGAAGGGTCTTCTACTGAGCGAAGGAAAGCCTCTGATCTGCCACTTCCAGAAGAATCGGCTTGTAGAGGAAAATGAAACATTTATATACTCATTTTTCAGCCTGTTATTTTTTGGTTTTCCCTTTCCATGATTACACGGTTAGATATATTAGTATATAAGTATACGCAGTTCTAGATGGTTTGTTGTTTTCAGTCTTAGGACATGATAAACCTATGTGGTTTTTGTTAATAAACTAAGGCTTATGGTATCTATGGCTTCGATCCAGACATCGGATACCATTGGTAAAATCAGGGAGATTTTAGAGAATTGATACGATTCTAGTCAGAGATGGATGAACATAATTTAGATGATGTGATTTTTGTTATATGGACATGCTCCACTGTGTAGTTTCTTTGGTTCATAATGAATAGCAAAAGACTCTTTTTTTCTGAAAAAAAAAGATATTTTCTTGTGTAGACAGAGAGCTTCTATAGTAACATATTTGATAAAAGATTAAAAGAAAAATAAATAATAAAAATTAAAACTGTGGAAGGAAAATATTTCAAACCTTCAAGTGAGCAGTTTCTTTGTCTTTGTCGGTTAAGACACTATGAATTCAACCACATAAGTGAGCAGTTTCTTTGTCTTTGCCGGTTAAGACACTATGGATTCAACCACATACTCTGCGTCGACCTCTCCCCAACGAATTTCTTCGGGATTTCTACAGTATCAACTATAAATGTGAAAAAATTATATTCATGCCCAAGCCTAGGCAATAATTGACGTAACAAACTATTTAATTTATAACAATAAACAAGCGTATTACCTGAAACTGAAAACATCGGCAGATTTCTCTCCAAAGAGTAAAGTTTTCGAGTCTTCGACCTTGACTTCATGATGTTTCCATTTGTCGTGTACACTGTAATACTTGATAATAAGGGCACACGATGTTTCCATTTGTCGAGTCTAAAAAGATAACAGGCGCACATAAATTACTAGTATTCTTGGGTAGGCAAAATATGTTAAAGGCAATCAAACGAGTTAATAGAAACTTGAAACTTCACCTCCCCTGTAAAACATAGATGTTAAATGCGGTTGGAAATAAATTGAGAAAGAAAAATATTAAAGAAATTTATTTTCCTGGAACAAAATCCAATCTTTAGTTAGAGGATATCAAAATTTATCACCGGAGGCTATATAAATACTCCCTATTTCCCTATCATTAAAAGATCATAAAGAAAAAAAAATATAGAATCACCATAATAATATACAGATATGCCATATTCCTTTATTTTCCGTCCATCATGAAAAATGCATAAAGAGTTCCTCTCGAGAAAATTGATATACTTTAGCTGGGCAGTGGGACTTTGATGAAGAACAATGTATTATTTACAATGTGAATGAATGTCAAATAAACGTTGAAGGATTCGTTTATAATATTCGAACAAGATATAAAAGAGAGGAAATCAAGCCTTGATAGCCCATTTTAACTTAGAAAAGCAATATTGAAAACAATGTATAACTCCTAGCATATAATCTACAAAGACAAGTTAGTATAGTGATTAATTCTGTCTCGGTTTTCCTCATATCATAAAAGCTGTCTGCATAAATTCATTTAAAGACTCAATTTAAATTAGCACTAAAAAAGGCACACAGATTAATGAATAAAATTAGTTGACCATTACGTCTCAAAATTCCTTGCTCTCAGTGGTGAAGATGAATATGAAGACTAAGTTGTAGAAGAAGGTTGCATCCGTTGCATTTTGATGGACCATTGTTGTTAATGACTGTATGAAAATTCTTCAGGAAAAACAACGCGGTTCATAATTCCTAAATGGCTATCGGTGGATTATTTATGGAAATGTACATGATTTAAAGAAAAGCCGAAAGGAATAAAAAAAAGGAACTTTCGCCAAAAAGTTGAGAATGGTCCCACTGTAATTTGGATATGCAGTTATGCATCCGCTCACAACAAAATATTGGAAGAGACCACTGTTTGAACTTCATACTTAAAAATTGAAATTATAAATCAAACTATGGAAGAATATATCATGAAAGTACAACGCATAATAATAAAATTGTTACTATTCAATGTACAGTCCATATCAAATATATTAAAAATTTAACAGACAGTCCATAGAATTATGATTATAATTTAGTATATGACTCAATGACGCTTTAAATGGGATGCCCATACATGTATTGCTCATGTATCTTGCGTTAATTTTCTTCCCATCACAATCTCGTTGAACTTCGTGTCATTAAATGCATTATGCATAATCTTCACAATCAGATTTTAGAAGGTTGCAGCCTCCTGCGTGTATATTGGTCGCATGAATGTCGAACGCTGTACATCTAAAGATAAAACTTCAATCCTATTCGAATTCAATGTTGAACACACCCCCAGGTTCGAATTCAACAACACACAGTTCAAATTCAACAACACTCTAGAACAAAGCATATGATGAACGTGGCAGTTAAGTTACACATGTCAAAATTGTATTGGGTGGACGGCCAACGGATTATAAACAATGTTTTACAAACCTGCCCTCAGATAGAAAAAATTGTCTTGCATGGGATCATCACCATGACTTTCCAAATCAACCAATTGGTATATTTGTTTGACTACATGCATAGATATTCCTGTTTTTGGTCTATGTATTTGTTTACTTTACTCAACAAAATAATAAAAATTGTTTGAACCATAAACCTATTCGAACCATAAACCTGTATGTCTAGTAAACTATGTTCCCATTGTAGCAGGGGCCTATTTAGTCCTTAGCATATTACAAAAACTAAGGTTCTGTATAACTGCAACAACAAAAAATTCTATATATAGCATTGGAAAAATAAGGTTCTGTATAACCGCAACAAAAAATAATTCTATATACAGCATTGGAGATAAAAGGTTGTAGAAATCCCATACTCGATCATGTCAGATGGCTAAAAAAATTACAAAATCGAGGAAAACTACAACTAATATAATGTAAAACTTCCTTCCTCTACGAACTGGTTGTTAATTGCTATATGGTTGTATTGCATATGAATATCCTTCAAGAAAGCATGTTGATTGCCATTACTATGTTGATTTCCATTAGAGTATTGACCAAATATAGAATCTTTCAAAACAAAAAGACCAAGAAGACCAAAAATAGAATCTTGGAAAAACTTCCTTGAGTGGATGTGTTCCTTAGTCTTATAAAAAAGGGGTTTGAATAATGTCCAGATGAACATACTTGTCGTTGTAAATATCCAATAACCTTGGAGCATAAGGGCTGGGTTTCATGTACTTGTCAAGGAACTTTTGTTCACTTAATTTTGTTATAGTAGCCAGGTTGGGAATAGGCTTGCAAAGTTGCATTTCACTTATAAATTTGAATACCACGTAGCGAGGCTTGATGCTAATCTCTAATCTGAAAGTTAATAAAGTTGGATACATCACACAAATATTACTAGGGGCCCGACAATGTGTATAAAAACATCCATGTTCTTATGCATCTTATCAATGGAATAATAGAGGAGGGAGGGGTTCTTCCTAAGGCCAAAAACTCTTGGATCTCATCTTCTATAAGGCCAAATTTTTTCGAATGCTTCAATTTCATTTCCAAATTTTTAGGCCGATTATTATGTACGGCTAGGAGGGCATGGACAAATGCTTTCGACACTTGCAAAATACCCATATTCCTTACATATTCAACTCTGAGCTTCAATGATTTTATTTCACAACCAATGAGACCGGGGCATATTGATATTAAAAGTGAAAGTAACTTACCTTGAACCCTATAATGCTGTAGAAAATATACATTGGCATTATGTTAACCCTTTAAACGTTCGGCAACATGAGGGTTGTCCAGAAGTTGAGCGAATTTCTTCAAGAGGTCATTGAAGGCGGCGAGAGGGGGCTTCGCCATGGGTTAGAAACCATTCCCTGCGAAAAACGCGATGGTTGAATGTGGAATTCGAAATTGAGTTATCCCAATGCTATGTGTTTTCTGCAACGCAGTCCCAGGTGCGAGAACCTATCACCCACAAAGTTTGGCCTGCAATCCGGAAAGCTTTGACAGTTGCAGTGGAGGGAAACTTTTGGAGCACACAATAAAAAATTGCGTTAAAACGTCATCTAAACTTATCTCAATCAAACGTGGGGGTTTCTTATTTGAGAAACGCGTGTCATTTTTTCATTTGCCAGAGGGACGACAAAAAGCTACAGTGCTTTTCAAAACGCCCTCCAGGAAAAAAACGCATATCGGCGTAATTATATGGTTTACTAACCTGGGATACTAATATGGCTTTCCTGTGTTTTTATTCCATCAAAAAATATATATATTCAATATTTCGGAGATTTAAATCAATAGGCAGTCATGTATGGACTCAACACTATTGGTTAGAGTCATCATTGTACTAGTTGCATCATTGAAATACCTATAGCTACATAATTCTAGTCTTCCTTCAACATCTTAAAGATAGTAATTCAATTATAACAGTATTAACATCAACTTAAGTCTATAAACCTAAAAAGGTATCCCCTATTACAACTTAAGATCTTAAGTGGCCCTTTCATCATAATCTATATTAAATCATTAATATAGGACTCTTTATGTGGATGAAAGGAGAGTGTCTCCTATAGATTGATGTTCAGTTAAGGTACCCTCATGCAAAAGTAAGGCTTCTTTGGATAGTTTATCCCATTTGGAGTTGAATTCCCGATAAATATGAGTGAAAGAGATATCAACAAAACCATTTTTTACCTCCTGGAGTTGTGACATAATAGGAAACATGCTTAAATTATTAATGCTATGATGTTGATTTACCCAATCTATCAAGAGATTTGATCTCCAAGCACTTGGATGATGAATCCCTTTTTCCTTTCTTATTTTCAACAATAGCTAGAAACAACTCGGCATGATTGTTAGTCCCTTTTCTAATTGCATTCCTTATAAAAAATAATGAGAAGTATCAATGAAAAGAACCACCCCTACTTCACAAATACTTGGATTTCTTTAACAAGCTCCGTCAAAGAAACCCCATGGATTTTCTTGATCAATACTTGGCATCTATTATCATCTATACTTTTTCTCTTGGGAATTCCTTAGGTTTCCATCCATGGCCAATATTTTCATATGTGCTACCTAAGTTGGAGAGAGGACCAAATCCTAGAAAACAATCTAATTCATAACCATTCAAATGCCATAAGTATACAAACAATGGAGAGCCCTATAAACAACAATAGCCTACTCATATATCCATCCAACAAGTAATCCTCCAGAGTCTCTTTATCCCATTTCTAGAGAAGGTACGCGACACAAATAGATGATTAATCATTTCTTCACTCATCTTACAAAGAATGCATCTACTAGGTCCTACCTAGTTCATGTTCTATCCATTATCCTAGTAAGGATTAAATTTTTCGATGCCAACCACAAAATGATTTTATTTTTAAAGGACAAACTAACTTCCAAATAGACCTCCACCACCACACTCTGTATAAGTGTAAACCCTCTTATATTCTTGTTGCATATCCCAACTTCATAGTAACTCTCATGATCCCATATTCTTATACCATTTAAGTTGGTCCTCCTCTTCTGTCAACTTTACAGCACTATGGGAAAGCATCTTAACATGTTGTCTCCATTCCTCTACCAACTCTACCTATGAACTCTATCCACCATCCCTGTAACCAAATGTTTCTTACCCTTTGAGGGTTTTCCTCTCTTAGGTAGTAGACCCCTTGATCATGTAAAGCTTCCAATAATCCAACAAAGCCTTTTATAGTTTGTCATTGCCTTTAGCTCCAATATAGGGATCCTCCCCTATCCTAACTTTGCCACCATTCCCAAATTTCCAAGCAACCTAGTTCCCAACTAGGGAAAATCCTTGACCAAGGATTTCCAAACCATGGAATCTCCTTGCTAGTATTTATTGACTATTCTAAACCACTATTCCATGTTCATCCCCTTGAGGTATTTTGTTTTCATACATCTACCCCCAAGACCTTCATTATAAATTAATCTCCATAGAATTTTGGATGCAAGTGCTAAATTGAAGATACATACATTTTTGAACCCCTATCCCCCAAAATCCTATGGAGATGCCACCCTTGTCCACTAGATAATTAGTATACATTCCTTATCTCTCTTACCATTCCATGAAAAACCAAAACACTTCTCTACAATCTTACCAAGTGTTCCTTTTAGAATCTTTGCTATTGACAACCAATATATAAGAATGCTCTCTAAAACTAACTTGTCCAAAACTAATCTTCCTCCTCATGTCAGTGAACGGTTACACCATGAATAAATTATAACTTCTACTTTATTATATAACCATATCCACTCATCATGATGATAATTGTTTGGTTTTAAGAAGAAGCTCGAGAACATTACCTCCTAGTCTAGTTCACAAAACTTGAATATAGGAATTTTTTTTTTCTCGAGTCTTGACGTCTTCTACCAATTCATGTAATAAAAGAGATGATTTGTTCATATTTATATTCTTACAGCTTACCTTACAATAAAGATCCATTAACTCCTTTTTTTCTGTTACTTTAACAATGCCATGGCCAAAAAGCATAATATCATCTACAAAAGTAAATGTCAATATAGACAAGGCTTGCAACTTTTTTCCCTTTCAATTTCTCCTTTTCTTGTTGCATATTTGATGGGAATACTAAGTCCTTCAACCATTACTAGAAAGAGGAAAGGAGATAAACAACACCCTTGCATGAGCCCTCCAAAGGCAGTATTGAACCTAGAAGGAGACCCATTTTCCTAAAATCCTAAATTCAACAACATGCAATGAATCTTATTCTAGAAGATTAAAAAAGCAGGTAGAATTCCACAGTTATATCATCAGGTTTAGGATTTTTACCTTTCATGAAATAAGTTAAAACTACCTTCAACTCCGATTAGGTAATTTTAGCCTCCAACTCTCTAGTCATATCTATGTTTATGAGTGCAGGAAAGAGACCTAGAATTTTCATAATTTCTCCAATGTTAGAAACCTTTGGATATTTAAACATAGATTTAGAATGAATTCTTATAGTCTTTGTTATATCTTTGAAGGAGCTAACATTTGTTCCATTTGGGTACATGATACCCCATATCATGTTAATGTGTTTTCTATGATTGGCATAATTGTGAAAAAAATGGTTTTATTATCTCGTTCAGTTATTCACAAGGATCTACTTTTAATTCTCTGCTAAATTTCTTCCTTATTCAATAAGTCATTTTCCCTACATTCTAAATGCTTAAAGGAATGGGATTTATCCTTTGGAAAGACCACAACAATATTATTTTAAAAAAAGAGCATCAATGCCATATTCCACTGCTTTGACATCTTTTGTGACATTAAGACTATATTTTTAGCCCAACCTCTCATTGCACCATTGATTCTTTTGAGATTATATACAAATGATACATTGCACAATCCCTCTCCTAGCTATCACAAGGATTCCATGTCTTGATAATTCGTTCTTTGAACTCGAGATCTAACAACCTAGTATGGTTGAATTTTAGTGGACTATGAGGCTTCCGATCATCAAATTACAATTTTAATAAAATTGGGAGGTGATATGATAGAACCCTAGTCCTACTCACGACTTACTTCTAAAGTTCTCATTAAATAGGGATTCAACCATCAGAAAATGATTAAGTCTTTTGGATATCCCATCTCTACCTTTTCTAACATTTCGCAAAGTAGGAACAACCTTAATTGGTTCCACATCAATAAGATGACATGTCTCAAACAATTGAGAGAAATAATCCCCAAGAGAGTCTCTTCTAGCAACCTCCCACCAAATATGCCTTGGTTAAATTAGGGTTAAGTTCAAATCATCCCCCACAATAACATTATACCTAGCCAACACCCCAAAGTCAACTAGATCTTTCTGATAAGTTTTCCTTTCCCCGTAAGGCCCATAAACATTAACCAACCTTGAGTCCTTCCTAATATCATTAGCTTTGAGTTCCACCATAATAATTGAAGCCTAAACTTAATAAAATATCGACTAAAACTTGGAATTACACCTAGTGATTAAACCTCTAGACAACCCTACAACATCTACACAACAAAAATTCCTATCCTTAAAGGTAGAAGATAAAAAAAATAAAAATGTAAATGTTTTTGTACAGGACACATGGTTTCCAGAAGCAACACTATGTTGAGGTTGTAAATAGAAAAAATATCTTTGAGGGATAAGTACTTGTGGGCACCCCGACCCCTCCAACATTTAGGGAAAGGGCATAAATTGGATAACCATATTTTGGGCCTTCCTTACTCTAAGGACCCCACTGATAGTGAGTTGTTTTCCTTCTCTTATTTTCTTCTTTACCTTGGATTTAACCAATGTCATATGTGATTTATTCCTATATTGGAAGGTAGGTCCTTATCCATAGCAATACAACCCCTTTCCCCTTGGTGCAACCTCTCAGGCTCCACCTCCAACTCCTTCTTGAATTCCATATGATAAGTGAATTTTAATGGAGGTTTATGGAACCTCTTCTTTTAGACCTTTGCTAGTATATTAGTTGTAATATTTAGTTCATCTGTCAAAACTTTATCAAGACCAATTAACTTTGCATCCTCTTCATAATCTATTGAGGGATCACAACCGAGGGTTGAAACATCACCATTCCTAGGTATCTCGGCCTGCTCTTGACCAATCTCCTTCTTCACATTCTTTTCCTTAACCCTCAAGCACCTAGGGTTGTCTATGGTATGGGGAGAACCTACAATTGTGTCTTCTTTTGGTTTTGTAGAGCCCTTGTTATGAATAGGTAACAAGGAACCACAAAGCACTTCCAAAAAACGCAAAGGAGGCTTCAATATATCCATATATTCAAGATAAGACATCATTGGAGGCTCTACAACTTCCAAATTGTCAAGTTCTTGAACATGGGGTATCTTCAAACGACATTCCATAATTTAGGATAACTCATATCTTACTGATCCTTTCACAAGTTCAATCCATGAACCACCCAAAGGAGTCTCTTTTACCTCCATTACTTTTATTTTTAACCAAATCTTTTTATAGTTACTTGAAACCTTGTCTATTAAAGGGAAATCCACCCTCAAGTGGCCCACTTCATGGCGAATAGGAAATTTTCAATAATATAATTTCCGCTTAAACTATTAAGAACTCCATTCTATATCCATATTCGCTAATTGACACTCCTATATCTCTAGTTCAACTAATTTTTTAATGATTATTTTGTCATCTTTTTGCACCCAACCATCTTTAAAGGAAACAAAATGACCGATGGAATTACCTACATTCTCCAAAATTATATCATTCCATAACACAACTAGAAGTCCTAGCAAAAGAACCCACACCTTTTGGATATAGGTGGCCTCCCTATGAGGATCAAATCTTAGAGTCCAAGGCTTGAGGCATAACCTCCACGACCTCGAAGGCCGCTCTTTTTCTACAACTTGGCTTACACCCTCCACAGCTTTCATGACAACACATATGTAGTCATGTGCCAGAATGTGAAAAGTGGAACAAACCTAAAATTGATTTTGAATTATCAGTCAACCACTCCTCAAGGGTCTCTCCTCTTACAAAATTTCCGATGAAATTTCCTACTATTTCCAAGCACATCGTTCCTTCAAACTCTGATAAATACACATCATGTCCAACTACCATCTTTAAATAGTAGGGACACACCCTAATATGACATTTATTTTTACGTGTTTATTGAAGTTTTTCACTCCACATTCCATATGTGCCGTTGGTTGTCTTCTCTACAACTTCCCTATCACTTGCATTATGCATCTCCACAACCTCACTATCCTTCAACACACTCAATGATGCATTACTAAATAAACCCTTCTCTTCACCATGTTCATGGTGTGCCCATCCTTTTGGTTGCATGGAAACAAACTTTGGATCAACCTCCAAACAAGAATATGGAGAAAAGATAAGAGTATCTAAAGAAACATCATTTATTTCAAATTTAATGTTAATGTAGGTGCATATAATTCCCTAATCCTTTGATGCATTGGAGACATTTTGTCCCATACAAGCCTTTCAATGATAATGTTTCCACCTACCATATCTAACAACCTATCCTCCTCCACCACCTTAAATGTCCATATGTGTTATAGTTCCTTGGAGCACTCCCAAATATCCATTAACTCCTCATGTGAACTGAAAACTGACCATAGGCTAACCTCTTCCCCTTTGCCATAGTCCACCAACTCATAGTCTTTTTCCATGGTGTACTAACAAAAGTCCACCACCCTAGGCATCCTCTCTCGTTTGATATAGAAACCCTAACATACTCACCCATCACCGCAACCACATATTATGGTGTTCCTAAGTTAGGAGGTCATAAATAATGATTAAGTTATGAAACTAGGTAAAATGATGTTTTATATTATTGAAGGTGTCTTTGAGTTAGTTCAACAATTAGTCTCAAGTATGGAGGTCACAAACTTTGTTACTAATCTCAATGATATTCATTTTGTATTTATGTTCATAATGTTGGGAAAATAGATTTAATTGTCCAAAGTAGGATTGATAAGATCTTTGTAGTGTTTCAATTTCCTCTACTTAATGATTTCATTGTCACTCTAGGTCTTAGTTTTAAACCTCACATGCATTTGAGATGCGATATTACTAATTTGCTTACCTTCTTTTATATTGCAATATTTAAACATGCAAGCCTCTCAATCTCTAGTTGAAACTCTTTTGAACATGTGGTGGCCATTGCTCATACTATAAGCCATATCAAGGAGTCTACCCTTGTTCAACTTGAGCAATTTGTACTTATATTTTAAATACATATATTCATAGCTTTACTACCCCTGAAAATATGTTTATTAGTGGACATGTCTATATATAATTGCATTTACTTAGAAAATTTGCATGGTAGATGAAATCTATTAAATATAGTAAAGGAAAGCTTTTAACTGATCTATCCTTCCCTCCATATAACCAATCCCTCAAGGATTTTCATTTTTGTTTATTGAAATAAAAAATTCTTTGAGTATTAACAAATTAATATGTATGTGGTAGCATTTATACCAACAAATAAAAGTGGGTTGCAAAAGCAACCACCATTGCTTTTTTTTTATAGAAGAAAAAAGTGTAAGCCTATATTTCATATATTGATAAAAATTGCATTTTTAATTAGCCTTATAATGATCTAATGACCATCTCCAAGATGGATATGGAGAGGAACTTCATACCAAAATAAGCTCAAAAGATAAAATTTCATGAGCATATCCCACAAATCTACACAATGTTAAAGAAACAATACTTATATAAACAATTAAAATTGCCTTTTGCCACCTTCAAGAACAAATACATCAAAATATGACCACATAACCAAAATGCATAAGTTTGCAACAAACAATGTAGTTCAATATCAAAGAAACTAGGGATACTACTCAATCTTCTTCCTCATTAATCTCCCATAACCCCTTAGGTATTTCCAAAGCTTTTTTTGATTGAGTGTCCACTTCCATGTTGTTTGCTTTGTAGATGCGAGAGAAAGAGATCAAAGAGAAGGATGCTATAAATCCTTCCACTTGGTTGAATAAAGGTCTTGTGATATTATTATGCATCTCGATCGATTATCTTATTCATTCAATAACTAGCTTAGAGTCTCCCATTACCTGCATGTTTGTAACACTCTCTCCTTGGCTAGTGTAACGAGGCTAGACTCATTGTTCCCCTTGAGCATCCCATACCAATCAAGAATTCTAGTTACTTCTTGGCACCATTGTTACATTACTAGTTGGGTATGACCAACAAGCACTTGCATCACATGGACTATGCCTAATTGACATGTCCTAAATAAACCCAAGCCAGGTGTACATTATACTTGCGGAACATGATCATTTCACCATAAGCAATGCTACGTCATCACCACCCAACCACATGCAACTTTGTTATGTCCCCCGAGATAGCCAAGTTGAAAAACCAACCCCCCTATGTGTGATGATGATGCCATCCATCTAGTCTAATATATTACAATTCCCAAAGGTCATGCCCCTCACAGCACAAGGCATTCACATACCTTTGGTCCTCACCTCAATGCTCTTGTCCTAGCATGGGAGACACACCATTTGGCACATTGCTAATTGTGTTGCTCTCCACTGAGTCTTAAACCCCAGGGTCTTATCGGTTTCCCACCCTCACTTAGCAATCCATCCTTGGCCCTCCTAGCCTACACACTACTTGTTATACCTCAAATTTCCACACCATGTGTAAGTGAGGGTCTGCATGTTTCAACACCATGGAAAACATAATTTTTTTGCCTCCTAAAGAGTATTAGGACCTTTCATGAACAAATTAGACCCTTCCCTAATCTACTTGGAAGCAAATCCAATCATGAAGGAGTCAAAACCTAACCTAATCAACCCTAAATTCACCTCCTAATGATATTTTTGCACCCTGCTAGTTGACTTAGGAGCGAAAATTACAAAATTTTCGCTCTCTGCATGTTTGTGGGGGAGCAAAAGTTCCAAAATTTAGCTTTGTACACCACTATAAGGGAGTGAAAATCCTTGTTTTGGATAAATTCCTTGCTTTTAGGGTTTGGATTTCGATGAGATTTTTATGGATGGGTCCTCCTTCGAATCCTACATCCCATTCCATGGTTAGTATGATGATGATCCTTAGATCCAAGTTATCCTCATCTAGATCCATTTTCCTCTCTTAGTGGTTGGCCTCCCAAATGCTACTTTAGGAGGGCCATCCATGAGCTAAGGGAGAGGCTCATAGAAGCATCAAACCTTTGATCCTCTAGTTCTTAGAGTGCACTCAACAAGGTCATATTGGTCTTGTAAGTCTTGAATGGATGTTGTTGGAGAGATTGGAATGAGATTCCATCACTTTGGAGATCAAGGTATAGCATTGTAATAAGCGTCTTTAGCTTTCTATTTAAGTGAATAGATTTAGTCTAACATGCTAGTCTAGGAAATTATATTGTCTCTATTCCTTTGTGTACATGTTCACCGACTTGGATCATCAAGCAAGGAGCTATGCCGACAAGGAGAAACGAGGATGATCATCTTGTTTGAGGTAAGACATCTATCTTTGTCCACTTTCCTTTTATATGTGCTTGCATATGTGTGCTAGATTTAGGAGAATGGATCACCATTTGTTTTGTTTCTGTCATGGATTAAGTATTTAGGGGCTTAGTTATGTCCATGAGGTTTTCATCTTATCCGTAGGAAGAAAATCCTATTACACTGATACATCATCCTAACCAACTTAGATTTACCACACATGAGTTCATCACCAAGGCTACCAAATATCAACTGGTCGTGCAAACTTGCCAAGTTTTACCTGACACATCCTCTTAGCATGTAGGGTTCACACACCCAACTTTTGCTCAAATCACAAGGTTATGACATTCTCCCCCACTTAAATATGTTGATGTCCTCGTCAACGTGTCGCCATTGGAACATGCAATGAAAGGGGTGTTGATAGTGAAGAGACACTTCCACGAGTCCCACAGTCGAACTTGGATACGATACCAATTATAACATGGATATACTTGTCGTTCCCCTTGAGCATCCCATACCACTCTAGAAGTCTAGTTGCCACTCAACACCACCGTGACCTTGCTATTTGGGCATGCCCAACAATGACTTGTATCACGTGGACTACGCCTAATTGAAATATCCTAACGAACCCAAGGTAGGAATATATTATACTTGCGGAATATGAATGTGCTTGTTTAACCATAGGCGATGCTACACCACCACCACCCAACCACATGAAACCTTGTTACACCTTCCCCTGACCTATCACAATTTAACAACCGACCACGCAAAGTATGATGATGCTACCATCCATCTAATCCAATACTTGACTATGCCCAAAGGCCATGCCCCCCTTAGCATGAGGTGTTCGCATACCTTCGGTCCCTACCTCAACGCTCTTATCCTAGCATGAGAGACACACCATCTAAAAAATTTTCAATCATGTTTTTCTCTGCTAAGTCCTAAACCCCAAAGCCTTATTGGTTGTCCTCACTCACTCGACAAGCCATTCTCAGTCCTCCTACCCTACACGCTAGTACATCATCCTAACCAAATAACGTATACCACACATGAGTTGGTCACCAAGTCTACCAAATATTAGTTGGCCATGTAGACTTGCCAAGTTTTGCCCCATGCATCATCTTCACATCCAAGGGTTTTCACACCCAAGTCTTCCACAAATACCAAGCTTGCAATAACTAGCCTCAACAAAATTTCCAAATCCTTCCACTAAGCAATGTTATTGGTTCCTTCCCCTAGTCCTAATCTTAAATAAATTCTGTGATATTATAATAAGAAAACCACTCCAACCCCATGCAATCTTGGTCTTCCTTTACATGCACAACTGAAGAAAGTCCACAATTTAGACTTATTGAAAATCAATGCTTCTATCTATCTTGGCCCTTTAATTTTTGGTATCTATTTGATTCCTTCAATAACATACATGTATTTGTTGATATGATTTAAAGGGTGGAGATTCATTTCCTTCAAAGATGTTTTTTTTGTAGCTATCCATATGACCCAAGGCACTATCGGAGGTAGGTCTCTGTACTGCTCAAGGGATTTCTCCATGAAAATTTTTAGGGGCTAATATTAGCCCATGGGGTAAATTTAGGGGTTTTAAATTTTTAATGGGATAATTTTTTATTAAGCACCAGTTAGGTATGATTAGCCCACATTTTATTTACTTATTTTTAATGAATAGGAGGTTAGCCCCATCGAATTTAAAAAGGGGAGCCAAGATAAAACAATTTAGCCCTTTGAAAAATGGATTTAAACCTTTGTTATCCCACATAAATCGCTAGGAAGATCCCATTCGCCCATGATTTCCAGAAATGGCAGTTGCTAGGGGCTCTTTCACCTTCTATCGATCATGGAAATCGAAGTTGAAGTTACATTCGTCCATATTTTATGTGTTGAATTTTGTTTTGCAAGTTGATTACTATCTACAATATGAGAAGCACAGTTGATATTTACTATAATGTATTATAGTGACTCATTTTCATCTAGGAGAGTTCTAAATCTCATCACCTCAGGTCCAAAGTTTCCCTAAGATCCATGGGGATTGTGAAGCTTGAGATTGACGATGCAATAATAACATTTTTGTGGGTCTATGGGGCATCGTGCTTGGGGGATGGGACTTCATTTATATCCCTATAATTAGGCATGTATGGGGCCATGAATTTCCATGGAGAAACTTGCCGAAAGATTCACCAAGACTTCACATGGTTTTATAATTTAGTGAAAGCTTCGCCAATATTTTACAAGGTTTTATTATTTAGTGAAATATTCGCCAATAATTTACAAATTTATATAATTCAATGAGAGATTCGCCAAAATATTATACATACATAACATAACATTGATAAAATAGCCTTCATATTTTCCTATATATCATGGGGATTCACCCATTTATTATACATCAAAATTTAGGGGGGGTTCTTAAAATTTTCCCTGAATTTCTCCACAACTCATTTTTCATGCATTCCAATAGTGCACCTTCATTCTACCTACCTTTTAATTCTACAATATTCATTATATATTCCCACTCCTCCTTTGTAAAATCACATTGAACCAATAAGTGGTCTATGTATTCACCTTCTTGTTTAGATAGACCGCATATTATAGGCCCTTATCTTGATTTTTTTGGAATATATCCCATGTCAGGGTTTTCCTAGCAATTAATAGCCACATGAAACTTGTAGTTTTGAACAATTCCCTCACTTTCCATGTTTTCTTCCACCACTAGACCTCATCTCCATCTTCCTTAAAAAGCAATCACCACATATACTAGCAAGGCTCATAATAGAGTCAACTAATTACAAAATTGCATGTAGATCTGAAATGTTATCATAC
Organism: Larix kaempferi; assembly: GCA_027924585.1. Lineage (NCBI taxonomy): Eukaryota > Viridiplantae > Streptophyta > Pinopsida > Pinales > Pinaceae > Larix > Larix kaempferi. The sequence continues at coordinate 9,191,186 of BSBM01000804.1, read as the reverse complement.
AAATTATCTACAAAATAAACAAAGGTTTTGTATAAGGCATGAATAATTCTTTGCTAAGAAGACTACTATGATAGATTCTTACGCGAAGCTCTAAATCATATATGGGTTTTCCTCATTATAGGGTTTAGTGTTGGTTTTGCATGGAATTGATGGAAGGAGAGCCAAGCTACCCTTCCCTTATCCATCTCACCACTTATCCCAATAACATAATCCTTAATAATATTAGTAGAAGAAGTTGCGGAGAAATCAAGGGTATCTCAAAATGATTTCTTGGCTTGGCTTTGGCCTTGAATTCTATCTAACTTGGCTTGGGAAAGATGTTACTTAGTATAGTGGAGGTTACCTTCTTATTTATTCACCTCAAAGAGAAGCAAATCCTATTTGATGGTCTTTAGGCACCTAGGGTTGAGGGGAAGAAATTCAAGTTGAAAGGGCAAGGTATGATTTATTATAGCTTTGTGTATGTTCCATTTTCCCTTAAGTGTAATGTTTCAAACATCTTTGATCATACTTTAACTAAATAAATACATTACATAATCACAACATTCTTATGCTTCATTATATAACATTCCATGCATTTAATGTCATGCCGCTCTAACTCTTGTACTTGCCACTCCATTTTGTTTAGGTGTATAATTAGTAGTGAATTTCTTATCAATACCATACTCTTAGTGATTTCAAAAATGCATTTTCCATTGTAATCTCCACCATTTTTTAACCATGGTTTTACCCCAGGATTTTTAACTTCAATAAATACTCAAAATATTATATTTTTTGTGCTATAAAGTGTTGATGTATTTGTAACTTCGGAAGATATTCTTCTATGTATTACATTTGTACTTTATTGTATATCCCACAGAGATGTATTATTCCTCTGATTGGAAGTGTCGTCATTTGTATTTGCAAGTGTCGCAAGTTACATTGTAAGTGTCGTCATTTGTATTGATGGGTTATTAGACCACCAGTGTGGGGTCGGCCCCAGTTAGGTCATGTAGTTGGGTTATTAGACTTGAGTAGCAAGTCGGCCCCAGTGATTTATTGGCAGGTCAAGTCAGTGTATAAATATAGAGGTTGTGTCTCTCGTTTGATTCATTCACTCACTTCTCAAGATCACATAGATAAGAGAGAAAGTGGCGCACCAGTGGAGGAGGAGGAGCATCTGCTAGAGACATCTTATTGGGTTTGATCCTTGTGATCTTGTATTGGGACTTATTCTATCTCTGAGGAAGTTGCGGGGTTTTTCACCTTCTTGGTTTTCCTCAATGAAACTTTGTGTCTCTTGTGTGTGCTTGCATGATTGTGTTTATGATTGATATGTTGTACATGTTATTCTCTTAGAGATCCCAATGATAATGGAATGAAATTATCGAAAAATTAACATGGTATCAAAGCTGACCTAAGAAGAAGGCACCGTGCAGCTGCGGAAGCTAGGGCTTCTTAATATTTGGGTTTCTCTCCACAGATCATCAAAGGCAGGAGGCTAGATTGACTCTCCTAGAAAGGGCGCATCTTTTTGTCGAGACAGAATTCAATTCTGAGCATTTTCAATTTTTGACCTAAAAATTAGGGTTTCTGCAAAAATTGGAATTTCTGAAATTCGAGACCACGGCTGGAAGCTCCTCTGAAAAATCGAAGTTTAGAGCTTTGGATCGAACTTTTTGGTTGGGTGAAGCTCCGGGAAATTCAAACCCTAGTTTGGGGTCCTGTCTAGTGAATCCAGAAATTTCAAAAGCAATTTTGAGGGGTGAAAATTTACAGTTTTCAAATTCTGAGTATACCAGCTTGATCAGCTCAGCAAGGCACATCTTTCTATCCTTTCAGAAGTTTGAAATCCAAATTTTGAATTTTTAGGGTTTCTCTGACAAACCCTAATCCAGCTCCAGATCCAGTTTTCAGCAAATCAAGGGGTAAGACCTAAATATTTTCTATTTCCATTTGAAGTACTCTTTAAGATGTCTCACCACACCAAGCCTGAGGATAAGCTTGAAGGGGCTGATAACTTCCAATCCTGGAAGTATAGGATTGAGTTAATCCTAGAAGAGAATGAGTTGGACACTTACATAAGTGAAGAGGTTCCTGTCCCAGAGGGAGAAGAGGCTAAAGCCTTACACAAGAAGAACCTGGTCAAGGCTAAGAGAATCATTTCTGATTCTATCAAGGACCATCTCATACCCTTGTGTCTTCCTTAAAGACACCTAAGGAGATGTTTGATTCCTTGACCAAGTTGTTTGAAGGAAAGAACATAAATCAGAAGATGACTCTGCGGAACCAATTGAAAGGGGTAAAGCTTCAGAATGGAGAGACCATTCAATCCTACTTTTCTAAGGTCTCTCAAATAAAGGAACAACTTGAAGTTGTGGATGAAGTAGTGGAGAATGGTGAAATTGTAATGACCACATTGAATGGCCTACCTAGGTCATGGGACTCCTTCATCCAAGGAATCTGTGCAAGAAGGAAACTGATCTCCTTCAATAGACTATGGGAGGAATGTTCACAAGAAGAAGGTAGGCTTGTGGCCCGAGACGAAAAGACGAGAAATGAAGATCAAGCTCTCATAGCACATACCAAGAAGAGTAAGTTCAAGAGGGAGCCATCTCATAGCAAAAGATCTTCACACCATCATTATCATAGAGATAAGAAAGATCTAAGATGTTTTACATTCAATGAGAAGGGACACTTTGCCTCAGATTGTCCTAAGAACAAAAAGAAAAACAACAATAACTTAAACAAGAAGAAGAAGGGCAACAAGAAGAGATATCATGCTCATGCTGCTGAGGATGATGAACCACCCAAGAAGAAGGCTAGAGAAAAAAGTGATGACTCATCAAGTGAAGATGAATATGTTCTAATCTCTGCTCTCACAGGTACTATCTCTCATGGATGTGATGATTGGCTTATTGATAGTGGGGATTCCAAACACATGATTGGGTTTAAAGAATCCTTTGTAGATCTATCTGAACATGAATCACCTCATAAAGTGAAACTTGGGGATGACTATCAATATCCTATCAAAGGAAGTGGTGAAGCCTCCTATAAACTAGAATCTGGGAATTTTTTGAAGATGAAAGATGTTCTATATGTACCTGGGCTCAAGAATAATCTCCTATCCATATCATCTTTGGATGCAAAAGGAATTAGAGTTGTATTTGTAGATGGCCAAGTACTCATGTGGCCAAAGGGTAAGACCATAGATGATGCAGTAGTAATTGGAGAGCAAGAGGGAGGATTGTACAAATTGAAGGGACAACCTGAACATGCCATAGTACATGAATCCATGGAGCCAAGTAAACTTTGGCATAGAAGGCTTGCACATGTGCACTATAGAGCACTACCAATTGCAAGCAAAGCTGTAGAAGGTCTTCCTGAAATCCAGTCAACGCATGAAGGTGTTTGCAAAGGATGTGCAAAAGGAAAGAACACAAAGAAGGCATTTCCAAGCAGTGAAAGCAAAGCAAAAGTAATCTCGGAGATTATCCACTCCGATGTATGCGGTCCGATGTCTTCCAGTTCTCTAAGTGGGTATGTATACTATGTTTCTTTCATTGATGATTTCTCTAGGAAGACTTGGGTTTATTTCTTGAAGAATAAAGATGAAGTGTTTGATAAGTTCAAGGAATTCAAAGCCTTGATAGAAAATCAAACAGATAAGAAGATTAAGACTTTCAGATCCGACAATGGTGGAGAATTCACTTTAGGTGACTTCAAGAAGCTATGCAGTGATTCAAGGATTAGGAGGGAGTTGACTGCTCCCTACAATCCACAACAAAATGGAGTTGCAGAAAGGAAGAATAGAACTATCATGGAAGTAGCACGGGGAATGCTTCATGACCAAGATATGCCTATGCATCTATGGGCATAAGCAGCTAGGACAACTGTATATGTGCAGAACAGAACACCTCACAATATACTTGACAACAAGACACCAGAATAAATCTTCCTTGGTAAGAAACCTAAAGTTAGCCATCTCAGGATATTTGGCTATCCAGTATATACACACATTCCAAAGGAAAAGAGGACAAAGCTAGATCCTTCAGTAAAGAAGGGCATCTTTGTGGGTTACAGTGAAAGCTTGAAAGCTTACAGAATATACTTTCCAGGGTTCAAGAAAATTGACATCAACAGGGATGTAACATTTGATGAAGACTCAGCATACGTCAAATCAAGGAAGACACCTGTTGAAGACCATGAAGAACCAAAGGTAACCATATTTCAAGACACCACTATGAATGAAGCAATTCCAAAAGAAGATCGTGAAATTGAAGATCCACAAGAACCTATAGATCCACCTTGTGAGAAGAACTCTCACAAGAGGAAACCTGCATGGGCTAGAGAGCTCATTCAAGATGCAGAAAGGTATGGAATTCCAGAAGAACAACACAGAGAAAGGAAGAGGACTAGATCACATACCAGTCATGTTGCCTTACTCTATGACATTATGAACAAAGAACCTTCCAGTTATGAAGAAGCAGCGGAAAAGAAAGAATGGAAGGATGCCATGGTCGAGGAGTACCGGTCGATCATGAAGAATGATGTTTGGGATGTAGTCCCAAGACCTGAAGGGAAGTCTGTTGTGACTTCCAAGTGGATCTATAAGATCAAGCATGCTGTAGATGGTAGCATAGAGAAATACAAGGCGATGTTTGTAGCTCGTGGCTTCTCTCAGAAAGAGGGAATAGACTATGAATAGAATTTTTCTCCTGTAGCTAGATACACTTCCATTAGAACAGTACTTTCTCTAGCTGCAGTGATGAAGTGGAAGATACACCAGATGGATGTCAAGATAACTTTCTTGAATGGTGTAGTCGAAGAGGAAGTGTATGTGGAGCAACCACTCAGTTTTGAGACACACGACAGGGAGTCATATGTGGGCAGGTTGAAGACAGCCTTGTATGGCTTGAAGCAATCCCCTAGGACTTGGTATGGTAGGATGGATAGTTTCCTATCCAGTTTGGGCTTTACCAAGAGTAAGCGGATTCCAAACTTTACTACAAGGTTGAGGAAGGAAATCCTGTGACACTACTACTGTATGTGGATGACCTGTTTGTTATAGGTGAGGATGGGTTGATTGCCGACGCCAAGAGGAAGCTTGCTGCCGAGTTCAAGATGAAGGACTTGGGGATGATGCATTACTTTCTAGGCATGGTGTTGTGAGGAAAATGCACCTATAGTTCAGGGGAGAAACTACCAACTTACGGTGATAAAGATAGACTTACAAGCATTCTGCAAGTACAACAAATAAGTGAAGAGATTAGGGTTTAGAGATGTATGCACCTTATTCAGAAGGTTGATCCTAGCTTTGCATCCCTTGCTCTTCAATGCTTATCCAGTGTCGCAGTGCCCAGACCTGCAAAACGACTTGATACCTTTCTCAAATACATTTGACTACTTATATAAGACTGATATTCATGACAGAAGAAGACATCAGACTATAATCAAACATTAATCAAATCTAAGACACATTAATAGGTCATATTTGGAAAGAGAAGAACGTCTGATCTTTATCAATGAATGAAAACAAGTACATAAAGTTATACCTTCTTTCAAGCTTGGCACTTCACGAAACCTAGATTCAAGGTCTCCTACTTCTGTTCTCCAAGGATCCCAACCTCTAATCAATTGTGCTAGGGTTTATGAGAAACTAAGGCACAAGAGAGGGGGATGAGGGTCTCCATTCCTCCAGCATAACATTGTTATAGGCTTGGTCCCCTCACATGGCCCTTCTACCCTCCTTATATAGTCAGTGAAGGAGAGGAAAATAAGTTATAACTGAGTAGGAGGTTCCCCAACCAACTTAACTTACCCAAATTTCGAGATTTTGATTAGTACAGGAATGTGCTCTACTCTGCAGTAGACAAAATAGCGTACATGTGGAGGTGGGCGCTACTTTAATGAAGCAGGGTACGCATATGCCTTACTATCATGCCTGTGTACCAGCGCACATGTGGAAAAATGGCCAAAAACAGGCTTTTCTGCTCATTTTCAGGAGATGGTTTGGTCTAGAAAAATGTTCCTAAGGGTTGTAATCATCAAATGGGTCAAGAATGAGGTAATTTCAACCATTTTTAGTGTCCCAAATGAACCCTCAATCCACAAATGTCTTGTTGTGTGACTGAACTTGATCTCAAGAAGTGTCGTCATGCGACCAAGGAATGCAAGTGTCATCACGGATGGAGAGGCGTCATTTTAAGCCATAACAGATGCCCCCTAATGTATGAGGTCAGAGGGAGTGCTGGAAATGATGGCTGAAATACATTATAAATAACAAAGAGTTGAATCATGGAGGAACTGGAGAAACCAAGAATCATAGGCTCAAATGAAGTACCTAAAAGCAAAGGTAATGTCAGACAAACTTATCCTTGGGGTAACTATCCATGTTCAAATAATGGAACATGAACTCCAAGAGGATACAATAATGATCCAAAAACTGATGCATATATCATGGCCTCTAAAATGCGAGCGTGGATCCATGAGGAACATAAGTGTAAACATAGCCACATAAATACAAGGTGGATCTATGTCAAAACTGGAGAACATAGCTATAAAGAACAAGCTGGATCTATGTCTCATCAAGAGCCAAAAAGAGTGTGGCTCAGTTTTGCGCAACTTGGTCGATAACATAAATAAGGTGATGCTATCGAGAATCCCAAGGTCTTCATCCAAAAACAACCCAAGGTACAAACCTATCCATGCGAATAAATGAGTTGATGTCGAACATGGGAGGAATCGTTTGATTACCGGTCATTGATGTATACCATTAAAAAACGCGAGGGTGTCCACCAATAATGAAAATGGAACCCAAGGTACCTAGTACATTCAAGCAAGTGCAAATAAATGGTCTTGCCGTCGAACACGGATTGCATTTGACCTTGTGTTTCATTTAAAGTAAATTTGTGGTCTTTCATATTTAAAACTCCTAAACAACATCCATCCGCATCACCATACACCAAAAATTGAAGAATCCATCGGATAGGATACATTGATGTATTCCCATCTATCCAATAGCGAGGGAAACTACCACTAATGACTGCAATCCCTAAGGTACTAACCGAAACTCTAAACTTCATTCCCAGAGCACAATGAGTTGATGTCGATGGGAAGCAGTCCGTTGGAAGCGAGGCCTTAAGGAATCCTCCATCATCCAACACGAGGGACACTCAACAAGCATGAGCTGATTTGGAGTAGGACTGAACACATGATGAAACATACTGACACCAAGGAATGGCCGACGCGTGAGGTCAAGGCAACTGCAGAATGGCCGACACAGGTTATATCCTTGAATAGTGAGCACGACACAAGAGTGACTTAGGCATCTTTTAACACAAAGGGACCACGATGCAAATCTGCAACGTAGGAGACATTAACAGATTCTCCATATGATTGGAATACTAACCAAATGGAGGAGTAAGAACTCTGAGATCAGGTTTATCCTAAGGCCAACACTAGAACCCAACTTGTTTGATAGACTCAAAACATGTGCTTTGTTCAAGGAGATAGTTGACTTGCTGCCATCATATTGAAAGATATTTTAACATTCTTCCCTTCCCTTTCCTTTTTTATTTTTTAATGAGCTTGACAAAGAACTAAAGCATGCTCGACGGTATTTTCATATTTAAGGAGTCTGAAAAACCTACCATACACCTATCCGTGGATTTTATATCGAGCCCGGATTGGTCTGTGCTCGGCGGTGTTTTCTTGCTTATAGAGTTGAAAAACTTAAACAGTCCTCTATACACCTATCCATGGATTTTATATCGAGCCCGGATTGGTCTGTGCTCGGCGGTGTTTTCTTGTTTATAGAGTTGAAAAACTTAAACAGTCCTCTATTTACCCTCTCGTGGATTTCACATTAAGCCCGAGTAGGTGAGTGCTCGCTTGGTGTTTTCATGTTTAGAGAGCCTAAAAACCCTAAAGAAGGCTCCGAAAGGTCCTTTTTTGTAAAGTTAGCCTCCTCCCCCGAAAAAGTGTAAAATAAAGGAAGAAGAACTCTTCTAGCGCATACCAGAGTATACCTAGAGTATACCTTTTCCGTAATGTATCCACCAAGGCCTGGAAAAGGGGTAATTCTATACCTAAGTGGATGTCAGTTCAATTATTTTAACGAGCCGAAAAATACAACTATGCTCAGCAAAATTTTCCTATTTAAGGAGTCTGAAAAGGGCTTAAAAGAACTCCATAGGGATCTTTTCCGTAAAGGTTTAACGAGTTCGAAAAAGTAAACTCCCGACCTCCTTACTATTTTTAACGAGCTCAAAGGAGATACAGAAAAATGCTCATAACTTCCTTACTGTTTTTAACGAGCTTGAAGTGAAGATGAAAGAAATGCTTATAGCCTCCTTACGGTTTTTAACGAGCTCAAAGGAAAGGTGGAAGAAATGCTCATAACCTACTTACTGTTTTTAACGAGCTCGAAGTAAAGGTACAAGAATGCTCGAAAAAGTAAACTCGTGACCTCCTTACTGTTTTTAATGAGCTCAAAGGAGATACAGAAAAATGCTCATAACTTCCTTACTGTTTTTAATGAGCTTGAAGTGAAGATGAAAGAAATGCTCATAGCCTCCTTATTGTTTTTAACGAGCTCGAAGGAAAGGTGGAAGACTGCTCGTAACCTACTTACTATTTTTAACTAGCTCGAAGTAAAGGTAGAAGAATGCTCGAAACCTACTTACTGTTTTTAACGAGCTCGAAGTAAAAGTGGAAGAATGCTTGTAATGGGAGGAGACGAGTGTCAGGGACATGCAAAACTAGCTCCAAGCGCATGGAACAAAGCTATGCCTAATGCAAGGAACATGAGCAAGATAATGACACTCAGGGTGTGTCTCTTCTAGGTAAAAGGTGTCAAATTGCGAAGGAAAAATAATACAGGGCTTAGCGGAAATGAGATCAGAGATGGAGGCTTATATAACGAGCTAGAAGCGTGGAAGCCGATATCAGGCTCATTAGCGCAAGCGGGATCATAACAGATGCATATGAAACTTGAACACAAAGATGGGAGCCTTATCAGGGATGGCCAGAAATATATGAGGAAGAAAGATATGAGGCTTCTTCTCAAAGTCATGGTAAATCTAAAAAGGCTCCCGAGCCTATGAGAAAAAATCAACATGGGCACCAGAATGGCATAAGGGTGTTGACTAGGGTGACCCATGTTAGGTAGGCTCTACTGTTGGACTGGTGCATGATGCATAAAGAGATGGCTAACACACCAATATCCAACAGGTTCGACCCTATGGCGAATTCGGATGGCAAAAGGTTCAAATGCAACATAACAGCGGGGAAGCCTAAACCTATATGCAAGGTTCCGAATATACTTGACAAGGTCGCACAAGGTGTCGAAAGAGACCAGTAAGCAAGTATAAATCCAGCTAAGAATCCTGTCTCCAAGAAACATTAGTACCAAGATCATATCTAAAACATATGTAAAGAAAAACCCGATACAAGTCACTATGGTAGAAATACTTTCAACTTCACTATCATCAACAACAGGCATAAACAAGGTAGAGTTTTCAAATGAAGACTCTATGGTACCCAAGCCTGAGGACTTACAATCAAAAAGATCAACTTCAGGATGAAGATGAAAGTTGAAGGACATGATGGAATCTGCAGAAACAAATTCATCATCACGGGAGTTGAAAATTCTAGAAGCATAATCAAACTCAGCAGGAACTTTGATTTGTGGATCTATAGGAGAGTTCAAAGACTCAACAGTAGGAAGATCGGACTTTAAGGTCAAACCGGGGCTAGACATAACTGCGACTGGATCAACATCCAAATGAATGGAAGACTGTACTATGGACTCTAGGAAAATTTCATCGGAAGGAAGTATATCATCCCAGATAGAACACATATCTAAACATTCAGGTGGAGGTGTCACTTGGTCAAAAACTGGGACTAAGTCCCGAGAAGGTAAGCATGAACTCAGAGACTTCTTCTCAGTAGCAGTTGAACTCAAGGAACAATATGCCACATAAGTCCCATGTGACATAGTGGTTCCTAATGACAAGGGATCAGACTGGTCTACAGTTGGGTAATAAGGAGGATCAACGAATGCAAGCTGGTCGATAGTGACGATGCTTTCGTTATGAGGAAAATGCATCACACGAAAGAGCGTAGACAGCACAGCATGCATAGCATAAACGTAATCATGCCTGAGGATCATATCAAAGTCCATAGGGTCCTTTAAAACCATAAAATCAACTAAGACTGTTTTTCCACCCAAGGTAACAGGTGCCTGACAAAGGAATCTGATCGGTTCACTAGGTCTTCTATCGAAGGTCAACGACCAATTAAAAACTGGAATAACATTAGGGAAAGCCAAATATCTCCAAGCATAAGTGGATAAGATACTAACAGAAGCTCCTTCATCAACAATGCATCGGTCAACCGTATGGTTCCCAATATCAACCTTTATCTGGAAAGGTGTCGAAGAAGGAAGACGAGGCTCGGCTAGACTATTCCAATAAAAGGAAACGATCCTAGGGCTTGGTAGGGGTTCACATGGCACAGATGAAGTGCCCCCTTTTTCAGGAACATCCAAACTGGTAATGCAGAAGAATTCCGCAGTGGGTGCATCAATCTTGGAAGGACTGATGGGATTGATCGAAGATTGCATCGATTCGATCACTTCACTCTCCGAAGGAAGAGTGGGGTTGACCAAAGATTGCATTGGTTCAACCACTTTATCAACCAAAGGTTGATCTAACTGTAAGGAATCTATAGACCACTCAGGAACAGAGGTTCCTTCAGACATGGACCACACTCTTCGTGCTTCTGGAATGGCAGGGCATCGGTGAGTAAGTTGATCTCCCTTACAAAGTTTACAAGGGAACTTTGGTTTCCGTCCTATAGGTCTAGAATCCTTTACAAGTTCAATACTCTCAGCATGACTAGCATTGGCTGACAGCTTGCCCCCAGCATGACTTACAGTGGCTGGTTGCTCAAAAGCAGAAGACTTTTGAACTAAGGACCACACTTTTTGCACTTCTGGGAGTACAGGGCACAAGTAAGTAAGGTGGTCTCCCTCGCAAAACTTAGAAGGGAACTTAAGCTTCTGTTTGTTTGGTTTGTCGAAAATGTCAACTCCCTCAGCATGACTTGCAGTGGCTAATCTGGTGTCTCCAGTATGACTCACAGGAACTGGTGACTTGTCATTAATATGACTAGCAGTGATCAATGACATGTCCTCAACATGACTGATCATGGTTGAAGACAAACTTTCAGTGTGATTTTTAGTGACTAAATTTTTTCTCCCAGCATGACCTCCAGAGGCTGAGTAGGTGCCCCCTGTATGATTTGCAGAGGCAGGGTGCTTGCCCCCAGCATGACTTATAGAGGCCGGGTTGCTGCCCCCTTGTTTTGGCATCTTCTTCCCATTCTTCCTTCGTCTATTCCTTTTAGACTGCTGGTTACTAGTATTGCTACTTTCGCCACATGAGGTAGAAGGAGGAGGAGAAGATGTTACTGGCAAGGGAGGCATAGGGTTCTGATTCTCTTGATTTGAGGTGCTTACAAAAGAAGCGTCAGGAGCATGCAAGGCATTCGGAGTGGAGAACAACCAAACCGGCAGCCCTATGGTGAATCCAGGAAGATTTAGAGTAGCCATTAAGGGAGTGCAAATGTTTCCAATGAATGGAACATCACAAGGATCCCCCGGAATAGGGGTACCTTGATTGGCACTCGCCGGAACGCTAGACATAGTTTCTTGCTCAAATGAACAAGAAGTTCTCTAAGGCAAACTAGGACAAGTAGCACAAAGAGCACACCACTAAAAAAGGTCCTAGGTAAATCAAACCAGGCAAACAGATGCCTTCTGGAGAAGAGTCTGGGATGATGAGGGCCTAGAACAGATCAATGAAGGATGAAGAACAGTTACTCGGGGTCCACAATACAATGACTAAGGGTGCAAGCGCTGGAATCACACAACCTCCCTCCCAAAGACCTACAAGGGATTTCCTCCCACGTCTGTCCTAGGTACAGCAGATATAACTCTCCGCCGTAACCTGTGTATGAACCTATCGTCAGATACTAAGGATACCACCACACCGCAAACTCCTGGGAGAACAGTCTCTGGTCGAATCAGAAGGCGTGGGCAGGGTAGCTGAGCCCGAAACTCAAAAGAGTCCCCAAACGCGATCCAATCCTGGTATATGCTCGAAACAGAAAGTAGGAGGTGTATTCCGAACAATCTGATCTCACAAGACCTACTGCATAGATCCCAGGCAAGTTTTGAATGAAGTGGGTTTACCTGCGATAGTCGAACTACGATTTTTGCGTAATGTGTGATCTTGGGTGGTTTAAGGTGTTTTAAACCCAAGATCCTAACCAAGACTAGTTGGTGTATAGTGTAACCTAGAAAAGAAAATGTTACTAGTACATTTTATTAGGGTTCATTGTAAAGGTTACTTGCTTACTCGAAAAGGTAGTGGGTGTGTGAGAGTGGTTATAACAGAAATAGAATACTGAAATGAAATGCTTACCACTAAACAAATATTTTCTTTTCAATGCAAGTCTTAAAATTACGATCTAGAATGCATATGAAAATGTAATTTTTAATCTTTCGAATGCAAAAAAGGTAAAAATAACGCCTAAATGTACAAAATTAAATTCAAAACCTAAGAATGCAGCTACTCAAGCAAATAGGTATGCAAAAGAAAACTTGTTCTTTTTGATGCAAAGCATTCTTAAATACTTTAAGCCACTTGCAAGGTACTCTACTCAGAAAATAAACCAATTTTTTTTTATGCTTTCCAAAGGTAAGAAACAAAACTGAAACTAACCTACTATCAAAGCAAAGAAAAGAAACTTTCAAGTTTTCTTTATTGAAACAGTAAAAGCTACCAAATATGACTTTTAGATACTTATTGATGTAAGCATGGCAAGCATTGGGAAAAGAGTACAAAAAATATTTTTAGACCCAAACGCAACAAATGAACTACAAAGAAGTATGGTTTGGTAAAGTCAGGTCTGCACATAAACAATGCAAACAAGGTCTTGAACAACATCCAAAACACTTGAGCTTTCACTACAAAAGAAAACTAAAAGCATAAGGGAGGATAAGAAACCAATCTAAAAGAGAAATTTCACTCAAATACGTACAAACAAGGTCAAGAAGATTCAATAGGTTTCAAATCCAGTGGAAATGGAGCAAGTAGGTTTAGTCAGACTCAAATTAGGGTACAAAACACCAAACTGGTCCACAACCCCCCAACTTGGGTCCATAAGCCCCAAAACTTTCCAAACAAGCCCAAATTGATCAAAAGAGGTCCAAATCATGAACATAGGATCAATACAAGGATAGGAGACCACTTACAGTGGTTTAACTCAGACCTAGGGTCATCAGGGACCCCAAAAATGCAGCCATAGCCCCCAAATTTGGGTCCACAACCCAAAAATTCAAAAATTTCAAACCCAGATTGTGTGCGCTACTGTGTATGAGGCATACAGGCACCCATAGCAGGGGTGGACGCTACTGTGCAGAGGAAAACTAGCACATGGGCGCCACTGTGCTTCACAATAGTAGTGCACAGGTGGGAAAAGTTGAAAAAATGGGGTTAAAACCCCCCAACCTGGGTCCACCAGGGTCTGAAAGGGCTAGGAAGGGTCTGTAAGAGCCAAGGAGGGTCAAACAAAGCCTAAGAACTGATTCTAATCAAGAAATTGAACAAATACCTTCAAACAAAACTAAAAAAATTTCCTTGGATACCCCTAAGCAGTTAGGCTATCCCCAGTGGAGTCGCCATTCTGTTGTGAGGAAAATGCACCTATAGTTCAGGGGAGAAACTACCAACTTACGGTGATAAAGATAGACTTACAAGAATTCTGCAAGTACAACAAATAAATGAAGAGATTAGGGTTTAGAGATGTATGCACCTTATTCAGAAGGTTGATCCTAGCTTTGCCTCCCTCGCTCTTCAATGCTTATCCAGTGTCGCAATGCCCAGACCTGCAAAACGACTTGATACCTTTCTCAAATACATTTGACTACTTATATATGACTGATATTCATGACAGAAGAAGACATCAGACTATAATCAAATAGTAATCAAATCGAAGACACATTAAGAGGTCATAGTTGGAAAGAGAAGAACGTCTGATCTTTATTAATGAATGAAAACAAGTACATAAAGTTATACCTTCTTTCAAGCTTGGCACTTCACGAAGCCTAGATTCAAGGTCTCCTACTTCTGTTCTCCAAGGATCCCAACCTCTAATCAGCTGTGCTAGGGTTTATGAGAAACTGAGGCACAAGAGAGGGGGATGAGGGTCTCCATTCCTCCAGCATAACATTGTTATAGGCTTGGTCCCCTCACATGGCCCTTCTACCCTCCTTATATAGTCAGTGAAGGAGAGGAAAAGAAGTTATAACCGAGTAGGAGGTTCCCCAACCAACTTAACTTACCCAAATTTCGAGATTTTGACTAGTATAGGAATTTGCTCTACTCTGTAGTAGACAAACTAGAGCACATGTGGAGGTGGGCGCTACTTTAATGAAGCAGGGTAGCGCATATGCCCTATTATCATGCCTGTGTACCAGCGCACATGTGGAAAAATGGCCAAAAACAGGCTTTTCTGCTCATTTTCAGGAGATGGTTTGGTCTAGAAAAATGTTCCTAAGGGTTGTAATCATCAAATGGGTCAAGAATGAGGTAATTTCAACCATTTTTAGTGTCCCAAATGACGCCTAAATCCACAAATGTCCTGTTTTGTGACTGAACTTGATCTCAAGAAGTGTCGTCATGCGACCAAGGAATGCAAGTGTCGTCACGGACGGAGAGGTGTCATTTTAAGATATAAGACATAGAGGTGTGTCAGAGTGCAGATGGGATCTTCCTTTGACAAGGTAAGTATGCAGTAGAGATCCTGAAGAGGTTCGGGATGATGGACTGCAAGGCCATGGCCACACGTATGGCATCGAACCTGAAGCTTCTGTGTGATGCTTCATCTGAGCCGGTTGATGTCACGATGTATCGTCAGAGGATTGGGTCCTTGATGTACCTGATGAATACAAGACCAAATATTTGCTTTGCGGTGAACACATTGAGCCAGTTTCTGACGGATTCCAGAAGTGTTCACCTGGTTGCTGTAAAGCATATTCTGAGGTACTTGAAGGGTACGGTTGATTATGGGCTCAAGTATGATGCGAATCAAAAGTTTAACCTGGAGGGTTATGTTGATTAAGATTGGGCAAGAAGTGCTGCAGATAGGAAGAGCACTTCGGGGTGCTGCTTCAGTATGGTATCAGGTGTGATCTATTGGTTTAGCAGGAAGTAGTCTTGTGTAGCACTGAGTACAGCCGAAGCAGAGTATGTTGCAGCTTGTTCGGCTAGTTGTGAGGCAGTATGGATTAGGAAGCTACTATCTGAGTTATTTGATCTCCCGTTGGATGCTACTGGTATCTTTTGTGACAACCAGAGTTGTCTGAAGCTGTCTGAGAACCCGGTGTTCCATGACAGGTCGAAGAACATCGAGATCAAATATCACTATATCAGGTATATGGTGCAGAGAGGAGTAGTGAAGCTCCTGTATGTTGCGACGGATTAGCAGGTTGCAGATGTGTTGACGAAACCACTAGCCAGAGTGAAGTTCGAGTACTTCAGAGAGAGGCTTGGTGTTCTTTAGATAGAAGATACTTCGAGGAAGAAGTGATGGGACACATTTGTAGGAGCCATTCCAAGCATGGTGAGAGGAGGATCCTTCCCATGGTTGTGGATGTAAGTGCTGTGTGATGAGCATTAGGACGATGCTCTAGTTACTTCTTTGGATATGCATCAGGTGGATGCTTTGTATGATCAGTTGGATCATGTATATGTATATGCATCAGGTGGATGCTTTGTATGATCAGTTGGATCATGTATGAGTATCAAGATGATACTCTGGATGATATGCATCAGGACGATGCAGTGACGATGATCAGGATGATCATGTGTGATGAGTATCAGGATGATATGCATTAGGATGATGTAGTGACGATGATCAGGATGATCATGTGTGATGAGTATCAGGACGATGCTTTGGATGACGTGCATCAGGACGATGCAGTGACAATGATCAGGGTGATCATGTACATTAGGATGATGTATGGTGAGTATTAGGTTGATACCTGTGGCCGTGGATAGGTTGTGCAGATAAGCATATAATAGCGCCCTGGGAGGTTTGCAGATACTCTTTCGAGGTTTTGCCTATGGCATATAATAGCACCCTGGGATATCTGGAAAATGCTCTTTTGAGGTTTTGTTTGGGAGGACATATAATAGCACCCTGGGAGGTTTGCAGATACTCTTTCGAGGTTTTTCCTATGGCATATAATATCGCCCTGGGATATCTGGCAAATGCTCTTTCGAGGTTTTGTCCTATGGCATATAATAGCGCCCTGGGAGATCCGATAGGTTGAGCAGTACACTCATAATCAATCTTGAGATGCTCTTTCGAGGTTTTTCCATGACCACATATAATACGTCCTGGAGATCCGGACAAGTTGTGCTAGTCACGTAAAAGGCCTTGGATGCTCTTTAGAGTTCTTGCTAGTCAAGACACTCTTTTAAGGTTTTGTGGTGGGGGTCACATGTAATACGTCCTGGAGATTCGGACAGGTTGTGCTAGTCACGTAAAAGGCCTCAGATGCTCTTTAGAGTTCTTGCTAGTCAAGACACTCTTTTAAGGTTTTGTGACAGTCAACATGTAATAGCGCCCTGGGAGATCTTGCCGATCATGCTTAGGCACATAAAGGATCCTGGGACACTCTTTCGAGGTTTTGTTGACGCACGTAATAAGTCCCGAGGATTCCATAGTATGGCCAGTGATGATGAAGACCTACAGGTGGTGGGCCTACATCCAGCATGAAAAAGGGTTGGCTCTGTAGAACTTCCTATGACGAGAAGAATTCAGAGATACCCCAATGATCGAGATGTCGAGTACAACAGCATTGATGATGATGATGCTCCGTGATCTAGTGATGATGATCTAGATCCAGAATTGAAGACTTGCACCAATATGTATTGATGACCTGTGTTTAGAATACCTTCCTAGTCAAGAGGGAGTGTTGATGTATTTGTAACTTTGGAAGATATTCTTCTGTGTATTACATTTGTACTTTATTGTATATCCCATAGAGATGTATTATTCCTCTGATTGGAAGTGTTGTCATTTGTTTTTGCAAGTGTCACAAGTTACGTTGTAAGTGTTGTCATTTGTATCGATGGGTTATTAGACCACTAGTGTGGGGTCGGGCCTAGTTAGGTCATGTGTTTGGGTTATTATACTTGAGTATCAAGTCGGCCCCAGTGATTTATTGGCAGGTCAAGTCAGTGTATAAATAGAGAGGTTGTGTCTCTCATTTGATTCATTCACTCACTTCTCAAGCTCGCATAGCTAAGAGAGAAAGTGGTGCACTAGTGGAGGAGGAGGAGCATCTGCTAGAGACATCTTATTGGGTTTGATCGTTGTGATATTTTATTGGGGCTTATTCTATCTCTGAGGAAGTTGCGAGGTTTTTCACCTTCTTGGTTTTCCCCGGTGAAACTCTGTGTCTCTTGTGTGTGCTTGCATGATTGTGTTTATGACTGATATGCTGTAGATATGATGTACATGTTATTCTCTTAGAGATCCTAATGATAATGGAATGAAATTATTGAAAAATTAACATAAATTAGATCCACACTTTCCTTATATAGTCATTAATGAAGGATATAGAGTACAATCTACCATCAACCAAGGTTTAACTCATGGTCCACAAAAATCAATCCATATGGTTTACCCAATTCACAAATTATAAGATATTCCTATTACACATCCTAATTCATATATCTTACATCTCTAATACTTATAATAATAAGAATATCTCACTCAAACTTAATTTCTTGTGTTTTGTCATCACCAAATTTAAAGTGACCTAGTGATCTAGGTTCATGGTTATCAAACTAGTCTGTTTGTTCATGGTTATCAAACTAGTCTTTTTGTTGGTCATTTGGAGTGTCATAGCTGAAATTTGTACCATGCATTCTTGATACTCAATAACAACCAATGTGGTCAACATTGTATATTTTTCATTGTGCTTCTCAAGATCATTTTTCAATGTGTAGTTTCTAGAATTCTTCTTTCCCTAAGATTGAATGTTCTTGCACTTGATATAGTCATATACATAGTGTCATTTTTCTTCATATAAGAAAATCTTATTACATCCTTTGTGCTCTTGTACAATATCATCATGCTTTTATCAAAACATCCAATTGAAGCAAATTTCTTGCCTTGTCCTTTCTTGGATATATTCATAACTAATTCTTGATCAATTTTTTCTATTAAAATACACTCTTGTGAAATTCTTCTCATAAGAGGATACCCCCAATGGTGTCCAATATCATATCAATGATTTTATATGAGTGAAAACACATAGAAGGGTAACACTTTTTGGAAAGAGAATTAGCGAGGCAATATAATTTTCATTAATTTGATCTAGAAAATAATTCAAAAAAGATCTTAGATGAGAGTTAAATAATCATTTGGATGATACTACACTATTGGATTAGATCTAAAGTGATAGGAAGAGCATTTTCATTGTCTTTAATCAATGGAAATACTTGACACTTGCAGTTCTAATTATTGGCTCTTAACTAGCCTAGAAAGTTGGTGATGAATCACAAGGGTTGTCGTTGATGCAACAATGGGATGTAGGATTGAGGTATTTCTTCTTTCTTATTTGATGCAAAATATATAATATAGGTAACTGCAAACTTAATCTTGTTGGATATCTTACAACTACTAACATTTGGCATTAGGGTTGGCTCACTATACATGAATTAGAATTAGAGGGAGATCAAGCTCCTTGGACTACTTTCCAAATGGAAATCCACATAGAACATATCAAATTAAATGAAGATTTAGATACTCTAATATGGTCAAAAAACAAATATAGAGTACAATATTCTACAATGTTGGGTTACAAATCACTTTACAAAAATGATCAATAAGATGGAAGGTTGTGGTGGAGGAAAATATGGAGTACACAAGCTCCACTGGAAACCAAATTATTTATGTGGCTTGCACTTACTAATAAGGTTCTCACTTGGGAAACATTACAGAATAGGAATAAGCAGGGAGTTGATATATGTCTACTTTGTAGATAAAATTCCCAAACTACAACACATCTATTTGTCGAGTGCATTTTTTCATAATATATCTAGGGGGACATGGGACTATGGTTGCGACATAATACTATTTGGAATGAAGATTCTATAGAGGAATCTTTGAAGAAATGGTATGAGGGACATGAACTAAACTCCTTCAGATCCATTCCATTTTTGGTCCTATGGGGAATTTGGATAGTGCACAATGTAGTTATATTTGACACTAAGGCTATTCCTACGTTCCAAGTATCTATCCAAATGTGTGCAATCTACCAAAATTTGAAACAAAATGTGAAAGAAAGCATTCCTATGTAGGTCTAGAGATGATGATAGGTAGAATAATTTCTCGGGGGTTCTTTGATAGGGCTTAAATCTAATTGTAGCCTAGGAGATGTTCTCTCTTTTTTGAAGCTTGTTCTATCTAGTTTAAGGGCAACTTGTGACATGGTACAAATAATTACGAGGAATTAATGGATTTAAAATCTCTCTTGCAGTTTGTGTTGGATAAAGGACTACAATAGATACATGTCTCTAGGGGCTCACTTCTAGTAATTAATTAGATGGAAAGGCTATTGTAAGTTTAGAATATCACATTGCTTCCACTGACAAAGCAACTCAATGAGATATATTTGCATCTCAATTTTGTAACCTATACACACATTTATAGAGAATTGAATACTTTTGTTGATGCCCTATCTGAAGTAGGTCTCACACTTCCTATGGGCCAACTACTTGAGGATGAGCCACTATAGGGCACTATTTTTTGAAACTAGACTATACATCTAGGAGTGATAGTTTATATGTTTTTGATGTCAGTGTACATTCTAATAATATATTTTGAATTATGGATAGAAGTAATATGTCAATAAGCAGAAATTTGTATGTATTGTAGGAGTCCTCTAATGATGATACATACTTTATATTTTACATGTAACTACAAAGTCTAAATTGCCACTGGATTTTGAAGAGTTACCATGTTGAGGGAAGAGTCGAAGACATCCCCTATATTTTGTACTATGCCTAGTGCACGTAAAGGGAGTGTTTTTTTATTCTCCCTAGATTAAATAATGTGTTTTTTTCCTAGAATTCTGTTTCCTGGATGAGACTTAGAGTTCCCAATAGAAAAATTATTAAATTTCTTGACCAAGAGTTTGCCATGGTTTACATGGGTTTAAAAATTTCTCGGCCAAGAGTTTGGGAGGATTTAAAAAAACTATGAGCTAAGAGTTTGGGTGGATTAAAAAAAATCTCTTGGCCAAGAGTTCAATTTCCTAGGCTATAATTTTTTCTTTAACCATGATTTAAAACTCTTGAGAAATATTTTGGGTTGAGAGTTAGGATTCTCTGCGTAGATTCTTGGTTGATAATTTGCTAAATTATTGGCCAAGAATTTTCTCAACGCTCACTTGAGAGTTTTTACGCCATAAAAAGGGTTGAAAAGTTAGTTGTGTTCATTTTTAAACTTTCAATTGAGAAATCAACCACCCCCAAGCCAGGAAACGACCTCGTGTGCCTCCATCTTCTTCCAAATGATTTTCACCACAAGAGGTTGGCATTTTTTTAATCTTCTTGGGTTTTTTTGTGTAGCAATTCTTGATTTTTTTTCATTTGCTTTTAAAAACACCCCAAATTTAACCTAATAAATGAATACTAAAAACATCAAAACAATGAAATCACAATCCTAAAATTGGAACCCTATCACAATAACTCGTAATGCCAAAAGCTATAAAAACCTAAAAGTTAGAACCCCCAAAACCCATTAATTTATTATTTTTCTCATCCATTTCATTTTCTTGTCATTTTTTACATTGTAGTTTTATTTATTTAATGTATATAATAATATTGAAAAAATTGGGCTACATTGAAATGCATAAGTGCTATTGATTTTTTTCAATCCATTGGTAATACTCAGAGTATTAAAAAAATAAGGTCGTTCAGAGAATCTCGTGCCAACCTCAACCCTCTCGCCATTCATTGATCATGTTGTATGTTCTTTGTCACAAACCCCTATTTCTCTCAAGCTAACTTTAAGATCACTTGTATATACCATGAATCCCATCTTATTGGTTTGTGCTTTTGAATCTACTATGGACTAGGGCGCATTATTTAATAGGGCACAAATTCAATAACCACACAACATCATGTTAGGTACCTATCCATATCATTTTTGAGGATGAATTGAAACTCTAAGAACTCAACCCTTTAGATTTTAGCAATGCATTCATATGAAAGTCATGTGGGTGCCTTTAGGTTACATATGCTTGCTTTAGCTGAAATTAAATCTCCATTATAATGGTTTTGAAATATCCATTCCTATGTATACACTTTGAACACTTTGAACTACTTTTTCCATGATATTGAGCAAATAATAGTTATCTATATTCTAATTCCAACTTCACTTCTTCCTAATTCATGGCCTGCATGTATTGCATGCCTTATCTTGCAAATTATATGTGAATCAATATCCTTAAAAGTGCCACCGCCATAGCACCTACCACCAAGACCCACTTCTCTGGGCATTTTATTAGTGTATTTTGGGATTTCTACGCTGACACTTATTAATAACATTTGATATAACTCATTTTTATTGTATCCACATGATATCTTAGCATACATATATGAACTTAAAAGATGCTTCAAAGCACAACTAAGAAGCCTTATTCACCTACCTTTTTCTATACTTCTATGGATCGACTCCATGGAGCTTATCCATTGAAAAAGTTGTTAACAAATATTGCAAGTTCAACTTCACAAGAATCTCCAACATACCATATGGTCGATGACCTTGAGCTAGTATGAATGAGACTATTCATCCAACCCAAATAATTTTGTATACTCATAAAGAATACACGTAGAATTTTTTTATGAACAATTAACTTATCCCTTGCATGCATTCATACTTTTTCCCAACACATATTGGTAACCATTGTTACTAAAGAAAACAATGATCACTATCTCATTTGATTCCCATGCTTCCAACCCTTATGAATGCACCTCACTATTAAAAGTCATCATTTTTATTATTATGCAAGGATTGAAAACCTCTACTATTACTTATACATGGAAATATAACATATAAATTTATATTACTTTCATCCCTATCTATTATGTTGCCTCAAGAAAGTAAAGAGATTGGAATGGACATAATTACTGCTTGTCTTAAAAGTTGAGTTTAAGTCTCCTTCAAAGTTATCAAGTTCCTCGACTTGGCCACACCATGGATTCTTCGAGCGTAACAATAAACTTGGGTTAGACATTCCTTTTGTAAATATTGAAGAAGTTTTATGAACTCTTTATTATCTAAGGACAACAACTTCATCAATTACTTAAACACGTAATTAGATATCTATATTGTTGGGGAAATCGAATGAAAAAAACTCTTTACTACATTGTAAAACCTAAAAGATTTGTTTTTGTTTTTTAGGTTAACCCTAAAAGATTTGTTTTTGTTTTTTAGGTTAACCTAAAATATTTTTTGTTTTTGTTTTTAAGGTTTGGATTGTCAATTTATTTCTTCCCTATCTTCCCAAACACATTTTAGACCAATTCCTTCGATCTAACCTTAGCTATAGTTTAAGGTCCATGTTAATAGTAACATTCAATTCTTGTATATTTTAAACATTTACATAGTTTTCCTTTGGGAATCCAACAAACAAATTCATGTTTTTATTTTTTAACCCCTCCCATAGGCAGAGACTATATGTTCCGTCTTTTCCTATTAGTTAGACATCAATCCATTGAAAAATATTACATTTACCAAAGTGAACAAAAATAATATGATTTTCCAATTTGTTTTATTACTTATTTTCTAAATTTCTATTGGATAATAACTATTGATGGGACATTTTTTTATCATTGTTCATGATTGGTTAAAATTCAAAAAAAAAAACATTATATTACATACCAACTACATGTAAATATTTCATTGATTTGACATGCTCTTCCATTTGCAACAAACATTTAAAACCAATCTGACATCTTATTAATGTGACATTTGATTTTTAGCTCTCATTGAGTTTTTTTATACACCAAATTATTTTCAGGTTTACGTGTAGGCAGGGTATCTTGCCACACTCCTTGAATGGGGTTCCAGAACCTTCATTGCTTGCTAATGTTCTCGGTAGCATTGAAGCTTTTGTGTTTAATTTCACTTGGTATGTTTGTGGTCTGCCATACTCCTTCAATGGGTTATGGAACCTTCACTTGTTCTGTTTGTAGCCTGCTACACTCCTTCAATGGAGTCCTGGAACCTTCATCCAGTGCAGCCGCCAAGGCTCCGTGACATACCATCCATTCAACCAAATCCCAGGGAAAAGGATCAATGAAACTATCTGAGTTCCCCTCACCTGCATTTTGTGTTATTCTCTCAGCCGCGCTTTTGTGTTTTTGTCATATCTTTGGTAGATATTTTTGAATATTGAAGCCTATATCAATTATTATGCATATTTTCTCCGCTTGCGTGTTTCTACTAATGATTATTTGAAGCTAGACGTTTGGCCCAATTTACATTGTGACTTTTTCACGCGGTTGCTTATTATTAATTTGTCTTTTCAGATATTTCTTGAATTTGCGGGTTTTGGCCCTATTTACATTGTGAATTTGATATCCTTTCAACAATGATGAGGATCTAATATATCTTTTTCAGTAATCGCTATTGTTATTATTAATTTGGCTTTTGAGAGATTTCTTGAATTTGTGGGTGTTTTGAGTTGCGGGATTCTGTTCAATGTTGTTTATGTTCTTGCCGCTGTGTTATTGTTTGTTTGACATAACATTGAGATATTTCAGAATTTTAGGGTTTCATGTCAGTGGATTTCTGTCCATCAAGTCTTAACAAATTACATAATTTCAGGGTTTTATGTCGGTGGATTTCTGTCAGTCAAGTCCTAACAAATTAATATAACAAGCCATTTGTTTACTGTGTTGAATTGAAATCATCCTTAAAATTAATTTAGATATTGTTAACTTATTATTGGTTTGAAATTCTTGACAAATTAGGAAATTTGTTTTGAAATGTTTTCTCCCAAATGTTTTTGACATAGTGTGTCTAATGCAAGATTGTAGTGTGGTTAGCGGTGAAACGTACTATGGCTGGGGTACATTTTATTTTCCCTCTTGGAATTTTGAGGCAATCAATAGTCATTTGTAGTTTTTTTCTTGTTTCTTCGTGATGCAGTTATTTGATATTTCAAATATGTACTTAGTTATTTGATATTTCAAATCCACACTTAAACTATCACAAGACAAGGATGGCAATTGTTGGGGAAAATCACTTGTATCTGTGTTTTATTTTAATAAAAGAGGCTTAACTTTATCTCTGAGCCTCACTGAGCTTCCCTCTTCGTGATACACTTTACAATAGTTGCTTGCATAAGATTTTTCAGAAATGATGACATGTCTTCAATAGGCTGCTCCTTATGTTTCTGAGGTATAATAATGTAATAATGTTGAGCATTTATCTTCTAATGCAGGTTCTAGAATGTGAAGCAATTGTAGGGAGGTTTGTGCAGTTGACAAAAGAACTAGATCAGGCTTTAGATGGCTTGGCTTATAATCAGTTGAAAGTTTCTCACGAAGTTCAAGAACAGGTAAGTGTTTGAGCTTGGATTAGTCTGATTGCAGATAATTACTGGAGAACCAGTAGCATTTTATTATGTGGGTTTGGTATAATTGTTTGGGGGCAACTGTTTTCTAGCAATTGGTATCATGTGTAGATCACAAGACAAGTTGGAAAATATGGATGTCTACAACAACCGAAAGCCTAAATCTCTATCATATTTCTAGTTTAATTTGATCTAAATTTTGATTTTGAGTTTCATAAGTCGACCTCATTAGATTTTCTTTTCCCTATGACCTCAATTTCAATTTTCTACCAAAAACTTGACCAGGAGGCCCATTTTTAGTTTTGTTCCCTTTCCTGTCTCAACACTATATTAGGACATCACTAACCAGTTTTAATGTATGTTGTCAGAGAGAATAGGGAGGGTTACATTTCTCATCATTCCAAACCCTCTACCCCATTTCTCATTCCGTCTGGTTTCTTGTTTTGTTTTACAATTTAACCGATGGCTCTTGAGTAAATAAAGCCTGGACATACTTAAATTTGGGGGACTCTCAGTAAATTGCTGTGTAAAGTTCCCTGGAAGACAAATAAGCTATTTTTTTTTTTTTTTTTTTTTTTTTTTTTTTTTTTATTAATTGTTCTAAACGAGTCCCGCTTTCTTAGGTTCCTAGTGCTTGTAAAGTATTCAAGTTTGTTGACCAGTTTTTGCCTTCTCTTGTTGGTAGATTTTAATTTTGGCAGATGCATTTGCTTTCAATTTTGTCATCCATACATAACACAAATAAAATATGACAACCATAATGATGGAGGAGTATCCTGCACTTTTTATCCAGAAGAAGATGAGCAACAATATAAAATATGACAACCATCATGATGGAGGAGTATCCTGCACTTTTTATCCAGAAGAAGATGAGCAATAATAGAAGTATCAGGTTGATTCTGTGTGTGAAAATTGTTTCATAGATTTATTAACCATTTTATCATGACAACAGTGCCGTATTATCTATTATAAAAGTCGTCTTCTACCTTATAAGGGACAACTATTGTTCAAAGTGTCATAATGGCATCTTGCTTTGAAGGATGCTTGATATCTCTTTGGTACTTGGTTTTACCTGCTGTGATCATTGTTATGCTAGGTGTCTCACAGTATGGTTAGTTTGATCGCTCTTGTCTGTACGCTGAAAATTCATGACACACTACTTCACAAATTACATGTTGAGTGCAGAACCTCATGTTATAAGAAATGTTTGTACGTAGCCTCACATGGGATAAATATCCTAACGGTGGATCCTCTGCACAACAAGGTCTGGGGTCTTCTACTGTTGGATTCGCACCCAACGCAGGCTCTGTATGATCGTAGAGGCTGCTTTCCACGCATTACACAGAAACAAACACACTATATATTAGAGTGAAGAGCACAAACGCTGCATGAAATGAGTGGCAGGTGACTATACTCCCTTCAATTCTTCTCAGCTCAGTGATCTACAAAGTAAGATGAAGATAAGTTTTGTTGATCAGATGGAACTACATACAAAATATGCTATTGAAATAGCTTTACCAGAATTTTCTTCTAGAGCAACTGGGTTGGAAGCATTTTCACAGTGTTAGGAGATAGGTGGAAATCAACAGAATCTCAAAATGTTCAAATCAGTTAAATAATTTTTTTTTTTTTTAAATATTTATATTTCCAAAAAAAAACAAAAAAAAACAACAACATATATCTTGTAATACAAGGACTTTCTATATCTCATATCATTGTTGGTAGACCAGAAAAAGAAATTCTAAGTACCCTCCAACTAAATCTGACACAAACCAAAGATGATGGCATAACTTCCACCATTATGTGTAAAAAACTATACAAGGCTGCCCTCCAAGGCTACAAACATAAAACGTCTTACAAAACACATAATCATAAGCATCATGATACAATTTTTGATGAAATAAGTTAAGCACTCAGATAGAAAACCTCAGTATAAAATAAAGATCTGCAGTTCTTGAACCTCTATTGTCACGAAAATATAGTCTTTGCAGATTGTGACTTGCAGTCATAGGAATTGTGCTTACATGGTGCTTGGATTCTAGTCTTGTTTCTCGAGTTATCAAGCATGTACCCAACTATTATTGAGCCACTAAGAACTGACCAACATCACTCCTGGGATGCATATTTATTTTGGATATCATTTTAGTATAGCGCATCCAACCTGGTGTCTGGACCTAGTTTTATGTTGTATTGACCCAACATATGACCAACTAGCTGCAACGAGGACAATTCTCATTATTTATCAAAGTTCATACCTACAATTTGATAATGTCACAACCTCACATAAACCATCGAAAACTAGAGAAATGCCTTTCAAATTGTCTTTAAAGTAACTATGAAGAAGTCATGTCATTTATGGAAGATCCATTGTAAATTTTTTTATTGGGATTTTATGGTCGTACAGAAGTTTCAACATTTGTATGGTTGTGTGGACTTTAGAAAATTGTTTATCGTCATATCTTTTTTTTATTTAAACATGTACTGGAAAAGGCCGGGGTGACAAAGTTCAATCAATGCAAAATGTTATATGCTAAAGGTTGATGAATAAGTTACAATCTTCATTTTTGGAAATGATTCTGAATGCTTTCTCTGACTGTTTGTGTCCACATAAGGTTCCCACTAAGTTGATCCAATGAATATATCCACTTCCATTTGATTTTCAAGTCTTTATAATGGTGGTAGGTTGCAATTAGTGGAGGAGATATCCTTTATTTGTTAAGCAATATGAGCTGGTAGAAGTCAGTCTTTGACTTGCGATGACTAGTATTAACTACTTTTTATCCATCTATAGCTTTGTGGATGGCCTATATCTAAATTAACAACTGCTCAATAGCTCAACTATACTTTGTATCCAAAAAATACAATGTGTCACTATTATTTTGATGGAGTTGATTCTGGTGTTGAAATAGGTATTATAACTAGACTGTCTCATAGAGACTTGTAATGTTTGAGACAATGTTACCTTACAAGTATGATAGTGAGCTATTTTTCGCTTTTGCATTCATTTCTTCTTGAGGGATTCCAACAATTGGAAGTTCCGATCAAAGTGCCAATGAAAAATGGTTGCAAGCACCTATGCATGAATTTGGCAATAGAGTGAGGGTGACAGAAGTTTGGAGAAAACATGAATGCTTGTCATTTAATTCATAAAATTCTGCTTTCTCTGAAAGTCTACTATTCAAGTTATGAGAATGATGACTAAACTAATGATATTGGATACCTTGTTGAAGACACTGAGTTGGTATTTTGTTTAAGGAACCATATCCACGTGTAAGAGGAATTCTTTGTAAGTTTAGTTTGTAAAGTTAAATTTTTATTTTTAGAATTCTAATTAAAATTCAGATATGGATCATTCTTAATACTTTTTAAAACCTAAATGTAGAGTTAAATTTATAGAATTCTTAATGATAGATAGTTCTCAACACTTTTTGAAAGCTAAATAATAATAGTGGTGGTTGTACATTTTAATTTTTTTTCCATCTAATTCTAACCAAGTTCTTATGAGAGAAACATGATCCTAATACAA
Organism: Larix kaempferi; assembly: GCA_027924585.1. Taxonomy (NCBI): domain Eukaryota; kingdom Viridiplantae; phylum Streptophyta; class Pinopsida; order Pinales; family Pinaceae; genus Larix; species Larix kaempferi. Next base: position 9,162,945 of record BSBM01000804.1, on the reverse strand, counting down.
ATTAACTCTTTTTTAAAAACTACAGAAAATTAACTCCTTTTCTAAAACAATAGAAACTAGTCATAAATTTTGTAACACACCTAAATACATAATTGAAACACAAACTATTAGTAATTTTTTTTTTAATGAGTTGTTTTTTTTCATTGGAAAAAAAAGCATAATCCATTATATTAAAAATGAATCACATTGTACAAAATAGGCTTGTAGCCTTGCTTATAATCAACCTTCATCTAAATATATCTATGAGGAAGAGTCATTTCAAGGCCATATAGCCTTCATTCATATAAAGAGTTATCATACTTTTTGCAAGAGACTTCCAAGAGACTATGCTAACACAACAGATCTAAATATGTCTACGAGGAAGAGTCATTTCAAGGCCATATAGCCTTCATTCATATAAAGAGCTATTATACTTTTTCCAAGAGACTATGCTAACACAACAGATACTCGTAACAAGAGATCTAAAACAAAAAAAATACATCACCATGAATGTTTACTGTGGATACAAAGATCCAAAAATGTATGACAAAAATATTATATAGATGTGCATATAGAAGCAATGCAATACTCAATCCGGATGTGGGATCAATCTAAGCTCATTGAAAGAGTTCTTTGTGCCTTCCTCGAGTATCCACTTACAATATGCCACCTGTAATCCCTATCTAGAAAGGGAGTCTGCACCCTGATTCCTTTATCTATAGATATGGTTAAAATAACACCTTGATTCCTTTCTCTATAGATATGGTTAAAAGAGATTGACTGAAAAGGCCCATATAATTGAGAATATATTCAAAAAGAGGCTTTAAAATGATATTTTTTTGGAGGCTTTTTCAACTTAAACCAATCAATCACCAAAGGAGAATCTCCAAAAACTTAAATATTTTGAACTCTTTTACATAGGGTCAGTTTCATGACCAAGTTGAGAACCATCATTTTTTATTGATTGTTGGAAGCTTCATAAATTGTTATCATAACTTCTTTGGATAGACTAAGATTAAACATAATAAATATTAGCTTTGTATTTTATATTTAAAAAACTATATGAAAGTTAAGAAGTCTCATCCCAAAGCATTATTTGTTCTTAGTTATAATGTCATCATTTAAAGGTCTAGACAATCTTCATATATAACTTACTATATTATTTCCACACACAAACACACACATACACACACACATATATAACAATAATGGTTATACTAACTTACATAATTGCACTAGATAATAAATAATATATATATTTCAAACTATGTGATTATGTATTATAAAACTCTCGTACAACATATAGTTGTAAATTGTAATGTATACATGTTTCCAATGATATTTTTTTTACAATAAATAATTAAATAATTAACTTCATGCATGTGATTTTAACATTAGGTATTAACTCTAGCCTTGGGTGTAGCATAGCTGATCTCGATCAACAACATCACATTGTACATAATGTCTCGACTAACTCAATGTTGAATATCATATGGCGGAGTTCCCATTAAAGATTTTGTAGAAGGCTTAGAGTTTTGAGTCCATATCTAGATGCTCGACCGGCTATGGCAATTAGGTTGATGATGTACACGTCTCCTAGATAATTATTAAAACTGTTGAGTTGTTTCCATCCACTCCAAGACTATTTAAAGACATCATACAGGCTCTCTAAAACATGATTTATCATTATCATCTTCCATATGACCATGGCAGAATCCTTTTCATTTTGTTTGTTTATCCAAGGAGTTCTTCTATAATGGTCTTCTCCGCGGTATTTTCCACCTTCACTATGGCATCCTGAGGCAGTTCGTAATGTCAAGAAGAGCAATGACCTTACCATATTTCACAACTAGAAAGTGTCTAAACTTCCCTGTTCATAGAAATATGCCACAAATCAAGAATCCACAAAATGTTAATGAGAACCCTGTAAAAGAACTCAAAATAACCATAACTCAAGAATCCACAAAATGTTCATCAAAACCCAGTTTTACATAAAAATACAAGCATGATACAAGGCAATGTGTTTATGAATCTCAACAAGGCCATGCTATTTAGTTCCTGTACTAGTTTGGAATTTTGCTCATGCTCTATGGGAGTTTACATTGTATAGCTGCAATGTTGATTGCTAAAGGGATTTCATATCATACATGCCCCACCTCTAAATCATTACATGCCAAATTTTGATAACTGAAAAAAGGGTGAGCTTGTGATAAAAGTTGGAGCATTTTTTTCCCAACAATGTTAAATGTGCTTTCAATTGGTACTCATTTGTGGCAAGATCAAGGGAAAATTTTTCCATTCTGCAATGAGCTAATAATAATCGAAAGGAAGGACTTGTCATGTGGGAAATATTTGAAATGACTCTTTTTTATATGAGAAAAGCACTAGAGTTGATCTAAAGTGCAAAACGTCCACAACCCTTCCATGGAAGGATTAAATGGACTTAAAAGGGCACATAATTTTTCATATTTGATTCCTCCACATCTTTAAGCAACTTTGACATTTTCCAGTAGTTTAATTAACAATTCTCTTTGAAAGTTATAGAATCTGTGACTAACTTCATAAACTATGCTTAATATCCCCCACAGTGGGTGCCCAAGGAAGTGTTTGGCCCCAAGCCAAGCCACGTGCCCACCAGCAGCTGCCCTCATCTTCCAGCCTGCCAGCTTGGCCACGAACCTGCCAGCTCGGCCACGAACCTGCCAGCTCGGCCACGAGCCTGTCATTAGGGCCGACCTGCATGAATAGCCACGCGTCCAACAGAACGGGCCACTTGCCTGCCCACCGGTTCTACTCTCGAGGTTGACCACGTGACGACCTCCTCCCGCCATGCGCCCCATGCACTGCCATAACTCCCCTTGCCGGCTCTTCATCCGGAGCTTCTTCTCCTGGCTGTTCCTTGATCACTTTGGCGTGCATGACGTCCTTTCGACCGTTCTCGCTCTGCTTTGTGCTCTTTCCATTATGGCTCCCATGTATTTTGGTGATGGGGACTATCATTTCACCTTTATGACTTTATTAGGCAGCATAAGAGATGATCTCTCGATTCATCCAGAATTCATTCGGATTTATATTAGCAATGATGATGCTAGGCAACAAGCTTTAAAGAGCAAAGGCTCCACTGGGCTCCTGCATTTTCAGCACCCTGGTTCTTTCCCACCTGATTTTGGCTCTCTGCTCTGGTTTCTTGTTTGGTTCTCGGTGCCCTTGCTGAAACTTTTCTCTTAGCTCTCGCCAGATCACCTGCTTTCCACGCTCTCACTGCTCCTTTTCTCCCCCATCCTGTTAGCGCTTAAAGCTCTTCGCTCTTTGCAGTCATGCCTCCCCGCACTCGCAGCTCGACGCAGCAGGGAGTTCTTCCTCCTCTCCACCGATGCGCCTCATGCATGGTGTGGTTGATAAAGCTCGGAGGTTCCAAAAGGACATTCCAATGGGAGCTCAAGCGGAAATCCTCGATGTTGAGGAAGATGCTTGGGTGTCCCGCAAGTGCACCACCGATGAAGATATCCGTAACGAGTTCGAGACTATGGTCCCTGATCTTAGGAACACAAGGGGGTGAACTAATTTGTATTAGAAGATGTTGGAATTTCTTTGGACGTAGAAGCTGGTGCTTGGTAAGGTCCTCACGGAAAAAAATGAGGCTCAGGCAGAAATTCTGATGTAACTGGACGAGATGATGGACTATATAAAGTAGATTCTGTTTAATCAACAACAATTTGCTTGTCGGTTTGGAATCACACTGGCCAAGGATCCGACCACCCAACCCACTCAGGTTGGGCAACATGATCAAAACAATATTTAGCTTTGTCTGCTCCTCTAGCTCTGTTTTGTCTTTTTGATTTGGCTTACGAGCCTTATTTCATGTCAGTAGTTCTATTACTTTCTTTTATGCAAAACTCTAGTTTGCTCAGTATGAGGGAAAATTTGGTTTCAAACTATATTTTGGGGTCTGTTTTCTCGTTTACGAGAGGGCCCAGTTTCAGTCTGTACATTTTCATGAAGGTAATATAAGGTTCTATATCTAACTTACAAAAAAAAAACTATGCTTAATATGCAAGAGAAAATGTCTCATGAACGGTTTACTACCATCAACAATGGAAAAGAAAACAATTATGAAATGGTGAAAATCCTTTCTTATCGTACTGAAGCCTAGTTCTGCAAACGCAAAGGAAATTCCCACTCAGATCCATCAATTGAAATTATCATTAACTAAAACTACCATAGCAATATACTTCGTGATTTTGTACATTTTTCAATTTTCCCCTCTTTGTAAGAAATTTTTTTTAGGTTTAAACCTTCTTCAGATTTTTGTGCAATAACAAAAAAGCAATTCATTAAATTTTTGTGTTGGGATCTTCATCTCACTTAAGCTGTAGAATTTGTGTTCTTTATTTGGGTCCTTGTATAAAGTAGTAACACTGAAACATCAAGAATTGTCTCCATTTTTAGTTTGAAATACCATAAATGCTTGGTATTTCTATTTTTTTGCATGTCCTTGTTATTAATTTGCTCAGTACAAAAATATTTCTAAAATATGGCTATAGTTTGTTGAATGTTGAAAGAAATTTTTATTTATTTAATAAAATATATTAATAAGTGTGAAATTCTATGGATGGAAATTGCTTGATATGACAATTTTTATCATTGCCACGGATTAAGAAAAATAAAAAGAAAATAAAAATAGAAATAAATTTAAATTCACAAATGTTATTTATAAATATTTCTATTATATTGGACTGACAGTCATCATAATGGTTAGGTTTACTTGCATTAGGCCTGCAAGCGGTGCTTCTAGTCTTTTCTTACTGTCTTGGCTTATGTTGGATATGGGGCAATTGAGTCTCCCGAGATGAGAGGAGCGTAAAGCAACCTCTGTGTTTAAGAAATTTTTTACTAGATTTGCTTACACTTCCTATTTTTCTTGCTTGAGATCTCAAATCTCATCTTTCAAATTTTGCAGGTAGTACGTGCTTTAAAGGTGTGTTCATCACTTCTACTTAGGTAAATATTTGTTCTTGTACTAGTACTCATTTTGTTCTGAAAATAACTATCACTTCGACTTCTTATTTGTACTTATCGAATGCGGCACAAATATCTCGTTCTAATATAATATTATGGAACAAAAATATCTTCAATAGTTAACGTTCCTCTGGTTATTGTCCTTACAGGGTCACTAGGTAGCCGTTCCTTTTTGTCTAATAGGTAAAAACAACTCCTTTTTTATATTTATTTACTCTCCCTCCTTCTCTATCACATAGGTTAAATGAGGGGAAAACCCTTCGACAATCTTGCATTACTAATACTCTATTTATTGTTTTTATTTTTCGTTCAATAATGAGTTAGGGTTTGTATATGACCCTTGTCTCAGATCATTTACCCAAAAATCTTGGCTGTGAGTTGGATGTGCAAATGTAATGGTTTTCCCATATTTCGTGAAGGTATGTTGATGATAATATGAGAAGCTTTTAAATGTCTTCAAAGGGAAAAACTATCATGGTTTTGTTACAAAGGATGTGTATTAGAGAACAATTAAACTCTAAGCCCCCGAGGTTTGAGAGTATCCTCAATATACCTTGTATGTTAAGATTTCTAAGTCATTTTTTTGGGAATGAAAGCAATAATTTCAAAATAATGGTATATGTATGAATTACTGATAATATATATATATATATAACATGCTATTTTCTTTGTGCTTGATTATTTCCTTCTCAACTATGAATATCTATTCATTTCAGCTTCCTTCACCGCTTATAAATATATATATATTTTTTAATTTCAACCCCAATATATTCCATATATATATATATACTTGTTTATTTGCCATGTTCACATTTTGTCTTTTTCTAAGAAACAATATTAAATTCGATAAGTATTCATTTGTATATAAAAAGAAAAAAGGGGAAATAACAAGGATAATGTTATTTCAGTAGTTTATTCTTCGATAACTCCTTATACATTCCAACATCTTTATGTATAAACTTTTGTTGGAATATTGTTAATATTATCAACATAAGAGTAGTATTAACTCTTTTTGCGTGAGCATTATCCATTTTTTTATAATTCTATTTTGAATATTTATTCTTTATTTTTATAATTCTGTTTTAAATCTCTAGTTTTGTATGAGGAACGAAGTTGGGGTTAACTTCAATAATATAGTGCCAATTCATTATTGGAATTGTGTGTTCCTTCCTCAAATTTCCAGTACCGATTAGATATAAAAGGAGATAGGAAACACAACTTATACATTAGTAATAATATCTCAACATTCATATATTGCTAAGATAAGGAACCAATAGTTTTGGTTCCACAATTCTGGTTATTCATTGTTTGTACCCATATCCTACTTTCTTTCTCATACGGTAAATGGTTAAAATTTTCCCCTCTTCTTTCAGTTCTACTATATAGTGCATTCTTGTCTAAACATATGGAAATTAGGTTTTCATTTTATTATTAAATCCATAACATACATATGTGTACTCAGTTTCCAGGTCTTTTCAGAGTAAATGAAAAATGCTTTGTGTACAATACATGAAAAAGCCATTTTTTCCGTATTATATGGATTAGAATAGAACTATTGATTCAACATGTATCCATTTGTTCAAGGGTAAGAAACCGTTACATGATTATTTATTAGTTTGCCTCGTAGTGATGGGAGTAACATACCTAGTTTAAATAGGGGACCCGACATCACATTCTTATTATTCACTTATATCTCTCAAGCCAGCTCCTTAAATCCATGTAACATTAGACAGTCTACACCTTGGCTCCTAAGGATGAATGCTCGCTTGTATAATGTAGTGTATCCTACACAAACCTTGTCCTTTGATCAATTTAGTCTGCTTGGACTCTCAATAATATTTCTTAATTTCTCTAAATAATATTTCTTTATTTTGGTAATTTTTCTTTATTACAGGGATAGATAAAATTTACCATAAAACTCTATATGGTTTACTTTGTTCAATACATTTATGCAATTTAAATATATTGAAAAATAACATTATAATTTATTCCTCTAATTAATCATTAGGGTGCAGTTATATTTTGAATCAAGATCTTCAAGAAATTTGAACTTGCACTCCACGAACCTCCCAACCATACGTGATCTTAGATACTCATATGTTGTTACAATTTGGCAAATTTACAGCTACACGACCAAAAAAGTTAGTCACTAAAATGACACAATTAAAAATGACTGGAATTAGTTTTTGGGGATTGTGGTTTAAAGAGATTACTAATCTTGAGAGGTTAATGGAGTAAAGGCTCACTGGCTGCAACACTTATGCTAGGATAAATGATAAATTAAAGAAATATCAAAGCATAACCATGGAAGATGATTTTTTTCCCCATATATATATATAGTGATATGTTCTCTTACCATAAGTTGTGAGCTTTTGGATGGGTTATGTGGAAACTTTAAGCATGCCAATTTTATGATTTCTTGACAAAAACAATGTTCCAATATCGTTTTTTTATCATCTTGTAATACTCCAACTTTAGTTAGGACAATTAATAAAAAACATATTTATAAGTATGATAAGTATGATTAGCATAGGTATTAGTAATTAGTAATATATATATATATTATAAACTAAACTTTAGATTACTTATTAATTGAGTTAAATAACATGAGATTACCATTAGGTGCATGGATGAGAAGTGGTGTCATCCATCCAAAATTAAGAAAATGTAATAAAAAACAGAAATTGAGTAATAAAACGGAGCAAAGACCAGGGGAGTCCCCTACGATCTATGAACCTTTTTACCATGTTGAAATTAGTTGCGTAGATCTAAAAATTTAAAAGGTGTATGGTGTATATCTCCGTCAAATAAAAAAAACATCAACAAGGTAAAGCCCAGTTTACAAGAGATAGCTTCATTAGAAGCCTTGGAGATAGGGTGCTTGCCTTCAAGTCCGATTGTTGTGCAACATTTTGATCTGGCTATATTTATCAACGATGCTACTTGCTTTGTTAGATGAAATAATAACAAATGGGGCAATTTGTTTAAAATGTCCAGATTCTGATTCTGGGAGGTTGTCGGGGATGATTCAGATGCAGATGATGCACATTCCCTTCTTGTGCACTCCCTTGCAATAGAGTCAAAGGATCCACCTAGAAGTTAAAGCAGATATGAAGCTAAACATGGGTGAGTATGCATTTTAGTGCTCTATGCCTTGCACGACATACTAAAAAATTACTCTAGCTAATATCTCTGACCAAATGCCAATTATGATGAGATTAGATTAATGTGCTTTCTATATTCATGTATACACTACACTCCCGTGGTTCTATTTGTAATCAGAGCACTTTACTAGCTTCAAGTATTAGAAGTATGAAAAATTTGTAATGATACAAGATTGTGAATTTTTTAAACATTAATAGTTGATTTTATGCTACTACAAAGTTCTATTTGTTACACAAAAGAAAAACAAATATGTTACCATATTTGATGTATAATTTTATTGGTTTTTTAGCACCATGAATAGATAGGCTTTTGCAATCCCCTAGGACTCTTATACAAAGGCTTGTTGCAGGTATATATAACTTTGTTTGGGTTTCTATACCATTTGTTACTTTGAATCTTTAATCTTATTTAAACATTTTTTTTTAACAGAAACAGACTATTTTATATATATATATAAAAGGCTGTGCACAGCCATTCAGTACAAAATTTGAGCCATAAATCTGCTTCAAAAGAAGGAAAATTGCAGATTTTACAAGGAGTTTGTCTCTGAAAGTCTTTGCTCCTAATTCTCCTGAAGTGCCTATTCAATCTACTGGGATATACCCTTACAAACTGGCTACATAACAAAATACAAAAATACATTCAAAAGGAGATAATTTTAGAGAAACCTGCTGAGAGCATTCCAAAATTTCTGAGAAGTTACTCTATCTATAATTCTGCTGCAAAACGGAGGCAGCTTCCATTCTTCCCTGGTTAACCGACGGCGCTTCCTGCATCTGACTGTACTGAGTTTTGCTAATGAAGACTGAGAGGTCTTCCTTTATGCTATCCACCTTCCCCAATAGCTCTATAGTGTTTCTTTCCACATTGTCCAGACGGGACTCCACGCAGGAGAGACGAGAGTGAATATATTTAAACTCCATGTTTTGTTCCTTGTTCTGATCAGCTATATTGCAGACCGCTGAGTATGTCCTGCAGAGATAGACTTTAACGTCTGAAGTAATCTGACTGAGGGTGGCAATCGCTTGCCTAACCCCCTCCATTGAGCTACGTCGAAGGGCTTCTTCAGGCTGCCGAAACGTGAACTCTGCTGCGGAAATACTGAGCTGCTGAAGGCTAGGGCCGAGCGGAAGATTGTTATGTTGATCTATTGCGAGAGAGGGCCTTCTATGACCGCCCTGCAGCAATAAATGCTGGGGCGTGAGAGCTCTGGGTTTAAGTGAGGTGCCACCTGCCTTAGTACTCGCCACTTGTTGGGAAACGCGGGCCCAAACTATCATGTGCCTTCCACGGGACGCTATCCTCCATCCCGAGTAATTCAAATTTGAACTCCTTGTTTGGTCGATGAGTGTTATGACATGATAATCATGGAATAAACTTATGGTTTGAGACATTGTTTTGAAGAAGCTGGCCCTTTCCCAAAGTGGTTCCAATTTTGGCAAGATTGTCGGCAGTTGAATTGAGGCTTCTCAAAACATGAAAATAGAGAGTATCGATTGGGAGGGGAAGATTTTCGATCCTTTTCCGGAGGTTTCGTCGATTTGCTCCTTTCAAATTGTTATTTTTCATGCTCTGGATTACATGTCTGGAGTCACCAATCACTTGTAGCTTTACTGTGTTTAAAGTTAAGGCTAGCTCAAGAGAATAGTATAGCGCCATCATTGTTTGTTTGAGCACCTAATCCCCAGCTAAAGTCTACAACTTTTTTTCCTCCGGGATCAAAAATAATCCCTCCCGCACCTGCCTCCCCGTAAAGGTATATCGTCCAACACCAAGGGCTTACCAAGGGACCAAGGGTTGATCCATAAGGGCCCTTAAAGTTGCAGAATTCAAATATAACAGTCCAGAATGAAATGATGCAGACGCGGAGCATCGATCCCCATACCTCTCTTATTCTAATCGAGCGCTCTACCATCTGAGCTACATCTCTAAACTCTTTAATCTTATTTAAACATTAATATGTATAAAGTTTTGATTTAATGGTGAAGCATGGTACAAAAAAATTGACGTAAAGATAATCTCGATCTGTCATAATTGCGATTTCTTTTTTCAGTGATTTCTCAAATAGATAATCAATCAACTTAGTTGGAAACATACCACATCCATAGTTTCAAATTCTTACAAAATTTAGATTTTTATGGATTTTTGAATAAATTCAAAATGTTCAAAGTATCATTTATCCAATGAAGGGTTTGCTAAATTTCCATAAAAATAATAAAAAACAATTTAATTAAAGCATAATAAAATCAAAATTTTAATAAGCTTTGTTTCTTGATTATATTTTTTAGGAATAAAATAACTAAATATTATTTTTTCTCTACATATTATAAATTTGATACATATTCTTTAATTTTCTAAAAGCAAGAACTATGCTACTCGCAGCTTTGGTTTATAATATAATCCCTCACTTTACTCAAGCTGTAAAATTGTAAAATTTGAAGTCAATTCAATCCATAATAGGGCCTTTGAATCTTAGGAGATGAGACATAATAATACAAAAATCTTCCACTATGTCATCTGGTCCTCACCAACAATATATGAATACTCTTGTATGTCTTTGATTACTTAAATGAGATAACGATGCCCATAATATACAACTCATAATTTAGTGTTCTTTATCTTGCTACATTATTCAGCCAATCAAAACTTGAATGTGAACTTATATCACAAATGGTGCACACCGAACTTTGTAGTGCTTTACATTATTATAGTAACTTGTATCGTGTATACCATAAGATCGACAAATTTTGAAAATATCACATTTGCTCAAAAATTACCTTTTGAATTTATGCAACTTTCATAAACTTTAATGGTCAATGCAATTGAATATATGTAAATTCATCTTATTAGTGGTTACGTTGAATATAAATCAATCACCAAAATTCTTCTTACTATTATTTACTGCCACCTTTAATCTACCTGGGAGTTGTATACATTCAATTAAAAACTCCAATCAACTTTATGTATTGTTTAAATCCAATCATAACTAATTTAATGTTGTGCTCCATGCATTGGATGTGTTTTTAAGGTTTATGAGTACCAGGGTAATTTTTAGGGATGAAATTTCGCCAATTGGCTATTTTTTGGGCTTTTTTTCAAAAAATAAATTCGCTATTTGGTCATTTTTAGTCTCTAATATCGCCTATATATACATAAAATATGTTTTTTATCATAATTTTCGCCAAAATTTACAAATTTTAGTAGTAAATTGTATGTTTCATATTTGATATTCGCCTACCTATCTATATATATGTTTTTTTCAGTCCAAAATAATCGCCTAGAATACTATACTTAAGTATAATATTAGAATCCTTAAAAAATACCCTGATGAGTACATATTATACCTTTCACTCTTTGGTCTAATTGGAGTTTTGTTGGCGAGCAACAACCCTCTCCCTTTTTTATCTTTTTTTTGCCAATAAAAATGGAGATCATCTTTTATCTTTGAGAAATTTGTAAAGAGTGCCTTCAGAATTTAATCTATGATTTTGAAGGTACTCTCAATATGAAGACATAAATTACCTAGGTAAAATCATCGTAAGCACTTCAATTTCATGATTGTTTAAGTATCATTGAGGGATCAATTTAGCAGCTATTAAATTCAATTTATATATAATCCATTTTTCATTAATACATTTTGTGATTATATATATTGTTTGAGATGATTTATTTTTTCAGTTGATCTCTAATTTTCTTTTATAATTGAATTGGCCTCTTTGACTTAACTGTCTTTTGACATGATCTCTTTATCAATTTCATTAAGGTTTCAATGGTTTGATTTACGATGCTAGGCAAAGTATTAATAATTAATTTCATTTTTTATATATTATTTTTTTTTGTTGGAAAGTGGTAGTACCCCCTGACTAGCAGGGTTTGTCATTGGCTGAGAGGCCACGAACCAGGGGCATCTAAGATGTCAAAATCACCCGAGGATTGCACCCGGCCTAGACCGCACCAACCCTTAGCATGGTTGGATTTTAGTATCCGTGGGGTTTTGAACCGACGACCTTTCCGCTTAGGGGTGTCTTAACCATCACCCGCCACCGACTATTCTACATCTCACGGATAATGTTTTATATATTGTTTCAATTAATGATATTGGTTCATTAAATCAAAACATGGAAATTAAATATTAAAACCCTAACAACTATGTCTAACACTAAAACTTAAACCTATGCTCAAGTGGATGATCAAACTTTCATTCGAATTATGCCCTACTATGATAACATCTATGCGAATCAAAACTATACAACACGCAGTAATCATCATATTTGGATTTGAAACTCGAATGGTTTACCATTTGACATTTGTTGATTATAGTACAATCGTGTCATTTTATTATATCAGTAGAGATCTCAAAGATCGTATCTATTTATGATGCTTGTACAAAATCTTAATTTCATTCTATGCATCATCATTTGCCTCATTTATGAAACCCTAGAATGGAATTGGTATTATTTTGCTTGCATGGTTATTGAATTTTTGGTTACAGAAGGCTGATTTGCCTAATGTTCGTTCACTATTTTCACGATGATTTAATTTGTATATGGTGAATCATGAGATAGTTTATCAAATTATGATCCTGTCTATCAAAGGTCAAATTTAATGACTTGGATCGTAGCACTTAACCTCATCATTAAGAGACAATGGCTATCATAACAAAATATAGGGTTTTAGTTTTGGTTGCGGGTGAATCGAGCAGAGATTTGATTGTTTAGCTGATGTCTTCCTCTTGGATCCCAATCCCTTTCGTGTTCACGACTACCTTCATTTCGACCCCTGTCCAGAACTATTGTATTGGGGAAATGACACCCCTTAGTCGCTTTGAGGTTTTAGGTCCTAAAATGGTACAAGCTGACCATGAAGTTTTTGCGATGTTCGAAAAAATTGGCTAGGGTTCTTTCTTTAGACGCTTCAGTGGTCACCATGTTGAGGTGACTAGGCAATTTTCCATGAGTTTCAAAGAAGGTGTGGCTCAGATCGACAATCTACAGTTGGTCGTGGATGAGAATACAATTGCCAAGGCCACTAAGCTTCCACAAACCGGAGAACGCTAGTTTAAAGGGGGGAAAATCAACAAGAACAAGTGTGAGTTGTTCCTTCTGCCACTGCCAACTGGTTCCGATCTTAAGTACGACGTTTCTGCCAAATTCTTGAAGCCACAATGGCAAACCTGCTACGAAGTCATAGTAAGGTATGTTTCCTGCGATGGCCGCTTTTCACATATCCATTTATATCATCTTCAATTGTTGATGGCTTTAAAGGGTTCGAAACTCAATTTACCCTTTTACCTGCTTCATAGTTTAACGAAAATGGATCTTACGATTCAAAGTACCTTAGGTGATCAAGATAGAAGCATTTTCCACCACGGTTTGCTCAAAATTTTGATTCAACATTAGTTAGCTTCAATTGGCAAATCGTGGGATGATTTTTGATTGAAAACAGTTTCGAACCAATGCAATATTGGCCCACTATTCTTCTTAAGACTCGTAGAAAACGTAAGAGACCGCCAAAACCTGAAATCAATGATGCATCGGACCCTGTGTTAGAGCATGATGAATTTCAAGAGGTTGATTCACTCACAAGGGATAAAGGGAGATGCGTGATTAAAGAAGAACCTAACCCTGTGATTCCTAAAGTCCCAGTTGACTTGTCCGCATCTGTAAAGCCCCATGATGTACCTACACAGAAGCTTGAGCAGTTAGCAACTGTATGTTGTAATGAAAGTGACTCTAAACAAAAGAAGTCAGTGTCTGTAGGTACAAGATGGTTCACTCGTAGTATGGCCACGGTTTCCATTCCGATCACTACACAACAACAGAAAGAATATCCTCTGATAAAAATAGAGAGTGACAATGATGAGTTATCCCCAATTCATGAAATTTCTCATGATAACGATGAGCAGAATATGGGAATGAATAATCCCATTATGTCATCTGCGAATGAATTCCCTGATCAATCCTCTCCTTGTAGATCTGAACAGAAGCCCTCATTCGTTGGTGACTCTTCACCTGCTAGAAGCAATGAAGAATTTCAACAAACCCTCAAACAGATACTGAAAGACAAAATTGCTGAGTTAGAAACCGAGTTGAAGGAGTCTCAGTATTATACGCTCATTAAGGAGGAAGAGATTACAGTCCTTAAAGGCAAATTGTTGCATTGGGTGAATCGATGGCAGGATTTGAAAATTAAGAAAGATAAGTACAAAACTATGAAGAAATCCATGGCCTTTGCAAATGAAGGATTACTTAAGTAGAGCAGACAACAGGAGATTAAAATTATAAAATTACAAGCCAAGTTAGCTGAAGCTCGACGAGCAATGAAGTTACAAATCACTACTTAACCTTGTTCTTCTTGTTTCAATTCTTGACAGATTGTTTACTTCACTACAGGTAAGTGATTTAATTTTCACATATACAGAATCGAAGATTCTGTAGAAGTGCATAGAATTCTTTTGTTTATTGATGTGTCATTGATTTAATGCGATTTTTAATGCATTGTTAATTGGTTATTGCAGGTGCTTGTTTTAAGATAAGTTTTGGTGTTGATGATGTTGGATGTACCCAGATATTACTACCAAGTGTTGGATTAGTTACTCCTTGCAATGATTTGGATGCCAGGTGCCTTCTGTTGAGGGAATTTTTGATCAATGAAACGACAATGTCAATCGCTTGTCTTTACTATGTAACAACTGTGAAAGAACCAAATGATTATTTTTAGAAAAGAAGTGCATAAAGTTAGGAAGATAGTTGATTAGTTTTATATAAACCATAAGAATCACCTGAAAAGGGATTCGAGCATGTAGAAGGAGAAACTGTGTAATCTTGGAGTCAAGACAATCAATTGTGCTGAAAGGTCTTTATGAGATTTTCTCTCCGTGGTTCAATTAAGCACTATCAGAAAATTGGTATCTTTTTGGAACCTTTTTTTTTATATCTATATGTATACTCCTCATAGTTCTTCGGTTATTATTAACACTTGAATTTATACTGTGTTATAATTCTGTGTTTGTTTATTGTATTGCTCGGGACACATAGTTATTCTAATGTTTGATTTTGATATTATATAGATAAGTTTGATTTAATTGTTATTAATTAAATCTGATTATAGAATATCCTTTTATATTACTTACTGATGCATCTATGTTTTTGTTTTTTAACAAGAACGGTTGAGAAGCTTTTCATTAAAAGAGAAAACATAGGTTACATATAACAGGAGAAGGATGACAGTTCCCAAAGAAGAACAATGACCATCATCCCTTCTTCATCCTTCTCTAGTTTATAGTTGTTCTTAAACTTGCCTAACCTAGTGAAGCTGTAGCTTCTTACATATTGCCCAAGCAGGAGAACACAAAAAAACATTACTGTAAACTATACTAATACCTCGAGGAAGGTGCAACTTCATCTTTCTTTTAATCAGTCTGCAACTTTGCCATTTTCCATCATTCCAGCAAAGACTTGTTCTCAAAATACTAACAACCAACATAATTAACAACAAAAAAGAAAATTAGTCCTAGACCAACCAACTTAGGGGCTGAGATCTTCGAAATTCTCCACACTGCGCTCCTTAGCAGAGTTGTTGCCAAAGTACAAACCCGAATCGACCATCTCATTCTCGAACGTTTCCAGCTTGTTGACAACTTTCCTGTTGGTGCTGTTTCTAGCATCCATGTGAGCATTCAGGTGAAGATCCGAAGGAGTTTCATCTAGGGCATTGACCCGCTCCTCGAGATTCTTGTTATGAGTCTTTACTTCATGGTGTGTGGCTTCAGCCAAAGTATATATCCTAGATAAGGCTCTTTTCATTTCCAAATTTTCATTCCGAGCCAACTGGACTTGTCTTTCCAGCTCATTGACACGGGATTGAAGAGCCTTAGCATCCACAATGAAACCCTTACTCTGCCCAAAGTCGTGGTGTCCATCCGCCAGCAAGACCTCCGGCTGATCTTCCATTTCCATGGGACCTGTGAAGCCTGAGTGCTCTGAGAGCTATTCTCAAGAGCACTGAACATCCTGGAATATAGGGTGGACCCAACCGCGAGCTCGTTTGGAGCTCCTAAGCGAAGCATGATAGAGAGAGCAAGACGAACCAGGAATAACCACAATGTGCTCCATTTTCTGCTCGAAACTGCTCGTAGTCCAAAGTTTGTCTGCGAGGGAATTGATGGGAGCTTTGCTCCTGTTTTCAAGGTTTAAAAGAATCATGCTGCCCAAGCCTTGCCTTAAGTTCGCACATGATACCCATTTGGTAGCAGCATGGCGTGTACCAAAAACAATAAATGCCAAGGAGACCGAGGATTCGAGGAGGATTTGAGAGTTTGAATGGGAGTTCATATGGATAATTAAGTGGGTGTTAATTCAAATTGTGTCCATCCTTTAAACTAAAAAATTAAGGGATCCAACATTCTTCCCTCCGAACATTATCACATTCCAAAGTTCCATAGCTCAAACCTACTCTATTGTTTGCCAAGCAATCCGCCTGATGGTTTTGGGCTCTCAGGACATGTAGAAACATGATTTTCCTGAATTCTTTAGCTAGACAAAACAAAAGGTGTTGCATTTTAGTAGTGGGATTCTTCCAATCTCTTGCCAGAGATCTGGCTTCTCTAATGATGATTAATGAGTCCCCAATCGCTGTAATTTCCTCGATTCTCAATTCTCTGGAAAGCTCCAGCCCTTTGATTAGGGCGAGCCATTCAACATTATTGTTGGATTTTTTCCCAATGCTCCAGGCATAGGCTCTTTGCTTGTTCCCCATGGGGTCAAATATAACCCCCCCCCGCACCTGCCAACCCTGGGTTTCCTTGAGCTTAGCTTATCTTGCCAAATTTTAATCCACTTTCCGTTTCCAACTATCCAGAATAAGTTTCCTTGGATTAGGTGGGCCGCCTTTTTACAAAGGTCCCAAATTGGAGACCCAATCCTGGTCATATCTATTTGCTCTATACGTCTCCTTCTTGGACCTATCATATATTTCTTTTGGAGGACCTTCTTCCACCAGACAGACTCCCCAGAGATTAATCTCCAAAGAATTTTTGCTCCAAGAGTTAGGTTCATAAAAAGAGGACTTTTGATACCTACTCCACCATTGCTTTTTGAGCTGCAGACTGTGTCCCAATCTATGAGGTGAAACTTTTTGGTATTCGAGGTCTTGCACCTTTCTAGAGGAAGTTCTTCAATTCCCTGTTTATTTCCTGTATAATTTACTTAGGGGCAATAGAGATTGAACATACAAAGATTGGTAAAGCATAGAGGACCGACATGATTAACACGAGCTTTCCAGTAGGGTTGAGCCACCTGGATCCCCAAGCATTGATCTTTTTTAAATTTTGTCAATTAAATCCTGCCAATCCGCCTTTTTCTTTTTCCCTTTGAAAATGGGAATACCCAGATAACTGAAGAAGTTCCATTCTGAAATTCCTTCGAAGCCTAGAATTCGTGAAATCTTGGCCAAGGTACTAGGAGGACAATTCCACCCGTAAATTTTTGATTTTGCAGTGTTTACCTTGCCATCTGAAGCAGATAGAAAAATGGAAAGAGCATTCTTAAATCTTTCATCTATTATGGTAGATGCACCTCCTAGCAAGATGGTATCATCAACAAAATGAGCATGGTTTGCAAGCTTGACACCTCTGGCTATTTTGATCCCTTTTAGCTCCCCATTATCTTGATAGAGTTGGAGTTTTCTGCTCAAAGAATCGACTACTAGAAGATAGAGAAAAGGAGACAAAGGACATCCCTGGCGGATGCCCCTGGAAGCTTGAAAGAACCTTGTTGGCCTGCCATTAACCAAGGGAGCAATACAGGGACTGCTAAAGCAGGCCTTAATCCATCTTATGAATCTATTAGAGAAACCAAACTTTGACATAACATCAAAAAGAAAAGAATGATTTACCCTGTCAAAGGCATTAGCCATGTAGAGTTTAATTGCCATACCTTGTTGTCCTCTTTCCAAGCTGGAGTGGATGGCTTCCCGCACTATGATGATATTATCCAGAATTTTCCGCCCCACAATGAAACCTCCTTGAGCATCTGAGATTAGCTTTCCCATTACTTAAACTTTTTTCATTCTGGTTTCCAGGATCTTTGAGAGGATTTTGTAGGAAGTGTTTCACAAAGAGATTGGTCTGAATCGGTCGATGGACGTAGGGATTTTGTCTTTAGGTATCAGATCAAGGAAAGATGAGTTGGTGCCCCCCCTACCTTATCCTTTTTTCTTGTCCAATTCAACATTTTTTGCAGATCAGTCTTGATGATGTCCCAAGCTGCTCTGTAAACATTTATGGTGAAACCGTCAGGACTAGGTGCCTTGTCAGCATGTAAATACTAGATAGCTTTCTTGATCTCGAATTCTAGGATGGGATTTGCAAGTTCCCTGTTCTCCGAATCCGAAATGAGAGTTGGGATGCCCGAGAGGAGATATCCCTGAGTTGTGGGGTCGGTCTCATTTTTATCCAGGTAGATATCTTGAAAGTGCTGGAAGACATGATTTTTAATTTCCTCCTGCTCCTTTATTTTGGTTCCATCTGTATCTTTTAGCTCCTTGATCATATTAAAGCTGAGTCTTAGCTTAGTTTGTTTATGGAAATAATCAATGTTACTATCCCCGCCTTTTAACCAAATTTGCCTTAATTTGATTCTCCATTCTTCTTCCTCACCTCTAGATACTTTGAGAATATTTTTGTTGAGGTCTTTCTCCATGCAGATTATCTCTGGGGTGATGTCGTTGGTCTCCATATTGAGCTGTAGCGCAGCCAGGTCTTTTTGCATTTGAACTTTAGTAGAGTGAGAGATTTTATACTCCTTTTTCTCCCAATCTTTCAGGGCTTCTTTCACCTTTCTAAGTTTCATTTCCCATATACAACTGGGGGATCCAGAGCTTTCCTCATTCCATGCCTGGTTTATAATGTCAAGAACCTTGTTATCTTGTAGCCAGAGATGATTGAAACGAAAGGGAATGGGTCTGAGGTTAGAAGGGGAAGAGAGGACTAAGGAGATCGGTTTATGGTCCGAGGTTGCAGAAGGCAGGATGTAGGAAGTAGGGAGAAGTGTTTTTTGCAGGAAAGATGAACTTAGCAAAAATCTATCAAGCCTGGCCACTATATGACCAATTCCAATCCTTTTGTTACTCCAGGTGAATTTTCCATTTTTTAAAGGCTGATCAAGAAGGTCTAAATCAAATATTAGGTCCTCCAAGTGTTCCCCGAAGGGATCCCTTACCCTTGAGCTGCCCTCTTCTCAATCTGAGATTTCGTAGCATTGAAATCGCCAGCTACGATGAGGTCCTTCCCTCTCAGTTCATCTTTTAGTGAAGAGAGATCTTCCCAAAACGATTGCTTGTCTCTATAATGAGTGGGTCCATATACATTGCAAATATAAAAACTAATTTGATTATTTTTTCCCTAGAGTTCAGTAAGTACCCAATGTTGGTTTTTTTTCATATTTTTGATGTCATACTTACTAGAGAAGATAGCAGCTACTCCTCTTGAGGCGCCTATAGAGCTCATAGCTACCTCGTGACTGTTTTTCCAGAAATGTTGTGAAAGAGATAAGACCTCCACATCACTCATTTTTGTGTCTTGGATAAGAAAGATGTCAAGATGTTCATATTTGATGATTTCTTTGACTGCTTCCACTTTGCTTGCTCCCCCTAGACCCCTACAGTTCCAAGAGACAATCTTCATTACTTTTTGATTATTTGAGGCCCTGCTTTTGGCCTTCCATGAACTTTCCCTATGAGTTTTGGATTTTGTAGGAGCTTTGTTTCCTTTATAGTTCTCTGCCTTCCCATGTCCATCTCACGCTCTGCTTCCTGCTCCCGAAGGTATCTTTGAGTCTTTCGCTTGCGAGTATTTGGGGGTGGGGCTGTTTCTTCTTGGGATCCTTTTGAGGAAGAGTCCGGGGATGAACATACTGCCATGGATTTACCATTTTTCACCTTTTCAGCTCAGGATCCACCTGGAGATTGAAGTTCAATCGCGAAGTCAGTATTTTCTTCAGCATTAGCTGAGTCATTACTTGTTTTAGCTGCGTCCCGAGGCTCTGATATCTCTGCAGGTATCTGTTCCTCTTCCATTATGATTTCGCCTTCCTCAAAATTCAGAGCTGAGAAGGGGTTGCTTGTCGTGGCTTCCTTTTCTACCTGAGGTGTAGCTGCACCTTTTTGTGATTGATTTTCCTTATCAACTGGAGTTGGATTGGTTATTTTCCTACTTTTTTTTTGCTGTTGCCAACCCTCATCTTGGTTTTTCTTTGAAATTTCTGGTGCTGCTTTTGGGCAATTTTTAAGGAAATGTCCGTATTCGTGACATTTTTTTACATTTGAATGGAAAGTGCTTGTAATCTACCTTCTGTTCGTACTCCCAGCCATCCATACAGAGGTTAACTAACTCAGGTAAACCCTTCTCAATGCATTTGTGTTGTTAACAGGTACTCATTTAAGTAATTAATCCATCTTAAATTTCAAATATTAAAATATCAAACTGTTAATAGTTCTATGATATTTTACATTTTTGAATGATGAATAGTTTCTTGTTTATTATTTCAAAATGTGAATGCTATTTCTGAAACAAAAAGTGATCAATGATATTGATTCAGTAGATTATTCTCATGATCATGTCATTTACTTTCTGTTACCTATATTCTCATAGAACATTAGCATAATAATAATCTTGCTCTTGGCCAAGATAGGATCAAATAAATTAGATTAATTTTCAATTTTTAGTTTAGCTTTTCTAACTTTCATTTAGCAACTATTTAAATAGGTTAATTTACTTTGTATCTATTAAGCAATCTTTGACAAGATTTTTAAAGAAAACTTAAAACAGAGACTCTCCTTAAGAGAGCAGAAGTAGATTAACATAAACTGTAGATTAAATAACTCATTTTAACTTTGTAATTTTTCATTAGGATTTAGTTTAACTTTTTCATTAACTAATTAATCTAGGACACGTAGTTCTAAGTTTAAGTAGTAGAACTCTCCTTAAGAGAGTGAAACTTAGATGGTAGCAGGACCATAACCTGTGAGAATTAGCCATACCAAACATACCGGGGGCTGCTTTAAGCGCCTTGTGTGGGTTAGTTCTCCTTAGTTGGCCATCGACAGGAAATCCGACCAACAAGTTTATGATCAATATCGATTAGAATTTAGCTCAAGTTTCTTAAATCTCATCAATACTAATTAGAATTCAACTCCAGACATAAGTTATAAAATTTGAATTCAATTAAATCCATTAGAGGGCCTTTAAAGCTTAGGTGAGTCCCTTCATAACACATGTAATAGTGCAAAAATCCTCCACTATGACCTTTAATCCTTGCCGACAACCTTTGTATGCTCTTTTGCATCTTTGATTATCCAATTAAGATAATTCCCTACATTCCATAACAAAAATGATCAGATTGTTTAGCCTGTTGGGTTCATGTGTGCACATAGCTCTCATGATGGATCCTTATGAGTCACTTAGGTCCACTAGTAGTTGTTCTATAAGTGGTAGATGCCCTTCTGATGTGTCTACTTCATGCAATGCATTGGTGCATTGCAATTTACTTTAAATTGCTCAATTTTGTTTTGGTTGAGCATATGGGAATTATATGGGGCTGGTTGAATTATGTGCACACCATTACATCAAAATATATTAATTTATGACAAATTTTAAATTCAATTGATGTTAATCATTCTATAGCTACGTCACAAACTTGTCATCTACACCTTTCATTGCTGCTAGAACAACCCAACTCACCTACCACCACACAAATCTAAAGGATACACTTGGGTATATTCAAATGAATTCATTTAAATTTATATTCATGTGTACACAACTGGATTTTGAACATAAATATGCAACATGTTTGTATGTTATATTTGACTCTTTTTTGTGCACATTTAATGTCTTATACGCCGACTACACATAGCACAAATGCAGCACCTAGTGATAGGCATGATGTAGGTAAACTAAAACCTGAATTTTATTTTAGGTATTATTTATTTATTTATTTTGTACAAGGGCTAGTGGTTTGTTTGCGGGGCACTAGGGATGACATCAATATACCTCTAGGAAATTTAATTAATCATGTCCATTTGTTGAACATGTGCGTATGCTACATTTAAATTAAATATAAACTTTCAACAATAAATACATTTTAACACATTCTATTCAACGTTTTATGGGGTTTGGTCCTAACCATATTTCTCTACCTCATGTGAGGGTGGGAGGTCATAGGGCACAAAATTTTTCTTTCAACTCCCTATGATCCTCTTTACCATCATCCTGAAAATATTCCTTGGGAAGACAAGAATACCGAGCTTAATATTGATGGGATGAAGGAGCATTTGAAATGATTATGTGAATGTCTTGGGGTAACTGGACAAGCATCTCCTCTTATTTAAGGATTTCTTGTGTAGCTTATCTCTCTTATCTATATTGGAATTGTGCTCCACGTTAATATTGTTGTTCATGGTGTGCACTTCTGTTATCTTATACTATTTTAAGGATTTTCATTCATAACAGTTGGATAAAACAAATGTTGTTGGAGCAAGTTAGCAATGTCTATAAATTATTTTGCACAACCTAGACCAATCGATCAAGACATTTTATGAGGTTGGGACAACATACCATATTTTTTGACATGATGCGAAGGATATAGTGATCGTCATGGGTCATCACACTTGAGCTAAAGTTAAAAACAAGGTGACAAAATAAATGGCCTTATCATTATTTGACTTACAACTAAAAGGTAAAAAGTCTTAATGTTGTAAGGTTTAATGATACATGTATTGCTCCTTTAGTTTACGAGAATTTATTGCATGCATATGCAAAAGTCTTGAATAATGATGAGGTACCTCAATATTTTACTAGAATTATTTATGCCCGACTTAGAGCACTTGAACCTTGATTATACTTATTCAAGATCCAAATCAGATGGTGGTGGCATAAGTTACATATGAATAACTAAACACCATGCAAGATGTCAAGTTAAGGAATCCATCCTATCATTAGGTACATTGACCCTGTCGACTGGTTGACAACACATACCATTGATGCTCAAAACTAGTCAAGTTGAGAACCAACATTGAATCTCTCCTAATGGCTACTTGATATGCACATTGGGATTTTTACTCAAGATTAACATGCATTAATGGCCTCTGAGTAGTGACAAGAGGATTGGTATACAATGTAAGGTAAATGGAAATTTTACCAAGGAAGGATATATGCTTTCCACCTTTGCAAAATAACATCGATACATAGTTCATTTGAATAAACCTAAATTTTAAGCTACACGAGAGTGCAATATTGGCTTTATTGTAAGAAAAAACAGACCTTAATCTAGCTTGTGCTTTCTCTAGATATTGATTGAATAATATTTATTTTAAGACAAATTATAAATGGTGACATGTTATTGTACTAAATTGCCCTGTGCAAACTATTTCCATGTAGTGATGGATTTGTCTACAGGATCTTTGAGTGTGATAACTAAGGATCAACCCTAGCTAATCACCAATGCTCCTCCCTAGATTCAATGTGCATCTTAGACCCTTATCCAATCACAAATCATCCCTCCTTTTAATCTTTCTATTTTGTCTTCTCCTATAGTGAATCCTCCATTATGTCCAACATCCCCTCCGATGATGGTGATGACTCCTTCTCTCCAACATTATATGGTTCTTTCTCTCCTACATCGATTGGCTATTGGGGTCTCTTCTCATGTAGGTACTTCCTATTTGATTTCACATTTACTAAAGTTATCACCAAGACCTTCCTCTCCTTCTAAGATTGTGGTGGTATATTTATCCTCCCTCCCTTCAAGATCAACCACGAGGGTCTCTCTCTTATCCAACTCTTCTTCTCCTTCGACCAACATGCACATTTCCTTTCGTAATGTTGGTAATCCATATAATTCTTTTTGAAATGTAGTGAAAAATTGCCTCATTAGTGGCTTTGACTAGCTCCCTCCTGACCATGTTACAATGGGTAAGGTTTTCTCCATTCTGACCATTAGCATGACTAAGTTAGTGAAGTGCGAGGCCATTCATTGATTTGTTGGCATATGGTCCAAATTGGTATATCTGCATAGTTTGGTCTCTAAAAGTTGGAATCCCTTCTATTGATGGATGCATAAATCTATATGTGCACTTGGGTTTATTCATCATAAAAGTTGGTGCAACAATTGATAGAGACTTTATTCTCCACTCAAGCCTTAGTTTTGGGAATTTGCTAGCCTTTGAATGAATCCGTGACATCCTATCATTGACCCACTATCGATTGTTTATCCACAACCCAACTATGAGTAAGACTCCTTAATATTCCCTTGCAATTTTGGCCTTTTGAGATCCTCTCTAAGATTTGAAACGACATTGGCTATTTTCATTAATGTAGCCCTTAAATGGAATAAGGGTAGCACACAACCTTTGCAAGGATATGCATTGAAATGGATCTCTTAAATTAATTCCCAAATATATCTATCTAGATATAGGTGAATGTGTTTGGAATCATAATCTAGACTATAAGCATGTCAACTTTTGTTGTATATCTTGTTTCACAATTTGGGGCATATGTTATCCTACACATGACCTAGGGGAAGTGAAGCACAATGAAGCCATTTCCAAAAGGAAACTTTCCCAGTGAAATTATACATGGCATGATAGTTTGAAGGAAGAATACTAGTTGATCAAGAAGGATTCCCCTTCGATCAACCAGAATCCATAGCTCAATAAAAAAATCCCTCTCTCAATGATGAATTCTACTAAAGAAGTTTCTATTTAGGAAGTTAGTTATCCACGTGAAACCCCTTCATGACCTCCTTTTCCGATGAATATACCATATCCTCCGCTTAAATGAGAAGATCCACATCCTATCCATCAACCTCATGTAATATGTGTTGATTAGGTTTAAGATAAAGGAGCAAAGCATCTAGCGGAGAAAGAAGTAGACACAATATTTTAGAGTAATTTATGTGAATCCATATCATGACAAAGGGAATAAAAGAAGTAGATACAATATTTTAGAGTAATTTATGTGAATCCATATCATGACAAAGGGAATAACAAGATCTAGTAACACCTATCTAGGACTCAAAGGACGAATGGATGAAAGTAGTTAAGAATAAAAAGAGGACTCCATATATATAATTAATGATGACCAAAAATCAACATTGGTATTATTCTAAACATATATTATTTTTTAGTTTTTTATGATGATAGTTTGTTCATATTTATTCATGTATTTTGGGATATGAAAGATTTTTTTTTTATTTTTTTTATAAAAAGAACTTTTAGGAGTTTGCAAAATATCTTCAACATTTGGCAATGACCAACCCTTTTTGTATTACGGTGTTGTTTAGTTTGATTACAGATTTTTATAATATAAATCTTAATTATTATTGTTTAAAAAAAATGCCTTATGCAAACTGAATATTAGATGACAAGGGGTGAGCTTATTTTGAGACACGACTAAGGCAAGTACAACTAGAGGGTGAATTAGTTACTAAACTTATTGAATGTGGCCAACTTACTCATCTTTTAGAGATTTATCCCATTTTTTTAGATATATATGTAGAGCTTTGTCCCATTTTTCTTTTGAATATAAAACATGATAAATTGAGAGCTTTTGATTTTTTTGGTGTTGATTTTCCTAATTATACCGTAATGAAATGAAGAAATAGAGGAGACCAAATACGAATGACTAACTTGACATAAGAAAAAGTAAAAGGCATGTTAGTGAGGACACAAATAGGAAGTTAAATAAACTATAAATGTTAGACATAAAATCTAATTAAAATGGGCACAAAAATGCACAATGTGTTAGATATAAAGAAGGAGAATGAGTAAAGGAAAAGGTGGGCCGAGCTCAAGTGAAGACGAGTTATTCACAAAGCACATAGCAAGCCAAAACCCTTCACAAATTTGTGACGATAATATTATAACCATATGGTGCTAACCAAAGTTAGAAACATTGAAAATTCCACAACAAACAAAGAGAACAATATGATGTTTCAATTATTGTATAACAAGAGACAATGCAATTCAAGTTTAAGCCCTATCAATACAATAGGTTTTTCTTGTAGTGAAAGAGAGGAATTGCTTGCCCTTCCCCTCCACTTGCTTTAAGCCTCAAGTGCAGGTTGATGGAACTTTCTCGAAGCATAAATGTCTTCTTTGAACTTCTCGAAATCATCAACAATGTTGGACCATCCTCTAAGAAGCAACTCAAATGAAAAATAATTCATGAATCATTGTTTTATGCAATGTTTCTCTTCCAAATTATCTTCCTTTAAAGACTTGTGAGACTGATTAGGGTTTGTTAAACCCTGGCTACATTAAATTATAATAATAACCATAAATGAAGAAAAGTAACAAAAATGGACCTTAACATAGACTCTTACACCAATCCTAAATTAACTTAGGTCCACCATTAAGAAATGTTTCTAATAATTTAGGAATAAAACTTAAATAAGAGCAATGTTACCCTTGGTGCAATCATGCAACTTTGGATTGAAATCTACCAATCTTACAAGAAAACAAAACAAAAACTTTGTGCAACATATATGAATCCCATGGCTTAATATTCTCAAAGATATTTTAATCAATGGAATACCTTTGAGCTACTAATTGATATTTGAGCACATAAGGTAATACTTGAATATGAGAGCAATTTTGATGTGCCGAATCTATGATTTTGTAATTTGGAGAGTTCTATTGCACTATTTTTCTCTCTCTGATTTTGTAATCTGGAGATTTTCTTTCATATGACAATAATCCACCTTTATATGACAACCAAAGAAGACCCCGTAGTCATTTTTTTGGAGGTGTTTTCTGTCCATGTAAAAATGTGGTTATCATGATTCACAACTATCGAGAATTCCTGATCCTCCATGTTTTTACTCTCTCCGATAGCGTAGTAATGTTGTCTTTTGTGTTTTCCTTTCTTTATAAGTCGTCCCTATGATCGGTTGCGGTTGAGGACTCGGTGGATTTTGGCTCTTGTGGGCTCGATATATCCCTGCTTTCTTCTCCACATTCAAGTCTCTATTCATATCTATCATATACGAGGTGGATTTTCTTAAATTCCTATACTCATCTCATAATTTTGTTTACATTCAAGCCTTGTACACTCGAAATTGCTCTTTATAGATCATATAAGCATTCAAAAACAAAGGATGCTTTGTTTTTTATTTTCTTATAGAAGTAGTGTATTTTTTCTCTTTTGAGAAGTAGAGTAATTTAATTCTGTTACATATCTATTTTTGTAGCTTAATCTTATCAGTAAATTTTTTTATGGGTGTCAAGATCCTGTGTTTACTAGGTGTGATTGATCAGTTAGATCAACTGTCAATTATCTATTTATTAGCTGAATGAAAAGAAATAACTGGAGGCTCAATCTTGATAGTTGCTTCATCTATGGCTAATTGCTGCAATAGAATTACCTTCTTGAACAAATCACACACACATGAAATGACCCCTGGCCAATTCCACACCATACTGTTCATATATGGAATGAACAATAGCTCCTAGGAGCCTGATCGAAATCTTCTTCGTGGCCTCATTGTGGCATTTGGAGAATGAGATTCAAGAATGCACTCTTCGATGCTTATTTCATTTGGGGCTTCTGGATGCATTTATACCCTTCATGCCTATTTCCTTACTTGATATCTTTGTTGATTTCTAATGAGGAAACATTTGGGTTTTCTACTTTATCATTCATACAGATATAGAGAAGTAGATGGGTGACATTGTTCATAATGAATATCTATCTGGCCACAGAGTTTTGGTTTGTGGTAATTGGGAAAACATATGAAAACTTACTGTATGGATTGGTATCAATTACTGTAGGATACAAGCTTGATATTTAATTTTGATTCAATATGTTATTAACCATTGAATCTGCCAGCCCATGTTTTTAATCTGTTTATTGTGTTTACCATGATTTGAATCAACCTTATCAACCAATTCTGCACATCAACTATTACACGTTTAGGCAATTGCTTTATGAAGCAGGACAAAAAACTACTCCAAATACAATGAGTGAACCTTTCCCTTGAATTTTTCTACCAAAGACCTCTCCGTTGCCAATATTCCCAATTTAGGGGAATAACATTGAAGAGTCTTTCAAGGTTAGATTTATAGAAATTTTCTTGAATTATTTGCAAAACCCTTGACTTGATCAATCAATGTGGAGAAACAACTTGATAGAGTGAAGATATACTAGATATGCCATGTATCAGTATTTTTACATTTTTTTACCTTGTCTTCCTACTTCCTTATGCCCAATCCATGTAATTTACACCAGGGATTCTACATCTATTTGGACCTATTTCAGAACATGTTCCTTAAAGGGATAGACTATATTTCCTATTTAGCCAATTTGTCTACTTATTTTTGTTAGTTTTCACCCATCTTGCAATATCAATAGAAGTTGTAGCTGGCTTCTCGTCATCCATTTACTACTTTCAAGATCCACTACAGAACATTCGTAAGATGAAAACTACACAAAATAATATAGGATATTTTGTTAATTCAACCAAAATCAATGCATTTATAATAATTGGATCAAGCTCCACTATGCTTACTCTTCCTTTTGGGATCTGAGCTTGTCCTTCAGAGTTCTTCTCCTTGCATAGAAACAAATCAAACCAGTCCATAGCTAGTAAACCTAGATGCTGCTCCCCAAAAGAGAAAGAATAACAGTAACCATCCATGAAAAAGACATCCAACGAGGAATAATTGCATCTGCCTTACCAACAATGTAAAAGGAGTCCAAATTTCATGTCAACCAAGGCCCAACGATGCACCTCATGACAGTAAATACATAGTGAAAAATTGAGAAACAAAAGTGTAGATCATGTTGGCCAACGCAGAATCCATTCTAGCCATGTGAAAAATAGTCCACACATTCTGCACTGGAGTCGTTGATTCCCTTGTAGCTATCAGTGAATACATCTTGAAGGAAGCCTAAACCAACACATTTATAAACTGGATACCTCAATGAACTTAAGTAAATGAATTTACTGCAGTGGCATGGACATGAATGTGATGGAGGGAAAGACGTGGAGAGAAAGGAATGCAGGTGATGGACGCATTCAGGAATACTTGGACAGGAAGCAACCAAAATGTTCCCAACTACACACAAGCTTAATGTTAGCAGAACAATGATCAAGAGTGGGTGAGGACGACGAGGAGATTCCACTGAGTGAGGTGCAGAAAATGTGAGAGCACTACAAAAACCAGCGGACATTCCAGGCGCATGAAGAGTACACACAGAAACAAGTCATTTGTGGGAGGGATGACCAAAAGGAACAATGTTAATATTATTGTGGATTATTACTGTGACAGGGGGCGACTACTCTTAGGCTGTCGACAAATGACGATGGCCGGAGAGGAACCGACACCTTAAAATACGCCTTCGGCGTAAAAATGTACGATTTTCACATATAATTATTTCAAAATATACAACGGATTGCTTTAACATCCAAAATACATGGATCATCATTCTTCGCTAGAACTGTTGTTAGTGCTCGATCCACTTGCATGACTTGGGTTATTTGGCCAAATGTTTTGTTGATTGCCTCTATTGTTTTCCTCTTCTTCAACTTCCATCTACAAACATAAAAATAAAGTGTAATGAATGTATCTACATTGGTTGGAATAATGAAAATTAAAATATATAGTATACATGAATGTAGGTTGAAAAGCGACGTACCATAGAAAGAATTGAGTTCTGAATGATACACATTATTTCAAAACCATGTCTCATTCCTTCTCCCAACAACTCTTCTGTTGGCTCCACTCCATACTTTGTTTCTTGCAATTTTTATACCCTATAAGAAATCATAGGTTTAATATAAAATATTTTTGTTGTTAGACTATCACTTATAAAATGAGAGAAGTAAAACAACATAGTTACTTGCAAATTCCATAATTAATTTTTGATATGCTGACATATACTCACAACCCATACTTAACCCAATGTCAATCAATTCTTCTGATGACTCTTCTTTGTATGCTAACACCTGTTTGAAGACATCCAAGGATGGCCAATTTAAAAAAAAAAAACTAAAATATAAATATCACAACCAATATGAAATTGTAAGCTGTTATAAAGAAATCACAACTACTCACAAACTTTGCTATCAACCCCTTTTTTCTTTGTTGTCTTGTCTTATGTGCTGAATGGGTTCCTTTTTGTTTTCTTTTCTGTAACAAAACAATTGAAAATTAATATTTAATACTAAATTAATTCAATAGACTCTACATAATAGCAATATTCAATGATTTCATACATTTGAAGCACGTTTTTGTTGAGATGGCTCCTCATGTGATGCAATTATGTCCATTTCCTTGACCATCTCCTTGTACAATTTTTTGGACATCCCTACCAACATATTTCGGATATCACCTCGTTCCTCCTTTGGGATTTTCATAATATTCCTGAAAATGTAAAATGACATAAAGCATTTTTATGCTGATATGAAAAATAAATATAGCATAATGAATATTAATAAATGAATGCTTTGTAGTAGTAGGTACATATTCTATAAACACTTGTTTAGGAATATTACTTTTTGAATGATCCTTTTTTGTTGTTGTATGTTTTTTCTATTGCAAGTCTAGTAGGTCTCATTGACCATTGCTCTTGAAATGCCTCTTGTAGTTTAGATATAACCTGATTCTTGGACTCATTGGATTGACTTCTGTACTATAAGCGGAAAGTACATTATATGCTCTTTCCACTATATCCCTCATACTTTTATACAAGTTTTTTCCCTTTTCATTCACTTCCAACACCACTCTAGATGGGCTGAGGACCAATTCATCATCATTTAAATTATCCATAATTTGTTTTTCTTATGACGACATTCCCTTTTGTTGTTGTCAATCCGTGCATAACATTCAACATATGTGAATTAGATTGTTTAAAACATATTAGCGAATATTCTTAAGTACAATATTACTATAAATTTAAGAAAAAATTCATAATGATTTCTTTTTGATTCACCTGATTCATCTCTCTACAACGTTTCCATCAATGTTTTACGCTCTTATGCACTTAGATTGCAAAGAATCTTACCGAGATTCCTCATTTTTTGGCTTAGCATGACACACATTAAACAATACATATTAGTTAAACTTACATATAATTCAAACATATTGATTTAATATATAAATTACAAAGAGCTTGCATTCTTCACATTTTTGGATGTGTGCCCATCATCGCAATTAAAATTATTGCTGATTGAACTCTTATCACATATTTTCTACCAATAAGAAATATGGACCATTAAATAGAGAAGCAACCAAATATATTATACAAATAAATTACATAAATTTGAACTAAAAAAAGTCTGTCTTTGTGGTGCGTTTCAGTACACCAAACGCACTAGTGCATCAAATACCTGAATGCATTGGTGCACCATACTTAAACGCACCATTTACAAGAACAGAGTAAGATAATATTCACATACGTGTTTATTGGCGCGATATATTTGATTTTAAGCACCGGTAAAACCATGTGTTTGTACATTTAATGCATCGGTGCATTATTGCAACACTCCCACATCGAAAAATGCATAAGCATTATTTTATAAAGCTAAAATATGAAAAAAAGAGAACAATATAGCTGACATTACCAATGTGCTGTAGTTAAAACACATCTGTGCGTTAGAGCAACTAGAATGCATCAAAAATTCTGTAAAAGTTTTGAAAAAAGATTTTAAAAAGTAAAAAAAAACTTATAGGGCCAACAAGGTTTTAGATTGGACCTAAGAAGTGGTCCCAAGGCACGCAACGCTTTATATATAATAACACAAGCCCTTAAATCTAAAATCCCTAAAAAGAAAAATCATAATCTGAAATAATAGAGGGATTTAAATTCTAATGTAGATTTTTGTAGCCACATAAAACAAAAGGAAGCAACAAGAAAACTAGGGTTCCAACCTTGAAGGTAACTATGATTTTTTTCTTCTTCTTTTGAATTCATTTAAAATTTAAATAGGAAAATAAATAAATCATGTAATGTGATCAATAGTAAAAATTTACATACTATAAATTTCTACTATGTAGGGTTTTCTTTGATTCATCACACCTTACAAATTTCGATATTCGAAATACTCTGGTTGCTCCAAACTCCTGCCCGGTAAGTCTCTCTTCCAGAACTCTCCCTTCGAAATTTTGGCAAAATAATGAAATAGTGATTAGGTTTTTTTTTATAAACACTTTATAGAGATAGGTTTTGAAAATGAATTTCTTGCTTCTTTTTTAGTTTATGGAAAAATAATTCGTGCGATTTTTTTATTTTTGATTCTCGGGATTTCAGTGCGCATGTTACACTAGCGCACTGGTGCGTCCGAGCATGAAATGTATCGTAACTATATTTTTAAAATTTTTTCCTGACATAGCGGTCTACCATAATGATATGCATACATTGGCGCACTTCTATTTTTGGGATGCACTGTGGTGGCATACAACATAATTTTTTTAAAAAATATATCATGATGTGTGCGTTCTAAGAATACAGCTGCACCAATGCGCTTAATTACACAAAGTGCATCGCCCCCAAGAATATTAAAAATTGCATCGATATCTATCGGCTATCCAATATAGCGAATAATTTCGTTTCCAGAGATTTTTGTGAAAGTTACAACACAGTGCATACATGTACTTGCAGCACCCGTGTGTTTATATAGTTAGAAAGCACCAGTGTAGTTGTATTATTATTGAGCACTGGTTTAAATAAAAATCCCTATGAATTCTATTTCAAATTAAAATAATATATTCATCTCAAATGTTCTTTTAGGATTCAACCACACCAATTACAGTATTTCATAGTATACATATGGTGCTTAAATTCATCTTATTCTTACAAAATGGTTTCGAAACTATATTGGAAGTAAGATTGTAATATGGTTCTCAAAGTTTATTTTTCGGACTGTAGGCATGCATCGATTGCTGATTTGACTGAGATGCAGGGAGAAAATGTTATAATATAAAATGGACAATTCTTCAAATTCCATCTCATTACATATTGTTCAAAGTTTAATGAGTTGTCCCTTTCCATCTCCAGTCAGTTCAGATTTTATTTTTATTTTGGGTATCTATTTGAATTTTTTTTACTTATCCATGCGAATATGAATAACAATGTATTCTATTTTGCAGGGTCACGATTCAGGATTGAGTTTGGATGGATAAGATATTCCACCAGTTCCAAAACGTCCTAAGTTGTTATCAGGAGCAAGATACTACAAGCATTTGGTAGATGAAAATGGGCAGTCGCTTTACCCCACCAATTGTAACATGCCATCTTCTAGCCATAATCCGAGGTCATCGATGGTAATTTTCCGTGGGATGGATTTCTTTTATGACATCCCAATAGTATGTGGTTGTTTAAAATGTCAAGGATTGGAGGAGAACCCTCTTCGTGTCACACTCACCCATTATAGTAATGATCAACTATCTAATGTTGACGGTTTAATACCTTCTATTGAAGTAAAAAATCCAATAGGTGATATAGAAAAGACATGTAGGAACACTTCCCTATGCTCATTTTTGGAAAAGTTAGAAGCCAAAACAACTATGTTTCATCCTAAATTAGTTAATCCTTTTGCTTCTGTTCAGTCAACTGAAAGTTCTAGTGATCCAAAGTATGATATCAATGCCACCAAAAACATCTCTACTAGGAGCTTCAAAAAGTTGCATGATTTGAGAGCAAAAATGTCCAAGTGCACACCAAGGTCGGTCCAATTGTTGGAGGGTAGCGATGAATTCTCTCTTCCTGTGAATTTGAAAAGTAAATATCAAAATTGTTACAACTGTGCTTTGTATGGTGCTTGGCCGTCTTCTTTACCTGTTCCTGATGTTGGAACCAAATTCTCCTTTTGTGGTAACAGTTTTATGATTTCCAAGTCTAATATAGATGCTGCAAATATTGGGTTGTTTATCCTTTCACATGTACTCGTTACTCTCAAACAATTAGTATCACTTATGCCCTTTTGCAGTCCTATCTATTGTCAATAGGATTACTTGAATATTATTAAATACAAACATCTCATTTCCATGTATAGTATGTGCATGAATGGTTATGTTTCTGAAAATTTTAACATGAAGAACCTATTCTATATCGATGGTCGTACATGCACTCATGGGAACATCGTAGGGTTCATAAATAGTTCTAGGTGCTCTTTATTTTCTACAAATTGTTCACTTGAGGAACACTTCAATGAATAGGAGTTTTTTATGAAAAGGAAAGTGTCTAGATTTGTTATTTTGCATGCCATACGTAGTTTGTCTTTTGGTGATGAGTTGTTGATAAACTATAAATTTTGTAGACCATTAACTGCTCGTCAGAGATGCCTTGCATTCACTAGTACAAAATGAGAAATTGGTGAGTAAAAAATGACTAAAATTCACATATAAACGACTATTTTTTAGTCGGCGACTAATAGTAACTAATTTCCACTATCTTATAGCTCGACTAACGTAGTTGTATTTATTTGTCATTAATAGTTGCCTTATTTAGTTGTATATTTGGTCATTGATTTAGTCATTAATTGCCACAATTAATGACTAAATCAAACCAAATATACTACTAACTAAGGAAACTATTAATGACTAAAATAAATACGACTAAGTTAGTCGAGCTATAAGACAGTGGAAATTAGCTACTAATAGTCATTTATATGCGAATTTTAGTAATTTTTTTAGTCACAAATTTATCATTTGTAGTAGTCATTTATATCTATTTAGTAGTTTCATATTCATTGTATAAATGGCTAATTTAGTAGATTTATATTATTTTATTTTCTTTCATTATTAATCAATATAAATGACTAATTTAGTCATTTATTCTTTTTATTTGTGTTCATTATAATATTCATTCTAATCAAATCTAAATACACATGTGAATCATACAAAATCACATTAATTAATTAAAACACTAAATAATATCAAGTACACACATATAATTTCAACCATGTAAATTTTATTATGTGAAAAATGTCAAGTATTACAATATATTGAATTTCCAACCGAATATCCACTAATGGACTAATACCTTTCCATGAAAAAAACAGTCTCCATACTTTACATGAAAATCATCTACATCGATGACTTTTCAAAATATTACAATGGCCACTAAGTGAAACCTTGGCAATGCCCATAGAAATCCAATAATTCTCTTATTGTCATTTAACCAACACCCACCACGCTCTTGAAAATATTTCTACCCAACATGTGTCCTTTGTTTTCCTTGAAGTCCTTGTATATAATTCCTATGTAGAATCCATTTTCTGAATCTATGATTTGAGACTTGAGATTTTACATCCTTTGAAAATTCGACACTGCAAAGATGAAGAGACAAGGTATCAGTTAATATTGAATTAAAGAATGCTGCAAAACACCTACGAACTTAATATTCTTCTCAGTCTATCATAATTGAATATAATGGATACCTTGGTATTGCTTTCAGTCTAAAACCCTAAAATATAAAATTAAAATATAAGAAATTTCCAACTTTTTCATATACATTTTAATTCAATACACATAACCAACTTGAAATTTGAACAATGCCTTATAAAATTCCAGATGCTACATGAAGGTTACAGTCGAAAGCTTATTCATGTTCAGAAAAGGAAGAGTGAAATGCTACATTCAAATTCTTTGCATTGTTTCCCGAGATACCAAAATATACTAAACAAGAAATATTGCAATAGAGACTCAAATCTTAATAAGCAATACATGTTACTAAACTAGACAAATCCACATCGTTTTCCCACTGGTATTTGAATACTTCTGGAGTAATAGAAGACACAAATGTAAACAAGCAAGGCAATCATACCCTTAACGGTGTGCAACTATGACCTCCGAAATATTATCCTATAAGAGCACTTTAAATTTTACACTTTTTATAACATAAATGTTGAAACTAAGTAGATTCATAATGTATTAATGGGTGATGGCTTGATGATACAATAAGGGAGTTCCATCAATTTGTTCGAAAAGGCCAACTTGATCCTCTTCCCTAGGGTTCTAGATGTGAGAACTAGTTCTTTATCTAATAGGGACGAAGGTCACGTTACCTAGCAGATTGGATTCATTCAAAATTTTAATCCTCATAGCTCATCTGGAATATTAATTAAAAAAAGAACCAAAGTGGACAATTGTGACACCCCTTATGCTCGATTTAGTAGTATGTTTGAGTATTTACAATCTCTTTAGACCATTTCTGAATAACTTTATGACAATTGGGTCTTCCATCATAAGGATAACTGCCCTTTCCCTTTGAGGTACAATAATAATGTGCAATATCCAGAGGCTCTACCAGTCTGCTATATGTATTACCAGCATATGTCCAGACTCCACTTGCTCGGGTATTCTGAATCACTTGGCAACTCATGTTTCTCCCACATTTTAATAATCTCATCCCAAAACGAGGCCAGCTTTTCCCTACGCAAATTTGCATTGATATCCCTCTTGCCATTTAATTGTTTGAAGGAATCATAATATCCATCTTTTTTCTTGAAGGAATCATAAATGTCTTCCTTCTCACAAAGCTCTTTATACCACTCCAGCTCTGCCATTCTAGATTTTTATTTGCTTAATTTAAAATGCAGCCTGCAAGCATTTGTGTTATGCATGTTTTTAATTTCTCTTGCTCTTCTCAGGGCAGTCCTTGCAGGATCATTCTATAGAGTTGACATCACCAAATTCAAAACACATTTAAAAAAAATCATAAGTGCAGATAAATAAAATTCTTATATAATTTTTAGTACCAAATCTTACAACACCAACAAACTTGTTATGTATGAACTTGTAAACAAGTTGAGAGAGTGGCCTCATATTCTTATCAAAGAATAAGAAATGACATATACAACAAGCACTACATGTGTTATATACTTTTTCATTGTAGAAAGCATAATGGTAAAATTAGAAAAAACAACATTCACAATAAATATTAGTAGTTCATTAGATTGCAATCTTGTTGCTTTACATCCCCTACAAAAGAAATGTTAATATCAACAGAAAATAGCTTCATATATACAATTTAAAGGTAGTTTATAATATATAGATCTATACTGTAATCCATGATACTTTTAAGGTAAATCTACAATGTAATTTTGTTTTATAAAGTAAATGAAGATACCTGAGCTCCTACACTAAGAAATTCTAGTTGCAATGAGATTCCCATCTCGTATGACGATTCTGTATTGAAATTAGAAATTCTCCCAGGGTTTTGTATCACATCCTCCAAAACATAACTATAGTTTATGTGCCCCTGTACAGTGTTGTTAGAATATTTTTCTTGGGTTTGCATTGTCAAATTAAGCATCTTCAAAACTGTCTTAGAGTTTTCAATACAAGCTTCCCCCTGGCTTGAGCAGAACATGTAACTGCGAAAATTTCTGTATGGGATTCCATTGATAACCCCATCTAATCCATTTCTAGATTGGAGAAGAGTCTTATAAGCATCCCGAAAAAATTAATCAGATGCATCTTTCATGGCCTTGGTCATTAGTATTCAAGGGAACAGTAATTGACTCAAATGGTGCTTGCAGTATCCGGAACAATATCATGCTTGGAAACCACGTGACAAAATTTGTCTGCCCAATTTTCACGGTTAAATGCTTTAACAAGTCTTACATCTCCCACTAAAGGGAAACCAAATGTGATACAAAAAATAGAGTTTTGCTTTAGCCTCTTTCCCAGTGCCCAGAGTGTGGCCAAGGTTGCAACATTCCCCTTCTGAGTTTCCTGTATTTCCTTCAAAATGGAAATTTTGGGATATTCCCAATGGAGTATATGTCCCGGGAGTGTGGGGAGTGCATCCCTACCCTTGGGAATGTGCCCCCATGTCTGGAAAAATTTCAACATTAATTTTTTTTCAAGAAATGAAGTGTTGTATTTAGTTAGGGAACAAATATTAAAAAAAAAGCAAAGGAGATTCTTGACAGAGGAATTGAATTATATGGTAAAAGCTACATCATAGAAAAGCTAAGTTTTTCATACATCATTGTGTAAGGAAGAAAAACTACCAAGCCGCTGCAAGATGGATCCCTTGCAAAAAAAGTCATGCTAATTGCATATTCATTTAGGTAACAGAAACCAAAACCAAAAGCAAGCATAAGCAAGAACAAGCTCAACATACTGCTCACGTACTGTTATTCTTGGAAATCTTGTATCAACACTTTTCCACATGTAAATGAAAAGGAAAATAAAATCAAACCTCATCTTTTTCTGGTGGTGTAGGACGACAGACCATTTGTGGGATATCATTGGGATAATAACACCAGTTGACCCGTACCCACTTTGACCCAATATCATCATCCTCCCACAAAATCTGAAAATATAGAAAATCAGAGATGTGAAAGATCAGAGCTTGGTACAACAAAATCTAAAAAACAACAAGAAAACAATGTATTCACCCAAACATGAAGATTATGGAAACCAATTGCACAGAGGCTGC
Organism: Larix kaempferi; assembly: GCA_027924585.1. NCBI lineage: Eukaryota > Viridiplantae > Streptophyta > Pinopsida > Pinales > Pinaceae > Larix > Larix kaempferi. Next base: position 9,124,337 of record BSBM01000804.1, on the reverse strand, counting down.
TTGTCAATAATGCATTTCAGATGCTGAATTGCAAAAATGGAAAGAAAACAAAGTAAAACATGCAGCCTATAGGAATTGATTTCATAGAGGCTACTTGTCAATAATGCATTTCATATTTTAAACATTCATATTTCAAATGACAACTCCATGTGAAATAAATAGAAAAAAAATATTTCAACATAAAGTAAGACAACAACTACCAAACCAGTAAAAGACAATAAATAAATTATAGACCTAATTGAGGTGAATTGATAAATTAACATCTTCAGGCTATAAGGGGAGGGAGGTTAAAGCATCTACAGTATATGTTTATATATCAATGCAAAGTACATAAATCCCAAATAAATCAATTTGAGTATATCAATGGGCCAAATGAGATGAATAAAAAATAAAAACTGCCTAAAGGCTCTCAAGCATGATATACAATAATTACACCTAGTTTCTTGACATAGGTATGCCATTTTGATCAATAAAACTATATCCAAGACCAATCATATGCATCAAGCATATAGCTACATGTTAACAGGTTAAGTCCAATACTGAGTCATAAATTGTCAATCAATCCCCTATCGTGGTAGTGATGTGTCACAAAATGTATATGCTTTTATGTCTTTAAGAGGATTATCTACCAATCCAAAATACAAAAGTAGTGTTTTAGCATACATGTACTTAGATGAATTTTCACCCACCCAGACAGGAAGAAGGCTAACACCAAATTATTCCGACTTGAAATATGCTCTTCGAGATAGGACTAACACTTCTAGACATCATACAAAATCAGTGGGGATAAATTATCATGCATCAAACAATTTTTGTCATGCTTATAAAAAATTAGTGGGTAAAGAATTTCTTGAGTTTCTTATAAAACATTGTCCCTAATCTCATAATAATCAAACAAGCATGAGAGAGTTATCTTCTTGTCTCGTTCTCTAGCCATCATATGCAACAAATTTGCATCTCTCTACACAAATTATTTAGTCTCTTCCTGTGGTTGAGGACAGGACAACGAACCTTGAATTTTCCAAAATATGAATGTCAAACCATGCAACACACAAATATGGAAATATTCATAAGTTCAATAACATTATGTATTATTTGAATGCAATAGTTGAAGTAAAACACTAGCAATGAGAGAAGGGATCAATACGGGAGAGATAATTGAACAAAACATATACCATGTACAACTCATATATAGTGACCTCAATAGGAAATACAAAATTGAAAGAATCAATAGAAGGTAGAAAGTCAATAGATGTTACAGTCATATAAAACAAAATAGTAACCACAACATAAGAGAAATTCAATCGCTGAGACTGGATTGGTTGAAGGTTCTAATATGCAATTTAAATATCGTGTGCAGAGAAAATATCAATTTAGGATCAGTTATTTTCTACATAGCTATAGCCTATACTCCTTGCATCAAATTCAATGCAAGTAATATGCAATAAAAAATATAGTCTCAACTGGAGAGTATCTTCTCTAGACTGCATGCATAACACGTTTGGGGAATGTGTGCTTGTTGCAGAGGATCCATGGGAATACAAAGTTCCAAAGACTTTTGATCTAAGCCTGGTTCAGTGGGTAAGCTCAGTCCCCAGATCTAAAAGTTTTGATTGAAAGCACTTCCTCTCCATAAAGTTAGAAAAAACATGTCATTCACTAAAATAAAACTACATGGGCACATAACAAAAATGGGACCAAAGAATTCTAGAATCAAGTAGGTATAAGATGAACTTAAGTACCATCAAAACACATACCTTCACCACAAGTACCCATTGTAATATAATTATCAATGATGTGGGAAACCTTGAACCGCATCAATGGTAGATGTAAATTGTAAACCACCAAATAACTTATTTAAAACAATTGGTATCAGAGAAAATACCATGTGTCAGAAAGGTTCTCGTGTGTCCAATTACTTTGTATTGCATACTTCTGTAATTTTATACATGGGAAAGCAAAAGAGTTAAAATTTTATGTAAAAACAGATTTGGTTGTACTTTTCATCTGAAAACAATTGGGGGCAAACATTACTTTTTCTAGAATTGTGGGCAAGGTTTTCAAAATTATTACAACATTGTAAACAAGGCCAAATGTATCCCTAAGCACCCATTAATCAAGCATTCCGGCCTTTCTTCCAAAAAGTTGAACAAAATTTCCGAGGTAGACAGCTGATATTTAAACTCATCAAACATGTTCACTATTATACCTCTGAATATCATCAGTAAAACCTTGTCATCCTATAATTTTTCAAGTCATCTAACAGAAAAAAAAATTCATGACACATTCCCTGACATGTCATTGTGCATTGACTATTCAAGTTGACCTCAACATTTTAATTCAGAATATAAGAGTAAGTTAGATTGCGAATCTAAATGTACAATGTAAATATGCACTAAACCATAGATAGTTAGAATCTGACCAACCTACCCGAAGCCTTGCAATGTACGGAGGAACATTAGGAGTTTCAGGGCGAAATAAAGCATAATCATGTAGGTTATATAGAACACCCCTTACAGAGCATGAATGGTAATATGTTTTTCCGCCTATAACTTGCAACTCTTCACCAATCCACTCAACACGATATGCATCCTCCCCTTCAGTAGATCTGTGTGATTAATACCTTCACATAATGATTTTGTATCAAGAACATAATTCTTGTGCAATGTTCTTAGTTGGGCATCTTCACCTTGTTGACAACTATCACTTCCTATAGCTCCATAATTTTGTCCTGCCATAGGGAACTGCGTGCAAAAAAGACAACCCTTTTAATTATGCAGGTACTCTCTGAATTTCATTGTCCTGTAAAAGAGTTCTAGATGCACCAGATTCTTACCACAATCTTAATCTATCTACACCCTAGGAATTAATGGAGGTTTGAGGTTGCTTTACATCATGCAAATTAATGCTTGATTGCCGCCTGGTTTGAGAAACTTTAGATCCAAATTGACTGGCAGATACTAATGCAACAAAATGGGAAAACTGCTGATCAAGAAATTGTGAAACTGTATTACTTGGGCTACAATTATTCTCATTCTCTGGAAGCTTTACTAAGAGAGCATTAACCGCTTCAGGGGATTGTTGTGAAAAGTCATGGTTTAAAGGCTCATTTGACACATCTTCTGTATTCCTTTTGCTTTCAGCAAAAGACATTTCAGAATTTGGCCTTAGGTCTCCACTTGTGTTTTCGTTTCCTGAAGGATATGCATGTGGCTGCTACAAATCAGATTAACATGGACAGGAACCTCTGCAACAGTATTCAGGCCATTTGATACAATTGTGTGCTGAGGAGACTTTGGATGGGAAGTTTCCATCTTCTTCATAGGAGAATCTATATGGCTACTCTTGTTTACTGGCATTTTTCGAACAATAGTACTTTTACCAACACAACCATACTTGGGAGGAAATGGATGACCATTGCTTGCAATCAAGCACTTAGGGCAGTGCCAGTCACCCTTCGGGATACCCCTCTGGTTGTACGACTGAACACATTTTAAGTGAACTGCTTTCTCACAAGCATCACAAACTAGTATATTGTCTATATCAATAGAATTAATCTTATAGATTTGGCACAATACAAGAGCAGTCATATAGGATTTCGAAGGAGGTTCCCATTGACAAAAATCTGGAGGCCTTGATTGCAATATTTTTTGAACATTTCTTGAAATGTCAGCATGATTAGCACAAATTGCAAGAGATTCAGCTGGATTTGGACCTTGAGAAGTCTGTTTCGTGTGAAGATTCTATGATACAACAAGGATTGACACAACTTTAAAATCTTTCTATACAAACTGGACAGTTGTAGAAAAATGAGCAAGATCACAATTTAACTCAAGCTTCCTTTATATTTTTGCAGGCAGATCAACATCCTTTCCAACATTAGCTGACGATGTTGAGGTCTGAACAAGAGGTAAAAATTTAGAAGGTGAAATTACATAATCCTTTGAATGTTCCCTATCAACATCCCTTGCTGCCTCTACTGAAAGAGGTTTTGTATTTTCTTCAGATATATTACCTACAGTACAGGAACAAAAAAAATTGTCATAAAGAAACTTTCTAGCGGGCACTTTGCCAAATTAAAGACACGCTAAAGACATATTTGACAGCCATTAGGTTAGAATAAAACTAAACAAGAAAATTCAAAAAGTTGAAACAGGAAAAAGGAATCAAAAGATAAACAAAGTTGTTTGTCGAAGAGGTATAAGAAGTAAAGTCAATCATGGGAAAAAAACAACTTAAATATTGAAGTGAAATGCATATTTGAACCACAAGCCACTTACATGGACACAAAAGTATGCATAGTAAAAATATGGAAAAGCTCTAAGAAAATGAGAGATTTCTTCATGACTAGCAAAACATTCAAATCAATACTAAAAAAGTAATAATGAGCAAATAAGGTTAATACATTGCACGTGCAGAACCAAGAAGCTGAGCACTTAAATATGAATCACACCACATTGCATTATTGAGAACAACGAGCTGGTCTTTAACCAGGACAATTGTGAGGTCACTAAAAATCCAATGTTTGAATGTTATCTAAAAAGGCTTAAAAAGGAGAACAAATGGAAGGCTCCCTAGTAAACCTTTGCAATGCATATGATACCTCAGGCAGTTACCCAAATTCTGACTCTCTGGGAAAAAGAACATCCACGAACAAAATTTAGTTTAAAGGAAAACTATAAACATACACCAAGAGAGTACAACCATTTATAAAGAAAAGTGGATTAAAAAGTATCTATCATAAATTGAACAAATTATATAGGGGTAAACTAAAGGAAATGAACAATAGCCATTGTATCACCAATCCAAAACTAAAGGAAATGAACCTAAATGGTGTTTCCTGATGGAAGAAACTTCCAAACCCATTTGTAACCGTGCTACAAGCCTACAAGTGATGCTTATAAGTGCTAGAATATGGATGTACTTTTTCTCAACAAAATGAATGCTGCGAGATTCAGATTTCGTAATAGGATAGGATTCAGGAAAGGCATGGTGAAATGATAACTACCTCAACCTTGATCACAAAAACCATGAAAAAATGAGATTTTAAACATTGCACAAATATCAAAAGTGCATCGCATTCTAATACTAGTAATAGGCATATGTAGGGGAATCCAACCATAACAAAAATTGCTAGGGTTGTTATTGAAATATGCCCATAAAGTGGCCTAAATGGGAGGAAATGGACAACGATGCCTTCCTGTAGAAAACTGGTTTATTAACTTATTAGAAAGGAATTCCAATCCTATAAATCTGTCATAAAGAACACTTGGTACCCTTAATGTACTGTGGCATTTCCTTCCTATAAATTTGTCATAAAGAACACCTGGTACCCTTAATGTACTGTGGAATTACATGTATACCACCTGATCTATTGGTTCGGGTCCTAATATCTCCCCTCTCATCCATGTAAAACTCATAATTGTGCTCACTGCTAGTAAATAAAGTTCTTGGAGAAAATGGGGCATCACAACTAAGTAACAAAGATTTTGGAAGATTGAAGCCGGTAGGAATCATAGATCTCAAATACTCATCCCAGAAAAGAAAAGAATATAATATAAAAATTAATTTCTACAAAGATACCTGAAAACCCACTGCCAATTTCAAATCCTTTGGTTGCAGGCAAGGATATTAGAGCCTTTTCCAGCTCTTCCTCAAGCTGTCAAATACTGGTGAACCGAGTCCCTGGAAAATGCAAGATTCTTACTAGCAACAGAACTACCAAGAATAATATTTGCAAATTTTTGCCTCAATATTTAATACTTATCAATTTTCCAATGAGACAAACAAGAATGATAGAAGTAATTCGGGAAAAAACATAGTTCCTGGCAATAATGATTGTGCTTACATACCCTCGGTACATGCCTTACAATGCAGGTAACAACCTGTTGATGTATATGTAACTTCGGAATGTATTTCACATATATGTATATTGTATTCCTATAGAGATGTTATTATTCCTCTATACGGAAGTGTCGTTATTTATATTGTAAGTGTCGTAACTTATACTTGATGGGTTATTAGACCACCTTGTTTGGGGTCGGCCTTGTATAAGTCATGTGGGTCAAAGGGTTATTAGACCACCCTATTGGGGGTCGGCCATGTGGGTCAAAGGGTTATTAGACCACCCTATTGGGGGTCGGCCCAGTCAGCATTATGTTATGTGGTTAAGTTCGAGCCTACATGAGTTAGGTAAAAAGGCAAGTCAAGTCAAGTATAAATAAAGTGCGGGAGGCACTCTATTTACTCACTCACTTCTCACACATGCACTCAAGGAGGAGTGGCGCACTTATGGAGGAGGAGGATCTGCTGCTAGGTTATGGCTATCTCTCTTGGTTGGTTGTATCATTGCTCTATCTATCTCTGAGGAAGTTATTGGGGTTTTTCACCTTTATGGTTTTCCCCAAGTAAATCTTTGTGTCTCTTGTGTGCTTGCATTATTGTCTCCATGATTGATATGCTGTAGATATGCTGTACATGTTGTTCTCTCAGATAAGATCCTAGATCATATTGAAGTAAATTCAGAAAATTTAACATGGTATCAGAGCTAGCCTGAAAGAAGGCATGATATGGCATGTATGACACTTGTTGCACTTACGATGCTAGGGCTTGATATAGCAAAAACCAGTCATCGTAGCACTTTCACTATAAATCCGGTTTGGCGAAGTTTTCGGATCTGAAATTGTTACAGGCCGAAGCTAAGATCGCCAGGTATCTTGTGTCCAAAGGACAACCTCTAATTCGTTATACTTTGTGATTTATGATCTGTACAATATAGGGTTTCGGCCTCTTCCAGATCTGAGTCAAATTTAGGTGACCTTGGGAAAAAGATCATATCTTGGGCTAGGAAGCTCCAAATGAAATTTCGTAAAAAGTGACAGGTAGTACACAGTCTGTACTATCTCAGAAAACTTTTTCAGAGGCCGAAGGTCAAACAGTGACACGTGGTATTCCGTACAAGTTTGCTCTCCTGTATTTTCCATAAACAGGTCACGTTGCGACATTTGGCATAACTCTCTCTCAGAGAGTCCAATTGAGGTTAAACCTGTAAGGATGGAAAGGTAACAGGCCGAGATATCTCAGAAAACTTTTTCAGAGGCCGAAGTTAAAACAGTGACACGTGGCACGCCATACAAGTTCGCTCTCCTGTTTTATCCCAAAACAGGTCACGTTGCGACATTTGGCATAACTCTCTCTCAGAGAATCCAATTGAGGTCAGACCTGTCAGGATGGAAAGATAACAGGTCAGGCTATCTCAGGAAACCTTTTCAGACCCTGTGGATCAAAAAGTTCAGAGTTACACCAGAAACAATCAGGTACATATTTCTTTCAAAACAGAATTATTTTTGGTACCTTCATTCATGGCTTCCGGAATTTAGGGCTTTGGAGAAAGTTGGAATTTTTGTAAACGGAGACCACGGCTGGATGCTACTCATCAAAATAGAAATTTAGAGACCAATATCAGAATTTTTGGTTGGGCAGAAGGCCGGGCTTGATTAGACCCTAGTTCGGGACTTTGATCAGAAAAGGGGAAAATTAGGGCTTCTGTAAAAATGAGAATTTTTGAAATCTGTGACCACGGCTGGAAGCTCCTCAGAAAAATAGAAGCTTAGAGCTTTGGATAAAAAATTTTGATGGGGCAAAAGAGTGGGCTTCATCAAATCCCAGTTCAGGGTCACGTCCAGTGAATCCGGAAGTTTCAAAGGCAAAATTGAGGAGTGAAATTTTGCAGTTTTCAAATTCTGAATATACCAGTTTGATCAGTTCATCAAGGCGCATATTCCTATCCTATCGGAAGGTTGAAATTCAAAGTTTGAATTTTTGGGGTTTCTCTAACAAACCCATATCCAAATCAAGGTCCAGTTCTTGCAAATCAAGTGGATTGGGTTAATCCTAGAAGAAGATGGATTGGTCACCTGCATAAGTGAAGAAGTTCCTGTTTCAGAGGGAGATGAGGCTAAGGCCTTACATAAGAAGATTTCAAGCGATCTCGACAGGTATGAATCATCGAGGTATGTTTTGAGATTTGTTCATGATTAAGTTTATGGTATGTTTGTCTTCATGTTATTACGGTTAGTACAATCTTGATTTTAGATTTGTCGTATCACCTTAACAAAATTATGAATGCATGATAGAAGATATTCATTGGTTAGGGTGTTGACACTTATGATTGTACTAATGCATTATGGTGTTGTATGAGGTTTATGTTGCCTACTAACATGAAAGGTACACCAAGAAAGATAGATCATGTTCTGGTCCAAGAACATATGATCATGATAACATGAGGACAAAGATTCATCCATTGTCATGGATCTCATACAAGATCCATTCACGAGGTATGTATAACTTGGTTTTATAATGGTTAACTTATGAGACATGCAGGTTACTAGCACAAGTCACTGAAGAGAATCAAAAGACATTATACGGGTATGTTAGACATAACTAGCTAACATGATAATCCAGGTATGTTTTTCCTATATCAAGCTAGATTCCTACCTTGGGTTAGGATCTTATACTATTGTGTTGTTGATAATGATTATTCACGAAGAGTCATAGGTTTGAATAATCATGTTTGTATGCATATTATGTTTCTTACCATAATTGATGATATGACTAACCAGAAGAATCATGATGGTATAGGTTTGAATAATCACAGGTTTTATGCATTTTATATCTCTTATCTTGATTGATGATTCAACTAACCTGAAGAGTCATAGGCTTGAGTAATTACAGGTTTAGACATGTTATGTTTCTTATGATTTGACTAACCATAAGAATCCTTGAATGCTAATGCTTATTATTTCTGTTTGAAATGATCATGACTATACATGCTTGAGATTATTGTGTTTTATACTAATGAATATATGATTTTATATGAGATCACAAGGATAACACATTCATGATACTAATAAGCATGCATAGGGACCAAGGATGAATATAAGATTCAAGAACAGGTAATCCAGGAAGCAAAGATCAAGAGGGAGTACACTCCAGTGGTTTATTCAAGGATGCAAATATTCAGAGGGAGTTGACCATCTCTCTACATTCCACATCAAAAGATGTAGAAGAAGCTACTTCAGATTAGGACTCCAGTAGCTCCTGCAAGGAAGCGAAGACTCAGAGGGAGTCCACCCAACGAACAAACAAAGATAAGTATTTGAATTGTCATTTCTTAAATAATATTGTTCAATAATGTATATACTGATGTTCCTAGAATTAGGTTGTGTATTATGCATATTAGAATAATTGCATTAATGAATAGTATACTCCTAATATGCATGGGTAAGTGGCCTATGGCACTGTACAACATTCCATTTCTACTTATCTAGTATGAAACCTCTTTGCTGACATGTTGGGAGTTGTGCACACTCTTAACAATGTTCTGGTAGAGATTGGAAGGCATCTAGAAAGTTACGGAATATGGATAAATGTTGTATTGAAGCATTGGCTAAGATAATTGCATGACTGTATGGCATATTTCTTTATGTGTAAGAATTTGTTCTGAAAACTATGAGATGTTTTCTAATCATGCAATTTAACTTGTTGTGTAGGAAAGATCGTATACCATCTCCTACAAAAGAAGAATTACAACATTTGTTCTAGCAACAAAGATATCTATTGAAGATATTGAAGATATTGAAGTTCCCAGGATCTGGGATGAAGAAATGGAATGCCATGATCCGTCGATCATGAAGAATGATGTTTGGGATGTAATCCCAAGACATGAAGGGAAGTTTGCTATGACTTCCAAATGGAACTATCAGATCAAGCATGTTGCAGATGGCAGCATTGAGAAATATAAAAGTGATGAAATAGAAGATACACCAGATGGATTCAAGACAGCTTTCTTGAATAGTGTAGTTGAAGAAGAAGTGTATGTGGAGCAGCCACTTGGTTCTGAGACACATGATAGGAAATCATATATGTGCAGAACTTGGTATGGTGAAGATAGATTGATTGCCGACACGCAGCGGAAGCTTACTATCGAGTTCGAGATGAAGAACTTGGGGATGATGCACTATTTGGTTTTGGCATGGAGGTGTGGCAGAGTGCAGAAGGAATCTTCCTTGGACAAGGGAAGTATGCAGTAGAGATCCTGAAGAGGTTCAGGATGATGGATTGCAAGGCCATGACCACACCTATGGCATTGAATCTGAAGCTTCTTTGTGATGCTTCATCTGAGCCAGTTGATGTTTCTATGTATCGTCAGATTATTGGGTCCTTGATGTACCTGACGAACACGAGACCAGATATTTGCTTTGCTGTGAACACATTGAGCCAGTTCCTGACGGATCCGAGGAGTGTTCACCTGGTTGCTGTAAAGCATGTTCTGAGGTACCTGAAGGGTACAGTGGATTATGGGCTTAGGTATGAGGCGAATCAAAAGTTTAACCTGCAGGGTTATGTTGATTCAGATTGGGCTGGCAGTGCTGCAGATAGGAAGAGCACATCTGGGTGCTGCTTCAGTATGGGATCAGGTGTGATCTCTTGGTTTAGCAGGAAGCAGTCATGCGTAGCACTGAGTATAGCTGAGGCAGAGTATGTTACAGCCTGTTCAGCTAGTTGTGAGACAGTATGGCTACGGAAGCTACTGTCTGGGTTATTTGATCTCCCATTGGAGGCTACTGGTATCTTCTGTGATAACTAGAGTTGTGTGAAGCTGTCCGAGAACCCAGTGTTTCATGACAGGTCGAAACACATAGAGATAAAATATCACTATATTAGGGATATGGTGCAGAGAGGAGCTGTGAAGCTCCTATATGTTGCGACAGACGAGCAGATTACAGATGTGCTGACGAAGCCGCTAGCCAGAGTGAAGTTCGAGTACTTCAGAGAGAGGCTTGGCGTTCTTCAGATCGAGGACACTTCGAGGAAGAAGTGATGGACACATTTGCTGAATCCATTCCAAGCATGTTGGAAGGGGGATCCTTCACATGGCTGTGGATGTAAGCGCTGGATGATGAACATTAGGAGGATGTTCTGGTTTCTGCTTGGATATGATCAGTTGGATCATGTGTATGTATTTTTGTATGAACGCATCATGTTGGATGCTGATGGATACATTGTGTGGATCATGTATATTTGTATGATCAGGTAGATCATGTATGCTGATGGATACATTGTGTGGATCATGTATCTATGTATGTATCAGGTGGATACTTGGATGATCGTGGATGACGAGCTTCTCCAGATGACATGCAGCAGGATGTTGCAGTGATGATGATGAGTATCAGATGATACTTTGTGGCCGTGGATCAGGTTGTGCAGGAAAGCATGTAATTTGTGCCCTGGGAGATTTGCAGATGGTCTTTCGAGGTTTTTCCTATGGCATGTAATTCGGTGCCCTGGGACATCTGGCAAATGATCTTTCAAGGTTTTGCTTGGGAGGACATGTAATTTGTGCCCTGGGAGATCTGCAGATAGTCTTTCGAGGTTTTGCCTATGGCATGTAATTCGGTGCCCTGGGATATTTGGCAGATGCTCTTGCGAGGTTTTGTCCTATGGCATGTAATTTGCTCCTGGGAGATCTGGACAGGATGAAAAAGGCCTCAGATGCTTCAGCCAGGTTTTGCCATGACCACATGTAATGTGCTCCTGGGAGATCCGACAGGTAGAGCTGTGTGCTCGTAACAGCCTGGGATGCTTCAGCCAGGTTTTGTGGTGAGATCACATGTAATGTGCTCCTGGGAGATCCGACAGGTAGAGCCGCGTGCTCGTAACAGCCTGGGATGCTTCAGCCAGGTTTTGTGATGGGTCACATGTAATGTGCTCCTGGGAGATCCTACAGGTAGAGCTGTGTGCTCGTAATAGCCTGGGATGCTGCAGCCAGGTTTTGTGATGCACGTAATAAGTCCTGAGGATTCCACAGTATGGCCAGTGATGATGAAGACCTGCAGGTGGTGGGCCTACATCCAGTATGAAAAAGGACTGGCTCTGTAGAACTTCCTATGACGAGTAGATTCAGAGATTGATTGAGATAGCAGCAGCAGTGACGATGATGATGATGACTCGATGACGATTATCCAGTGACGATGATCCAGAGAAGATGACTTGTGCTAGAAGAACTGTGCTGAGAAATACCTTCCTAGTTAAGAGGGAGTGTTGATGTATATGTAACTTCGGAATGTATTTCACATATATGTATATTGTATTCCTATAGAGATGTTATTATTCCTCTATACGGAAGTGTCGTTATTTATATTGTAAGTGTCGTAACTTATACTTGATGGGTTATTAGACCACCTTGTTTGGGGTCGTCCTTGTATAAGTCATGTGGGTCAAAGGGTTATTAGACCACCCTATTGGGGGTCGGCCATGTGGGTCAAAGGGTTATTAGACCACCCTATTGGGGGTCGGCCCAGTCAGCATTATGTTATGTGGTTAAGTTCGAGCCTACATGAGTTAGGTAAAAAGGCAAGTCAAGTCAAGTATAAATAGAGTGCGGGAGGCACTCTATTTACTCACTCACTTCTCACACATGCACTCAAGGAGGAGTGGCGCACTTATGGAGGAGGAGGATCTGCTGCTAGGTTATGGCTATCTCTCATGGTTGGTTGTATCATTGCTCTATCTATCTCTGAGGAAGTTATTGGGGTTTTTCACCTTTATGGTTTTCCCCAAGTAAATCTTTGTGTCTCTTGTGTGCTTGCATTATTGTCTCCATGATTGATATGCTGTAGATATGCTGTACATGTTGTTCTCTCAGTTAAGATCCTAGATCAAATTGAAGTAAATTCAGAAAATTTAACACAACCCCACCAACTGAATCACCTTTTGTTCGAACATCATCTATAGCAGTTATCATCTTCTCTGCATATACAGGATCTGGGCACCTTACAATATTGCTTTATATCTGCAAAAGGTTTAAGGTTAAAATTTACAACAAAAATGAGGTCAAAATTAATCTAATTCCACAATTATTCCGGTGATGAAATTCAAAGATAATTTTAATTTAACAGCACAATCACATCCAAGATTAAGCTAAAATCTTCTCCTCAATATCCAAATCTTTAAGAACAATAATAACAAATATTCTAGGCCCTATAATTTGGTGAAATACATGAGAATTCATCAATTAATTGGCACAAATTGAAAATTAACAGGTTGAGACAATATCCTCCCCAAGAAACTGTTAAGATTCAATATGCTAAGATAGATAACATCAGTAATACATTCAATTTCACAACAATAGAATATACATGATCACTGAAAGAACAACAAGCACAACATAAACACAAGAGACACAGATTTATCCTGGGAAACCCTCATGGGGTAGAAAACCCAGCAAAGCTTCCTCAATATAGATGACCAACAAATACAAATATGTAATCCCCAAACATGAGCTCCTTCTCCTCCTTTGCAGATCTATCACTCTCCTATGTGAGTTTCACAAGTGAGTGTGTGTGTGTTAAATGAGGAACACACCTCCTCTATTTTTACACTACTTCGACTTGACTTTTACACTATCTAGGTCGGCCCCAACTTAACCACTCAACATAATGCTGACTGGGCCGACCCCACTAGGGGACTTAAACACCCCATACAACTGACTCTGGGCCGACCCCATTAGGGAAGTCTAATAACCCAAGTTACCACATTCCGATGGAGGAATAAACATCTCCGGATATACAATAAAGTCACGGCGGAGGAATGAAACATCTCCGGATAAAGTACAAATAGAATATGTGAAAATCCTCACAGCAGATCTAAGAGATGATGTATACCTCACAAGAGTAATTATGATTAATTAGAAAAATAGAAGAAGAGTGAACAATACAGTATAATGAGCAACAGAATAATATGGTACAGTAGAACTCAGATAGAAGCAATAATACTTCACACACACTAGTTAATTGATCACAATATGGACAAATAAATAGTACAATGGTAGAGAGGATTCGAATGCCCAAGGTGGCAATTCGAATTAGCCTCTCAGAGTGATCATAAGATCAATAGAGTGTCATCAGAGCACAACTAGGTGTCCTCATGATCATCGGAGCACAACTGGAAGTCTTCATCATCATCAGTGGAGTCATCAATTCTCAAGTAACTGTCAACCATCAGTCAAACTAACTTTGGTAGGTGTAACTGAGTGTAACTCAGTGTAACCAAGTGTAATTGAGTGTAACTGACTGTAACTAAGTGTAACTGAGTGAAAACTGGACTGGTAGGTGAAGAAGGGCGAGTTGCTCCCTAAAATCAAGTAAGAAGGGCGCATTAAGCAACTAGAGGGCTAAAACTGAATAGTGAGAAGCTCCTGGGGGCTGGCTAACTGAGGGCTAGGTGCTGGACTGATGACTGGGATGCATGCAAACCCTAGAATGCATGCAAACCTTAAAGGTGCATGCATGACTGAAAATGTAAATGATCAAAATACTGGTGGGACTAGGATGGAGTATAGGAATATCCTAACACCCCCCCTTAATCCATCCTGGGCCCTGGTAACTAAGACCAAAGGTCACCCAATACAATGAATAATAACAATCAATAAACCAAGGAAGTGGGAAAATTTCATGGGAAACATACCCCCCTCCTCAAAAAATAGGCTGTAAGGCACACATAAAAATAAATGCTCCAAACTCAAGCATGTGTGATGCTTGGTCATATGTCTGGAGGTATCTTCTTCTTGGGAAGAAGTGGATCATGCTCAAAAAGCATGTGATTGTACTTGCTCTTCAGATCGAATGTGATGAGAACAAATCCAACAGTATGAGAATGATCCTTGAACCTGTGATTCAAATCAGTTGAGGTAGGATCAAATCTGTGAAAGTGCATATAGTCTTTTGTCTTCTCCTTCGAACCACCATGGGTGAGATTATGCCAAAAATAACTATTACATGTTTGCTTGAAATCAAAATCAGATTTAAGACTTAAAAAACAGTTTCTTGAGATCTCCTTTGAACCAGCAGGGGTGAGATCAAAACTATCATATGCATGAGAAATTATCCCAAGTAGTAATTGCTTAGAATCCAAATTAGATCCAAGACTTGAATCATGGTTTCTTGAGATCTCCTTTGAACCATGAGAGGTGAGATCAAAACCAGTAATTGCATGAGAATTTATCCCAAGCGAATGGCAATGGCCATAATCTTCAATAACCTTCTGAAAGCATGAATTTATGATCATATAGTAGTATAAAAGAGGAGATAGCTGGAGAGGAGCGAATGCATTACCTTTAGTAGCTATTTTGACCTCTGAAATAATCATGTGATCATGATGCAAACCAACAGACTGGTGCAAGAGAGGATTTAGGACCTTCTGCAATATCTAGAGTGTGAGCTGGCACAGAAAGAGAAGAAAGTTTGAGCATGAGTGGAGAATCTGCAAGTTCTTTGTCAACAACTTAAATATGAGATGACACTGGTTCATGATCTGAGAGACCATCAAGAGGAGCGAATGCATCACTTTGCTTGCTTTCACTTTGCTTGCTTTCGAATGGGTTAGGACCAAGTCCTTCATTCTTTCTGCCAAAATTTTCATCCAGGTGAGCCCATATCTCTTTTGGAGTCCATAACTCCTTTGGAGTTTAAACACCATTACGGTATTTGAATTAGAATCTCTGGCGTGCAAACAAAGAAAACATTATTGCTTGAAAGTGCATGTTACTTTTATTTAACCAGTCAATCTTCTCTTCAGGGGATTCAAACTCTCTTTCAAAATAACAATAAAAAAGATCATGGATCTTCAAGTCTGCTATCATTCTTGGTTTCCATTCATCATAGTTGAGTGGATCAAGAGGAGTAATTCTCGATGAATGCATAGAAGTTGTAGAAGACCTGCAAAAACAATATAGAATAACTACAACTGCTACTGTTGCAAAAATGCAAAAACTGCTGCAACTGCTACACTCGAAATCTTGGTAATAACCTGCAAAAAACTCTCAAGAATGGAGACAAACAATACTCTCAACATGCTCTGATACCATGTGAAAATCCTCACAACAGATCTAAGAGATGATGTATACCTCACAAGAGTAATTATGATTAAGCAGGAAAATAGAAGAAGAGTGAACAATACAATATAATGAGCAACATAATAATATGGTACAATAGAACTCAGATAGAAGCAATAATACTTCACACACACTAGTTAATTAATCACAATATGGACAAATAAATAGTACAATGGTAGAGAGGATTTGAATGCCCAAGGTGGCAATTCGAATTAGCCTCTCAGAGTGATCATAAGATCAATAGAGTGTCATCGGGTCACAACTAGGTGTCGTCATGATCATCGGAGCACAACTGGAAGTCTTCATCATCATCAGTGGAGTCATCAATGCTCAAGTAACTGTCAACCATCAGTCAAACTAACTCTGGTAGGTGTAACTGAGTGTAACTAAGTGTAACTGACTGTAACTGAGTGTAAGTGAGTGTAACTGAGTGACAACTGGACTAGTAGGTGAAGAAGGGCGAGTTGCTCCCTAAAATCAAGGAAGAAGGGTGCATTAAGCAACTGGAGGGCTAAAAATGAATAGTGAGAAGCTCCTGGGGGCTGGCTAACTGAGGGATAGGTGCTGGACTGACGACTAGGATGCATGCAAACCCTAAAGGTGCATGCATGACTGGAAATGTAAATGATCAAAATACTGGTGGGACTGGGATGGAGTATAGAAATATCCTAACATGTGAAAATCCTCACAGCAGATCTAAGAGATGATGTATACCTCACAAGAGTAATTATGATTAAGCAGGAAAATAGAAGAAGAGTGAACAATACAGTATAATGAGCAACAAAATAATATGGTACAGTAGAACTCAAATAGAAGCAATAATACTTCACACACACTAATTAATTAATCACAGTATGGACAAATAAATAGTACAATGGTAGAGAGGATTCGAATGCTTAAGGTGGCTATTCGAATTAGCCTCTCAGAGTGATCATAAGATCAATAGAGTGTCATCGGAGCACAACTAGGTGTCCTCATGATCATTGGAGTGCAATTGGAAGTCTTCATCATCATCAGTGGAGTCATCAATGCTCAAGTAACTATCAACCATCAGTCAAACTAACTCTGGTAGGTGTAACTAAGTGTAACTGAGTGACAACTGGACTGGTAGGTGAAGAAGGGTGAGTTGCTCCCTAAAATCAAGGAAGAAGGGCGCATTAAGCAACTGGAGGGATAAAACTAAATAGTGAGAAGCTCCTGGGGGTTGGCTAACTGAGGGCTAGGTGCTGGACTGATGACTGGGATGCATGCAAACCCTAAAGGTGCATGCATGACTAAAAATGT
The DNA here is from genome assembly GCA_027924585.1 of Larix kaempferi. Lineage (NCBI taxonomy): Eukaryota > Viridiplantae > Streptophyta > Pinopsida > Pinales > Pinaceae > Larix > Larix kaempferi. The sequence goes on along the minus strand of BSBM01000804.1, from coordinate 9,107,101 downwards.
AAATGATCAAAATACTGGTGGGACTAGGATGGAGTATAGGAATATCCTAACAGAATATTCTTAGAAGTTACAATATTTCAACACTCCCCCTTAACGAGAAGGATATTCTAACAACATCTCCATGAGCAAGGAGTCATCAACTACATGATACATGATACATCTATAAATCATTGGAAGCTTTCTTCATCAGTAACTCAAATAGTTATTGGAACATCTTCAAGATCTTCAATACTGGAACATCAACATCTCCAGTACTGAGTCTTCATCTTCTGCAGCACTTGATCAGCCACAACATCAACATTTGGATCTTTTGATCAACAACATCATCTGGATCTCTTGATCAACAGCATCATCATCCGGATCTCTCGATCAACAACATCATCATCCAGATCTCTTGATCAACATCATCATCTGGATCTCTCGATCAACATCATCATCATCTAGATCTCTTGATCAACAACCTCATCATCTAGATCTCTCTATCAACAGTATCATCTGGATCTCTAGATCAACAACCTCATTGTCTGGATCTCTCTATCAACAGCATCATCTGGATCTCTAGATCAATAGCCTCATCGTCTAGATCTCTCTATCAACAACATCATCTGGATCTCTAGATCAACAACATCATAGCAACATACCCTGCAACACACATGATCCAATTACGGGATGATCAATCTCTCTCACTTTAGGACATAAGTCCAAGGATGATACAATCCTATCACGTACATTTTGAACCAAACATTCAGGGATGATGCAATCCTATCACGTACATTTTGAACCAAACTTTCAGGGATGATGCAATCCTATCAAGTACATTTTGAACCAAACGTTCAGGGATGATGCAATCCGATCAGGTACATTTTGAACCAAACGTCCAAGGATGATGCAATCCGATCACGTACATTTTGAACCAAACGTTCAGGGATGATGCAATCCCATCACGTACATTTTGAACCAAATGTTCAGGGATGATGCAATCCCATCACGTACATTTTGAACCAAATGTTCAGGGATGATGCAATCCCATCACGTACATTTTGAACCAAATGTTCAGGGATGATGCAATCCCATCACGTACATTTTGAACCAACTGTTCAGGGACGATGCAGTCCTATCATGTACATTTTGAACCAACTGTTCAGGGATGATGTAGTCCTATCACATACATTTTGAACCAACTATTTAGGGACGATGCAGTCCTACCACGTACATTTTGAACCAATAGTTCAGGGATGATGCAGTCCTATCACGTACACTTAGACAAATTCTAAGGACCACTTTTCAGAGACATATGTCTACGGATCAATTCAGGGACCGAAGTCCAGGGATGATACAATCCCTCTCGTCCACTAGGGACCACTTCTCGGAGACATATGTCTATGGATCAATTCAGGGACCGAAGTCTAGGGATGATACAATCCCTCTTGTCCACTAGGGACCACTTCTCAGAGACATTTGTTTACGGATCAATTCAGGGACCGCAGTTTAGGGATGATACAATCCCTCTAGTCCACTAGGGACCACTTCTCGGAGATACATGTCTATGTATCAATTCATGGACCGAATTCCGAGGATGATACAATCCCCTCGTCAACTTAGACCAAGTCTTAGGACCACTTATCAACCTTATCGTTGATATCATCGACCTCATCATCGGGATAGGTAACCTCATCATCGACCTCATCGTCGGAACAGGTAACCTCATCATCGATACATGTATCCTCATCATCGATACAAGTATACACATCATCAATACAAGTATCCTCATCATGGATACAAGTATCCACATCATCAATACATGTATCCTCATCATCAATACAAGTATCCTCATCATCGATACAAGTATCCTCATCATCGATACAAGTATCCATATCATCAATACATGTATCCTCCTCATCGGTACAAGTATCCACATCATCAATACAGTATCCTCATCATCGATACAGTATCCTCATCATCGATACAAGTTTCTACATCATCGATACATGTATCCATATCGATACCAGTATCCAAGTATCATCATCGACCATGTCACTCCCCCTTTCGAGGAGGGTCCTTCTGAACTACACCAAGCTTGTCTCGGAAATACTCAAACTTTACTCGAGACAAAGGTTTGGTCAATACATTAGCAACTTGTTCGTTAGTGCTCACATACTCGAGCTTTATAGCTCCTTTCTGCACCGTATCTCGTATATAGAAATATCAGATCTCTATGTGCTTTGACTTATCATGGAACACTGGATTCTCATTCATCTTGATACAACTCTGGTTGTCACACAAGATCACAGTGGGGTCCATCTCCAAGTCAAACAATCCTGATAACAATTTCCAAAGCCATAACGCTTCACAACTAGCAGAGCAAGCAACTATATATTTCGCTTCAGCTATGCTGAGAGCCACACTAGAATGCTTCCTGCTAAACCACGATATCATGGAAGATCCCAGACAATAACATCCGCCCGATGTGCTCTTCCTGTCTGATACACTTCCTGCCTAATCAACATTTGTGTAGCCATAAAATCTGAAGTCATGATCTCCAAGATAACATAGACCAAAGTCTATTGTACCCTTTAGGTACCTCATCACATGCTTTGCAGCTATCAGGTGAACACACCTAGGTTCCACTAGATATTGACTCAAGGTGTTCACAACAAAGCATATATATGGCCTGGTATTCGTCAGATACATCAATGAACCAATAATCTGTCTGTATAGAGTCACATCCAATAACTCTGATGAGTCATTAGCTAACTGCTTCAAGTTGGAATCCATGGGAGTGGTCATTCCAACATATCAAATCTTCTCAAGATTTCCACCGCATACTTTCTCTGGTTGAGAAATATTCCTTCTGGGCCTTGCCATACTACCAGACCTAGGAAGTAATGCATCAATCCGAGATCTTTCATCTCAAATTCTGTATCTAGCTTCTTCTTGCTTTCCATGATCCGTTTCTCATTCCCTATCAGAAAGAGATCATCCACATACAGTAATAGTATGATAAGTTCATCATCCATAACCTTAAGGTAAAGTTTAGGATCAACTTTACTTTTGGTACAACCCAAGCTTGTCAAGAAGCTATCAATTCTCCCTTTGTGACTGAACATCATTCACACTCTGCATTGAGTGATCTTCTGCATATCTATCCATGCCATCTCTCGTTAGATGGGTCTACTGATATGAGCCTCAAGATCATTCGAACTTTGTGGTGAGTTCCTTCTTGCATCCATCTAAGAGAAGAATGTCATCTGTCTATAGACAGCATCTTCAACCTTGTAGCAAAGGTTGAAATCCGCATCACCCATGGTGATCATTAAGCTCATCAAATGACTATCAATCCTGGGTATCTGTATAGAGCTTTCTTCAATTGAGTCCTGGGAGTTTTCTCGATTCGTACTTCTTCTTCAATTACACCATTAAGAGAATGGTCTTATCTAGCCACTTGGAGCAAACATCTCGTCATGATCCTCTTCCTTTTTCTAAGAGAATATTCTAGCCACGAGCCTTCTATAGTATGTTTGATTTGTAAGTCTTCTTGTTGAACATCCATCACTTGTTTGGTGTTCATCATTCTTCATGATCTTTCCTACAAATCAAAGTTAATTACATGATTAGTAATACTTCATAATCATCAAATCATGTTGACATTTCAATGATAACATATTATGCATACTGATATGATTCACATAGTCACGCAACTATCTTGACCAATACTTTAACACAACACTTTTCCATATTCTGTATGCATACAGTGGTTATCTAGATGCCTTCCATCTCTACCATAACATACTATCAAGAGCGTACACAACTCTCAGCATGTCAGCAAAGAGGTTTCATTCTAGACAAGCAACAATGAAATGTTTTTCCAACTTACCCATCATATGCATATTAGTAGTATACTGTTCAATTCTATATGAATTCTTACACTCTACATGATATATTCTAGGAATACAAATATGCATACAACTATTACAAGCAATATCATTGACTATTCAGTAATTCAAATAACAACTCAAATACTTATCATTTATGTTTGTGTGGTTGCCTCCCGCTTGATCTCTATTTTCCCTTTATGATAGCATCATGATTATATGTCTTTGAACTTCTATCCATCCTAGACCACTATGCATGCTCAAGTGTGCACTAGTGTCAGCCTCATGATCTCATACATAATCATACATTCATTAGTATAGTCTCAATACTATCAAAACATTATGATTCTAAATAATCTTAAGTATGTATGGTCATGATCATTTCATACACAGGTATACTTACCTAAGATCCTAACACAAAGTAGGATTCTAACTTGATATAGGAAAACATACCTGCATTATCATGCTTGGTTATGTCTTAACATACCCAAACAATATCTTCTTTCTTCTCTTCAATTATTTAGAGACCTTGTGCTAGAACCTGCATATATCATAAGTTAAGAATAGTAGAACAAAGTCATACATACCTCATACGTAAAGATTCTATGTGGTCAAAGACTATGGATGAGTCTTTGTCTTCATGTCATCATGGTCATAGAACATGATTTGTCTTTCTTGATGTACTTGTATCTTGTTAGCAGACAACATCATCCTCATACAACACCACGGGTGTATTAGTACAATCATAAGTGTCATAAACCTAATAAATGAATGTCTTCTATCACTCACATGCAATCATTATCAAACAATCATAATTGTACTAACCTCAATAACATGAGGACAAACATATTATGAACTTAATCATGAATCAGATTTCAAAACATACCTGTATCTTCTCAAGTCATACATGTCGAATAGTCTTCTCTATAAGGGTAAAATCCTAACAATCCAAGGTAGATCACTTGTAAACATATTATGTATGTTCATGGTGCTAGGATGATAGAATATCAGTGCCATTTAAACCTTCTTCATTGCTTCCCTATGAGTCTCCCAACTTTGCTAGGGTTTCTTCTTACTTGGAAACCCTAATCTTCAATCTCCTTCCTCCCACAACATTTTGAGGGAGGATTATGATGAATGGATTCAAAATCCATTATCAAAGTTTCCAATGTTGCATCAGGTGTCTCCAACATTGTATCAAGTCCTTCCATACCTAAAAGCTGAAGAACCCTAAGTGAGAGCTTCTTCCTCCTCTTCCTTGATTTCCTCCGTTGAGTCATTTCAGATGTGCCGTATTGTTTTTTGTGCATCTATGGAATTTTAGATCTGTAGGGTTTGAAACATCGGATTGTAGTATCCTGACCTGTCATATTTCCAACCCCATAGGTTTTAGCTTTAACGGATTCTCTAAGAGGGAGTTATGCCAAATGTCGCAACGTGACCTGTTTATGGGATGAAACAATATAGCGAACTTTTACGGAGTGCCATGTGTCACTGTTTCAACTTAGGCCTCTGAAAAGAGGACCTATGAAACTAAAATTCGTTCCCTTACTGACAATTTTTACAGAATTTCATTTGGATCTTCCTAGCCTGAGATATGACCTTTTTCCCTAGGTCACCCGTTTAGGACTGCATTCTGGAAGAGGCAGAAACTCTAACTTGTACGGATCATAAATCACAAAGTACAATGAATCTGATGCTAAGCTTTAGATACAAGGTACAGGGGGATGTTATATTTGTCCTGTAAAAGTTTCAGATCCTGAACCTTCATAGAAATGGAGTTATAGTGAAAGTTCCACGATGACTAGGTTTTGCTATACAAAACCCTAACTTTCAAATTGTCGCAAGTGAAACAAGTGTCGTAAGTGCCATACATTTCCTTCCTTCAAGCTGGCTCTGATCCCATGTTAAGATTCAATATGATAAGATAGATAACATCAGTAATACATTCAATTTCACAAAAATAACATATACAGGATCACTGAAAGAACAACAAGCACAACATAAACACAAGAGACACAGATTTATCCTGGGAAACCCTCATGGTGTAGAAAACCCAGAAAAGCTTCCTCAATATAGATGACCAGCAAATACAAATATGTAATCCCCAAACATAATCTCCTTCTCCTCCTTTTCATATCTATCACTCTCCTATGCGAGTCTCACAAGTCAGTGTGTGTGTTAAATGAGGAACACACCTCCTCTATTTATACACTACTCCAACTTGACTTTTACACTAACTAGGTCAGCCCCAACTTAACCACTCAACATAATGCTAACTGGGCCAACCCCACTAGGGGACTTAAACACCCCATACAACTGACTCTGGGCCGACCCCATTAGGGAAGTCTAATAACCCAAGTTACCACATTTCGACGGAGGAATAAACAACTCCGGATATACAATAAAGTCCCGATGGAGGAATGAAACATCTCCGGATAAAGTACAAATAGAATATTCTTAGAAGTTACAATATTTCAACATAAACTTCACTTTCAGATAGTAACACATAATTAACAAAGCCTAATTTCTCATTTTTAGTCACTAAGAGGCTAGTGATAAATTTCCCTGATGGAATTAAAATAAATTGATTTGCCACCCATTACAAGAGACATGAATGACATTGTAGCATATACCTGCAAAAAAACATAAAAGTTAATGTGAGAACCCCACAAAATTTCTCAACTTTAAACTGTCATAAATTTACATGCCAATAAAATTAGCAAGTGGCTTCAATCTGCAATGAAATAACTATTCAATGACACAACAAATGAACCAAACTTGACAACTTTAGAGATACTCTGCAAATTTTTGCCACAATGAAGAAACAAACTAATACTTTGCAATAGAAGCAGACCAAGTATCACTAGAGTTAATTCAGTCTAAATCCTAAAGAACTTTACAAGCTAAACAAAGATCAATTTTATCCTGTGATAATGTCTCAACAATATACCTTTTTATGTACTTTAGGTAACCATTTTCACTTTGTTTAATTCAATCAAATTTTAACACAAATATGCATAAAATCCATTTTGACTCACACTATATCTACCACAAGAAACCTAAGTGGTCTTATTTGAGGAACACAAATCCAAATATGAGTACATCTGTTACTTTGAGGTTGAGTCACCCAAAGAACAAATTCTATGAAGAGAAAAAAGTAAGCATGGAGATGCTTTTGAGACAAGGGCTATTCGTCAAATTCAACTTGGACAATGTTTTGAGGAATTGCATAATTACAATGGATCATAATGATTTTGATTGTCTCGAATAGAACTTAATCAACAAGCCTTGATCTAGGACCACATATCTTAAAGATGTAAAGAAAAATGGGCTTGGAAATTCAGTGCTGTGGAAGTTGATCCAGAATCATTGGATCCTTTGTACGACATGCTCTTGAGGTTGCTTCTAGTCTTCCAAACCTTCTTGGGATGCACAGTCCATCTCTATTACCCTGCCAAAACATGCATTTGACCTTTCAAATCAGGCATACCATTCTAATCTCTTATTTAAATACACAAAACGATATATGACACTTCAAGTAAAGATGCAACAAAATGTTTTTAGGTCAATAAGCCAATAGATGCACGTGCACAAAATACCAAGGTAGCTAATATAATAAAACTTTCAATTATACATAGAAGCAAAGAAATAGAATCCTACCATGACATGTCTAAGGCTGAATAGATGACTAGCTCAATAGACAATCATAAATACCAAGTTGAAAATGGGCAAAGAGAAATTCTGATTGCATGTATGCATGTAATAAAATAAAATCATAACATATGCATTCAACATAATATAATACTCTTATATTAAGAACATATTTCACAAGAATATCTGCATATGCTATAAAATAGATACTTTAGAGAAGCATATGCTTCTAATAATCAAATCCAACACAAATTACAACAATAGCTCCCTCTCAAAAGGATTGAAAATGATGAAGGACAATACACAAATAGTTCTGGTCACTAGAGAAACTTTACTTGATGAAATAAACATGTAATCACTGCAACATGCAATTCACAACCTCTAGCTGAAGAAACTTGTCTGTATTCCTCAACAATGCGCTCAAATGCTTCTTTGTGTTATTGAAACTTGTTGCTCCTTAGTTAAATTTACAATTGGTGGCACCACTAAAAATAAGGAAGGTGGAGCCATGGACATGGCTATAAATGATGCTGTAGGAGACGATCTTAAAGATTCTAAAGCAGGCACTTCTACTACTATTGGTTCAAATTTATCAGTTGGTCCAAATGAGAAAAATTCCCTCATTCCACTGCTTTTAGAGCCACTCAATAAAAGTGGATGTGTAGTGGTTATTAGTTATGAGAATGAATCAATAGTATGCTTAATAGTATCGACCTTTTTTTCAATGAAAACAACACCAAATAAGCCATGAATGTTATTTTGGAGAGCTTCTGCTTGGTCTCATCTAATGGATATATCAATCCTTCACTCTCAACCATTGGCTATGGACTCAAAAATGAGTTTAATCCATGACATAAAATAAATGGTATGTTATTTGTGTCCTCTATGCTTCTACATGCTAAAGAAATAGTAACTGGTACATCCATATGTCATGGTACCATCCAAAAAGGATCCTAATTCAACTTCAACCAGTTAGGCTGACATTTACGAGGAATAGACATAACATAGGACAAAGCATTAAAACTGAAATATAAATTTCAAAATCAAATTATTAATAGACACCTCATATACCAAAAACTAACAAAGTAAATAAAATTAATAAGATACAAATAGTAGTGTGATATTAGTAGACACTTTATCCCAATTACAGTAGATCAGAATTGTTTAGCCAACATCTATCTAACATAATAATAATAGTTATCCAACAATCAAAGCATACCCTTTGAATATCGTGACCAGCATCAGAAGCAAGCTGCCGGGGAACACTCACTTATACTTGAAATGGAGATGAGCTCTTTGGGAAAGGGAGTTGTGACACTGCCATTGATGACAATACAACTTGAGGAATTTTAGTTGGAAGTGTCATTACTTGTGATATTACAGTAAATGATGGCATTATTTGAGACAATGCACTTATAGCGTCCAACTGGGAACCTTATCCTAGCTCTTGTTCATCATCATCTGAAGTTGGATGAGTTGATGGTAAATTATGTATATTAGCTATGACTACCTTAGCTAATAGTTTGAAGGAATATTTGAAGCTAAAATTTCTAATGACTCAACATCTCTAGTCCCTATGCATCTATGGCACCAATCATTGCAACCATCTGTTGTACTTGGGAAATTTCAGAATCAACCACCAGGCCCCCAACATGATTCCCATTAGAAGATGCCCTTTCATTTATTACATCACTACTAGGTTGGAATTGTTGCACAAAATTCATCGATCTAAGAACTGGAGAAACATGTAGCATCCACTTCCTTGGTCTGTCATCTATGTTGGTATGATTGCCAATCACTTGTGTAATATCTCTCTTCTTTCCTACTCCCCCCATTGTAATATTAGAAGCTTGACTTGATACCCTTTCATCTTGAAAGAATTTGATTATATATTTTTTTAAAACTTTAAACAGATTTGTTAACAGAATATGTTACAAAATAACACATTCTCCCTCTTGAAAATCCATCTCTAAGATTAAAATAGGTACATGAAATAACTTTGACAAGAAAAGTGCTCACCTCACTCTGGCACTCTGAGTCCTCCACATCTCTACCCTTCCTCTTGCTAGTATTGGTAGTGTAACACCCCAAAATTTCACAAAATTTAAAATTTTTCAATATAACATTTAATGCATGTACTAGCTGTACGGAATTATAATTAATGCTTCTATGTCGTCATGCTGGAATAAATGTTTATAACTATCATACAGTGTAATGTTTGTCTTCTTGTTATGAAATGAAATTAAAGTCTACAATAAGATGCCATTGAATGTTTCCTTGTCTCAATTGTGTACTTAGATTACTTATATCGATGCTCAATCAATAATAAAGTTTATAAGTGCTAATATTGTTCTTCTTTTGATGATGAAAGGGGTCCTAAGGGTACCCCGAGGCTTACTTAGCATATATGCTAAAGCATTTGGACTTTCCCTTTCACAGATTTACAGGTAAGGGTGACACATCAGATCAAGTAATACAAATATATTTTAAAAAGTACTTTCAGTTAGCCCTCAAAGGTTATGTATATAAATTTCTAAGGTACTTATACAACGACTCGTCTATAGTTTGTATTTGTAACTATACAACGCATACAATTCCTTTGTTTATCATTTAAATGATGAAATAGAGTTTTATAGCAATGGTTTAGGACATTATGCGTTGCAATTATTTGAACAAGGATAAAGTGCTTTGATGATACCTAGGCTAAATGCATGGTACCCTATAATCCTATAACACGTGGACTATAAGTAAATTACATGCTTATCCAAATAGTTTGAACTATATTCAATTTCCAATGAATCCTTATTGTGTAAACTATATACTGTAAACTATATGAAAATCTCATAGCATAAAGACTATATGCAATCTTATAGCATAAAAACTATATGCAAACCCTATAACATACAAACTATATGCAAATCCTATAGCATACGAACTGTTTGCAAATCCTATAGCATACGAACTATATGCAAAACCTATGTAATTTCTCATAACATAAAACTATATGTAAATCCTATGTGTGTTATGTTTATGCCTTGGTTTCAATATAACATAATATGATCGATATCTAATTGAATTCGATATCCTAATGTAAACTATGACTTACATTGGAATATGTATATATGACAGGGTTGCAAACGAAGTTAACGTGCCAACGTATGATAAGACAGGGTATTAATATCGTAGTGGATATGTGCTGGAAGGAGTTCGTAATCCATCCTGGGCATTAAACACTCCCATCTACCACATTCGTGGGAGATCTTGGTGGCAGATCACGTGTCAATTGTTATGTGAAAGGTGGTAAGGTCAATATTGATTTTGTCAAGTTGTACCAATCCTCTCCATGGTGTCTTCTGAGTTGGAATGTATGATGGAAAGTGTATTAAAGTGTTTTTAATGCAATGGTCTCTGGGGATTGCAATGTATGATCTCCACCATTGGTCTAGAGATTCTCTCAACATTTGGGAAGTAACCCTAATATCCACTACGTTTCATCGTTGTTGTCTTCCTTTGGCATTCATTGTTTTGGAGAGTGGTTCTGGGGAAGAGGCCGACCGGCCTGCGTATGCTTAGATTTTGTTAGCAGGTTTTGAGTGCTCCTCCTATGATTCGAAACCTTGACTAGTGAGTGGTTACTGTTACAATTTGATACTCTTAAGAGACGAGCTCTGTGTGGAAGTTTACTGCATTGTTTTGATATCTAGATGTCTCAGGCAACTCACACTGGTTGTAATGGTATTCGTCTTCGAAGCTAGTTCAAGAATACTTCTTCCTCGTGTTCAATACCACGATTCACAGGGAAGGGTTGATAGTCTTCGGGGTTAAAGAGCCTAGTCACTTCGGTACATGTGCTAACTGTATTCATCAAATGAAGTGCGAGTGTCTTTGGATTTCGAACTAGTTGCAGATGCTATCCTTTTCGACCCTCGGTGATAATTTTCAAGGTAATGTGTTACCTGTAATTCTTGTATGGTGGCAATCGTCAGTATTTTTTTTTAGCTTTGGGATAAGATTTAACCTTCTTCGTTTTCATGGTAGGTTCTGTCATCTACAGGGTTCTAAACTCTAGTTAAGTGGGAACTACTGCGTGTAAGTGGTAAGTCTCAGTGGTTTCCCTTGTGGGTTCTCTTGGCAACTGTTTGTTGTGTTGAAAATGGTCGAAGCCTTTGGTTTTCTGGAGATGTGGTTACTGTTGCAATGCTTACATTCTACCAAGCTAACATAGGGAGGATGGAATCCTCAACCTAATCTTATAATGTATTCTACAGTTGACTATCTGTTTGAAATGTAATACTCGTTACCAGGGTTTTAACCCTCGACTTCTGGATAATGATGAAGGGTTTGGCCCTTGGTTTTACACCGTGTCTGGAAACAATGTTATGTGTTAATGGTTGTCTATGTTCGTCGATTTTGGTGATGGTCGAGAGCCAAGACTCAATGTTTTGTTTTGAAACTTAAAAACCCTAACCTATTCGGTTGAGGAGGTGGCTTTGGAAATTCTGAGAAGTTGAACTAAAACAATTTGTAACCTAGCTTTGTGTATTTATATGGTTTGTTGTAGTTAACAGTTACAATGGGAAAGTAATGCCACTGTTTAATGTTGATATTTTAATGTTTTTGTTTTCGAACCACTGTGTATTTAAGATGGCTGAAAGCCAAAGGTTTGAATGAAGTATTGTGTAGTCAAAACCTTGAACCTGTAGGTTTCGATGGTAGCTTTGATAGTCTAGGGATGTTAAACCTGCGAATTGATTCTTATTCTCATTTATTTATTTGGTTCGATTGAAACTATGGTTATTCTAGGGTTGCAAAGCCACTGTGTGAATAATGACACTAAAATATGTATCTTTGTTTTGTTTGTAGTCCAAGTAATGGAATCGTGTTTAAACTTTTACTTCTGTTTGGATGAGGGTGTTGAATCTTACTTGTGGTATTAATTTGAGAAGTTGATGTTTAAGCTATTAAGGGTTTGACTGTCGAAAGAGTTATGAAACTGTAATGATGCTTAAGGTTAGTTAATTCTATGTTTAGGGTTTTGAACCTGTGTCTGTTATGTACACAAAAGTCTTATAATAACTCTATCTTGGATGATTTATTTGGTTTAATAAATGTTGAAAAGAATACTTAATGTTGATATATAGAAATTATAACACTATACTGTTTTGAAAAGAATAAAAGAGAATATATAGCATATATCTTTTGTAAGGAAATAAATGAACAAAAAGGAAAACCCTAGGTTTGCACAGGAATGAAATATTTAATTCTGTTTCTATGTAAAGAAATAATATGGTGACTGTAATACGAAATGTTGTTTTAATTCATGAACCTAGACAAACATAATTTATATTACAACATATAATTGATGAGGAATATTAAGAAATAAAACAATGTTAGTCTATTAATTCATTTGACATTCTGTCTATCATTTATCTATTTTAATTCTCCCTCTCTGTACTAGAGTAATATATAGAAAATAGTATGGGAAAAATACAGTAGAGGCATTTTATCAATTCATACATTTATTCAACAATTTACCAGTTCCTAAATAACTCAGAAAATCACACTTTTATTTCTGCAAAATGTAAGCTAACAGTTTCAAACTAATGAGATACTAAATCAGTGATTACATAATAATTTAACTACTTAGGATTGAAATGACAAGTAGAACCTGTAATTGTAGATAGGGTGGACAAACACCCAAGGAGGCCCATTCCTCCCAACCTTCTCCAAAAGAAGCGGCCAATCTACTTGCTTCCTTTGGACCCCCAAGCCTGTTTACTGAACCACCAGGTAGATGAACTCTGTGTAGAAGCAAGGCACTCAGAAATTGTACAGGAAACAAACTATTAAGACTTGCTCCTCAGCTTTTAGGAATCTGCACTCAGCAGTATAACTCTGCACTCAGCAGTATAACAGGCAGACTTACACCATGATAAAAAACTAGCATATCCCCTCATCGAATCTCTTGGGTGCAAGCAACAAAACCCCTAGGTAAATTTCCTCGTTAGGAAAAGTGATGAACCTCAGTCCAAAATTCGATGGCTCTTAAAAATATTTCCTAGGTCTTTAGTGGTCAGTTCAATAAATGAGGCTCAAGCTCTAGTCCCATCTTTTAGGGCACTATGACCACAATTCAAGGGAGTTTTCCCATACCAACAGCTAGTTACTTGCCTCATGAAGCTGCCATTTGTCCACTGCCTTCTACCCCAGATTCCATTCCACCTAGTGGGTCAGTAAACACTCTTTCAACAGTCTCCTTAGGTGTTTGTCTCCTATTTAATTTATTTAATAATAAAATATTGTGCAAATTACAGTCATCCTTGGACACTTGTCCAATACAAAACTTTACAATAAAATTTAAGATAATGTTTCCAACATAAAATGTTTTTCAACAAAAAGGGGTATGTTATAGGTAGCCTCTTTTCCCGCCCTTCCTTCACTGTTACCTGAACCCCCAGACGAGGAAGTAATCATTGGATCTGGGCCATCCCAACATCACCACATTTATTTGTCCCACAAGAGGCCAAAATTCTACCAGCATCTAAGTTTTAGCATGCTTCTTGATCTGAAGCTTTAGCACTTGAATCTGTTGCATCTTTTGAACATGTTGCTACATTCGAATTTATGCTAAAGGGTGGATTCTGATGAGTTTGAAAAGAGCCAATATCTTTTGCTCGACTATTGACACCACTATTGGACCCAAGTTTACTCAAACCAATAGAGTTTGAATCAATTATTGGAGGTTCAATGGATGCATTTCCATTCATTCTTATTTTATCCAATCTATTATGTATCCATGTTGTTGGTATCCCACTAATTGAGCCTATGCTACCTTTGGTTGGGATTTCTAAAGGCTACCCTCTACCTCAGGTCTTCTCCCTGGAGATGAATCACCCTTGATTATGATCTCTAGAAGCCACCCTCCATCATAACTATCATCTATAATCCCACATTACCTCTCCTAGGACTGCACCATACTCCTCAAACCTCACTTAATGATTCTCTGCAGCTCTACAAAACCCTAACCAAATCCATCAATTAGGGTTTTTTTTGCAACTCTTCCACATCATCTTTCTTCATGGCTCCTCGAAACACTCAGTCCTTTAAAAATATAGATCCCAATTTTTAAAGTGTAGTTGAAGAGCTGGACAGTGTTCTCATTGAAGCCTTCATATTACAACATAGGGCATCCACTTCACATTTCAACTTGATTCTAGAATCTCCTTACCCAACTATAGTGGTCAGATGCATGACGATGTTCTAAATTCTTGGATATATACCTTTACAACATGATTCCAAGCATGCACAACTATGACCAAAGAACAACATGTCCTTCTTGCAAGCAATCATTTAGAGGGACTTTCTCAATCTTAATGGCAGTCTCACCAAATATTTTGTTGAGGTATATGTGAAGCTAAATAGAGAATATGCCACCAACAACACTCCTATTATCATTACTGCATGGCATGCCTTAAAAAGGATCTATTCATTGAGCTATTTATCTAACCTCATGTGAAAAAGGTTGCAATTACATTACGCTCCAGATAAACCTATACAAAAGTTTATTGAAGTGTTCACCAAGCTCTTCCTTTAGCTTCAAATCAAAGATATGAAATAATTACTTATGCTTAAATTTAATTCTAGTTTTCTTACTATTTTTTGAAGTAGCTATGTTTGAGATCACTAATCTAATCCAAGCATTTCTTCGCACCCTCACTGTCAAACAAAAAATCAACAAGATTCCTAGATTTCAACATCTCTATAATTTTAACCCTAACCCTAACACTAACACTAACACAAGCTCTTTGTTAAACCATAACCCTAACTACAATCCCAACACTTTCAATTCATCCAACTCTTTTTCGTTCCTAGCATGAACTTCATCTAGTTCCAATCCTCAGCCTAGTTCTTCCCAACTTCCATGATGGTGTTATTATAAGAAGACCTAAATAGCATCATGGCATCTAGTTTTGTAGTGCTAACTTCTACAGACCTCTAGTTCTGTAACAATAGTTTTTCTTCCACCCACACATCAACATGGCACTTCATGGCATCATACACTCATTGATCTGTCATATTATAATACCATTGCTATGTTCAATATGACATCTTATACTCACCATTCTTATTTTTCAAATTTAGAGATACACCTTTCCTTAGCATCAACATTTATAAGCAACAACATATTGCATCTACAGTCACAACATGACATTCCATATAGAAATTTTCATAAATAGGTAGGCATGGGCTCTACATTGGCAAACTCTTTGGTTGATACTCTATAGTTTTTGATATACTAGTCTTTATCTCTACAATCCATCACTACCTCATCAACGACCCCACGGGTCTTCTTAATCTCCCTTGGGGATCTCTCATTACACAACCTTCACAATCTCACACTTGGGATGATTTCTATGTTTTTTCATGTACTCAATTCCACATACTTTGATCCTTATTCTGTATATTTGGATAACATAATGGTTCAAAGATAGAACTTTCTTCTTGTTAGACATCCCCTTTTGCTTTGGCATGTAACACTACAACTCCAACCTTAGCTAGAACACCTCTATCTTCAAGCCCTATTATAGTTTACTGGTTTATTCTGATGTTTGGAGGAAAGTAGGGACACTTTCTAGCTAAATCGGGAGGAACTTATAAGAAACATGGACATCCCCCATCAACCCAACAGGAGAATCCAACCAACGCAACCAACTCAAAACCAGCCAACTAGCCAGCCTAGGGTTTGAGGAACATTCCTTCATTGAAAATGTAGACTGTTAGCCATCTCAACTAGTTAAGTGATCGAACCTAGAGTTTGAGGGACACTTCCCATTCGAGGGAAAAATCTTCTAGGGGAACATGTGTTATTTAATTATTTGTTGTGTGAGTTAATTAGTAGGGCATCTCTTTCTCACTTGCAGCTGAGGCATATGCATGTTATATTTTTTTTATCCATGTGATGGGCATCCCTAGATTAGGGTTTTGTCTTGCAGACTATGAGAGATTTTAAAAATGCCACTGGACTCATTAATAAATAGGAATGATGATCAATGTGGGGGAATCAACTATATCATTCATGGATATCAAGGAGGAAGATGAAGAAAGATTCAAATTAATGTTTCCTTATTCCGAAGTAGAGCTACATGAGGACATAAAATACTTGGGATTATTCATATAGACTAATTATTATACTAGAAGGGATTAGAGTTGGATGGTATCTGAAATGGAAAAAATAATGGCTTGTGAGTGTCGCAAGTGGCTCTTTAGGGGGAATATTAGTGCTAGTTAAAGCGATGTTGGAGACTATCCTGGTGTATTGTGTGTCACTAACCTTTAATCCAAAAGTTGTACTTGAGAAAGTAAGGAAACTATGCTTCAGATTTATTTGGGCCAGGGAAAGGGATAGGAATAAATTTCTATGGGTGGCATGAAAGAAGATAGATATAACAAAGGAGATGGGAGGTTGGGGCATCAAGGACATCCACTGTTTTGCTAGGGTACTTGTTGCGAAAGGTGTTTGGGGAATTATCACAAGTAGGGGATTATAGTTGAAAATTGTTAGACAAATATATATTAATCCTTTGTTGGTGATTGAATGGATCGATATTGAGAACAAGAGTTACCATAATGCACCAGTGATATGGAAATATGTGATTATTGCTTTTCCTCTCATAGGAAAGTGGTTGGTTTGGAAGGTGGGAGTGGGAATATGCTTAGATTGGGTGAAGACCCTTGGGATGGTTGCAATGGAAACCGAAAAATTCCTAGGTATATGGTGGATGAGATTAGGAAGAGGGGGTTTTATTTTTTAGCACAAGGTGTAGATCCTATTAAAAGTACTATTATGTGTCAAGAATGGTATGTTGTTGACAATATGAGAAATGATAGAGAGGAGAGAGCAAGATGGGAGAATCACTGCTTAGCTCTAAATCTTAGTCATGCAAGGATAAAAGAGGAGGAGGATGAGCTAATCTGGTCTTGGAATCATGTAGGTGGTGACTATTCACCTAAGCTATGGTACAAGGTGTTGAGGGAGGTGGAGGATCTAAAGAATATTTTGTGGTGGTTTAATGGAGTTTGCAAATTTAAATGCCTTTTAAAGGAAAATATTTTTATGTGGTTGGAAATTAAACATAAGGTCCCTACCTAGAACTACATGCAAAGGAGAATTTGGCGGGAACCTGGAAGATGCCCTTTGTGCATGGTGTGTGAGGAGGAGATAAACCGTTTGTTAATTCACCATTCTTATGTGAAGCAATTTGAAAGGAAATAAATGTTTGATTGGAAATATGTGTATGTGGGAAGGTAATTGTATATAATCAAATTTGACAAACTCGATTGATAATCCCATCAATAAGTTGGTAAAATATTTTACCTTAATCATTTCTCAAGGGGGGGGTTGGTTGGTGAGGAATGCAATTTTATTTGAGGAGAAGCACAAGTCACCCCAAATTTGTGTCATTTTAGGCCTATCCATACTTAGTCACTTTAAACAGGAGGGATCTATATTGAAACATTGAGTCAGCTCCAATGAGAATATAGATAAGATTAGAGCTTGGGAACACTTTAATGGAACTGCAAAAGGAACCCCTCAATTTGGAGGATAAGGTGGTATTTTTTACCTATTTGATATCCATTCAGTCAAATTCAAGCAAGAATAGGCAAGAGCTCAAATAATATAGTTGAATTGATTTCCTTGAAGTTGGTGTTGAGGATAGCTCTTTAAAAGGGTATACAAAAATTGGATATTACAGGTGACTCACTATTGGTTATTGAATGGATGAATAAGAACATGGCATTAGAAAAATTTAACCTCAGGCCTATTGATGAGGAATTTATGAAATTTGTTGACACATTTTCAAATATTTATTTTGTCCTCATTTACAGGGAGAAGAATTCACTTGCAGATCAGTTGTCAAAGGAGGGATTATAGGTGGGCCCAGGTAATTGGCACAGTTAGGAGCTACGTGGAGATACTCTTACTGAATTGGATCCTAGACCTTTCATTTAGTTTCTCAGGTTTTGATACAAACTTTTTGATTAATTATCTTAGATGTTTTATGATGCTCGGGTGGCATTTTTTGTTGTCTTGTTTGTATGATTTTGTAATTTTTGATAAATGGACCTATTTTGAGGATGACTATAGATGAGATTGATAGACCAGACCTATTCTGAATTATGTAAGCCTTTGTTAGGTAAGGGATAATTGTTGTCAGTAGTAGTAAATGAACCCTACTAGATGTTAGGGTAAGTTTTTTCTCCTTGATGAGGTAAATGATCATGTTGATGAAGTGGTAGCATTCTATAAGCTACAAGCGGGAATGTAAGGAAGGATGAGAAGTTGTTGTAGCATGTGATTTTGTTTATATGATATAATCTTGATTTTGTTTTCAAGGAAAATATAAATTGATTTGCATAGATTCTCATTTGTCTTGATCGTTTTCGATGGTGTAATATGGAGATTGGCCTATCCAATGAAGGCATTTAGTTTCCTACAAATTTAGTTAGAATATCCTTGAAGAAAGTGGAAAATTCAACCTCAATATCTACCCTAGTTTATAGGAATTCTCTTAATTAGTTGACTAGTCTATGAATTTTAGTTGCATTTTCTATTTTACACGGTTGTATGGTGAAAATTTGGTGTTTTTATTCCTATCTTATAACTAGAAAACATAGTATTTATACTTGCAATGCAATTCCTCTTGAAACTCTTGTTGGTCTATCTTTCTCAAGGTTATAATTCATGCATCTAAATATCTACAAGTAAACCAAAATAAAGGATATGGTGTTGCATTACAACCAAAATAGAGGATATAGTAAATATTTTGACTATACCTCTTTATTAACTTATGTTTGCTAATGAAACCTTACCGCCAAAGTGAGGATGCAAATTCTCTAGATATTCAATGATCCGGCTCTTATTCAAGGCTGAGAGTTAAGGCTGTTTAAAGAGTAATTGAACAAGAAGTTAGAGGGAATGCCAATGCATGAAATCTTAACTAGTGTTATCTCCCTTCAGGCTGCCATATATTGTCTACAAGACTAGGTGGAAAACATCTCAAGATTTTAAAGAACTTTAAAACTGGGAAATGAATAAAGCAGTAAAGTTTATTGACACAAGGACTTATGAAAAGGATGGTCATGCTGCTGCAAGGTGATATGGAGAGGGTGAAGTTTAGCATCAATCTCATAAAAAGGACCTTGGACAAAGATAGGATGATAAGGGCAGCCGCTCCTAAATGTTGTTAAGTTCTCTTTGAAGCAAGTGCAATCTGCTGGCCCTGGGTCATCAATGGGATAAAGAAGACCACTAATTGGCCCCAAAAAAAGAAGAAGTATTTATTCAGGTCCAAAAAAACCCGTGAAGAAGTAAAAGGAGGGATAAGGAGAGATTCTCTCCCTGATTCGTGGGGCGATATTGCTCTATTCATCATGAAGTATATCATTTACGATGGTAGGTATGCTATGCTGCATGTCTATCACTTCATATTTATGAACTTAATCAGGAATATATGGCAAAGACCTTCTCAGAAAATCAACATCCCTTGGTTCCTGTTGAAGTCCTTAGCTTATATGAGCATAACATATAAATATTGTAACCCAGATTCTCTGTCAAATCATTGCCTAATAAATCTCATTATCCATGATGTCTTGAGGTCGAGATATGCTCCATTGCAATGGGAAGAATTCCTCCACCTCTATGATGAATAAGTACAATCCTTTCATAAAGAGCCTAAGGACCCTTAATAAGACCCTACATCCACTTCCTCCCCCAGTAGGAAGAGGAGAAGGAAAATATGGATGAATTGACTATTTATCCCAGGAAGAAAAGGGCCTCTTCAAAGAAGAGAATTTAGCAAAAGAAAGAAGTATAAGAAGGACCACTTGGCAGAGACAAGGAGGTTGCTGATGCATTGATGCAACTCAACACTCCCGGCTCTACTCCTCCAAAGGTCAGTCCATATGCACCATCAAGCAAGAAAACCCAAGGAAAGACTCAGGAGAAGAGCATGGTAGGAAAGAAAGAAACATTGTCTCCCAAACCATTAGAAGAATAAGTTTCCCATGATTTCCATGATGAAGAAGCATAGGAGTTTCCTGACAATCCACCTTAGAGTCCTCCATGAAACCATCCTTGGGGAAACCACTCCATCTATGGATCACATCTTGTTGTTACAAGACAAAGAACAACATATTTTACAGTTGCAGAGGAAAAATAGCAAAAGGAAGAAGTCCTCACATGGAATAACAAGGCACAAGAATTAGAAGAAGCAGAGCCTAAATATTCTCAGATACCCCATGATCAGCAGGAGCATTAAATTTACCTCATGGAGTGAAAATTCCACTTATTTAAGTTGCAATACATGGATAAAAAGAAGCAGTTATAGGAGGATAATTGTAGTATGAACCAAGAGATCCATTCATGCAAGTCAGAATTAGAGAACAAGTCAAAGGAAATAACAAAATTAAAGGAAGTTGCAACAAAATATTTTAGATTTACCAGGAATTGGTAAGATGTGGACCCCCCTCTAGACTATACTCAATATTCTAAAAAAAAATAGTTTAATTTTTACTTAAAAATATTAAGGATTAACTGAGTAGATAGAGACCTGAAAGAATTTCATTGACACCTACCAAGGATTATATGAAGTTGGGAAAGACCAATTAAGTGGATTTTACATGCACAACTAAATCTTACCATATCCTTACAGGTGGTCCCCAAATATTTGTGTGGGGGATGTGCAACTCAAAGCCCTATGTTCCTGGGTTCTTAATGAGAACAAAAGAGCTTCTAATATGGATAAGTACCAAGAAATAGAGGAAAGAACACCACTCTGGGTAAGAGCGGAAGCAATAAACCCTGAGGAGGTCATCAAAACCCACACGCTACTGAGAAGGGACCCTGATATTATTCCTGTCCTCCTTAAGGAAAAGAAAACCAAAGCAATAGAAATTTTAAAGAATTTATTAGAGAGGATGTATACATAGTAATCAATGAGATCACTGCTAGATAGAAGGATATTCCACTAGTATTGAGTCCTGCAGAAATCCACCTCTCCTTCCCTTCAAACATAAGAAGAGCACAATTTAGATCAACCCTTTATCTATCCTCCCTGTATAAAATGGGATTGTAATGGATTGGAATTAGGTTCAGTCCTCCTCTTCTCCTTCCCGATGCATATCAGGAGTGGACAGAGCAATTGTTACACCTAAATCTCATCATCATGAATCCCTTGTTAACTCAGTGCCTTAATCCCTGGAGTTCCCATGATCAAGCAAGTCATGTTAGAGCAAGTTGATGCCCTTTGTCCACATTTCCAGTTGGGCCGACGCACATTATCCTTGAGAAAGAATCCCCCAACTAGGGCCGACGCAGAACGTATTCTTCCAACCTGCGCCGACAGTGCAAAGTATCTCTGTACAACCTGCGTTTCCCTTCCCTGACGCTGGTTGTCTTCATGTAACTTGCGCCAGAGTTGGTTAATTGGGATAAAGGTATCTTTCGAGCGACTTCTAGAAGTTGGATGAGGTGGATCCATGTCCCTAACTCCTAGGTGAGTTGTCCTACAGTTCCCTAACCTCAAGGGAGGATCCCTTATCTCTCTCCCCATGATCCTCAACCTACTCTATCCACTTGATCCTATAAATTAAAGGTCCCTCTCCATTCCAAAGGGGGGAAGTCTATAGCACTTACATGCTGGTGAAATTAGCTTAGGATATCCCTATCCATCTATTGGGAGACTCTAACTTCCTTTGGAGGCATTGGCTTGGCTTTTTGGAGGAGGATTTCAACATTAAGGCTTGGGTTGTGATCATCTCTCTACTTTGTATTTCCCTCTTTTATACAATAATATAAACTCTTTCTACAAATATTATTGTGTTGATAATGTTTTGTAGTTTACTTCCTTAACTGTTTACTTAGATTAGTTATTGTTTAGACATATTTTACTGCTTGTATTGTTTCCATATGTCTTGACATGTCTTACAGTTAAAGATCTGACGATCGCGGGACTTGGAGCAACAACGAGGAAGAAGATTTGCAATCTAAAGGTAAGATGTCTAAATACTTGATCTCTAACTAGATGTAGGAAAGTAGCTTTGGATTCTGTCCTTATTTGTTCTAGATTCACATTGAACTAGGGAGATCTGGCTCGTGTCCGCTCGAGTAGATTGTCCAATAAAAAATCTGGCGACCATACTGGGGATCACAGCTCCCGGAATCAGCAAAAGAAGAACGGCTCCAAATGGCACTTTTCACCTCTCCAACTTGGTAAAAAAAAATAGTAATTCTTTTTACTATTTACCCCTATTTATATTGTAAAAGAGCATATTCCCTTTTTAATTTATTCTAATGTGGTTTATTTTGCTATAGTTGGATTCATTTATACCCGGTTAATCATTTTTGACCTAGTTTCGAAGCTTGCAGGTGAAGTTAAGTACCACTTTGATCTTGATTTTTGTGGTTGTGGTCTTTTCGTGCATATTCTCAGGTATGAACGACTCATAGAGCGTCTTTTGTCATTATTTCGCTCATTAAATTCAATTATTAATGACGTCGGGATAACACTTTGTTCTTTCTCGTGCTCGTAAAACAATGAGAATAAGTTACCGAGTTATAGTTTATCACTTTTTCGGGCTCGTTAAACTCCCATGAAAAAGGAACCCCCCCAAAGTCTTTTCTTTAAAGCTCTTTTTAGGCTCTCTAAATACGAAAAGATAGCCAAGCGAACTTGATGCGTTCATGCTTGTTAAAGTATTTGAATGATCGTCTTCCTGGTGATAGTTTACCCCTTTTTCGGACTAGGGGGAACTACTTACGAAAAAGGAATACTCCAGCCAATCATGACTAGAAGAGTCCTCTCTCGCGTTGTTTTACCCTTTTTGGGCGAAGAGGCTAACTTTACAAAAAGGACCTTTGGAGTCTTCTTTAGTTCTTTTAGACTCTCTAAACATGAAATGACGTCGATTTTACCTTCTATGGACTTGTTAAAATCTGACATTGAAGGGCCCATCAAGGGACGAACCCCTCCTTTCTCAGGTTCATAAAAAAATTGGGATTGGACTCATCTATGAGATGAGCTATACCGAGCATCTGGTTACCCTCCTCAAGCTCGTTGAAAAACACATGAGGCACTCATAAATCATGATGGGGAAAAAGGAAAGGTTTTGTGTTACACTTTATTTATGAGAACTGCATCGTCACTCTTGAACATGGCACTCAATTGCATTTTCATACAACACTTGGGTCATCCGTTTGTCTTCGAGTCATACTAATTCCATGAGTCATGTAACTCCTTTGGGTCATCCAAAGAATTTCTCCATTATCAGTTACATTAGGGGTTAGTACTGTTCTCGTCATGTCAATACTGCCAAGTCATGCCATGCTCATGTTCAAGAGATGTCCATTGCTCATCATCTGCAGTCAGTACACCTTCTACCATGTCGGTTTACCTTGATTCAGTATTGCACATTACTCTACCGCCCGATCTACTCCAAACATCTGTTATCAAGTTTCATGTCGATTGATGGGGGATACATCATGGCCCTCCTTCGACGGATTCATCCTTGTCGACTTCAACACATCATTCGAGGATTGAATCTAGAAACCAATCGGGTACCTTGGGCATGCATGCCACAATGGCAGGTTACCTTGCTTTCAAAACGAGTTTACATCATTGACTCTTGATTGAGAGATTTCCTCGAGCGTTCAAACT
Organism: Larix kaempferi; assembly: GCA_027924585.1. Classification (NCBI taxonomy): domain Eukaryota; kingdom Viridiplantae; phylum Streptophyta; class Pinopsida; order Pinales; family Pinaceae; genus Larix; species Larix kaempferi. The sequence continues at coordinate 9,082,860 of BSBM01000804.1, read as the reverse complement.
CAACTCATTTATTCATTCTCGGTGATATGTACTATGATACCTTGGGAATCATTGACATTAATGGTGATTTCCCTCGCTCTTTCTAATGGTATACACCAATGACCGGTAATCAAGTGGTTTCCACCATGTTCGACTCCAAAACATTGTAATCACATGGTTAGATTCGTATCATTGCAGGTTCGGGTTGAATACCCTAGGGAAGTCATATTCTACCCAGGTTGTGATGGAGATTGTTTGAGTCATATTACATGGATCCACTTTGTATTGTTCATGGCTATGTTATCATCTCATCATGTATCTATGATTGTGTCTAGTATCCATGATTGTGTTCATCCGGTCTTTACTACCATGGATCTGCAATGTATTGGTCGACATCCATGTTATGTGTCATGTGAGACTTGTATCTTAGAGTCAGTTGTACTGCAGCAGCATCCTCCGACCAACAAGTCATTTCCATTTATCTTTCAAAGCACTTAACCTATCTTGTTTTTCCAGCTTCATGCTTTGGGGGGAATTCTGTTACACCTAAATATCATCATCATGAATCCCTTGTTAACTCAGTGCTTTAATCCCCGAAGTTCCCATGATCAAGCAAGTCATGTTAGAGAAAGTTGATGCCCTTTGTCCACATTTCTAGTTGGGCCGATGCACATTGTCCTTGAGCAAGAAGCTCCCAACTAGGGCCGACACATAATGTATTCTGCTAGCCTGCGCTGACGGCGCAGAGTATCTTTGTACAACCTGCGTTTCCCTTCACTGACACTGGTTGTCTTCATGCAACTCGCACCGGAGTTGGTTAATTGGGATAAAGGTAACTTTCAAGTGACTTCTAGAAGTTGGATGAGGTGGATCCCTATCCCTAACTCCTAGGTGGGCTGTCCTATGGTTCCATAACCTCAAGGGAGGATCCCTTAGTCCTCTCCCCATGATCCTCAACCTACTCTATCCACTTGATCCTATAAATTCAAGGTCCCTCTCCATTCCAAAGGGGGGAAGTCTAAAACACTTACATGCTGGTGAAACTAGCTTAGGAGATACCTATCCATCTATTGGGAGACTCTCACTTCCTTTGTAGGCATTGGCTTGGCTTGTTGGAGGAGGATTGCAGATTTAAGGCTTGGGTTGTGATCATCTCTCTACTTTGTATTTCCCTCTTTTATACAGTAATATAAACTCTTTCCACAAATGTTATTGTGTTGATAATGTTTTGTAGTTTACTTAGATCAGTTATTGTTTAGACATATTTTACTGCTTGTATTGTTTCCATATGTCTTGACAGGTCTTGCAGCTGAAGATCTGACGACCGCAAGACTTGGAGCAACAACGAGGAAGAAGATATGCAATCTGAAGGTAAGATGTCTAAATACTCGATCTCTAACTAGATCTAGGAAAGTAGATTTTTATTTTGTCCTTATTTGTTCTAGATTCACATTGAACTAGGGAGATTTGGCTTGCGTCCGCTCGAGTAGATTGTCCAATAAAAGCAGTTAGAGAAGGCCAATTCCACCATGATGGAGAAGGTGGTTGTACTAGGGAAAATGAGAAGAGGGGTAAGGAGGGACATTCACCAAAATATGTCAAAATTCCCGCTACAACAGGACCTACAAAGACGTATAAAAGTATAAAATTCATCCCAACACCAAGTCAAAGGTTCATAGAATGACTCTGTTATTCTATGTTCTGATGATAACAAACCAAATGGATTTCATAATGGACAAGCATTCTATATTAATCACATAATGTTGGGCCTACCTTCTTTTGGGACTTTTTAGTGTGGCATAGAACGTTTCCAATGAAGAGGAAACCAAGTTTTCTTCTCGAGCAACATCCAAGAGTGTTTCAACCATGCCATTTTTTTGTTGCAAACTTTCATGCATGGGTGTACACCTTTGAATACACAACATGATCATCATAAGTGATAGCCAACACACAAATAACATCATAAATGTTTTGAATATTTTTAACAACACAATGATTTTTTGGGTTCTTTTGTTAACCACAATTTCTCATGGGTTGCTAAGAAATTGCAAAATGGACGATACTCTACTCTTTCACTTCTCAGCCATTCCAAAGCATTTATGACCTGGTGTTCAAATTCATTATCACCATAGCTTTACCTAGTGTTAATTTATTTAAGAAAATCCAATTGAAAATGGAGGAGAGCATGGCCATTATTTCATGCTTGAATTTTTTCAATGGCACACAAGGAGTATGTGATAGCCAAAATCAGATCAAGAAATCCTTCCATGCCAAGGTAAAGGATAGTGCCACATGAACTAGATAAATTAAAGGATTGAATTTCTATTTATTATTGCATAAATATCAAATAAGCCCACTGAAACTTAACTCACAAAATTTACCTTCTGAATTTGCCAACAATTGCCAAGAAGAGTACATATTCAAAGGGGAATTGTCATAATCCTCCTAACACTTGTTTCACTTGACTCTCCTACTTATTTAATTAAAAAATTCTCTTTTATGAAAGATGAGATGACATATAAACAACAAGATTTTATCAACAAAAAATATAGAAGTGAGCACTACTAAGCTCTGACTCCAATGCCAGACTCCAATGCCACCATGATGGCGAAGGTGGTTGTACCAGGGAAAATGTGAAGAGGGGTAAAGAGGGCCAGTTGCCGAAAGAAGTTAAAATTCCTGCTACAACAGGACTTCTAGAGACATATAAAAGTGTAGACTTCATCTCAACACGAAGTCAGAGGTTCATAGAATGACTTTGCTATTCCTTGTTTGGATGAGAAAAAGCCAAATGGATTTCATAATGGACAAGCCTACTATACGAATCACATAAAATTAGGCCTACCTTCTGTTGGACCTTTTTATTGTGGCATAGAACATTTCCAATGAAGAGGAAACCAAGTTTTCTTCTCGAGCAACATCTAAGAGTGTTTCAGCCATGCCATTTTTTGGTTGCAAACTTTCATGCATGGGTGTACACCTTTGAAGCCACAACATGATCATCATAAGTGATAACCAACACACAAATAAAATCATAAATGTTTTGAATATTTCTAACAACACAATGTTTTTTTGGGTTCTATTGTTAACCACAATTTCTTATGGGTTTCTAAGCAATTGCAAAATGGATGACACTCTACTCTTTCACTTCTTTGCCATTCCAAAGCATTTTTGACCTTGTGTTCAACTTCATTATCACTGTAGTTTACGCAATGGTAATTGATTTAATAAATTCCACTTGAAAATGGAGGAGAGGGTGGTCATTATTTCATGCTTGAACTTTTTCAATGGCTCACAAGGAGTATGTGATAGCCAAAACCATATCAAGAACTCCTTCCATGCCAAGGTAAAGGATAGTGCCATACAAACTGGACAAATTCAAGGATTGAATTTCTATTTCTTATTGCGTAAATAACAAATAATCTCACCAAAACTTAAATCACAAAATTTACCTTCTTAAATTTTCCAACGATTGCCAAGAAGAGTACATGTTCAAAGGGGAATTGTCATAATCCTCCTAACACTTGTTTCACTAGATTCTCCTACTTATTTAATTCAAAATTTCTCTTTGATGAAAGATGAGATGACATATAATAAATAGGATGTTATCAACAAAAAACATAGAAGTGAGCACTGGTAATCTCCGACTCCAATGCCATCATGATGGAGAAGGTGGTTGTACCGGGGCAAACTGGAAGATGGGTAAAGAGGAAAAGTCACTAAAAGAAGTCAAAATTCCTGCTACAATAGGACCTCCAAATATGTATAAAAGTATAGACTTCAGCTCAACACCAAGTTATAGGTTCATAGAATGACTCTACTATTCTCTGTTCTGATGAGAACAAGCCAAATGGCTTTCATAATGGACAAGCCTGCTATGCAAATCACATAAGGTTGGGCCTAACTTCTATTGGTCCAATTAACTAGATTTGGGGGGCTTATTAGTATCATGCAACACAAAAAAATGGCTTAATACATGACATGAAATAGTTATGGTAATGTATTGAAAAGGCTCGGAGCAATAATTAAATGTTCACCACTAGATCCTCACTGCATTGGGCACTAATAGATTATGCAATATGTACAATTTAAAGTTCAATAGTGTTAACCTGCTCAAGGATATATGGAGTGATCACAAACCAAACAAACCTATATAATGGAAAGAATTATCAAGAGAATTAATAAGAACATGCATCATAAATCTCTGGCATTAACCTAATGCACAATGGAAAGATCCCAACTCACTAACCACGAACATTTCAATGAAATTGTAAAATTCTGAAGTGACATCAATTCTTCTACAACGTGTACTAAAAATAGATCAGAAAAGCTATGCATTTGACTCATTATTCATATGGGTAGATCCCACCTACCAACTATAAAATCTTCACAAAACTTGCAAAATTGTAAATTGACAACAATTAATATTTTCTCCACTCCAAAAATGTACTAAAAATGGTTCACAAAACCTAGGAATTCTCAACACTTGTATGGGTAAAGATCCAATCTACCAACTAAGAAATATTCATGGAATTGACATCAATCAATTAATCTTTTCTCCACCTCTAGATACAAAAATTTATGCATACCTTTCAACTGTAACTTTGGTAAACTATGATTTCTCGTGCCCAATAGGTACCTCCAATATAATTGAATACCCACCCTTATCAAATTGTTCCTTGGGTGCCCTAATATGGCATAAAAATGGCTTCACCAGCCCTAATGCTAGCTTTAGGCTCACTCTTTTGCTCCATATATCAAGATAAAACCTAACAAAATCACCCCGCATACATAAAACTACAACATTTCTTACCTCAAACTTGATCACGTTGAGCCTGCCATTACTATGAATGCCATACAAACCCATCCATTTGATGGTGTTATCTAAAATTATCTACCACTACAATGGAATTATGAGTCCATATGATGAATACAATGATAGTTTTTAGAATGTCGACTTACCTTGTTCAAGTTAGAGTGAGCTGAAAAAGATCAGAATTCTGCAGAGTGCCCCCCTACATCTTCTGAAACTTAGAGTCTCTATTTTCAATTCAAGTCCTAGAAAGGAACACAACACAGAGAAATATTTGGCGCCAAATATCAATTTCACGGGGGCACTAATTGGACTGGTTCAGACCGGTAATCTAACTCATTAATTCAAACTCATGACCTGCTCGGTCATTCATGAACTTGGGTAATATTGGATCCCGCTAGTAGTGTAATAGTGCCGTAGGAACATGGGTAATGGATCAAACTAGTAGTATAATAGTGTCGTAGGGTTTTACTTAGGGTATACTTAATATATGTTAATTTATTATTATATATTATTTTTTGTGTTATATAATATAAATTTATATTTTATATTGTTGTTTTATATAATATATATTATATGTTTTCTTTTTAATATTATAGGATTTGTATGTAATATTAATTATATATATTGTTAATGGTGTATGTAATATAAGAATTAAATTTTTAAACTTATACTTAATATTGAATAAAATTATTATTATATATTATATGTTTTAGATATATATTTTAATGATCAGTAATAGATGGCTACAAAATTGTCAGGGGTCGATGGTAGCATGGTCATGAACATGTTCTTGTTAGACACAAATTTATGGATTATATGCTAGGATTGACTAGTTGTGAGTTGAGTCCATGATTAATATGAGTGTACATGCATATCATGACGACAATGTTTCAAAATTTGGTGTCTTGCTAGGACGTCATAATCACCAGATATTGGTGAACGTAGCATGGTTATGATTGAGTTCATGTGAATTAAGTCTATAATTTTGAGTGCACATGATGATGAAAATATTACTCTTACAGAAGGGGCTTGAGGCCAGTGAACACATCCACAAACAATATTAATTTGGAGCTGTAGGGACCTCATTGGATGTCTTGAAAGAAGAAATTTTTGTCGAGTGAATTAAGGGGTCTCTCATGAATCCATCTACAATGTTACAATTTACTAAATTTTAACACTGAAGATGGATTCTATGGATTCAAATACCCTATAGTGGTCTCTGAATACATCTACAGTGTTACAATTTACTAAATTTTAACACTGAAGATGGATTCTATGGATTCAAATACCCTATAGTGGTCTCTGAATACATCTACAGTGTGGGTCTCTAAATCCTTTTGCAATGTGAAAATTGCAATTTTCCATTGCAGTGATACAATTAATGTCAGCTAGGTCTCTAAATTCATCTACAATGTTAAAATTTACTAAATGTTAACATTGCATATGGATTTAGACACCCCTTTAAAGTCGGTCTCTAAATCCATCTACGATGTTAAAATTTATTAAAATGTACAAATTCATTTTCAAAATTGTAATTTTCCATTGTCGGGGTGACACAACTAAAAATGACTAACATAAACGACTAATTGATATTCTTAGTCCTTGTTAGTTAGTCACATTTGTATTGCTATGACTAAATTAGTCATTTACATTAGTCATTTTTATTTTAGTCACTTGTTATCTAGTCATATATTTTTATCCCGTGACTAAATTAGTCGTTTATAGTCGGTTCACTTAAAATTGCTCAATTTTGGTCGTTTATCCCTTGAAAAAACTGTGGTGACTAACATTTTTAGTCACCTAGTCACTTAGCTCTCATTTTTTACTAGTGATTGGGATTACCTTTAGACGTCCCCTTGGGGTGTAAGACAAAAAACATTGATTAAATGCATATCTTAATTTTCAATGGGATTGATGTTAATGCATTTCTCAATTTTAACTTTTGTTATATAAATTGTTTGCGGTTGAACATTTACTATTGAAAAAAAATATCATGCTTATGTAATAATTTTTTGGTATAATGTTGGAGAAAACCAATTGCATTGTTCTTACTAATATCATCGATGTAATGTTCAATATTTTTGAAATTAGGATTCTAATGATGAGAGTCCTGTCTATCATATTCCATTGCACCCCACTACAATGTAAAATCAAGATAAGGCTACAAAAAGAGCGCAACTCAGAGAGCAAGAATTCCAAGCATGGTTGAATCAACCACCTATTCAATTCACACTACGTCCAGACTCACCAATTAGGAATACCTACAATAATAATAGTTCTTCAGATGTTGGTAATGGAGGTAATGAAATAGAGGTTGGTATAGATGTGTTATTACGACATATGAGTTCCATGGATGCAATGTTGTTAGATACATTCCAAGACAATGAGCTAGGGGATGATGCTCATACCACTAATACCTTCTTCCAAAGCCTTAAATCGGCTTCCACCACCCCTCTCTTTGGACCTGGACAGTCAAATTCTATCTAGATGGGGACAACAATGTTATTATAGAATTTTAAAGTAATGTATGGCATGTCAGACACGTGTTTCTCGACACTTTTAAGGTAACTGACCATCGAATCCCTTATATTTTGAGGAATCTTGTCACACAAACAACATTGAAAATGGTTGATTTTATGAACATTAGATTTGTCATTGCACATTTATATTGCTCACCAACTGTAGGTTATTCAAAGATAAGGTAATTACGAGTGATAATGTCTTGCTTGGCAGCTGTGAAGAGGAAAAGAAAATGTTGGGTGTTGAGTACATATCATATCATGCATGTTCGAATGATGTATTCTAGATAGAGGAAATATGCAGACAAAGAGATATTTCCAAAATGTGTGCATGAAAATTACCATAACTCAAGAAACAAGGATAAAGCACATGTTCCTCCTCATAATATATTGAGGCACATGCCTATAATCCCAAGGATTCAAAGGCTCTTTCGTTGCAAAGGATTAGCTATGTTGTAGGGATGGCATGCCTCACAATGAGTGATGAAGGAGTTATACGAATCCCAATAGATTCAATAACCATGAAGCATATAGAGGATACATGGCCCAATAAATTCAAGGATGAAGTACATAACCTTCGATTGAGCATATCCATGGATGGCATCAACCCATATTCCCTCCAAAACACCAACTATTCTGTTTGGCATGTAGTAGTGATTAATAATAATATCCCCCCATGGTTGTCCATGAAGAATGAACATCTCATGCTGGCTCTTATAGTACCTTTAGAAGACAAGTGAAGAATATGGATGTTTAGCTACAACCATTGATCGATGATTTGAAGGAATTATGGCAAGGGATACAAGTATATGATGTATCAAGGCCCATTCCAACAGAGATGAGTTTTACATTGTATGGCATATGTGCATACACCACAGATGATTATCCGAGATTAGGAGTTTTATCTAGTAAATATGTTGTTTGTTTTGTTTATATTCATAGCAATATTTTTTTGCATTTTACATTTGGTGCGACTCTATTGAATTTCAACACTAATGTGCTATGTATATCTTAATATCGTAGGTCTTGTAACAAAAGGGTGTCATGGGTGTAAATGTTGTGGACCTTCTATGATGGTTAGCTGGTCTGGCCACCTACAAAATCCAGTGTACAACTGCTCGAGAGTATTCCTCCCAGAAGACCACCCTTATAGAAGAGTAACATATGCTTTCAATGGTAAACCAAAGAGAACCTGAAGGCCTAAAATAGTGACACCGACTGACTGGATGAGGGCATACAATGGAGTGAAGGAGAAGGAAATTGCAGAAATGTTCGATTCAAATGGGGAACCTATGTTTGATGATCCTGAATTCTTCAACACCTATGTTGAGAAAATGCCTGTCGGGATGAAAAGGAAATCGATATTTTATGAGATCCCATATTGGGAGCATCTTAAGATTGCTCCTTACTAGATTCCATGCATATGTTTAAAAATGTTTCATCTTCTTTGTGAAGGCACCTATCATAAAAAAAAGTGACACATTGGCTTTCAGGAGAGATCTTATTTCTTCAAATACTAAAAAGAAGCATTGGCCAAGATAAGAAAATAGAGGAGAGGTTGGCCCCTCTTGGTCATTTAAAGAAGGTGATTTCCCATGGGTTTTGAATAAATATGATCTTTATTTGGAAAATGAAGTTATATTGGTGTGAAAGCTCCTTCTTTATATGGGTCTACTCTATGACGTTGCTTCACTGCATATGAAAATTTGTTTGGTTTGAAATCACATGACCATCTCAACCTTCTATGGGTACGCATAATGTCAAAAAAAGTTTTTATTTTTTATTTATATATTTTACCACACAAGTTAAAATGAAATTAATTTTTTGTGTTCACTTTGTAGTGTCATTATTCGTTGCTTGTGTGTGGGTGTGTGAACCATGACTTTCCTGAGGACCTGCGACGTGCCATATCTAAACTATCTGCATCTCTACGATGGATCACATCAAAGGAGATTGATATTGTTAGCATTCCACGGTGGAGTCAACAAATATTTGAGATTGTTTGTATGTTCGAGAAGGAACCATTGACGAGTTTCATGGATTTGCAGGTTCATCTTCGTATTTACCTAGTTTATGAGGTTGAATTAGTCGAGGTGGTATTATGTCATTGGATGTTCTTCTTGGAGAGGTACATGAAAAAATTGAAGGGAAAGTAAGATGTCATGTTAGCTTAATATTGTTCATACTCTTCTAATTTGTATGTTTAATAGTTTTGTATGTGAATGAAAAATTTGTGTCAAGCTAAACCCACGGGGGGGTAGAGCAATTGGTAATGGGTAAATGAGATGAGAAAGTTGTAGATAGAAGGTCTCAAGTTCAAATCCCCATGGGTACTAGCTTACAAAAAAAAATCATGTTGAGCTAGCAATTACTTTTCAAAAAAAAAAAGTAAAGTAAGGTGTCATGTAAACTTAACATTGCTCATACTTTTTTAATTTGTTTGTTTAATATTTTTTTTAATGAATGAACATTTTTTTATAAATAAAGTGTTGATCTAGAAATTACTTCTAAAATAATGAATGTTTAGAGAAAATAAATATAATATATTTTTCTCATGATTAATACTGGGATCTATCTCTATAACAATTACTTTTAAAATAAAAGTCAATTTTTTAAGAAAATAAATCTAGGGACTCATATCTTTTTCTTATAATTAATACTATGCAATCTATATCTATAAAAAACTTATTCTATTTTCTATGAATATTTGTTAAAAACAAAAATGTTATCTCTATGCATACTTATATAACTTCATATAATTTAATTATAAATTATTTAAAAATTAAAGATTAAGATATATTTGATTGTACCAATTACTTAGATTATTAATATCACTTCATTATTTATTTTCAATATATTTAAGTTTAATCTCATTTTTGTATTTAACTGCATTACCATATTTATAGTGATGATATTGTTGAAAATCAATTCTCTTCTAGTATCTACCATAAGAGAATTGAGAATTGATTTCCAACAATATCATCACTATAAAATTGAAGGGATTCTTCTTGGAGAAGTACATGAAAAAATTGAAGGGATTTGTTCGACAAAGGATGTATATAGAGTAATCCCTCAGGTTTTTCCCTTTGTCGAACAAATCCCTTCAATTTTTTCATGTATATTGGTGTGAAGGCGCCTTCTTTATATGAGTCTACTCTACGACGTTGCTTCACTTTAGATGAAAATTTGTCTGGTTTGAAATCACATGGCCATCTCAACCTTCTATGGGTACACATAATGTCAAAAAAAGTTTTTATTTTTTATTTATATGTTTTACCACACAAGTTAAAATGAAATTAATTTTTTGTGTTCACTTTGTAGTGTCATTATTCGTTGCTTGTGTGTGGGTGTGTGAACCATGACTCTCATGAGGACCTGCGACGAGCCATATCTAAACTATCTGCATTTCTACGATGGATCACATCAAAGGAGATTGATATTGTTAGCATTCCATGGTGGAGTCAACAAATATTTGAGATTGTTTGTATGTTCAAGAAGGAACCATCGACGAGTTTCATGGATTTGCAGGTTCATCTTCGTATTTACCTAGTTTATGAGGTTGAATTAGTCGAGGTGGTATTATGTTGTTGGATGTTCTTCTTGGAGAGGTACATGAAAAAATTGAAGAGATTTGTTCAACAAAGGGAAAAACCCGAGGGATTACTTTGTATACATCCTTTGTCGAACAAATCCCTTGAATTTTTTCATGTACCTCTCCAAGAAGAATCCCTTCAACTTTTTCATGTACCATAAGAGAATTGAGAATTGATTTCCAACAATATCATCACTATTGAGAATTCTCTTCTAGTATCTAGAAGAGAATTGATTTCCAACAATATCATCACTATAAATATGGTAATGTAGTTAAATAAAAAAATGAGATTAAACTTAAACATATTGAAAATAAATAATGAAGTGATATTAATAATCTAAGTAATTGGTATAATCAAATATATCTTAATCTTTAATTTTTAAATAATTTATAATTAAATTATATGAAGTTATATAAGTATGCATAGAGATAACATTTGTGTTTTTATCAAATATTCATAGAAAATAGAATAAGTTTTTTTATAGATATAGATTACATAGTGTTAATTATAAGAAAAAGATATGAGTCCCTAGATTTATTTTCTTAAAACATTGACTTTTTTTTGAGAAGTAATTGTTATAGAGATAGATCCCAGTATTAATCACGAGAAAAATATATTATATTTATTTTCTCAAAACATTCATTTTTTTAGAAGTAATTGCTAGCTCAACACTATATTTATAAAAAAAATGTTCCTTCATTAAAAAAAATATTAAACAAACAAATTAAAAAGGTATGAGCAATGTTAAGTTTACATGACACCTTATTTTACTTTTTTTTTTTTGAAAAGTAATTGCTAGGTCAACACGATTTTTTTTTTGTAAGCTAGTACCCATGGGGATTTGAACATGAGACCTTTTATTTACAACTTTCTCATCTCATTTACTCATTACCAATTGCTCTACCCCCCGCGGGTTTAGCTCGACACAAATTGTTCATTCACATAAAAAACTATTAAACATACAAATTAGAAGAGTATGAACAATATTAAGCTAACACGACATCTTACTTTACTTACACATACATTAAATTTGTATATAGAAATGGGATTGTATTAAAATAAAAGTATGAAATTTTCATTGTATTCTATATTTTTATATTTTTCTTGGAGGGGATCTATTTTTTAGGTAAAGATTTTCCTTTAATTTGTGGGTTGGTTTTGTTATTCTTTTTACTAATGCTACTTGTTAAAAGTGTTAAAATATTTTTCATCTCACTATTTTAAACACATTATCAATCAATCACATGAAATCAATAAATATCTTAATTTATAATTTTAAATATATATCAAGTAATAAGGATTTAATAAATGCCATAATTTATAACTCAAGTATTCATATAAATGTTAAGCATTTAAATATCAATATATAAGTTCACAAAATTGTTTACATTTTTTGTAACAATATGATACTAACTGCACTGCAAGGTAGAAGATATTATTGATGGTTTTTAATAAATACCTCTCACAATTTTTCTAAATAAATATACATGATCTTTTTTCACAATTTAAAATGCATGATGTTTATATACAATATTATATTGGAGGAATTTGTTTTTGATAGTACACATCTATAAGCAAAAATGAACTTTCACATCTAATATAACCTAACATAATCTAAGATAAACATCATAATGGACCTAACAAACATAAACATAAACATCATCATCCCAGCATAAACATAAACATCATAATCCCATCATAAACATAAACATCATCATACCATCATAAACATAGCCATATTAAATATAAACATAAACATAAACATACCATCATCATCATTTTCACGATCTAACAAAGATAAAATATAAACACCACCAATATACCATCATAAACATAAACACGAACGTACCATCATAAACATTACATTACCATCATATAACGGATTTAAACATCATCTAACACACAAATCTAATAATAACTTCTAACAACACAAAATCTGCATTATATAACATGCTTAACCATCACACACATCTAATTACAAACATCATATAACCTGCCCTAACATACACATCATCATCAACATATAAATAAACATCAACATAAAAAATGCAGTATATATATATATATGAACAATAACATCAAATTGATGATACATGCCATATGTATATATATATATATATATATATCTCTAGTCCAATAACTGTTATAACATATCTGGTCCACCTCCAGAACTAGAGGCATCGATATCTCTCCCACCAGATATAGAGGCATCGACACCTCCACCAATAGAACCAGAGGCATCGACACCTCCACCAATAGAACCAGAGGCATAAATACCTATGCCAGTAGATCCAGAGGCATAAATACCTCCACCAGTAGAGACAAATGCACCAATACCTCTACCAAGGAAAACACCAGCGCGAAGGCAAGAATAGATAGGTCCATCAAGCTGAATCGTACCTTGTCTGGGCATCGTCTCTATAATAGAGGTGATTGGAGCAGGAAACAATGAATGGTTCAACTGATTAGTAGGATAGGATGGTTGGTGGAGTAGGAGTAGAGGAGGAGATGAAGGAGGCGATGGAGGAGCAGGAGGTGGATGAGATGTCAAAGCTAATGGAAGAGGAGGTGGAGGAGAGGGAACTGGATGAGATGTCGAAGCCGATGGAGGAGGAGGTGGAGGAGGAGGCTGATGGTCATCCCTCCTAGCATCTAACCGAATGGATGCACTGGAAATATGTTGCATCAAGTTCCTCATATCACGAGGAACCATCCTCCATAAATATACAAGGTGAGGCTATCACATAATGTCATGCACCCATATAGGCTCAAGGCCTTGCTGCGCCAAAAATGCCGATAACTTGTCCGCCACCTCTTGTCGATACCTATCATCAGGTTTGTGTTGGATACTAGGTATGGTGCCCAAGTGTGGCACCTTAGGATCTTGCTTCTCCTCATCATCATGAGTAGGAGGACGTTAACCATCCCCATCAAATGTTCCAATATCTACAAAATATATAGTACACAACAATAATTAGACAACATTAAACAATTTGATATAACAATTTAGAATATTTTTCATTTGCATCAAGTATAAAGAGAATAAAATGCAACTGGATTAATTTAAACATAACCCTAATATTACTTCTCTCATCTAGTGGCTCATCCCGTGTGAAGAAGATGTTGTGGAACGCTCTCCAGTCCAAGCCCGTGTATGGATATGACGCAATGTCTAATGCATGGTTGTCCTCACTAGCTAGCATCTCGAGCACATCTGATGTGATCCTAGCTGGGAACTCAAGCCTCCGGCTCTTGGGAATCATCTTCCCCCACATGTGCATACACACTTCCATCATCGACCTAGGAGGGAGGGCCTCAAATGATGGCCTAGTGGACGAGAACCTCTCAAAAAATAGACAAAAAAGCTTTGAACAAAAAGGGAAGTTGGCCCTCCCATCAATCTGTGCACAAAATCTATCCAAAGAAAAACAAAATTTCCACAAAAAGGTAGACCACCTAATGCATCTAGGTATCTACAATAAAGAATCAACATAATACAATAGAGGGAAACTAATGCACTTCCCATCAGTGTTGGAGTGCGCCACCGTCATAAGAAAAAGAGAGAGGCACTTAACGTCTTCTCGATGAAAAGTAGAAATCTTAAGCTACCCACTGCACACTATAAAATCAACAGGATCGATGACGTGCTCACCGATATAAATTTTAGAGTAAGCTATGTGAATCTATAATTCATCACCAATTGGGACATCGAGGAACTGGGGAAAATCCTCCCCTCTCCTGGATAGCCCAGTGATGAAATACATGTCCTCCTTAGTGGGATGAAATTACTGATCAAGACCAATATGAAATTCCTACCTGTGATGATCCCAATGTTCGATCAAATTTGTCAACAATGAATAGTTCCCATTAAGGGATGTATCCTCCTGATAGAACTTTAGGAGGTTGAAAACCCTCAAGAGGTCTTGGGCCTAAGCAGTAATGGGGCGAGGGTACAAATCCCTCTCCCTCTCCCTAGCCTCCCACTCATGCATGAAGTTGTACTGATCAACCCATGCATGCTGCTGCTTAGCAGCCTCTCGCCCCTTACTTCTCTGTTTCACATATAACATGAATCAATGTCATAAATAAACATATAAAAACATTAAATATTTCATTCAACTAGCATGCTATTTAATAACATCAAATACTATTTTTTTTCTCAATTTTTTTTTAAATAGTAGTGTGTTGGCTCTCCTATCCCTTAATACTTAGATCATAACCAGATTCGACGCAGTTGTGGTCCAACAAAACCCTTCTTCACTGTCCCTTTCGGAAACAACCTACGAACAGAATGAGGTCACACCTGAGGTGAAGTTATGGAGGGGCTGCAGAAGCACGTTTCCACAGCCAGGTGATGTGTAGATAATAAACTGGAAAGCCGAGCGAAGTCACACCTACTTCGCATTTACTTCATATACTACAACGCACTATGAGACTGCGCTTACGAGAAGCTACACAATGCAATTTAACAACGCACTCTGGGATTGTGCTAAGGGACAGTTCTACACTTTACAAGCTCCGTTGAATTAGTGTCACTTGCGCTACTACGCATTCAACATATTCACAAGTACTTGTGCATTCAAATATACGTGTTCAATACTTAACATATTATTCTCATCCATCATTCATGTGAAAATACATATAAAAGCGGAAACACACATAACTATAAGCATGAACATAATCATAAACATAAGAAATCACACTCATACATTCACATAACACGCTTATTTACATGGTTCACCCCCAGTATGGGAGCTACGTCCATGGGAGCTGTTGTTTATATTAACGGGAAGGGTCAAAAGTTCCAGTCCGTGCACACAGCTGCAGCCTCTTCTCTACAATAGGTCTCTACGCACACAGCTGCAGGGACTTTTCGTCTCTTCTTGCTCTTACAAAACTTAGTCTTCCCCAAAAGACTTAAGACCAAAATTTAGACCAACCCTTCCCTTACAAAATTGCCCTTTTTATAGATCATGCCCGAAGTTCACGTCATTACAATAGTTATGGGAACAAACCCCCATAGTACCCTTAAACCCCCAAAAGTAGCGCGGTTATCCCGCTAACCGTACTTTGTCGTAACTTCTTAGCTACTCTTCTTGTCCTTTGCGTCCTTTCTGTCACTTCCTTGACTCTGATGCCCTTTTGACAGCCGCTTCCTCTAACAGCCGCTTCTTCTGACCGCGCAACGTTGACATTACCCTTTTTGTGTCCTTAGCACTTCTTCCTTCAAAGGCATAACTATAGCTGTCAAGCCGTCGCTTCTTCCTTAACTGCTCCAACTACCCTGGATGTCCTTAGTACTTTCACTTTTACTAAGGAGACAGGTCCTTTTATGTTGACAGGCGTCATTCCATACCCTTTGCCTAGGAAGTGCAGAGACACTTCCCCCAAAAGTAGGTTAGTACCAGCCTTCGCTGAATCCGTACTATCTTGAAGCTGCTGTACTTTAACTTCGCTAATCTTCAAAACTGCGCTAACTTGTCCTCAAGCTATGCTTCAACAAAATTGCGCTACTCTTGAGCCTCTTTAGCACAACTGTGTGAAATTTGGCAAAACTGCACACACCTTGGGCCTCATCCAACATAGTGCACCTCAATTATAGTATTGTACGCGATCGATGCTTTTCTACAACAAGCGCACTACTAACGATGCCCTTGGACTACACGTGCATTGATTAATAGAGCGCACCATTGGGAGTTTTATACTTTTTAAATGGTTGATGATGGTGCACCCATTAAACCTCAACGCTCCAAAAGCAGTGCGCAAATGTTCATAAACAACACCATTGATGTATTTTGTGAGTATTTTAAACCCTTATGCTTTAATGGTGCACCAGCTACATGAAAATGCATTAAGAAATCAATGTGAAGAGTTTAATGTTGTGCATCATTAAACATTTTGTTTTCTTTGGAATTTTTAAAGTTTTTCACCACTTAACAGATGCATTGTGGACATGTCATTGCACCTAAACAGTGTGTACAGGTTCTTAGAGCGCACCGTAGCCTCACTTGGTGCATTCCAAAATTTATTTGTGATAACAGACTTGCGCCATTTTCACATTAGCGCACTATGATATCGATGCATAATAGTTAATGGACCACACCGCTGAACGTAATATTTTTTTAAAACTATGTTTTTCTGCGGTGTGCTTGGCACATGTCAGTGTGCCATATATATTGTATGTTTGAGTTTACAGTGCGCATTATTGAAGCCATTTGAAAGTTTTTTAAATTTTGTATCATTTGTGGTGCGCCAGATACACATCAACGCACTGAAAAATCAGTGCGATGCATTTATCAAACTGCACCATTAAACATTTATTCTCTCCTATATTTTAAAAATTTTCAATAACAAAACCGATGTGTTGTGGACATATCATTCCATCATTCACGGTGCGTAATTGTTCTTAGAGTGCACCGTATATGGCCTTGATGAGGTCGAAAATTAATTTTGGTAGCATTGCTTCAGATACACGTTGGTGCACCAGGACGTCGGTGCAAAATATTTAATGGACTACACCACACAACAAAAAGATTTGTTTTAGTAATGTTTGGTTTGGCAGTGCACATGGCACACGTTAGGGCACAATATATATAGTGCATTTTGGTTTTGTATATACACCAATTTATGTTCATTTTTTTTTTAAAACCTAGTTTATTGGTGCGTTATGAAATTATAGAGCATTGTTTTGGCCGTGTGTGTCCTACCGAAATTCACCATTGATGGTGCACCCTATGAATTTATAGGGTGCACCATTGGTGGTGCAAGCTGAACAAATCAAACGCACTGCGCAGGGTTTTTATTTTAATTTTTTAATTAAGGAGAAAAAATGTTAATTTTTAATTTTAACTTGCTAAAAAATTAAATTATGAAGTAACAAAGAATTTACCTAGACATTTTGGCATCAAAGAGGCATGGTTGTGATGTAAGTCAAATTTGAAATTTTCCCACCATTTGGAAAAATTTAAAATACAGTCAGGAACCAATGGAAATGAACAATGCCTCCACATGGAGCACAAATGTTAGGGCGTTTGAGTAGGGGATGGACATCACCGGTGTTGTGGGGCTCAAAAGCACTATTTATGTAGTAAAAATGATTTTTTCATTTGGTAATTTTTTTTTGTTAAACCTTGTTCCGGTATTCCCAACACTAGAACACACCTATGCAACCAGTTATATACAATGCACTGCTAATAAAAATTTAAAATAAAAAACTATATAGTCCATGGTTTTAAATTTGACATTTTTTAACCCTATCGTGGTGCAACTTAGGCTATATCGGCTCAATGTTTTTTCGTGGAAGAACCACACCGGTAATGTAAATTAAACAATAATATAGTAATCCGGTGTTCTTGACTATATGTTTACCCTACTTCGGTGCTTTCAACTATGCAACGCCTTGGTGTGTTTTGATAATTTAAATGCACTACTTGTATTTTTTTTAATTAAACCCTAGCATAATGTGCCAGAAACAATAACGGACCGGTGTGGTAGACTATATATAACACACCAAAAATAAAAATTTAAAATAAAAAATAATATAGTCCGTGGTTTTAGATTTAGATTTTTTAAAACCTTATGTGGGGCGGATTAGGATATACCACCCCGGTGCGGTGTATTAGACGAACTGCACTGGTGTTGGAAATTAAAAATAATAAAATATGGTAATCTGATGCTCTCGCGTGTCCGTTTACCATACTTCAGTGCTTTCAACTTTGTGGTGCCCCAGTGCGCTACGTTAATATAAATGCACCATTTTCAATTTTTTTTTGTTGCTTGATGGTGTTTCCGACCACGATGCTACATGATATATTTGCAACATCGGTGCATTTATGTCCTGTATGCATTGGTGCGCTTATTATGTATAAACACATCTGAAAAAACATCTGCTAAAACCTTCACCCACTCACCTCCAGCAGTGACCTTTGCTATAAACAAATATTTGGGTTCTTTTTAGAGTAGCATCCGCCATAACCTTTGCAAAAATGCCTTTTCCTTGTAGTGCAACAAATATCCAAAATAAGGAAAATTCCTCAACAAACAAGCAGTATGATGTTTCAATAGTTGCACAATGAGAGATAATGTATTTCAAGCATAATCCATATCAACACAATAGGTTTTCGTGTGTTGAAAAAGGGGTGTCGCATGTCCTCCATATGGTTTAAGCCTCAAGTGATTGATGGAGCTTACTCCAAGCATCAATGTCCTTTGTGATCTTCTTGAAATCATCAATAATTCTAGACCATTCTCCAAGGAGAAAATCAAATAGAAAATAATTTATGAATAATTTTTTTAATGTAGAGTTTGGCTACTAGGTACTATTCTGGATGATCTTCCTTTAAATTTTTGTGAGACAAGTTAGGGTTTTTGTAAACCCCAACTGCAATAAATACAACAGTAGCCATGATAGAAGGATGGCAACAAAAATGAACCTTAATATAAACTCTTACACCAACCCTAAATCAACTCAGGTCCACAACTAAGAAAAGCCTCTAATAATTTAGAAAAAAAACATTTAAATAAAATGAATTCCACCCTTAGTGTTGTAATGAAAATTTGAATTTAAATTTGCTACTCTTACAAAAAAATGAAATAAGACCATGTGCAACTTTTCTATAACCAGTGGGATTAAGATGATAGCCAAGGTACTTGAAACCTGAATCCATCTGCTACACCTTGAAATGGAAAAATGAAGTAATTTGAGCAAGTTGGTCCTCTTCCTTCCCATTTCTATAAAATTGAGATTTTGATTGCCTCACTGGCGCCATACCTGAAGTAGTAAAGAAACAAGAAACAAGAAATAATATCATAATATATTCTCTCCCTCAACATGTTATACAACTTGACGAGAAATTTATACTCAAAATGAGAACTCTAGCCATAAAAACTCACATTTTTCCATAAAAAACACCAAAAAAAATCTCAAATAAAAAAGTGGTGCTACCGATAGCACCACGTTTATTTTGTGGTTAAAAATATAGACATGGACCAAAACAATCCTTATTGTTGTTTACAAAAACCTTAAAATCAAGTCCTGAATTGAAAACTAATGCTACTGGTAGGACACATTGTTAGAAAATGGCATTATTATATCATTGTATCATAACTTAAAATTGTATTTATTAATTCTCTTAGTAACACTATATAAAATTAGCACCTAGTTAAATATAAATTATTCAAGAAAATTTCCACCTCTCTTTCTATATAAAATAAACGGATTTATGATATTATTCATAATAAAATGATATATTAAATCATAAAACATATAACTTATGATATTTGGGTGCACAAAGGAAGAAACACATATAATAATTCATATTTTTGCATCAAAAACACTAAAAACCAACCCCAAAGACCTAGAATTATAGTAAAAAATTCAAAAATGCAAAAATTGTTTAAACTAATTCAAAAAGTAAATTAAAAATAATTTCATAAATTATTTACAACCTTAAAAAAATTTATGAACAAAAAGTTAAAAAAACAAAATCCAAAAAAAAAAAAAAATGGAATCGAAATTTCAAATTAAAAAAAAATACAAATTTAAAAAAAAATACTTTGAGCAAATTTAATATATATATATTTGAAAAATATCTCAAAATAATAAACAAAAAATGTTAAATTTTTTTAAAGAAAAATTAATAAAAAATTAGAAAAAAAGATTAAAAATACAAAATTTAAAATTTTAAAAGCAAACTATTTTTTTTTTTAAATAAAAAATATATAAAAAAATTCAATTTTTAAAAAACAATTACATTTATTTAAATATATAAAAAAATCAATAAAAAAAATTCAAAAAACATCTAAAAAATTTTAATTTAAAAAAAAAAGATTAAAAAAAACATATAAAAATTTTGAATTTAAAAAAAATTAAAAACATATTACAAATTTGAATTTAAAAAAAAAAATTAAAAAATATATTACAAATTTGAATTAAAAAAATAAAAGAAAAAAACTTACTCCCTCGTCCCACCCCTTCCTCCCCTCCCTCCCTCCTCCGCTTCCCCTCCCCTCCCCTCCCTCCCCTCCCCTGCCTCCCCTCCCCCTTCCTCCCCCATGCCCTTTTCCTCCCTCCTTTCTCCCTCCCTGCCACTGCCTGCCTATTACCTTGTCCCCTCCCCCTCCTTGCCGCCCCGCCTGTTGCCTAGACCGTCAACTACCGAGTGATTGCGATTTTCAGAATCGTGCCACTGCGAAGGGGCAACGCTATTTTGATAATTGCGGCCGACCGATAGGTGGTGGTCTGGGCTGCGGGAGGGGGGAATAGTGGGGCGGGGGTGGTGGGATAGGGCGACGAGGAGGGGGAGGGAGGGGGACATGGGGGGATGGGGGAAGGTGGATGAGAGGTGGGGGAGGAAGGGGGGGGGGAGGAAAAGGAGGGAGGGGAAGGATGTAGGGGGACATGGGGGTATGGGAGAAGGTGGAGGGGAGGCAGAGGGGGGGAGGGGAAAGGACAAGGGAGGTAGGTTGGGTTTGTTTTTTTTTTCATTTAAATTATATATATATATTTTGTTAATGTTTATTTTTTATTTATTTTTAGTTTGGTTTTTAATTTTTAATGTTTGTATTTTTTTTATAAATTGAAAATATTAATTTTAAATTATAATTTGTTAAAAAATTGTTTTTTTTAAATGTTTTTTTAAAATTTTGTTATAATTTTTTTTTAAAATTTGGTTTTTAGATTTTATTAAAAATTCTAAATTTTTTTTTTAAAATTTTGTTTTTTTTAAAGTTATATATATATATATATATATATTTGGGTGTTTTTATCCATTTTTTTTAATCTTTAAAATCTTAAGTTAGATAATTAAAATAATTGAAAATGAATAAAAAATGGTACTCTTTATGGGGTTACCTATGACTCTGCAGCCATAATGACTACTACATGATCTCCTACGTTCTTTGTTATACTCTAATATCCAGTCCCATGCCATTGCTCAACTGTGGAACAATACAATAACATCTTAAGAATGAAACCCCTCATTTTACTTACAACCAAGTATTTATCATAGCTTGATAGCCATCTAGGGTTAGTTTTTAGGGTTTTTGCATGCCCAAATTCCTGATTAGGGTTAGGGGTTTAGACCTTCTAGAATTTTCTTGAAAGTCCACAGATGACTAGCTCCACATATTTGATAAATAAGAGATGATGTGTAATCGAATCAGTATCATGGTG
This sequence comes from Larix kaempferi, assembly GCA_027924585.1. Lineage (NCBI taxonomy): Eukaryota > Viridiplantae > Streptophyta > Pinopsida > Pinales > Pinaceae > Larix > Larix kaempferi. The sequence continues at coordinate 9,060,780 of BSBM01000804.1, read as the reverse complement.
GTCAACTTGATAGATCAACTTGCAGGAGGCAGAACTTCCTCATATGGCTTCTAATTGAGGTAATTCTTGGACTATTGGAAATGTATTTGAGTGTAGAATAACATTAAGTAGCATGGAACAAGTTTTGAAATTTTGACCCCCAAAAATGTCATTTAAACCCTCCAACATACCTTGGAAGGTTTTGGATCCCAAATCTATAAAGTGAGACCTTCCCCTAAAATGGGTCCTGTAGGTCAATTCATTCAATATTTCTACCTATTAAGCACCAAAATAGATTAGTAACATATCCAAACCTAGAATAGCCTATCCTACACTAATATATTCTATCCCTTCCTACCCTACCCTTTATGTAACATAATATATGATAGTCAAAACTAGCCTACCTTACACACTACCTAGGCTAACAAGGGTTTCCCTAATATTCCCTAGTGTAGCCTTAGCTCAGTAAACCTTACCCTAACCTAACATAGCCTACCCTAACCTAGCGTACCCTAATCTAACATAGCCTAACATTCCTTAACCTAGTTGTTTCGGGAAGTCAATCCCTAGTGGATTTTGGGTGTAACCACCATAGAGTGGATGCCCTAAAAGGAAACCCTCACCAATCAAGTAGAAATTAAGTTTACAACAATTTGCAAGTAGACTTATTTCCTAACAATGAAAGAAAGTTTACAGTATGACCTACCTAGATTCCAATGTCTGATGTAGATTCTCCACGCTGGCGCTGCTTTAATCTTCTGTACAACTCTTCAAAATTCAATCTAAAACAATGAAAAATCAAAGAAAAAAAAGTCACTGTTGTAAAAGATAATATATAAACCAATTGCTGATTTAAATATCTAAATTACAAGAACATAAATATTAAAAATGAGTTCTTTAATTGGATAAGAAAGAGAGTTATTTTATATTAATAAATGAAAAGTTACAACTGAAATTATTTCACCTAATTGTTGTTGCCGACACCCAATTCTGAAACCAGAAATCCAAGATCCTCTAGCCCAAGTCCTTCACACACTCATTCCTTGTTCACTCTGAAAGATATACCCAAAATAATCACTGCAATTCTTTGGTATAATAAATTCTTCCAATGGTGACTAAAAATCAAGTTTTATATAAGGGAATATGGTTTTTCTAGGCTAGGGAAACAAGGTTTCAGATCTAGTTGAATTCCAATAGCATGAGGGTGCTCTCTCTTATATTGAATCTATGATTTCTCCTTTCCCATGCCTCTTTTATATTAATGGGTAGGAAATTAGGGAGGTTAAGAGATGGCTATTTAGGGAATGGGAAGTTGGGGAATGGAAAGAACCAACATTTTCTCATAAAATAACTTTACTTTTTATTTTTCACCCTCGTACAGACATGTACACAGGATAAACACTAGTAGGTCGCGTAGACACGGCCTAGCCATACATAGGTCGCGTACCTCTTGGAAAACCTAGTTTTTTGAGAGGTATTTCCAAGAATAGATGTTGTTTATATATGATTAAGGATTAGGGGAGTCTTTAAAAGAGGAACAAGGGTGAGATCGACCATCATAACGTCTATGGGAGCAATGTGGAAAAATACGCTATAACAAATGCCCCCTAATGTGTGAGGTCAGAGGGGAAAAAGGGCGGAAATACATTATAATCCTTCCATAGGTGAGTGAAGAAGTAACTCACATGGAATTTCACTGAAAACTAGCCATAGGAGGCACCTGCAATGAATCAAGTCAGAACTAGTCTTCCTAAGGAGGGCATACCCATGCTAAGAAGTAACGAGAGCATGGTTGCAATTTAAGTACAAAGTGGATCCATCGAATATATAGAAATAGTGATCATGGCCACGTGGATACAAAGTGGATCCATGTTGTATATATATCATAGCCATGGAGATACAAAGTGGATCTATGTCCCAAAATTCGATGAAGATATCTGGATACAAAGCTGAATAGATCAATCTCCATTAGTGCCAAAATATGGGTAAGTGGCAATTTAATGCAACCCGAGTCATAACATAATGATGTGATGTTAGATATAGACTTCAGGTCTTCAAACCAACTGACGCTGGTATGATCCTAAACTATATGAATATATGTCCTAAAGTTGAACATAGTAAGACACCATGTGATTATCGTCATTGATGTATACCATTAATACACACGATCCAACTCACCGATAATGAAAATGAGAGGCAATGTACCTATTACAATCTAACAAGCACAAATAAAGGTCTTGACATCGAACACTTGTAGATTCTAACAATCAGGGGGAATTGATGTATTCCCACAGTTGCTAGCAAGGAAAATTTCCACTAATAACTACAAGATCCAAGGTACTAAAAGGAATCTAGATCACGATCCCAGGATGTTTTAGAGTTGATGAGATGTGAACCATTGAAAGGAAGGAATTAAGGCCCCATCATCCAACATGAGGTAGTAGTAGGAGGCCAAATATTTTCTAGAAAAATTGATGATCTTGAGACGTACTTGACACAGGAAGGTCGACATGGAAAAGTAAAAAAATATCTTGGGGTTGGCCGTCTCAGGCAAAAAATTCCTTTAAACAACAAAGTGACACAAAATGTGACTCAGGAAACATACACTCAAAGAAGACCATGACATAAGTCAGCAGTGATGTATGAGACATCAAATAAAACTCCATAATGTTTGGAATATTAACCATCTAGGAGAGTAACTACATGAACAAGTACAAATTTCTAAGTCAAACTATAACCCAATTGCAGAGACAAGAATCTAAACTATGTGCCGTGTTCAAAGGTGATGCAACTTACTGGCATAAAAAAGTAGGAACATAACTCTTTCCCATGTGTCTTTTTGGAATATTTGATTTTTTTTGTCTTTTTCATATTCTAAAATCCTAAAGAAGAATAAAAGAATGATATAATGCATGGGATGAAATGAGTATTGAGATAGGCCAACAAGTTCCAAAATGTATGGATCGTTAGCAAGATAATGATACTCAGTAAATTTCAAACCACAATTTTCATTTTGTAAGGAGTTTGAAATGTTTAAAAAAGACTCCATAAATACCGCCCCGTGGATTTTTTCCAAGCCCAGGTTGGTTAGTACTCCTCAGTATTTTCATTTTTATAGAGTCTGAAAAAACTTAAAGAAAAATCTATACTACTATCTCGTGGATTTTCATCGAACCCGAGTTAGTGAATGCTCACCAATGTTTTCAATTTTAGAGAGTATGAAAAAGTTAAATAAGACTCCAAAGGTATTCTTTTTTTTTTAATTTTCGTCTCCCAAGTCTGAAAAAAGCATAAAAGTATACAGGGGAGAACTCTTCTAGCCAAAATTGACTAGAGTATTCCTTTTTCGTAAATAGTCCATTCGACCTAGAAAAGGGTTAAAATTATACTGAACAAACGTTCTTTCAAGCCCTTTTTATAAGTCTAAAATAAACAAGCCCACTCAGAATTTTTTTCATTTTTAAGGATTCATAAAAAGGCTTAAAGAAAACTCCATAATGGGAGTCCCCATACGGGAAATGGCCAACAAAATATGAGAAGGAAATAATGCAGTTCCAATGCAAAGTCAGGAAATACTACAATGAGACTCCAAGATCCTAAAAAATAAAGAAGCATGAGCATCAATGGAAGAAGTGATCAAATATATTATGCTCATGGGATGGGTAGGATCTAAATGTGACATTACAACATATAAAATTTTCCTTGAAAGAAGGTTAATTGTCGCAAGTTCACAAAAATAACCTAGAGCGTTTCGAAACTGGAGGACTTGATGCAAAATGCATAAAGGTAGAATTACTACCCTATACTCCATTTAACAAACATATACCTACAGAAAGTACCATCGTTGTCGAAAAAGATGTTCCCCTAGATAAAAAAATGCACCAATATAACCCTAAAACAATCAATTAGTTCATTTTACCAAATGAAATATAAACTTTAAAAAAGTGGATAGTAAAAAAATCATAAAATAGGGTGAAAAGACTTTTTACCATGTAATTTGTAAAACATTTCAAAACTTACTGAAATTGGGAAAAAATTACTTCGATCTTTGGCAGATGATTACGAGACTATGAGCAACTATTCGGCGAGCCGTGAGTGCTAGGTAATGGGTATTACCTTTCTCTTTCCACTTATACCATTTTTTATGCATTTTAATTCCATTTTTTTAATATTTAAGGAGGCCCTAGTTGTTCATGGCCAGGTACGCAGTCTATAGAAGAAGGTGCCGCGTGGACACAACCATGTCTTCTATAGCTCGTGTACATGTGCACAAGTCAAATTTTTAGAAAAAGAGCTAAAAAATTTCCTTTTTTGGGTAGGATGCCACTTGAATGGAGGGAAAGGGAGCATGAGGCCATATATGACCAAGTCCTAGAGGATGACGAGGCACTTGAAGATCTTTTCCAATGAAGATTAAATTTTTTTTTTGAAGTAAACAATATGCACACACAATGAATACTTCTTGAGATGTTTGTGGGATATTGCGATGTGGATGTTGACAATTTTATCCTAGATGGCCAACCTATAAAAATAGAGGTAGAAGATATATATTTTATCACCAGTTTGTCCCATCGAGGTGAAGTACCCATATTCAAATATCAGAGTGTTGATGGGATGTCCACTAACGAGTATATGGCCGTGCATTATGTGCCGAATGCACATAAGAGTGGTTCACAGATTCTCATTAGAGACATAGATATCCTTAGTATGAATATTATTCTTCTTACCATAGGGCGAATACAGGGATCAACTTCATTACACCAAGCATCCAAGGTCAAGATGTTCTATGTAGTGAAATGCATGGAACCCATAGTGTTTGAATGATGCACGTGCTTGTTGGGATGTCTGAAATCCCAACTATCTGGTTTCAGACATAGGAAGATATGGAACTTAGGTTTTGCTAGTATCCTCTACAGTTTCTTTTTCAAGAGTGTGTCAAGTTTAAGCCCATGAGTACTAGTGGAATATCACGCACTCCATGTGACTTCCATGGGTCGGTGGATAGGACTTATGCTATGGATTGGATGTGGGTGTGTAGCTATGCCATTCAACAATGACTACTTTTCTTGGTGGGAGTGTCGAATTATTTCCATTGACGACTAACCCTATGCTAGGATCAACTTCAGTTGAGATTGAGACATGGCGGTTCCTCCTGGTAGTGCACTTGGTTCCATTGGTAAGTCTCATTTTAACATTTTTAATTTTTAATTTTTAATTTTTATGTCTTGTTATAAATTGAAAAAAAATACATGTTTTTGGGAGGAAACTAACGTATCCCTAGAATAATGATAGATATTGGACCAATTCGACTGACAATATTCCCTAGCTTTCGATGGAGGTAACGGGAGGGGGAATATCGTGATACTTCTATGAAATTAGAGAATGTTTGGACCAACTTGAGCAGTATGACAAATGGGGTTATGTTGTTGCAGCATCATCCCCCCCAATTTTTTGTATATATTGGGGCCCCTCCTTTCATTTTCCAAGAAAGACTACCTAAAAAAGTTAAGTCTCCTTTGAAAACTTTTTGGACTTAGTTTTGTTTCAATTGAGGAATTTGCTTTAAAAAATTGAAGTTTTTCTTCTAAGTCAAAACTCACAACTCTTTCCCGAAGCTGCAGAAGAACTCAAATTTCTCTCCTGAAACTGCGGATGAACTTAGGATTCTCTTCCGAAACTGCGAAAAAACTTAAAATTGCTCCTCGAAACTGCGAAAAACACTTAGCGTTTTTTAAGCTTCAGAAGAAATCAAATTTCTCTCCCAAAACTGCGAAAAAACTTAAAATTCTCTCTCGAAACTGCGGATGAACTCAGTAAGCTCGCCCGAAATTGCGGAAGCTTTCGCCGAGCGTTGCCGTAGTAAGTTGTTCTTTTCCCCAGGTTACTAGACCGTCATATTTCGGAAAAGACTTAACAAAGTCATTCATGAATTTCGGAAGGATTTATTGAGTCTTTCTGAAACTTCGGGACAACTCGGCAAAACCGGCCGCGATAAACTTACGGGAAAGTGAATTTCGTAAGAACTCACAAAGTGCTCCCAAAACGTCGGAATGACTCGCCAAAATTTTTATCTGTCCCATAACAAGCAAATGCCTCGTCAAAGTCTCCCGCCTTTCGAAAGGAACTCATGAGTTCTGGCCGCAACTGCGGAGGAAACTTGTGAGTCCGCTCCGCAATCGACGGTCGCACTTAAATGCCAAGTCAACTTGAAAAGACTGCACCGTACGAGCATTTTAAACTCCATTTTAAATAGTCACCTACCCGTTTAAATGCCTGCATGTGTCAAACCTTATATATGGGCGGTGAGTTTCATTGTTCCCATTGTTAGTTTTTATTCAAAGAACGCCATTTGGGAGAGTGCGTCGCTCCAGCTCAGCGTATTCACCACCGTGTCGACCTCACCCCACCATTGTTTAGTCTCCAGGTAAGCTTAACAACCGTTATTTTTGTCTTATCTTTACGTTGAGTTTTTCTTGGGTCTTTTCCTGTTTAATAACGTGGCCGGTAGGCATTGGTAGTATGTATCGTTTTAAAGAACTTACGGTTGCTGTGCCCCCATAAGTTTCTCAATACTGCCAACTAGGAGTCATAGCCATGACCAAGTTAGTCCCAGTTGGCCCTTTGTCTCTGAGTCATCCGAGCTTATTTTTTTCAACTGGCTGCGTTTCGGTCAAACTCCTACCCAGATTTACTCAAACCCAATTTTATACCGACTGCATACCGCTGTTCAAGTACTATCAGCGTCAGTAGTAGTTGGTTGAGATACTCAACCTCTCACCTATTCGTCTCAGTTAATGACTGTGGAAAATGGTTTCTCGTTTTCATTTACCTCATAAGATTTTCCACTCCAGGCCAACCCACCATTGGCCATCAGAAGTACTATGATGCAGGTCATCCTATCTCCAAGGACTAGGAAGGAAGTGGGTTTTACATGTCGTATGCTTAACCTTTTCGGAAGCATTCCAAAAGTTCCTAACCAGGCATTGCCTCCCTAGAATAATCAATTCTAAGGACCATATTTTGTTTTCTGGAATGATCTATGTTTAGTTTGCTTCCCCAGCATGCAACTTTATAATTTTGTCTATATTTATCATTAGCATGCTAAAATTGTCTTACTTTATGTTACACTCTCATAATGTGTTGCAATTTTATAATCATTCACATTTGGTTGCTGACAGGGATAAGACACGATGCCAAAAGGTGGTAGAAAGAAAGCTAAAGTGATGGAACCAGAACCAGTGCAACTAAGGACTGAAACTATTTTCCAAGACACTAAGTGTACCACCGGCGTTCCTCCCGAGATCCGTTGGGGAGATGTTTACCGGATGATTAGGGACCAGGATATCCCAGATGTGTTGTTGGAGGGAGAACAAATCTATCTCAACATCAGATCTTCCGGCATAGCTAGGGATTCTACTCGCCCCGAATTGTTCCCATGCTCTGAAGTGATCGGATGGATACTGGAACATGCCAACCCACAAACAAGAGTGTTGCATGACAACAAGGGAGAGCCTTTCGCTTCATTCCATCCAGCTTATATTGTAGCGGCATACAAGTTCCCACGTCCCCGGAAAGCTCTAAACGATGAATGGTCGGGAAAGATGAATAATATCGAGATGGCTAAAAATCTATTGGTCACAGGAAAGCAGCTGAGGAAGAGAGATAATGATGAATACGACGTTCAGAGCCTAGGACCTCCTTTATATTAATTGCCTTGATGTTATGCAGAATTTTCGGCATGCCCGATGGCATTGTATATAGGATACAGTGGGCTCCCATCATCCACTTCATAGCATCCAAAGGAAATATGTTTGATTGGGCTACTATCCTCTTGGATAGTTTGGCATCCACAGTGGCCGCAGCTAGAGAAAGTTTGGCCTTAAAAAAGTCAGAATTTTACATGTCTTCATATCTTATTGACTGCATTTTGGCCAAGCTCTCTTTCCCCAGGCTAGGTTGCACGTGGGATCAGGCCAACACCCCGGTCAACACTGTCTATAAAATAATGTGGGCTCAAAATTATAGAGCAAACTACAAGCTCATCTACGAAGAGTTCATCATGCCTCTATATGAGCAGATGTTCAAGGAAGAGCCCAATTGCTTATCAGAAAATGCCATGGAGGTCTTGGAAAACTATGGCGATTTTTACTTCTCAGAGCAGGGCACCTACATCAGGATGATTGGAGGTACCAAAGCACCATATATTTTGCCAAAATACGCTACTGATTATGTAGTCCTCAAGGAAGCAGTTAGGCAAGTTTTCCTTGATGGAATAGGAGGAGTGCTTAACAAGCAACATAAAGCTTCCTTCCCTCCTTTGCCTTTTTGCATAGGAGCCTAAAAATTCTCAGGGGTTGCAACAACTAAGGAATACATTCAAGAGTTGAAAGCTTTCCACTTCGGTGAGGTGATCTTCCATAGAAATGACAGGCGGAGCAAGGTTGCCGAGCATTGCAAGGAGGTATATGCTCATTTTGAATATGCTCATTACTATGACGCAGAGGAAGAAGTGTTTAGAGGCATCAAAAACATGACTGAGTTGCATATTTGTCATCACGGTAGTGGCGCTAGCTCTAGCTTTGCCTCAGCCCAAGAAGCTAGTCTACAGAAAGAAAGGGAAGCAGCTGAGGCCCTGGCCCGTGAGGAACAAAGATTGAAAGAAGAGGCAAGACTACAACAAGAAGCATAAGAAGCAAGAATGCAACAAGAAGATGAAGAAGCAAGGTTGTAGAAGGAAGCTGAAGAAGCAAGGCAGCAGAGGGAAGCAGAAGAATGAGAGCAGAGGGAGGAAAGTGAAAATCAGCAACAAGCTAAAGAAGAAGAAGGTAGGCGTAAAACTGAAGAGGAACAAAAGGTAGAGAAAGAACTTAAGACCAATGAAGATTCCCAAGTAGGTGGCTTCGGCACCCAAGATATGGAAATAAACACATCTCAGGCAGGTGTCTCCAACACCCAGAATGTGGAAACAGACACATCTCAAGCAGGTGGCTCCGGCACCCAAAATGTGGAAACAGACACATCTCAAGTAGTGCAGACCCCGCCCGTAGAGACAGAAGTACATGTAAGAGATCTCCCGATCATCCCTTACACCCCATCGGAAGATCATACTGTGTCCCGATGGGATGAATTTGTGTATTATAAGAAAAGGAAGGCGATGGTCTTGAAGTCGGAAGAGAGGATAAAGAGACTCTTCCAAGAAGATATTGTCACCCAGCGGGAGACCACGGTGATGCAGAATACAAATAAGGCTCCCATAGCCATGGCATCTGCCATTGTGTCAGTATCAAAAGCAACAAAGGACAATGTGGTCGATATGGTCAAAGAATTTGAGTCAACAAAGAGGAGAGCTCGCATTTTCCAGCATACTGTGGTTAATGAGCAGTCTTACAGGGATCTTGTAGTGAATAAATATAATCGCCTGTCTGTTGATCACAAGGAGTTGACAGATAAGTATCACCATTTAGAAGAAGAAAAGGAGCACCTGGAAATCCAGATGATGGTTTTAGAAGTGGAAAAGAACGATTATGAAGCTAGAGTTTTTCATCTGGAAGCAGATAAGCAGGAAATGGTTGAACAATTGGAGCAGGCAGAAAGCAGAGCGATAGATATATCTCCCTTTCATGAGCTGTCTTGTGACATTCTGAGACAAATGCACGCCACACAGTAGTTGATTACTGAAGAAGTGTGCAGGATGAAAGCCATGGTGGTTAGATTGAAAGAAGTCAATGCAGAGGCCAATAGACTTAAGGGAAAATACACTCGGGTTAAAGCAAACATCCTGAGCCAGATGGAATGGAGAGAAGGGAAGGTTTATTTCCCTAAGCATCTCCCATTCAAGTCAGTAGATGATTTTAAAGAAGATGTGGCCCTTATGGAATTCTGCAGGAACTATGGCCTCAAGATGATGGCTAAGATCTAGGGCACGATTGAGAAAAGTAACAGCCTATATCAAAAAATCCATGAAGTGCATGATAAATGCAAGCTGATGTTTCCTCAGTCCCTCAATGAGTTTCCAAGCAGAGAGCAACATTTATCAAACTTGAAGGAAGAGCTAGGCATTCAAATAGAATATGTAAAGAAGATTGATGTCCTGGCCGCTGATGATCTCCATCACTATATTGGGCTGTCATCAATATACAGTCATTTGCTTAAAGAAATCCACCAAGCAGCAACTGCAGAAATCCATGGTATTGAAACAGAGCTTGGTAAGCCTGTGACTTCCCAGAAGATCTTGCTCCCTTCACCAGCAAATGTGGTTTTCAGAGACACTGGTATCTGGTTCAGTTACATAGCAGAAGAGGAAAAGAAAGCAGCAGCAGCCAGCACAAGCACCTCACTCCCAGCAGAAGTGCCTCCTCAAGGATGAACACGCTGGTCATAATGCGTTGTTCTTATTTTGATCTATTTTCCCTGTGTTTAGAGCGTAGGGTCACTAGACAGCTGTCCTTCTTTTTATTTTTGAGAAAATTTCTGTTATAAGAAAAGGGCCACGAGTTGTTATTTCTGGGAAAAGTCTGGAAGTGACAAGTGTAAGAGCCAGGTGGCAGCCCAAGAGGAATTTTGTAAAGATATAAATAGAGGCTTAGGGAATAGTGTAGAGTACTTTTGGCAGGGAAAAGGATTTTCTTAACTTGTACAAGCTATCTTGCACTTGCTCCAAGAAAATAAATTTTTCCTAATAAGAGCTTGGAGAGGACGTCTTTTGCTTGGAAATGGATGTTGAATGCATGCTGGATTATTCCTGTGACTTTCATATTCTACAGTGAGATCTTTCTTTGCTGTCTCGAATTATTTCTATGTATTGAATGATCTTACTGTTTCCTGTGCAAATGATTGTTTCTCCTACACGAGTAATGGAATGCGTTATATGTAAATTAGAAGCTATCTTTTAATATCTTTTGCCTTTTGCTATAGTTGTATCTTCATGGTTTAATGGCTATCTGTTGATCTGTAGATGCTTCTTCCAGCACATTACTCATATTTGCAGCTTTTGCTCCTTGCAAGGATAGATCAGATTTATTTCAGTTTTAGATACAGATTTTTTTTAAGATTTGCATTTAGATTAAAGTAGCTTAGGCACTTGCATATCATTTTAAACCATAAAATTAAAAAAGAATGGTGGATCGGGCCATAACCAGTGTAATTGAAGCAAATTTCCAAATGTAACAGTTGCCGAAACTGTTAACCGGATGGATTCCCCATACCAAACGGTGGACAATCTAATTGGGATAGTCTACTGGGGAGAATCCATTTCTGCTTGATGCTGTGATCTTCGGGGCATCAACAGTTTTTGGCGCTAGAAGGAGGGCCTAAAGTGCATGGATGATAAAGGAAAATCTCTCACTGTCAAAAATGTTACTGAAAACCCACTTAAAATAGAAATTTCATATAGCCCAAATCTTGAAGTAGCAAATCAAGAAAACCTTATCTCTAATTCTGAACCTTAAGAAGTATTGTATGCTGTGCCTTTTGCAGAAATAGAAGATTTAAGGAGACATACACGATATTATGTTAGACAACTAGGTGGTTTAAGCGCAGTAAATTTCCTCCCTATGAAAAGTTCTCCTAGAAAAGAACGACAGTACACCCGTGATTTGATTCTTGTGTAGAATTTTGAAGAACTTGTGAATTTAACCTTGGAAGAAATTGTAGAACCCCTGAACAAAGTCGATCTTGAAAACCCATAAAATATTTCAGATCAAGAAAGTCTTGGAGAACTTATTACTCCAAAGAACACTCCATTTAATTCACCATACAACTCTCCACCTGATTATCCACATAGAGACATGGCTGTACCTGCTTGGAGAGCAAGGGGAGTGTTGAATCTAGCTGGGCCATTCCATAATCTTCCTAAAAATCCAGAGAAAGTCTTGCCTAAATTCGACCCAGGGAAAGCCATTTCCACTGAAGATCATCTCAAGAGTTTTTATTTAGCCCCGAATCTTTTAAATGTACAGCATGAAGATGTAGTTTGTAGGCTTTTTCCATACACATTTGATCCGAAAGTCTCTTCTTGGTATTTTAGCCTACAACCTAGCTCGATCTCAAGCTGGGATGAATTTGAAAAATGTTTCTTAAAGAAATATGGAAACCAAAAGATTGTAGCTACGCTCATGAAAGAATTATTGTCCATGAGAATGGAAAAGAAAGAAAAGGTTCAAGACTTCAACCAAAGGTTCAAAACGCTCTTAAATAATTTCAATGAAGCAAATAAACCAGCAGAGGAATCTCTGGTTGAATATTATACAATAGCTCTTGAAGGATCCATAACAATGTTCATTAAAAGATCTAAGAAAACCACCCTGATAGAAAATTTTGAAGAAGCTAGAAAGGTGGAAGAAGAAGCGGATAGCATTGCTAAACATGCCTTAGATGCAGAGACAAAACTAGCAACTAGTAAAAAAACCTTGCTACTCACCAAAAATAAAGAAGAGTCATCAGCAGACATGGAGAACGTAGTTAAGATGATGTAGAAGTTGTCCAATAAAATTGTAGATCTCGAGAAAGATAAAGCTGCTAGTACATCTAGGAAACCTTTCAAGCCATTCTACAAGAAGAGAGAAGATAGCGATCAACCTCAATCACCTATGAACACTTCCCCTGTTTTAAATCTCAATGAAATAGGGATGGAAAATTTCTGCACCTTTCATCAAGAACTGCACTCGGAAAAGAGCTGCCCACAATGGATTAACTCTATGAGTTTAGTCATGAACCAAATGTTGGATTCGTAATTCTAGATCAAGACGATCCTCCAGAGGAATCAAGCCCTGAGGTAGAGGAACCACCTCCAGACACCACTATGGTGCTATGGGATTGGGTACCTTTAACTGAATTGGTAGAAGAAGATCCCATGGAAAGCTCAGTATCTACTGTAAACATTAACACTCGTAGTAAAGGTCCCATTACAGATCCTATGCCAAGCTCGACTATTCCCAAGCCTAAAATTTCAAAAGAACTACCTAGAAGACATATAACAATCATTCCGCCGCAACCTAAAGCTAACCCAACAGTGGCCAAGCAGCCAAGCATTGACACCACAATTCAACAACCGAAGGTCACAGTGAATAAAACAGACCATCCGACTAGAATTGTTAAAGAATCTGATATAGGATATGACATTATTGAGGATATAAAGAAAGCAAAAGCAAATGTATCAATATTCGATATGTGCAGTTTGCCTCAGTAATGAAATAAGTTGTTGCATGCTATGCAATCCCAGCCCAGCACTCCATTAACAGATAATCAAGAAGTTCCTGAAATTAATGAGGCTAGTATCGGCGGGAAATCCAAATCTCAGACGTTGCCATTCCTTTTAACCTTTGAAATTTTCAATCACAATGTTCACAATTGTCTGGTAGATTCCGGAGCATCTTCAAATGTCATGCCACTCTCAATTTGTAAAAAAATTAATGGGAAACCTATTCCATCTCCTGCACAAATTATTTAGTTGGATCAGACTGCTGTAAAAGTTATTGGGGAAATGAAAGACATCCTCATTAGATTGTCAGCCGAATCTAGAGTCTGTAAGTTTATTGACATAATGTGAATTGATATTCCTAAGGCCTATGGTTTGATCCTAAGTAGGGATTGGTCCACAAAGCTGAATGGTTACTTTGCAACTGATTGGTCTCATTTGTGGTTTCCTTATCAAAATAGATAGAATCAGTTCAAGGTCCTGAGAGAACCACACATGAAACGAAATGTAACTCAACTAGAGGGAAAGAATGAGGCTGTAGCCTTCTCATCCTCAGTTCTGGGGAATTATTTCTTAGAAATTGATCCGGGTAATTATCAGTCATAAACTATCAGCCATGAATCATGAGAATAGTCCGATCTCCTTCATTTTTCTTAGACTGATGATATTAACTGTAATATAGTTAGTTTAGTCACTAACTTAGATCATAGAGATACTAACTTAGCTGAATCAAAAGATCTGTTTTGGACATTATACTTCGATGGTTCTAAAACTTTGGAAGGATCTGGATCCGGTTGTGTTCTAATGGATCCGGAAAGAAATAAATATTTTTTGTCCTGTAGGTTAGAATTTGATTGTACTAACAACACTGCGGAATATGAAGCTTTGGTACACATATTAAAGAAGGCCATCGGTTTAAATGTTGAATACCTGAAGGTTTTTGGTGACTCAGAAATAGTTGTGAGACAGGTAAGAGATACCATTCACTGTCTCTCACCTCATTTGAAAGGTTATCAGGCTGAGGTATGGGATTTAATTATGCATTTTGATGCTTTCAATATAAAGTCTATTCCTAGATTGCAAAATTCTGCAGTTGATTTGTTAGCAACATCCGCTTCTAGATTGGTGCCAACTAATAACAAATGCTCAATTGAATTAATTTTCAGGCCTTTTGTCCTTGAAAATGTCACAAACTTCAGGGTCTTCGATGATGACGAACAGATTATTAGTTTTTTAACAAACGAAGACATTTTCCAAGGAGCTGTGATAGATGAAGAAGAACACGATTTTGATTTACAAAAGAAGGATGCAACTAAAGAAAATTTCATCCCCAAAGGGGTAAGGTCACTCAAAATGCTGTTTGATCTTCAAAGTAAGTTCAAAAGGCCGGCGAATACCAAAACCAACAGTTCATCAATGCAACATGAGTTAGTTAATTTGGGCACCGAGGCTGAACCAAAATTTGTTAACCTTGGCAAATGTTGTTCACCGGGAGAAAGAGATAGGTTCATCAAACTATTTCAACAATATAAGGATGTTTTTGCATGGAATTATGAAGATCTGAAAACATATGACGTCCGCATTATTCAGCATGTCATACCAATGAAAGCGGGTGTCAAGCCATTTCAGCAGCAATTAAGAAGGATGCTTCCTACTCTGGAACCTCTGATTCAAAAGGAATTGAAGAAGCTACTGGACGCTAAAATAATCTTTAAGGTCCGGCATTCTGAGTGGGTTGCTAACTGAGTTCTAGTAAGAAAGAAGTCAGGAGAGATAAGACTATGTGTTGACTTCAGAAATTTAAACAGAGCTTCAGATAAAGACAACTATCCTGTCCCTTCAATGGAACAAATTCTTCAAATGGTGTCAGGATCTGAGCTATTTTCTCTTCTCGATGGTTTCTCTGGCTACAATCAAGTATTAGTAGCCGAAGAAGATCGTCTTAAGACTACTTTCCACACTAAGTGGGGAACTTTCACATATAGAAGGATGCCATTCGGCCTGATAAATGCAGGAGCTACATTCCAGCGAGCAGTGGATATCGCCTTCCGAGGACTGGGTGGTCATTGTGTTGTTGTCTATCTAGATGATGTGACAGTTTTTTCGAAGAAAAGGGAAGATCATGTTGTCCATTTGAAGCATATTTTTTGATCGTTGTCGGAAATATGGTATCTCATTGAATCCCAAGAAGAGTGTGTTTGCTGTTCCCGAAGGTAAACTTTTGGGCCATATCATTTCCAAGAGAGAAGTGTCAATAGATCAGGAAAGAGTACAAGCTATCAATAGAATTCCAATGCCTCATAACAAGAAATCCATGCAATCCTTTATGGGCACTACAAATTTTGTCCGAAGGTTTGTTCCAGATTTTGCACAAATTGTTAAACCTTTACAACAAATGGTCAAACAAAGCATACAGTTCAAGTGGACAGATTTAGAAAAGGACGCGTTCAGAGACATTAAGGAAGCCATAGCTAAAGCTCCTTCCTTAAGAAGCCCAGATTTTGACAAGGATTTTATCCTGTATACCTTTGCTTTAGATGACTCTCTCGCAGCTGTGCTCACGCAAAAGGTGGAACTAGGGGACGAGTACCCAATCTCGTTTATGAGCACTGGTCTGCAAGGGGCTGAAGTAAATTATCCCGTTGTCGACAAGCATGCTTATGCTGTCTTCAAAGCAGTCAAACAGTTTAGACCATATATTCTTAAGAACATAACTAAAGTTATAGTTCCCCACCGAGCTGTTAGATCCCTCTTCGTTCAAAAGGAATTAGGAGAAAGGAGGGGAAACTGGGTCACAACTCTTCAAGAATATGACTTAGAATTTAAACCGGCAACTATCATCAAAGGACAAAGCCTGTGTAAATTGCTTACAGAAAATCCAACCGATGAAGAGCAACATTGGAAAAATGAAGCTGAGCTGAACTCAGTTGAAGTATGTCCTATCTTCACAGCTCCTCAACCAGGGTATAGAGATCTGATACATTATTTGCAGCAAGGATACGTACCTGAGCACTGGAGCTCTAAGCAAAGAAGGACGCTCTGTTTGAAATCAACAGCTTGTCAAATCATTGATGGGATACTTTTCAGAAAGAATTACGATGGAATTTTTCTTAGATGTCTAGAAAAGGAAGATGCAAGTAAAGTTGTTAAAGAATTACATGATGGTCCCATTGGTGGACATTATTCAGGGGAAACAACAACTCACAAGATACTTAGAGCTGGATATTATTGGCCCACTTTATTCTGAGATGCCCATGCGTATGCACGGAACTGTGATATATGCCAAAGAAGTGATAGGAAATTACCTAAGGCAGCAGGACCCTTGCAGCCGGTTCTTATCTCTGAACCTTTTGAACAATGGGGCATAGATGTTATTGGAGAGATAAATCCAAATTTTTCTTTACAACATCGATACATCCTGACGGCTACCAACTACTTCACCAAATCGACGGAGGCTATCCCGTTGTGCAAGATCAATGAAGATGCAGTCATCAGTTTCTTGAAAGAAAACATCATAACCAGGTTTGGGGTTCCAATTTCCCTTGTTTTTGATAATGCTCCCTATTTCTCTTCTTTTAAGATAAATGAATTTGTTTATGAATGGGGAATTAAACTGCATTATTCAGCGAATTATTACCCTCAAGGAAACAGATTAGCTAAATCTTCAAACAAAAACCTCATTCGAATTCTCAAGAAGACTGTGATAGAAAATCAGCGAAGTTGGCATATAGCTCTCCCAAATGCCTTATGGGCAGATAGGGTGACTCCAAAGAACACATTAGGGGTTTCCCCTTACACTCTTATCTATGGCAAGGAAGCCATTATCCCTCCCAACATCTTGCTTCCATCCTTACAGTTGTCTAAAGCCTCTCAAGGGTCTGGTATCCAAGTCTTACAATCCAGGATCAATACCTTGCTTCAACTTGAAGAAGCACGACAGAAAGCTAAATACCAATTCCATCAGCACCAAGACATAGTCAAAAGATGGTACGATAAGAGGAAGTCCGGTAAAAGGAGTTTTGAAGTTGGGGATTTAGTCCTGAAATGGGATCATAATCATGAAGGCAAGGGGATGCACACGAAATTCCAACAATTATGGATAAGCCCTTACCAAATTTCAGCAAAGCTTGGCCCATCCACTTATAAGTTGATAGACCTCCAGGGAGAGGAAGTAACCCTTCCTCTCAATGGCATCGCCTTGAAACAATACTTTGCGTAGTCTCACTGAGACTTTCTGTACATAAATAAAACTTTTCTTTTATGTTGCTTTAGCCCTTTGTTTTCATTGTTTTCAGTTATCTTGTTTCTTTTCTCAGCTTTTGAAACCTTTTGTACAAAGTTTGTTTTCTGAAAGCACCTACGGTCAGGTTTCTCATCAAGATAGATCTCTTGAAGAAATCTCACAACTTATGAAGCCGAAACTACCCTCAAATGAAAGTTTATCTATGTATTTTGCTCCTGTTGAATGTTCTCCAGAAGGAAGGAAGCCTATTCTGTTAGTCACACTAACCCTTGTTTAAATAGCAGAGATCTATGACTATCTTTATTACTATCTTTGGGCTCCATCCACTCTCACACTTAAAGGCATCTCAGGAAGGTCACTGAAGTTGGACCCACGGAGAGTAGCACATCTTGAGGGCATAGGGTATTGAAATGACTCCATGCTGCAAATCTAACAGCCAAAATGGCTTATAATCAAAGGTCTATTTTCTAGAGATTCTCGCCTCAATTGAAGCATGGCTGAGACAAAAGGAAAACGTATAAGTCAAGAAAGCTGTCCAAAAGACTTAGCTCAAGCTGGGCTCCTCTTTGTCCGTGAGGCTTGATAAAATCAATAAAATCTCTCACTCACACAAAAGGACATTATGGATTGAGGAGCTAAAATCAAAGATCATGTTTAAAGAAAATATTTCTGGAAGGCCTAAACAGCAAAGCTGTCAAATGTATAAACATCCAAAAGGGATGCAAGCAGCATGGGAATGAGGAACAAGAGCAATAGTGTCCATGAGAAGGTGTTGCAAATCCTATGGAGTCCGATAGCAGTAGCCATCTGAAAGGTGAATCTTCTAAAAACGAACCCCATATGTTGGCCCTTTGAAAGTTTTAAAGATGTCTTCATCAATGTTCCCCTTTCCCCAATAGCAGATAAAATGACTTCTTCCTTTGCCGAGATCCGAGTGCTCAGCTGAATGTTGCATATAAGATGGATAGTTTTTAAGAAGGTTTCGGATTAACGAGAGGGATTTTTTCAGAGATCTGTGTTCACCAGCGACTCACCAATTGTTGTTGCAGCAACATCCCCCCCCCCAATTTTTTGTAGATATTGGGGCCCCTCCTTTCATTTTCCTAGAAAGACTGCCTAAAAAAGTTAAGTCTCCTTTGAAAACTTTTTGGACTTAGTTTTGTATCAACTGAGGAATCTGCTTTAAAAAATTGAAGTTTTTATTCTAAGTCAAAACTCACAACTCTTTCCCAAAGCTGCGGAAGAACTCAAATTTCTCTCCCGAAACTGCGAATGAACTTAGGATTCTCTTCCAAAACTGCGAAAAAACTTAAAATTGCTCCCCGAAACTGCGAAAAACACTTAGCGTTTCTATCTCCAAGGAGGTCATTCTATCTCCAAGGACTAGGAAGGAAGTGGGTTTTACACGTCGTATGCTTAACCTTTCTGGAAGCATTCCAAAAGTTCCTAACCAGGCATTGCCTCCATAGAATAATCAAGTCCGAGGACCATATTTTGTTTTTTGGAATGATCTATGTTTACTTTGCTTCCCTAGCATGCAACTTTATAATTTTGTCTATATTTATCATTAGCATGCTAAAATTGTCTTCCTTTATGTTACACTCTCATAATGTGTTGCAATTTTATAATCATTCACATTTGGTTGCTGATAGGGATAAGCCACGATGCCAAAAGGTGGTAGAAAGAAAGCTAAAGTGATGGAACCAGAACTAGTGCAACTAAGGACTGAAACTATTTTTCAAGACACTAAGTGTACCACCGACATTCCTCCCAAGGTCCGTTGGGGAGATGTTTACTGGATGATCAGGGACCAGGATATCCTAGATGTGTTGTTGGAGGAAGAACAAATCTATCTCAACATCAGATCTTCCGGCATAGCCAGGGCTTCTACTCGCCCCGAATTGTTCCCGTGCTCTGAATTGATCTGATGGATACTGGAACATGCCAACCCACAAACAAGAGTGTTGCATGACAGCAAGGGAGAGCCTTTCGCTTCATTCCATCCAGCTTATATTGTAGCGGCCTACAAGTTCTCACGTCCCCAGCAAGATCTAAACGATGAATGGTTGGGAAAGATGAATAATATCGAGATGGCTAAAAAGCTATTGGTCACATGCAAGCAGCTAAGGAAGAGAGATAATGATGAATATGACGTTCAGAGCCTAAGACCTCCTTTTAGATTAATTTCCCTGATGTTATGCAGAATTTTCGACATGCCCGATGGCAATGTATATAGGATACAGTGGGCTCCCATCATCCATTTCATAGCATTCAAAGGAACTGTGTTTGATTGGGATACTATCCTCTCGGATAGTTTGGCATCCACAGTGGCCGCAGCTAGAGAAGGTTTGGCCTTAAAAAAGTCAGAATTTTACATGTCTTCATATCTTATTGACTGCATTTTTTCCAAGCTCTCTTTCCCCAGGCTAGGTTGCACGTGGGATCAGGCCAACACCCCGGTCTACACTGCCTATAAAATAATGTGGGCTCAAAATTATAGAGCAAACTACAAGCTCATCTACGAAGAGTTCATCATGCCTCTGTATGAGCAGATGTTCAAGGAAGAGCCCAATTGCCTATCAGAAAATGCCATGGAGGTCCTGGAAAACTATGGCGATTTTTACTTCTCAGAGTAGGGCACCTACATTAGGATGTTTGGAGGTACCAAAGCACCATATATTTTTCCAAAATACGTTACTAATTATGTAGTCCTCAAGGAAGCAGTCAGGCAAGTTTTCCTTGATGGAATAGGAGGAGTGCTTAACAAGAAACATAAAGATTCCTTCCCTCCTTTGCCTTTTTGCATAGGAGCCTATAAATTCTCAGGGGTTGCAACAACCGAGGAATACATTCAAGAAGTGAAATATTTCCACTTCGGTGAGGTGATCTTCCATAGAAATGACAGGCAGAGCAAGGTTGTTGAGCATTGCAAGGAGGTATATGCTCATTTTGAATATGCTCATTACTATGATGCAGAGGAAGAAGTGTTCAGAGGCATCGACAACATGACTGAGTTGCAGATTTGTTGTCATGGCAGTGGCACCAGCTCTAGCTCTACCTCATCCCGAGAAGGTAGTCTACAGAAAGAAAGGGAAGCAGCTGAGGCCCTGGCTCGTGAGGAACAAATATTGAAAGAAGAGGCAAGACTACAACAAGAAGCAGAAGAAGCAAGACTGCAACAAGAAGTTGAAGAAGCAAGGTTGCAGAAGGAAGCTGAAGAAGCAAGGTTGCAAAGAGAAGCTGAAGAAGCAAGGCAGTAGAAGGAACCAGAAGAATGAGAGCAGAGGGAGGAAAGTGAAAATCAGCAGCAATCTTAAGAAGAAGAAGGCAAGCATAAAACTGAAGAGGAACAAAAGGCGGAGGAAGAGCTTAAGACCAATGAAGATGCCCACGCAGGTGGCTCCGGTACCCAAGATATGGAAACAGACACATCTCAGGCAGGTGTCTCCGACACCCAGAATGTGGAAACAGACACATCTCAAGCAGGTGGCTCCAACACCCAAAATGTGGAAACAAACACATCTCAAGTAGTGTAGACCCCGCCCATAGAGACAGAAGTACATGTAAGAGATCTCCCAATCATCCCTTACACCCCATCGGAAGATCATACTGTGTCCCGATGGGATGAATTTGTGTATTATAAGAAAAGGAAGGCGGTGGTCTTGAAGTCGGAAGAGAGGATAAAAACACTCTTCCAAGAAGATATTGTCACCCAGCGGGAGACCACGATGATGCAAAATACAAATAAGGCTCCCATAGCCATGGCATCCGCCGCTATGTCAGCATCAAAAGCAACAAAGGACAATGTGGTCAATATGATCAGAGACTTTGAGTCAACAAAGAGGAGAGCTCGCATGTTGCAGCATACTGTGGTTAATGAGCAGGCTTACAGGGATCTTGTAGTGAATAAATATAATTGACTGTCTTTTTATCACAAGGAGTTGACAGATAAGTATCGCCATTTAGAAGAAGAAAATGAGCACCTGGAAATCCAAATGATGGTTCTAGAAGTGGAAAAGAATGATTCTGAAGCTAGAGTTTTTCATCTGGAAGAAGATAAGTAGGCAATGGTTGAACAATTGGAGCATGCAGAAAGCAGAGCGATAGATATGTCTCCCTTTCATGAGCTGTCCTATGACATTCTGAGACAAATGCATGCCACACAGGAGCTGATTACTGAAGAAGTGTGCAGGCTCAAATCCATGGTGGTTAGATTGAAAGAAGTCAATGCAGAGGCCAATAAACTTAAGGGAAAATACACTCGGGTTAAAGCAAACATCTTCAGCCAGATGGAATGGAGAGAAGGGAAGGTTGATTTCCCTAAGCATCTCCCATTCAAGTTAGTGGATGATTTTAAAGAAGATGTGGCCCTTATGGAATTCTACAGGAACCGTGGCTTCAAGCTGATGGCTAGATCCAGGGCATGATTGAGAAAAGTAACAACCTGTATCAAAAAATCCAAGAAGTGCATGATAAATGCAAGCTGATGTTTCCTCAGTCCCTTGATGAGTTTCCAAGCAAAGAGCAACGTTTATCAGACTTGGAGGAAGAGCTAGGAATTCAAATAAAATATGTAAAGAAGATTGATGTCCTAGCCACTGATGATCTCCATCACTATATTGGGCTGTCTTCAATATACAGTCATTTGCTTAAATAAATCCACCAAGCAGCAACTGCAGAAATCCATGGTATTGAAGCAGAGCTTGTTAAGCATGTGACTTCCCAGAAGATCTTGCTCCCTTCACCAGGAAATGTGGTTGTCAGAGACATTGGTATCTGGTTCAGTTACATAGCAGAAGAGGAAAAGAAAGCAGCAACAGTAGTAGCAGCCAGCACAAGCACCTCACTCCCAACATAAGCGCCTCCTCAAGGATGAACACGCTGGTCATAATGCGTTGTTCTTATTTTGATCTATTTTCCCTGTGTTTAGAGCGTAGGGTCACTAGACAGCTGCCCTTCTTTTTATTTTTGAGAAAATTTCTGTTATAAGAAAAGGGCCACGAGTTGTTATTTTTGGGAAAAGTATGGAAGTGACAAGTGTAAGAGCCAGGTGGTAGCCCAAGAGGCATTTTGTAAAGATATAAATAGAGGCTTAGGGAATAGTGTAGAGGACTTTTGGCAGGGAAAAGGATTTTCTTAACTTGTACAAGCTATCTTGCACTTGCTCCAAGAAAATAAATTTTGCCTAATAACAGCCTAGAGAGGATGTCTTTTGCTTGGAAATGGATGTTGGATGCATGCTGGATTATTCCTGTGACTTTCATATTCTACAGTGAGATCTTTCTTTGCTGTCTCGAATTATTTCTATGTATTTAATGATCTTACTGTTTCCTGTGCAAATGATTGTTTCTCCTACACGAGTAATGGAATGCGTTATATGTAAATTAGAAGCTATCTTTTAATATCTTTTGCCTTTTTCTATAGTTGTATCTTCATGGTTTAACGGCTATCTGTTGATCTATAGATGCTTCTTCTAGCACATTACTCATATTTGCATCTTTTGCTCCTTGCAAGGATAGATCATATTTATTTCAGTTTTAGATACAGATTTGTTTTAAGCTTTGCATTTAGATTAAAGTAGCTTAGGCACTTGCATATCATTTTAAACCATAAAATTAAAAAAGAATGGTGGATCAGGCCATAACCGGTGTAATTGAAGCAAATATCCAAATCTAATGGGGAACCGCTAACCGGACAGATTCCCCATACCAAACGGTGGACAATCTAATTGGGATAGTCTACCGGGGAGAATCCCTTTCTGCTTGATGCTGCGATCTTTGGGGCATCAACTGGTTGCGATGACCAAGGTAGAGGACATGCCAAAGGGACTACAGAGGCAGACAGTAGGCATACCAGGAGCCTGGGTGTGGTACTTCCGTAAAGTGACCACATTAGTTTTGTACTACTATAGGGGTCAGGGTTTAGGTGAACCATAGGAGCAGTGTTGGTTTTATATCTATGAGGCCAATGGTGCCCTATTTTTGGACATGTTTTGGATCTACATTTTGCAATGTATATTTTGTTTTGTTTTTTGAGACTTTATATCTATTTATATATCGACAGACCTTTTGTTTCAGCATGCTTTTATTTACAAAGTATTATGAACATGAATGTTATGTACATGTTTCTTTTATGTATTTAAAAATGAAAAAATGACACTCGAGGATATAACTAGCATATGCACCAGTAATTAAATTTTGGTTTCTTGAGACATGATTATATGTAATATAAATAAATTGTCATTCAAGGAAACATACTCTTAAAAACTGATGAATTAAAGAAGGATCATGAACTCGATACTCACCATTAAGCTATAAAAAAATCAATTGAGAGTCAAGATGGACTTCAAGAGATAAGATGTCATGTCATAGAGCATATTGAAGTAACTCAATTACGACACTGTATTCAACCATGTTGTTGGTTGCTAGCCCAAAAAAAGTGCCTCCTGAAACAACTAACTGACCAGTGGGAGAGTAAATAAACCATGTAGGTGAAGCGATATTATGAGTATGGCAAGTAGTAAAATATGAAAATCCTAGAAATATCTCATTCGACATCTGCAAACACAAACAATGAGCCTATAAAAAGTCTCACTGAAACAAGAAACTATACAACTGTACAACTATATACAAGAAAAAATACATGAACTAAGCATAATACTTCTTCAAGTAGATCCCATTTATAGGTTCAACCAACTTATTCCCCTTGTAATCAGTCAACTCATATGTACCCTTTTTCATAAATTTAGACAAATATAAGGGATGAGCCACATAGATTTAAATTTACTAGCCCCTATAAGATCTTTATCCTGATAAAAAAGTAAGAAAAGATCCTCCTCTAAGAAAAATCTCGAATAAATAGACTTATCATATTGACTCTTACCATTTTCTTATGTGTTTTGTTCACTATAGCGGCATATCGACATTGTCCATGAAGATGTTCTAGGTGAACTAATCACTCTTCTAAATATTAGGTCTATGGAAACAACTGAACAAATAGCTTTAATGAAGGGATCTCGCACTCAATGGGGGGGATTCCCTTAACTCTGTGAATGATTTGAAATGGAGAAAACCATGTGGCTATCTTAACTATCATTTGGTAATCCCACAAAGAAATATATAACACAATATGCCAATTTGTCCTACTTGTGTTCATTGTCCTTTGAAGCATGGTATTCAAAGTTTTATTGACAGCCTCGACTTGACTGATAGCTCGGTCATCATATGATTTTTAAAGTGTTTACCATGATTAGTGATGAGTTCCCATGGGACACTGAATTGCGTGATAATTTGATTGAATACTAAATAAGAAGTAGTATCCCCATCAACACGAAATGTAGGCATAGCCTCCTCCAATTTTGTAAAGTAGTCAATGGATATGATAATATATTGATTCCCCTTAGCCTAATATGGGTTGCATAACACGAAATAAATCCCCCACTTGGTGGAGGGACCTACCATAATGACAAGAAATAATAGAGCAAGATGCACATGCATATTATTAGTAAAAACTTGACAAGCATGAAAATTTTTAACTACTTCGATGCAATCTTTAAAAATTGTCGACCAAAAGTATCTGGCACATATGATTTTCTAGGAAGTCACCAAACCATAAATATGACCTCCATAGGCTCCACAGTGACAATCATTCAACATGAAATCAAATTCTTCATGAGTTAAGCAATGTTATAAAATTGAATCAACCCCACAGTGGTACAAAGTATCACCTACAATAAGATAATTATTTGTATTATGCCAAAGGAATCGTCGCTCATCTCATGAAAATGATTGAGGACACTTCAAATTTTGGATATATATCAAAATTTATCCATACCAAGGACTAGACAAAGAGATGAGAAATATATGCTCATTAGGGAATGATTCATACTCAGTGTTGTCAAACTCTTTGCTACGGAACTCTAAAATAATCTCGATAAAGACTAAATATTTCTTAGACTTAGTGGATTGGAACTCCAAGTTGAATTATTAAAAAATCACAATCCATTTATTTAATTTTCCCCCAATTATTTGTCGAGTCAAATTAAACATATTGAAATGGATTAAGATGCGCAACTATAATGGTCTTATGTAACAAAAAATAATGTCAAAGTATCTGAACTGCAAAAATAGTAGAAACAACTAACTTCTCAGCATGATAATACTTCAATTTTCATCCAGCCAAAGCACAATTAAGATAATAGATGACATGTTCCTGGGAACATTCATCTTCCTGAACTAAAACTATGCCAACAATGGAATCAAATGTGGTTAGATACAACACACAATATTTTGTGTAATATGGAGGGATGAGTAGAGGCAATGTCATAGGGTATTTCTTAGGAGTGTCGAAAGAAACCTGGCTAGATTCATCCCATATAAATGGGACTCCTTCCTTCAGTAATTGCATAAAACCCTTTGTAATCCTGGCATAATTTACGATAAAACGCCCGAGAAAAATGGCTTTTCCTTGGAGGATCTAAAGCTAGTGAACATTTGTGGGAGGAGGTAAATTCACAATGTCTTTGACCTTTAACAGGTCTACCATTATCCCCTTATTCGAAACTATAAAACCTAAAAGTAATCCAGACTTAACACAAAATATGTACTTGTGAGGATTTAATCGATCTTATAGTGCCTAAATTTTTCGAAAACGAGGCAAAGATGGTCTAGATGGTCTCATATATTATGAGAATGAGTATGTAAGTCATATAAATATGCCTCTACAATGTTATTAGTATCATGGAAAGAAAACGACATGGCCCATTGGAAGGTAGCTCTAGCATTTTTAAGACTAAAAGGCATCTTTTTGTACGCAAAAGTGGCCGAAGGAAAATGAGCGAAGTTTTGTGTTGGTCCTCACGACGAATTTGAATTTGGTTTTACCTAGAGAATCCATCCATAAAGGAAAATACCTTGCTTCCGGAACATTCATCAATGATCTGAGCGACAAAATGTGTGGGGAAGTTATCTTTGGGACAAGCCTTGTTCAGATCCCTAAAATCCATGCATACCCAAATATTGCCCTACTTCTTATCAACAATAAAGGTATTGGATTACCCATTTTGTTAAATAAATAAGGTAGATAAATTCCACCTCGAGAAGCATTTCAACTTCTTCTTTGATGGCAACTGCTTTCCCAGGAATAACTGGATGAAGTTTTTGTTAGAGAGGTTTAACATTCATATAATTTTTAATTTTGTGCTCTACGATACTTGGATCAATAGCTAGAATCTCCTCATATGACCAGGTGAATACATTGCAGAATTCCTTGTAGAGATCTGTGTAAATACAAATCTCCTTAGGTGAACAATTTGCATCGATGTACACATTTTCCATGACATCAGGATTCCTAGAGATGTTGATCGGGATCGTTTATGATATATTAGCTATATTTACCTTGACATAAATTTCTTGTTGTTCCAAAGGGTTTAATGGTTGGTCTACAAATGAAGGTAAATCAACTCTTAAATCTCCACTCTCAATTTTATATAAAGATGGGAAAAAATAAGATCGATGGAGCATATCTTCCTAGGGTGTTTGAGGCTTGTTAGAGATTCTAGTATAGACTCATCAAAAGATGTAACTATATCTAGACAATATTGAGATTTATAGGAATCTATAGACCAAACAGGCTTAGAAATATGATCCACCTCTTCCATGGGTGGAGGATCAGTGTCTGCAGTTTTTTGCTGAATAGCTTGATAAGCGATTTTTTCTATAGACAAGGTAGGGCTCCAAAATGATGAGATTATTCCACTAGATTAGACAGGGAAGGGAGCGTCCAAGGATCACTAAGATAGGATGTTCTAAAATGTTCTACTCATGACATAGGAACTTCTTCTTCATCCAAAATTGGAGCATAATTGATAAAGAAGATAGGAGCTGGAATATTAAAAATACCCATCAGAGAAGTATATAGTCAACTCCCACATTATCGGTAACTAGTTGCAACTTGTCAATGAAAGGGATATTAGATCCCGGAGGAGAATTTGGACTTGTTCAAGTGAATTATAGTTGATCAATAGTAACAATATTTCCTTCGTGAGGAAAACACAACGCTCGAAAGACTGAAGAGACAATGGAAGTCATAGCATACGTGCAACTGCAACCTAGCAACAAATTGTAATCGATGGGGGCATCGAATACTTTGACCTCCACACAAATGGTTTCCCCTCCTATTTATACTGGGAAGGATGGGATAATCCCATGCGGTCCGAATGATTTCCCATAAAAAACAGTAAGCAATGTGGGAGACCGAGTGAGCTCTGGAGATCCCAAAGTTTTCCAACAAGACACGGGCATAACACATGTCAAGGCACCTTCACATACCATAGTCCTGCCAATAGTATTTATGGAATGGACCATATTGATTTGATAAACAATGTGATATGGGAGACAAGGTTTAGCTTATGAAACATTGATCTTAACCAACTAACCATTTGAAGGGTCTGGATTTCCTAAAGTATACAATAATGCACTCCATTGCGATGGGAATATTTTGAGTACCTCAAGAGATGACATTGCACAAGGGGTCTGAGTTAAATATTCCATAATAGAATAATTGGGAGTAGATCTAATATTTAGGTTGTGTGACGCTCTCTTATAAATGCCTTTAGACATGCAAGGCATTGTCTCAGCCACAGGTTTCTATACCTAGAGAGGGTTTTGTGGAGTAGTACTATCCTTATCATTTGATGATGATTCAGGTTTTGTTTAGTTCTTGGATATAGTATGTAACAATACATTAGATACAACCATATTAATATACGATTGATGAGTGGGGGGAGAATTCTGAGTGCCTCCTTGTGCATTACTAGTAGTGTTGGAAGATCCTGAAGCTAAATGTTGACTTTGTGGAAATAGATTGGTTAGAACAATAGGCTGCTGTTGTTTCTGACTCAACAACTTCTGGGTATATTCTATCAAAGGGAATTGAAGAGTCAGGTGGTCTCCTTTTCAAAGTTTGCAAGGGAAATTGACCTTCCTTCATTCTTTCTTTTTCCCACCAACATTATTATTTTGTTTGGATTGGTCATTACTTATTCTCTCCCTTTTTATTGTTATTCTTGTTATTGTTTTTATTCCTCCCAGGAGGCTACTGGTTTCCTTTCTGTTTAGCCTACACAATGTGTATAGAAGATGTTTGGGAAGGGAGAGAGGTGGAAACAAGAGCTCCACTAGCTACTGAAGGCTGTATTGTCAAACTTTTTATTTGGTTATTAACAACTTCGACAGTATTTTGAGGAACTGAAACAACAATGCCATTGACATGTGGTCCAAGATTTGTTCTTAACGGGTCTGAACTAGATCGCGGAGTGTCCATAATAATACCATAAAGGATCCCAGACTGAGAATAAATCATATCTAACTGCCGGGCCTTGAAAATTGATTCTTCTTTGGAGGTAACCCCTGATGTGGAAACATCCTTGGAGATATAGGGAAACAAGTATTTAAGAAACCATTTTGAAAGGAACTTAGGGGGAATTGTGGCCTTAGTCAACCTCTTCTGTCTACGCCATCCTGGATATGATCCATTATGTGGGTAGAGTTATTCTCCCTGAATTGGGACAGAATATTAGTGCTGACATCATACTAGATGGGAAGCTAAAAGAAGTTCAAAAATATTGTTGCTAAATCATGAAAGAAACAGTAAGAAGAACCAAATAACTCGATATACCACTTCACTGCAACACCTATAAGTGTGCGTTGAAATAGTCTCAAATGGATGGACTCATCATTGAGTGAGTTGGAGGAACACTAAAGATGAAAAGTAGTAACATGATCCCCAGGATATTCAATAGTGTTGACTTCAAACTTTGGAATGTACGAAGATAACTTGGTTGGGATCAGAGACCAATTGGGATTGTGACACACCGGATTGTTCATAAATTTCAATAGGTATGGCAAATTTAAAGTTGTTAGAAAATGAAGTTTTAGATGTGTAGCGAAAGTGTTTTCGTAGGAACCTCATTGCGGGAAAGTCCCCATGGAAGGATTCCAAAATCATTGATAGGGGTTTCCACCAATCATCATTTGTAAAGTTCTTACCCTAACAAAGGTATTCCAATGGATATGTGTAGGATTACCCCTACCAGGGTTACCTTGCATCTAATTAGTTTATACCTGAGAGAAATTTCCCTCAGCTGGAATACCAGTTAAGGGTATAAATTTACTACCTCATCCACTAAAAAGTGAGAAAGGGGCAGATCTAAAAGGAATTGTAATTGACTGGAAACCACCTAGTTGAGTATTAAATCCTGTAAAAGGACTTATATTTGGGATAGGTCAAGTATACTAGATGGGTCCACTACCCAAAGAGGGAAAGGATGGAGGAATGTGCACTCCATTCTAAGGAAAACACTAGAAAGGTGTGGAGGAACCACTAAAACCAGTGGAAGGGTGGTGGAATAAGGGGTTGGTTGTATAAGTGGTACCAGGCATGGCCAATGTAGCTATCCCAGAAGTAAAGGAACTATCCCCAAAAGGTGAGGATAAAAAAATACTCATAGGTTGATTAACTGTAGATCCTAAGGGTGTGGTACTTGTACCAAAAAAACAACAGGAGATGAACTCATTGTTGTGGAATTTTACATCTAGGTGCTTACATGGGGTGGAGAGAATCCACCTAGTAGTATGGCTATAGTGGGAGTGTGCACTTCTCTTGATCTAGTTCCTAGATCATCCATTATTAACCCTCTACTAATTTGATACTCACTTGGCCTTTGTCCCAATAGACCAGGAACTAGATCATTAGGTCCATTTAAAGGAGGGTTGAATGGTATAACAAATACTTTGGCTTGTATATCTTCAACTCTGGTGATGTGTGGTGTAGAAGTGTTTTTTCCTTTAGGTTGTGGCTCATCGAGTAAATCGATGGAACCTATAGGCTCAAAAGAGCTTGTCATGTCTATTCGACGCCTTTGAGGATGTAGTGGAGGTTCAAATGTAACCAGATTAATATTTTGAATCCTCCTAGACTGTCGAAGAGATTTATATTCCACACTTAAAGGTTTAAAAAAAAATCAAGTCCTAAGACTAGCTAAATCATTCACAACAAAAAGAGCACAATACAAAGTAGCTACTAAGGCTTGGCATGTGTCCCTTCTTGGAGCAAGTGTTTTCCTAGATAAATCTAGAAAATACTCTCCAAGGGTACTAATGCTCCAGTCACAAAGTTTGCCAAAGGTGGTTGTAGAAAATCCTCTACTAACACCTATGTAGAGCCCAAAGGATAATATTATATGGATTCCAAACTGCATTTGGTGTCCAGGAGAATAGTCGTAGGTTTGGATCATACGTATGGGTAGGGTATCTAATCCCTAAATCTCAACAACACACATGTACTGAAAATATCCCCATACACGCAAAATCCACAGATGCTTAGTTAGGAATTGTAGGTATCTCTCTACAACCTAACCTCACACAACCTCATGCTTAACTCTGGTTTGAGTAGAGATTCCCAACCACACCCTTACGATGTTGGAAGTTCCTATCCTTAAGAAAGACACCTAGGTTTCACAGTTTAAATTAGCTTTGGATAGTTTACAAAGAACCTAATCCAAATATCTAGCCTTAAGCTACTAGTGAACCTTATAAAACAAAAGTCTAATTGATTTTAAATTAAGCGTTATTTTTTAAGTGGCCTTATTACTCAAAGGACATGGAGATGAAACTAGTGACGTTTTGACTCTTACAAGAAATAAACATACTTTTAAATATATATGTTTTGTATAAAGAAAATAATCCTTAGCTGAATGTATTCATTTTTAAGCAATACTTCTGGAAACATACAAACTTTCACTATTTCTTTTTCCTTTTCGTTTTCAAAGCTGAAAGAAAAGATAAATACAAAACAAAACCTTTTTTCTTTCTTTTCCAAAAATTGTATAAACAAAAGTTTAAATGCAAAAGAGAACCAAAATAAAAGTTTTGTTTCCTTTTCTTTTTCTTTTAAACTGAAAAGATAATTTTGAATTCTAAAAAAATAATGAAACTATTTTTCTTTTTCAATTTCAAAAAAGGACAACTAATTTTTATGTACAAAAGTTGTAGAAAAAAGAAAGTAATACCAAACAGATTATAGAAAAAATGTTTCCGTTAGTGCAAAACAATGCAAATAAAGAAACAATTAATACATGCAAAATAAACTTCCTTTTCAAGATGCAAAAAACACCCAACAAAAAACTTATAGAGGACAAAACTTCACTTTCTGAACAAAACAACTGAAACTTAGTTTTCATAGTCAATTTAGACTGGCAATAACCTAGATTCCCAGTTTCATAAGAAGGAAACTAAATAAAGAAAGAAAAAGGGATGTACGTGGGATATGAAAATGCAGCTTGTGTGGACAAAATTGTCCAATGTCTAGGTCACGTACTTGGGAAAATATATAGTTTTACACAAAAACCAATGAAATGTATAGGCCAGAAATGTGTCTGTGTACACTATAGACCGTGTACATGTAGGGGAAAAAGTGAAAAATGAAACAATTTGATACATAGGATAAATTTCAAAAAATGACAAGGACAAGTCAAAACTAAACAAAATCAAGGAGTAGACAAGAAAAACCCTAGCAACCTAAAATGGAGATAAATACATAGTATGGTTGCCAGTTTGTATTCGATAAATTGATCCCTAGTGGATTTTGGGTGTAACCACCAGAGGGAAGATGCCCTAAAAGGAAACTCTCACCAAACAAACAAAAATTAAATTCAAAATAATTTGCAAGAAGACTTCTTTCCTAACAAAGAAATAAAGTTTAAAGTATGACCTACCTAGAGTCCAACGTCTGATGATGTAGATTCTCCAGATTGGCGCTGCTTTAGTCTTCCCTGCAACTCTTCAAAATTCAATCTGAAATAATGAAAGATCAAAGAAATGAATAATCACTACTACAAAAGATAATCTATAAACAATTTGTTGATTTAAATATCCAAATTACAAGAACATAAAGATTAAAAATGAGATGTTGATTTGGACAAGAAAGAGAGTTCTTTTATGTTAATAAACAACGAGTTACAACTGAAATGATTTCACCTGATTTCTTTTGTTGACACCATTCTAAAACTAGAAATCTAGGATCCTCTATCCCATTTCCTTCACACACTCATTCCTTGTTCACTTTGAATGATATACAAAAAATAATCAATGCAATTCTTTGGTATAATAAAGTCTTCCAATGGTGACTGAAAATCAAGTTTCAGATAAGGGAATAGGGTTTTTACATAGTAGGTAAACAAGGCTTCAGATCTTGTTGAATTCCAACACCATGAGGGTGCTTTCTCTTAGATTGAATCTATGATTTTTCCTCTCCTATCCTTGTTTTATATTGACGGGGAGGAAATTAGGGATGTTATGAGAAGGTTATTTATAGGAATGGGAAGTCGGGGAACAAAAATAACCGTCATTATCCTGTAAAATAACTTTACTTTTTATTTTTTACCCTTGCACAGACAATTATGCGAGCTAGACACTAGTAGGTCTCGTGGATGTGGGATATCCATAAATAGGTTGCGTAGCTCTTGGAAAAACTTGTTTTTTGAGAGGTATTTCCAAGGATTGATGTTGTTTACATATGATTAAGGATTAGGGGAGTTTGCAAAAGAGGAACAAGGGTGAGATCGACCATCATAACGTGTATGGGAATAATGTGGGAAAAGATGCTATAACACTAGGGTAGACTAGCCTAACCTACCCTAGCGTAGAGTAGCCTAACCTTGCCTAACCTCATCTATCCTAACCTGGCCCATGCTAAACTAGCTTAAACTACCCTACCTACCTATGTTAGTGTAACTTGACATAACAAAGATTAACCTAACTTAACCCTATATTAACCAAGACTAACCTTATCCTAGCCTATCCTAACCTATCCTGTCATAACGTTTTTCAATCTACCATAGCCTAGCCTAGCCTACCCTCACCTAGCCTAGCATAATGTATCCTAAACTAACCCTAGACAAACCTATCCCAACCTAATATAACCTATCTTACCCTATTCTAACCTACCATAGCATTTACTATGTAATTCTAATCTACCTTAGCTTATTCTAGCCTAACCTAAACTAACATATTAGACCCTATCTTGTCCTAACATACCCTAAACTAGCATAAACTAGCCTAACTTTCTTTTGCCTAACCATGTGCACCCTAATAATAGCTAAACTAACCAATCCAAGCATAGCCTAGTCTAACCTAACTTGTCATAGCATAACTAATCCTACCTATCCTAACCTACATTAACCTATATTAATGTAGAATATCTTATCTTACCCAACCCTAACATCACCTAATCTAGCCTAACACAAAATAACTTTTCCTAACCTATCATATCCTAACCTACCCTACCCTACATTAGCTTGGACTATGTTATCTTAGGCTAGCCTACCCTAGATAACCCTAGCTTAACATACCTAGCCTACCCTATCCTACCTTACCCTAGCCTTCCCTACCTTAAGGAATAACATAACATAAGATAGCTTAGCTTGGCCTTGCACAACATAACCTAGCCTAGTATACCCTAACCTGGAATTTCCTATCCTATCCTAACCTACCCTAATCTATATTAGTCAAAACTACCCTGAATTAATCTAACATAACCTAACCTACCTTAGCCTAACCCTTCCTTGATTAACGTAACCCATCCTAGTGAAACCTACCATAGCCTAACCCAACCTATTAAACCCTATTGTTCCCTAACCATGGCTAACCTAACCTACTCAAACCTAACATATCCCAACCTAGCCTACCCAAACTTATATTATTTGAACTTATCCTAGTATAACCAACTCTAACCTACACTACATTATCTAAATTTTACTATTTTATCCAACCTTATCATATATTAGTCTATTCAAACCTAGCCTAAGATACCCTATGTTAACCCTACTCGTACCTAACTTAACCTATCCTATCCTATCTTATCCTAGTCTAGCCTACTCTAACCTAGCTTACGTTATCCTAGCTTATTGCAACTTAGACCTACCCTTACCTAAAATAACCTACTCTATCCTACTCTAGCCTATCCTAAGTTACACTAACCTATCCAACCCTATCATAGCCTAGTTGAACCTAGGATATCATATCCTATCTTAGTCTATCATAGGATACCCTAGCCTAACATTGTCTAACCTACAAAACCTTATCTTAGACTGGCTTAGTCTAATGTAATATCCCGAGACTTTGAAATTTTTTTTGTGTTGGGCATAAGCCCTAATACACATGGATGAATTTTATTATGTGCTGGGCATAAGCCCTGATGTACATGGATGAATTTTGTTATGTGCTGGGCATAAGCGCTGATGTACATGGATGAATTTTATTATGTGCTGGGCATAAGCCCTGATGTACATTGATGAATTTTATTATGTGCTGGGAATAATCCCTGATGTACATGGATGAATTTTGTTATGTGCTGGGAATAAGCCTTGATGTACATGGATGAATTTTATTATGAGCTTGGCATAAGCGTCGATGTACATGGATGAATTTTATTATGCGCTGGGCATAAGCGCTGATGTACATGGATGGATTTTATTATGTGCTGGACATAAGCCTTGATGTACATGGATGACTTTTTTTATGTGCTGGGAATAAGCCCTGATGTACATGAATGTGTTGGGCATAATACCTGGAGCACATGGGTTACTGTAATATGTGTTGAGCGTAAGCTCTGGAGCACATAGATAAACCCACAAGATAAATAGTAAGTGTTGGGAATAAGCCCTAGAGCACACCAACCATATAGATGTTGAGCATAATCTCTGGAGCTTCGGATCCTTGATCATTGTATCCCTAGGTGTATCTTATATGCATCCTAGTACTAGTGTTGAGCACAATCTCTGGAATTGCACTAGTGTAACTCCCACTTAAAAGTGTTGAGCATAAGCTCTGAATAACACTGGAGTTACCTCACTTAATAGTGTTGAGCCTGAAAAAATATGAATAGCACAAAAAATCATCACATTACTAATGTTGAGCCAAAATCCATGGATCATTAGTAATCATATTTTTTCAATTGATTAAATGAATCATCTCTTCTTTTTCATCAAATACTAACTGGTACTACCACTCAATGAGGAACCGAGAATGCAAAGGGACTAGAACAACCTATTAGTTGACCAACCAAATCCACTAGAGGATAAGATAAATAAATCCTATGATTAAATAAAGAGTCAGGAATATATATATAATATATGTATTAATAAAAGATAAATAAACTAAGAGTCACACACACACACACACACACACATAATATATGTATGTAATAAAAGATAAATAGAAGAGTCACACACACACACACACACATATATAATATATGTATGTAATAAAAGATAAATAAACTAAAGATTTGAACACACACACACATTATATGAACTAATAAATAAACTAAGAGTTCTATTACAATCATAAATATATAAATATAAATAGCTAAGAGTTCAGTTATAAGAGAGTAATAACTAAAGTTATATTTAGTTATATAAATATATATTGTTAAATAAAATATAACTAAGAGTTTAGTTATAAGAGAATAATAACTAAAGTTATATTTAGTTATATAAATATATATATTGTTAAATAAAATATAACTAAGAGTTTAGTTATAAGAGAGTAATAACTAATGTTAAATTTAGTTATATAAATATATATATATTGTTAAATAAAATATAACTAAGAGTTTAGTTATAAGAGAGTAATAACTAAAGTTATATTTAGTTAAATATATACGTTGTTAAATAAAATACAACTAAGAGTTAAAAGTATAAAGACACTAAAAGTTTTTTTAAGACAAAGTTGTCAAGTCAAGTAAACTAAACCATCTCAAATCCAAAACCCTAGGTTGCACCCCTCACCAAATACTTATAAATAGAAGGACAATACAAAGAGAGGGGTGCCAAATAATGAGATTGGAGATTCAAGTCTTCCATATGGAGAGTACAGATTAAGTCCTCAGTAAGAAAAGATAACATCAACATTTCCCTAGGTCTTCTAGTCTCATTGCATGCTCGATCCAGCTCGAGGGTGATCCGTCAAACGAACCAGGAATGGTTTAGGATCTATGGTTGGGAGGAAAGTGGTAGTTCCGAAGTTAGTCGGCCACATCATTACAGGACTGATAAGTATTTTCTATAAATATGTGTTCGTATTTTGCAGGTTAAAGAGGTAATCCAAGCAGTATTTCCACAAGTAATATTTATAAATCTTTCCTATGTCTTGTTTTTCATAAGGAGAGTTATAGGCATAATTTTTAAATGAAAGTGTTATAGACTTAAATAAAATGCTGCAATTCCTTATCAATAATATTTTTATCAGTTACGTGGTCATTGAAAGAACAAGTTAGTCATGACGCACAAGGGTTTATAAAGTTATTGATGCAAGGTTCCTTAGGAATAAGGTTCTTGCTTAATAATACACACGACACAACCATAATGCTACACGAACTAGGTGTAAAACATGATGCCAGAAGTGGCTTATATTACTTCTCAGAAATCTGTTACAATGCAGAATAACTGAAATGGAAATAACTAACTTAACTATTTGGCCTCAACCATTACAACTCATAAGTAACTGTGGTGTGCTCTCTCAGTGTGTCGACCTCACCCTCTCTTGGTTTGCTGTGGAACTCCGAGCTATGGCTTGTTCTCATCTCTCTTATCAACATGCGTGACTCTTCTCTATCACAACCTCAGACTCTTCTCATATGTTGCTGACTCTCTCATATGTTATTGACTCTCTTAACTGATCCTCTCCCTCGGGCCTTCTACCTTGCTGCTGCTATTCTCGAGATCACCGCGATCCCTGAGACACGCATCCTCCTACATGCCGATTCTTCTAAATCCTGTAGACCTGCAACTGTCAGTGTCCTGCCGTGCTGTACAACCTCTACCTGTGACAACATCTGTCATGTCCTTCACCTACCTGCAATAACTGTATTAAATTCCTTAGCAACCCCAAACGGCTACTAGGTACAATCTCCTTGACTTTCTGCTCTTCCGACCCTGCTACAATAGTCAGTCATGTTGGCTTGATTTTGCAACCAAGCTTAGTGCAATGGGCACCTATCAACAAGTGATAGCAGTTTCAATAGAAATAAATAACAAACTAATCTAAACTATATTAATCATGGATCTATGTGAAATAGATAAGCAAACAATGGAAATATTATGAAAAGCAAAACAATTGACAATATATAAAAAATGATTTTGTATTAAGAATAGGGGCAAGCAAGTGCTTGCAATGGTAATACCTCCAAGTGGTGAAGATTGTTGAGCAACTTCCAAGGTGAGTAGCTCCAAGCTCCAAAGGTCTCTTCTCCAAGATAGCTACAATGGTCAAAAGCTCATGAGAGATTTTGACAGCATGAGGATAGGAAGATGGATGGATGGATAGTGAGGAGCCCCTACCATCTTTTTATAGTTTTTGGTGGTGGGGAATACCATTATGGTTTTGAGGAAACCAATGGTATTGACCAACATGGTTTAGGTACCTTTTCCCTCCTTTTTCCTTTTTTGAATATTTTGAATATTTTTATTCCCTTTTTAATATTTTTGGGAATTTTGGACCCTTTTTGAGGAAAAATATTCATTTTGAGTGGAAAAAGGGGTGTATTAAGGTCTTTTGGTGACCTTTTGGTGGCTTTAGAGGCTCAAATGGTGGAAAAGTGGACAAATGGGTCATATGAATAAGGAAATGAGCTAGTGCGCACTTTTTAGGTGTTAACAGATTGCCCCCTGATGTGTGAGGCCGGGAGCTCATCGTATGGACGATAGACATCATAGTTCTTTTGTCTTTTTTCTGGGGTTTGGGGATGAGAAGAGACCGATTGGAGACTGGATCCACGACCCTTGGAAGCTGCAAAAATAAACAATATTACATGGCCTCAATATGAATGAGGAATAATCTTTGATGATGGACGAGGCGGGCATACCCATGCTCATATCAAGACATATACATAACAATTAGTCCCAAGAAGGGGGATCTGAAAAATACATAAAAAATATGCTGGTACATCATAATGGTCCAGAGGGGACATCATTTTGGGATGTACTCATAATCATAAAATGACTGATCTCAATAACTGATACACTGGAATAGAGCAACAACCGTTCTGAATAAGGTCTCAGAAGGGTTGATGAACTGCTGAAATGGAAGGTGTCCAACATCTGTAGGAAGTACTTGTAACTGTATACTCGAGGGAGTATAAAACTGTGGTACATCTGAATACTGTCACCATGCGCAACCCGGATATGTATAGAAAAAATGTAACTGGTTGTTTCCATAGGTGGACTCTCAAATGTGGAAGAGTCGGGTGGTATCCGGGGTCTTGAACAAATAACTGAAAGGACCTATACCCTGTGCGAGTCTCAACGATGCGATCAAGGTGTTGAAGTCGAGCATGTGAGAAACAACCATTTGGAGAGGCACTGAGGACTCTTCTTGAAATGATTCGTAGGAACTCATCGTAAATGGTGATGAGTCCAAGACACAGGGACCTCTAGGTCTATCCTCTGGAATAAATTTGGTTGTCGTCGACAGAGGGAGACCAGCAACTAACAAGGCAATGATGTTTCCTTGATAGGAGCGCGAGGTGTAGAACTGAAGTGTGGTAGTACTGATGGTAGGACTGACATACTTGTGGGGATGGGAAGTAACTGGGGTCATATAGTGGGTAGACTCAAACTTACTTTGTTCAGAGCATGATGACATGGTTGACCTAGCAGCGTAGGGAACTGACTTGTAGGTGTGGGGATCATAGCTTTTAAGGAATGAAGGGTATGTATTGACTCTGGGGGGGTTAAGTTGATGGGTGCTGTCGAGGGATTCTCAGGGTGACATACTGCAGAATACTCTGAACAAAGGCGACCAAAATGGGGAAGCTGCTATATGAGTAGACGTGATCTATTCTGGTGTCGAGAAGCACCATTGGGTCCTTTTTCATAGTTTTAATGAGCTTGAAGAAGGGATAAAAGTGTGCTCTGAAATGGTACTGTCTTGTGGATTTTGTGAGCCCAGGACTATTTGTGCTCATTGGTGTTTTCATTTTTAAGGAGTCTGAAAATGATAAGAAGACTCTGCAATGGTTGTGAGTACCGTCTTGTGGGTTTTACGAGCCCAGGATGGTGATTGCTCGTGGTCGCTTTCATGTTTAGAGAGTCTGAAAGAGGTAAGTGGACTCCATTGGTGTTCTTTTTTGTAAGTTAGTCTCCAAGGCCCGAAAAAGCATAAAATGATGCAAATGGAGAACTCTTCTAGCCGATGTGACTAGAGTATTCCTTTTTCGTAATTAGTCTACAAGGTCCGGAAAAGGGGTAAACTTATACCAGGTAGATGCCCTTTCAGATACATTTAGCGAACATGAAAGGAAGCAAGGTTGCTCGACGATCTTTTCATTGTTTTAGGAGTCAGAAAAGAGCTTAACAGAAACTCCCTAAGTGCCTTTTTCGTAAAAGGGATTGCTCAGCCCCGAAAAGGGGTAAAATTATACCAAACAAAAAGGGATTGATGAGAGCGAGAAAAGGTCTTAAGCGCCATCATGAGTGCGGAATACTGGATCCGATGACATAAATATTGTCAAAAAGGGGCAACGGCCAATGTGGCACGCAAATCGAGGTGATGGGTGGGCATGGTAAAAATGCCCAAAAAATAAGGGTTGAGAGTGAGAAATGATCTCAAGCATCATCACGAGCGTGGAAAACTGAATCCGATGATATAAGACTTGTAAAAAATGGACGACGGTCGATATGGCACGCAAACCGAGGTGACGAGGGGGCATGGAAAAATGCCCGAAAAATTTGGGCATGAGAGTGGGAAATGATCTCAAGCATCATCACGAGCGCGGAAAACTGAATTCGGCAATATAAGACATGTCAAAAATAGACGACGGTCGATGTGGCACGTAAACCGAGGTGACGAGGGGGCATGGAAAAATGCCCAAAAAATTTGGGCGTGAGAGCGAGAAATGATCTCAAGCATCATCACGAGCGCGGAAAACTGAATTCGATGATATAAGACATGTCAAAAACGGACGACGATCGATGTGGCACGCAAACCGAGGCGACGAGGGGGCATGGGAAAAATGCCTGAAAAAATCTGGAGGTGAGAGAGAGAAATGATCTCAAGCATCATCACAAGCGTGGAAAACTGGATCCGATGACATAAAGATTGTTAAAAAGGGGCAACGGCCAATGTGGCACGCAAACCAAGGCGACGAGGGGGCATGGAAAAATGCCCGAAAAATCTTGGCATGAGAGCAAGAAATGATCTCAAGCATCATCACGAGCGCGGAAAACTGAATCCGGTGATATAAGACATGTCAAAAATGGACGACGATCGATGTGGCACGCAAACCGAGGCGATGAGGGGGCATGGAAAAATGCCCAAAAAATCTGGGCGTGAGAGCGAGAAATGATCTCAAGCATCATCATGAGCGTGGAAAACTGAATTCGGTGATATAAGATATGTAAAAAATGGACGACGGCCGATGTGGCACGCAAACCGAGGCGACGAGGGGGCATGGGAAAAATACCCAAAAAATCTGGAGGTGAGAGCGAGAAATGATCTCAAGCATCATCACGAGCGCGAAAAACTGGATCCGATGACATAAGATTGTCAAAAAGGGGAAACGGCCAATGTGGCATGCAAATCGAGGTGACGGGGGGGGCATAGGAGAAAATGCCCGACGTAAGCAGAGTGGAACAGGATCCATCTGTGGTCATGCAGAGAAAACAAATATTTAGGTTTTTTGAATTATTTGTGAAAATAATACTCTATAATAATGGACGGTGGTGTCCACCATATTTACTATGGGTAAAATCGCTTGAGGTACAACCCGTTGCGTGGGTTGCGGAGGGGATTGCCCTCTGAATCGGTCAGAATGTATGCCCCCTATCCGAGGCAAGTGTGTACAATATATGGGCCTTGCCACATGGACACAAACTTTCCTTTCCCTGTTTTGTCATGAGCCTGATCGTAGGCGAGGACGAGGTCCCCTTCAGTAAAAGTTCTTGGGTGGACATTTTTATCATAACTCAGTTTGGATCGGTTCTTGGCTGCTTCCATGGTTTGAAGGGATGTGCACTGATCTTCATCGGCCTGCTCGAGGAGTAGTAAGCGTTGCTCAATTGGGGAAGTGTTCGGTAGGTATTCAACGACCATTTGTAGGGTTGGGATCTGGCACTCAATGGGGAGGACGGATTCGACACCGTGAACTAAGTGGAAAGGGGTAAAACCGGTGGCGGTTTTGGTTGACATGCGATATGCCCATAGTGCTGGGAAGAGCATGTGGTGCCAATTTGACTTGTGTTTGTCTACAGTGCGTTGGAGGATGGTTTTCAAAATTTTGTTGATCGCTTCGACTTGGCCGTTTCCTTGGGGGTAGTAAGCAGAGGAGAAATGGTGTTCGAATTTCAGTAAGGTTGATAGTTCTCTCCAGACGGCGTCTTCGAAGTGAGAGCCGTGGTCTGAGACGAGTTGCTTTGGCACTCCAAAACGAGTGATAACATGGTTGAGAAAAAACCGTGCTGCGGTGTCGGCCTTGCAATTGTAAGTTGGCATGGCTTCCGCCCACTTGGTGAAATAATCTATGGCCACAATAATGTGTTTGTGACCACCGGTTGACGTGGGATTGCAATCGAGGAATTCGATGGCCCATTTGCAGAATGGTCCGACAGTGACAACTGGATGAAGGGGGGCGGTTTGGGTTCTTGCTTTTGGGGCAAAAAGTTGGCAGCTTTGACAATGTTTGACTGCGGTGATGCAATCAGTAAATAATGAAGGCCAAAAGTAACATGTGCGGATGATCTTTTGGGCGGTAGCCATGCCGGAGAAGTGGCCTCCGCAGGCACCGCTATGGCAATCATTAAGGACTTGTTTTGCCTCGCTATGAGATAGGTAGCGTCGTAATATGGTATCGAAGCCGCGTCGATAAAGTACATCGCCTAGCAAGAGGTATCGGGGGCGTGGTGTTGTATACGACGGTGTCCGTCACGATCGATGTGGGGTCGAAATTTTTGTGTGCGGAGGTAGATTAAGATGTCTCCGTACCATGGGTCGTCAGACGAAATGATGAAAATGTGGTCATCAGTGAGATCCGTTTGGATAACAGGTGATGACAAAGAAGATGGGAGATCTGTGATAAGTTGAGCTAGTGCTAGGGCCTTGGTGCTCTTTGGGGTCTTGAAAGTAAGGTCGTACTCTTGTAGGATAATCACCCATTTAGCTACGCGGCCTTGAAGAAGGCGACGCGTCAAGAGGTAAACCATAGGATTGGAATTAGCTACGACTGTGGTGTGGCTTAAGAGAATATAATGTCGCAGCTTTTGTACTGAGAAAATGACGGCGAGGGCCATCTTTTCTTCATGTGGGTATCGGAGGGGTGGGCTGGACAAGGTCTGGCTCACATAGTAGATGACGTGCTCTTGGCGAGCAGTATCTTCTTGTACAAGGACTCCAGATACATCATGTTCGGATGCTGAAACATAGAGGATGAAATCTTTGGTGAAATCTGGAGGAGAAATCAATGGGGCATTTGTGAGTGCTTTCTTTAAGTTGGTGAAAGCTGTCTCTACTTGTTGGTCCCATATGAAACGGGTATGCAGACGTAATAGTCGTAGGAAATCGTGGACCGTTGTGGCATAGTTAGGGACAAAGCGGCGGAGGAAGTTGGACCTCCCTTGTAGACTTTGTAGTTGTCTTAATGTGCGGGGTGACGGTAACTCTAGAATGGCTTGGAATTTTAAGGGGTCTACAGCGATGCCTTTTTCTGAGATAACAAACCCCAGTAGGCGACCTGATGTAACGCAAAAGACACACTTGAGAGGGTTCAAGCGGATGTTATATTTCCGACAACGCATGAAAACTTGTCGAAGGTCGTCTAAATGGTCAGATCGCTTTTTGGATCGAGCTGTGAGGTCGTCCAGGTAAAATTTTATGATCTTGTGGAGATCGTGGAAGCAATAAGTCATGGCGCGTTGGAAGGTGGCTCCAGCATTCTTGAGGCCAAAAGGCACGACGCGATAGGCGAAGGTGCCCCACGGGGTGGTGAAAGCCATCTTATACTGATCTTCTTTATGGATTTTTATTTGGTTGTATCCGGAGAAACCATCCATAAAAGAAAGGACCTCGTGTCCTGCGCATTCATCAATTAGTTGGTCAATGAAAGGTGTGGGGAAGTTGTCCTTGGGACAAGCGAGATTGAGGTCTCGAAAATCAATACAAACGCATATAGTGCCCACTTTTTTGTTTACTGGTATTGGGTTTGAAACCGAGGTGGTGTAGGCAATGGGATATATGAATCCTGCTTTTTGAAGTTTTTCAATCTCAGCTTTAACAGCTGGGAGCTTGGACGGGTGAATGGGTCGTTGTTTTTGTTGGACAGGAGTCACATTGGGCCAAGTGTCGATGTGATGTTCCACAATTTTGGGATCGAGGCTAGGCATCTCGGTGTAAGACCAGGCGAAGACATCACGAAACTCTTGGAAGAGTTTCTTATATGCCTGAGTTTCCGCTTGAGTGCAAGATGCACCTAGCGAGATGAGCTCAGGTTTTTCAGGTGTGGTGGAAATGTCGATTTGGACAATAGGGGAAATGTTTGACATGTTCCCTTCCTCAAAGGCATCAGGGGCAGGAATAGGATCCTTAAACCAGTCGACTTTGGTGGGGAGAAAATCTTTGGACTCGACCGCAAACTGGGTAGCTGTGGTGGACGAGGACTCTTCTGGGAGGAAGTATGAACGATGGTGCATGTCTTCCCAGGGGTAATCAGGGGCAGTAAGAGCCTCTAAAATTTGCTCATCAGTATGGAAGTAATCAGACCATAGATCGATGGGTTCTGGTTGGTATGTTGTCGAGATCATGTAGATGGTGTTAATCTCTCCGTATGGGGATGCTACAGGAGGGTAGATCTCCTCGATTGTGGGGGGTTCCGTCTCCAGGTCCAAATTATTCATCTCGTAGAGAGCTGCTCTGTAATCCGGGATATCAGGACAGTGATGTGAGTAATGGCCGTAAATACCACATATCGCACAAGGGTGGTTGGTACGCAGTGATTTATCACAAGGCTTGGGGTTTGGGTTGAGTTTGACAACCGGGATGTTGGGGTCGTCGTCGAGCATTTGCATGTGCTCCTGTAATGCGGGTAATTGTGGACATTGATGATTTGGATGGCCTAACTCATCACACAATGAGCATTTAGGAGGAGCACAGAACACGGGTGGAGGTTTAACTACTTTGGGAGGAGGTACCACAATGT
The DNA here is from genome assembly GCA_027924585.1 of Larix kaempferi. Classification (NCBI taxonomy): domain Eukaryota; kingdom Viridiplantae; phylum Streptophyta; class Pinopsida; order Pinales; family Pinaceae; genus Larix; species Larix kaempferi. The sequence continues at coordinate 9,016,120 of BSBM01000804.1, read as the reverse complement.
ATGGTTGTGGGCCTCTGCCCCCAGTGGGCTTGATAAGAGGAGGGGGATTCGTAGAAGATGAAGGGGTAGTGACACCGGGAGGTGGTTGAGTAGTAGTGACAATGGGTTGCACTGGTTGTAGAACGACATTTGGTGTCGGCGGGGGAACGGGAGGCGAAAGATACCACATGGATAATCCCAAGGTTAACCCAGGGAGGTTGAGGGTGGCCATAACTGGGGTGCTTACTACTCCCGAGGGAGGGAATAGGAAGGGGATTGTGTGGATGGGTGTAACACCAATGTGACTAGGGACCAATGGTGGTTTAGGTAACAAGGGCGGTTGATTGTTGGGTATTTGTGTATAGTGGGATAGGGTACATAGGTCAGATACTTTGGGCGCTAGTGACGGGGGTGGAATGGAATGGAATGTTGAGGTCATCGGTGCATCTGAGTAAACTCCGGGTCCCACAGAGGAAACAAATGAGGTAGTTGCACCACAACCAGATTGTTCAACCATGGGGAGAACATTTTCTGGTGCAGCGGGGGCCTTGGGATCGTAATAGGTGAGTTGGTCGACCTTGACCACGTGTCCGTCATGGGGGAACATCATGGTACGAAAAACGGATGAGGAAACCGCCTGCATGGCATACATGTAGCTGCGACCAAGTAATAGGTTATAATCAAGTTGGGCATTGATGACCTCTATGTCGATGAGCACGATTTTACTAGCCAGCTGGATGAGGACATTAGCTAACAGACCTTGGGGTTGAGCCGAACGGCCGTCGTAGGCTCGCAACGTAGTGGTGGACTGCTGGAGAATAGGGGATCCCAACTTCTGCCAGACGAATGTGGACATAACGCATGTAGAGGCACCTTCATCGATAATGCACCGATGGATGACAAGATTCCAAACAAAAACAGAAACTTGGAATGCTAAAGTGGAAGGCAGGCGTGGTTCAGACTGGTCCGAATCGAATGCCATTAGTTGTGAATCATTGGGGTCAATAGCACCAATGGCAGAGAGCAAAGTCTTGCACTGTGAAGGACAATTTTTTAAGACTTCTAAAGCAGACATGGTTGCGGGAGACTGGGCTAAGTCATCTACAATGCTGTAATTCGACGCAGCGCGAGCATTAGGGTTATTATTGATGCGACGAAGTGGGAAGCGAGGTGTTTTAGAGGTGCCATCGAGTGTAACCGGGGGTATACATAACGTCTGATTAGTGGGATGAGCGTTAGTGTTTTTGTCGGGCGGGAGGGGCTTTAGGGGTGGAGCCATATTGGTTCCGACGGGTTTGGATGTTGACATCATTAACAAGTGGTGGGTACCTGAATCGAACATGGGTTTATCAGGAGCGGCATAAGTGATCTGTTGTTGTGGTGGCGCGTTGCCTTGATGGGGAGCCAATGGCTGAGTGTTCACTACGCCTTGGGTTGGTAAGGGGTTTTGTAATACCATGGGTTGCGATTGAGGGGGTGGGGGGTTGGGTGGCGCCTGAGGAGCCACATGCCCTTGGCGATGGGTGTCATCAGTCCAGAGTTGTCGAGCTCGCTCCAAATGTGGGCAAGCATGTGTGTAGTGGCCATAGATGCCGCATATAGAACATGGGTGGTTTGTTCTTAGATTATTGTTTTTGGGGCTGCTTGGGATGACGATCCGGATTTTGGTTGGGAGGTTCAGCGTTGTTATTATTTTGAGGATTGGGAGGTGGTGGACCTTGATTATGTTGTTGGTTGTTGTCGCGGTTACGTCCTCTTCCGTGGTTTTGTTGTCCACCCTGGTTGCATTGGTTGTTTTGATATTGGGGTTGATTGTGTTCTGTGTACACTTGCCCTTGAGCAACGGGAGGATTTTGGTTTGCCGCAGATGCAGGAGCAGGTTGCGGTGGATAATAAGCTGGTGGGGCTAGAGGTGGTCTAGTTACCTATTGGGGTTGTTGGTAACCCTGAGCTATTGGAGGGTGTTGGGTTAGCTGTTGTAGCTTGCTGTGGGTAATACATTGGTTGTGGCAGGAACTGAATTGGGTTCTGGGTAGCTGGTTGGTTATAGTATGTGGGTGGTACTATGTCGATGGTGCTTTCCCATAGCAATGTTGTGGACAAGAGGGTCCATGAGTGTGATGAGTCTGATTCATTGGAGTGTACGAAGTTGTCGGTCTAGAATTAGATGTAGCCCTAGAGAGGTCTGGGGCATTTATGGTGCTCATCATGCTAAAAGGTTTAATTTGCGGTGTGACCTAGCCAATAATACCATCAGCGGCATGTGATGCCCCCGGCATGTCACCGCATGAAGAATCACCTCGTGGGGCGTCTGGTATGATGGTGTAGAGATAGCCTGATTGGGCATAGATTAGGTCGAATTGCTGAGCTTTTAGGATAGCTTCTTCCTTTGACTGGGGTCGTTCGGAAGCGACATCTTTTGCTATGAGGGGTAGGAGTGATTTAAGGAACCAGTCCAAAAATATACGGTCATCCAGTTTAATCTTACAGAGGCTACGACGCTTGCGCCGCTCATGGATGTGGTCCGTGATGTGGGGTAGCTGTGTTTTGTCTGCAAGACAATAGTATTTCAACTCCTGCATCGTAACGTACAGGTAGCTGAAAAAATTGAAGGAAAGTGGAGGTGAGAGATGTAAAAGTCTGGTGGGTCCCATGTGGTTGTTCGATGTACCACTTGGCTGCAGAGGCAATGAAGGTTCGTTGCAATAGTCTTAGACGAATGGAGTCATCCACTATGGAGTTAGATGAACACCATAGCTGAAAAGACATTATGTGGTTTTGAGGGTCCTCCCCCAGGTTTTCCCTTCAAACTTGGGTATGTCCGAGGGGAAGCTTCGTAGGCATGGGTGGCCAAGTAGGGTTGTGTCGGATAGGATCATTGGTTAGACTGGCTAAGTCTGGTAAGTTCAGACTAGCCATGTAAGGTAAACTAGCAGATGGGTGTGGTGTAGTGACTGGGACATAACTATTCATGGTGGCATTATGTAGTGGTCCAGTAGCCCCTAAGGGTATGCTAGGTATTGAAGGTATGTGTCCTCCAACTGCTGTGGTTTTGGTATGGGCTAGCGTTTCCCAAGTGCAACATGGGTTACACTGGGGTTAGGAATAGCACCAGGAATTCCTGGGATCTGGGTTGTGGTCGTGACAGGTGGTGTGATTCCTATGTTTGGGATACCCATAATAGGAGGTAGTCCTGTGTTGGGCATACCTAAAGGTGGAGTGTCCCCCATATTAGGCATGCCTAGAGGGGTTGTTGTTAACATGGATGGCACAGTAGTGGAAGGGTTTGTGGATGTATCTCCAATAGTACTGGTAAAAAGTGGGTCGTATTGTGTTCTAGCCATGAGGTTGGTTGGTAATAATTCAGTAGGGTTTTCAGATTCAGCCTCAGAATCAGATGTGAAGTGAGGCGTGTCAGAATCGGATGACTGTATGTTTGGCCGATGACGTGTCGAGTCAAGGGATAAGGCTCGACGTCAGGTGACGTGGAGAGCCAAGTAGAATGAACTCTGGGGGTTCACCCTGAAGACGACGAGATCGTCTAAAATTCTCAATGGTGAGAAATATGTTTTTTGTTTAAAAATTTTCAGTGTAAGGTGGTGATGTAAAAAACTTGAAACCTTAATGCAACAATGAGTGCAAAAAGGGGAGTGAAAATAAGGCTCTCAGGCCAAAAATCAACCTCAAAAAGCACTTATTATAGCAGCTGTGCTATAATAAGTGGAGGGATGCAACAAAATTGGTCAGAATACCAATAGTCAAACAGTTTCTAGAAAAAAAGAGGTGCTACTAGACCAAAGGTGGGTAATGTATCATGCAAACACCTAACTAGAAGTATTGTGAGTCAACAAAACGATATCCTCTGCAAGGTGATGAAATCCAAGTCAAACGATATAGAGTGTTGAATCAATGGCTAGATCTCCCCCTACTGGGAGGGAAACCGGGTAGACAATCCTAAAGAGTGGCAACTAGGATACCCTGTTCATGACACGTTCAGAAAAGGTGAATCTGCTGTTTGGTCCTTTTACCGCAGTACCCACCCCATGCAGGGATACCCCGAGAATTGCAAAAGGTAGCCTTCGGTTACTGAATGGATTACGGTATTCCACTCAGGCCTCCGGAACCAGTCTCACGACTTCAACCCTCCTAGGGGAGAGGCCCTCTGATAAACTGGTTGTGACCCGTGCCAATAAATACTGGGGGATTTTGGTTCCTTAATGGACAACAACTATGTCCTCAAATATAATAACTGAGGGGTGTTATTGGAACACCTATCCCCCTTAATTCTACCTAACTACAAAATTCTTTTAAGTGCTCCCTAAGTGGGGTTAAAAGTTGGTTGAGTTTAAGGTAAATTTTAAAGCTCAGTTTAAATTAGTGGCAGAGTGGGTGCAAGTGTGGTATTTAAACTAAAATTGATTTGCTTCGCTTGGGCGATTTTACAAATGAAAGAAAAGACGCTTCCAGTTTTGCAAAAAATAAAGGCGTTTTTGAAATGTAAATGCTTGAAAAAACTATTCAAAAATAATGGGATCTTTGAAATAATTTAAAGGGAAGCAAATAACATAAATATTTCAAGAAATAAATGGATCTCTTAAAAATTGCTTGGGCAAAGTATCGAGCAAATAAACAGTAAAACCTTGATCTAGCTAGAATGCAGAAAAATCTCTCTTTTAATTTCTGAAAATTTTGTAAAAAAGACTGTTAATGAAGCATTCTAAGTAGTAAAAGATTTCTTATGGTTGTAAAAATGCAAGAAATTTAATACTGTAAAAATATGCTAAATGGGTAGAAAATACAACAATTTTTTTTTTAAAAAAAATTGGCCGAATTGAAAAAACTTGCATCACGGGTTTCGGGAAAACAACCACGATGGGCCGCGCAGGTTTCGGCTGTGAAGCCGCGATGTGTAGCGCGGATTCCTGTCACACAGTTGTGATGGGGCAGTGCGGTTTTCAGCCCGCGAGGCCGCGATGTGCAGTGCGGGTTTTCATCACACAGTCGCGATGTGCAACGCGGAAAATGGCCACGAAGCCGCGATGTGGAGCGCTTAAATTGGTCGCGAAGCCGTGGCGAGCCGCGCGGAAAAAAGCCGAAAAGTCGCGATGATCCGCGTGACTATCAGGCAAAAAAACCGCGAGGCGAACACTGAAAACGGACGCCGAAAAATGAACCCGAAAATGGAAATTGCGGGCTGTTAATGGCAATAGAAGGGGCCAAGATCTAGAACAACAATGGATCTGGTGTTTAGGATGGCAGATCTATTAATTAAACTGATTTAAACTAACAAAAACTAAGATCTAAAGCAAAAAATTGAGATCTAAGAATTCGAAGCCAGTGGAGTCACCAAAAACTGTTGGCTTGGTTTTGCAACCAAGCTTAGTGCAATGGGCACCTATCAACAAGTGATGGTAGTTTCAATAGAAATAAATAACAAACTAATCTAAACTATATTAATCATGGATCTATGTGAAATATATAAGCAAACAATGGAAATATTATGAAAAGCAAAACAATTGACAATATATAAAAAAACGATTTTGTATTAAGAATAGGGGCAAGCAAATGCTTGCAATGGTAATACCTCCAAGTGGTGAAGATTGTTAAGCAACTTCCAAGGTGAGTACTCGTCTCTTCTCCAAGATAGCTACAATGGTCAAAAGCTCATGAGAGATTTTTACAGCATGAGGATAGGAAGATGGATGGATGGATAGTGAGGAGCCCCTACCACCTTTTTATAGTTTTTGGTGATGGGGAATACCATTATGGTTTTGAGGAAACCAATGTTATTGACCAACATGGTTTAGGTACCTTTTCCCTCGTTTTTCTTTTTTTGAATATTTTGAATATTTTTATTCCTTTTTAATATTTTTGAGAATTTTGGACCCTTTTTGAGGGTTTTTTATGCTTTTTGAGGAAAAATATTCATTTTGAGTGGAAAAAGGGTGTATTAAGGTCTTTTGGTGACCTTTTGGTGGCTTTAGAGGCTCAAATGGTGGAAAAGTGGACAAATGGGTCATATGAATAAGGAAATGAGCTAGTGAGCACTTTTTAGGTGTTAACAGGTCACATATCGACCTTTCTGTCACTTCAATCCTATCTCCTGTGGTTTTCCAAAACCTCCCCTTCCTCCACGCTTGGCTCCACCAAACTTATCGATGTTGCGGTTCGACAACACATCGACCTTCCCACAACTCTGCGACAACTTGTCGCCTATCGACTACCGTCTGTCGACATTGACATGTCGACTCTAGGCCTCTTCACTCCTGTCGACTGCTTCGACATCTTTTGCTCGACTTATTGACTTCGACAAGTCAATCTTCTTCATGCACCAGCGGTCATTGGAACTCCCTCTGGTCGGCTCCCTTCTGTCGATCAACTTCGATTGATCTGCCTAGGCTCCGATGTTCCTGCATCAGACTCCCCAAGTGAAAAAGAACTCGACTGCTCTGTCAGTATTTTGAACTCTTCTTCGAAAATCCATGTCGCCTCTTGCAACTCATCATCCTTCCATCGTAATAAATATTCCTTCTTTCGCTTCTGATGCGTACGCCCGACTTCACGTTCTTCTATTACTTCTGCGATCTCTTACTTATGTCGATCTGGAATTTGGGCTGTCCAGTTAATGTTCGACACTTATTCGCTTCCACTGCTTGACCCTTCTTCAAATTTGTATATATCCTGAGACATTGAATGTTGTTGAAATCTTCAAGTCATCCGGCAGCTCCAACACATAAGCGTTGTCCAAAATCTTCTTCAGCTTCAGCTTGTTGTATGTTCCTATCAGAAATATCTCTTTTTGCAAATATTCATAGATGAAGTCCCCCTCACTGAATGACTGTAGCATCTTTTTCCTATCGCCCCTCAACTTGTATGTCGCGTTACTCTTTTCTATGCGCTTTCACACATATTCATTGACTTCTTTCATGTGCTCTGCGAATGATTCTGCATCCGTGCTCTTTTTGATTTCTGTCAGCAACTCGACCAAATCCACCACTCCATGTGGGATTCTTCCTTGAACAATCTGGAATGGACTCAAACCCGTTGACCGATTCACATAATTGTTGTATGCAAATTCTGCCTGTGCCAACACATTCTCCCACTGCTTGGGTCTGTCGGCTGTCAGACATCTCAGAAGGTTTCCCAAACTTCTGTTTACTACTTCGGTTTGTTCGTCGGTCAGGGGATGGTATGCCGAACTAAACTGCAACTTCGTGCTCAATTTCTTCCATAGGGTTCTCTAGAAATTCCCCATAAACTTGGTATCCCGATCTGACGTGATACTCTTTGGAAACCCATGCATTCTGACTATCTCCTTGAAGAATAGAACATCAATCCCTGTGGCATCATTTGTCTTCTTACACGGAATAAAGTGTGCCATTTTTGAAAACCTGTCGACTACAATGAATATTGAGTCGTTTCCCTGATGTGTCTTTGGCAATCCCAACACAAAATCTATGCTAAGATGCTCCCAAGGGGTATTTGGTACCGGCAATGGTGTATATAACCTCGTGTTCTAACTTTTCCCCTTTGCCAACTGACAAACTCGACACTGTCGAACCCACTTTCTGACATCTGTCGTCATTCTTGGCCAATAATACTTTTCCTCGACCAATGCTTTAGTCTTGTCGATGCCAAAATGACCTACTAATCTGCCATTATGCAACTCTCGGATTAGGTTCTCCCTGATGGATCCTCTGGGAATACACAGCTGACTTCCCTTGAATAGATAGTCTTCATGGATAAAATAACCCAAGTACGGAGTCCTGTCGACACTCCAAGTTTCATGACAAGCCTTCCATGCTTTCGCAAAATCCTTGTTGGTATGACACTCTGTTTTCACCGACTCTATTCCTGTCTCCTGAATAGTCGCCGTGTTCAGCAGTGCAACTCTTCTACTCAACTCGTCGACAACCTTGTTCGACTTGCCCAACCTATGTCGTAACATGAATGTATATCCCTGTAGGAATTCCACCCATTTCATGTGTCACTGATTTAACTTCAACTGAGTATTCAGATACCTCAGTGCTTGGTGATCTATGTACAACACAAATTCCTTGGGCAACAGATAATGCCTCCACTTCTTCAATGCTTGGACAATAGCAAAAAATTCTTGGTCATAGACTGAATACTTCTACTTCGTTCCATTCAACTTTTCACTAAAGAATGCAATTGGTCAGCCTTCCTAGCTCAACACCGCTCCAATTGTCGTTCCACTCGCATCACAATCCACCTGGAAAACTTTGTCAAAGTTTGGGAGCGCTAACACCGGTCTCTTAGTGACCTTTTCCTTCAACTTGTCGAAAGCTTTTTGGGCAGGGTCCGTCCACTTGAACTCACCCATTCTCATGCATTCGGTCATTGGTGCACAAATCCGACTGAATCCTCGAATGAACTTCCAGTAGAAACTGGAAAGTCCATGGAAACTCCTTACTCCCTTCGCACTTGTCGGTTCCGGCCAATCCACTATTGCCTTCACCTTTTCTAGGTCCATCACTATCCCTTTGCTCGAAATTACGAATCCCAAGTACACCAATTCCTTCTTCATGAAGAAACAGTTTTGCAAGTTCACCATCAGCTTCTCCTCCTGCAATCTTTGCAATACCTGTCGAATGTGCTCCAAGTGTTCTGTCCTGGTTCAATTGAAAATCAGAATGTCATCTAAATAGACTACGACAAAATTTCCCAAGAATGGTTTCAATACCTCATTCATCATTCTCATGAATGTATTGGGTTCATTAGGCAACCCAAACGACATGACTAACCACTCATATAGCCCTTCTATCGTCTTGAACACTGTTTTCCATTCATCTCCTTCTCTAACCCAAATCTGGTGATAACCGCTTTTCAGGTCTATCTTTGTGAAGTATGTCGCTCCACTCAGGAAATCCATCAAGTCGTCCATTCTCGGCAATGGAAACTGATACTTGATCGTGATCCTGTTGATGGCTCTGGAGTCTGTACACATTCTCCATTCTCCACCCTTCTTCGACATCAATACTGTTGGTACTGCACACAAGCTCAGACTCTCTCTGATCAACCCTCTGTCCAATAACTCTTGGACCTGTCGGTTGAGTTCCTGACCTTCCGTCAGACTCATCCTATGGGGTGCTTTGTTCGGCAGTCTCGACCCTGGAATCAAGTTGATCTAATGGGATATGCTCCTGCTCGGTGTAAATCCCGTCGGCGTCTCCTCGGCCATTATGTCGCAAAACTCGCCAAGCAACTTTTCGACTTCGACCAGAATCTCTTCCTCCCTGGTTGTCCTCTCAACACATGGTCCCTTTGGAATGATCGCAAAACATCCTGACTACTTCTCCTCTTCCGCGAGGAATTCTTTTGCTGAGCTCATCAGCACTCTCTTTTCCCAAAGGTTGCTTTTGTCGTGCTTACTCTTAGCTTTCTCTTCTTGCCTCGGCTTAAGAGTCCTTTCACGCCATTTTTCCACAATGTGACTATGTTGGCTTGACCATCATAGATCATTTTCCTGTAATATCCCTCCTTTACACCCCTGCTATTTTTGTAAATGAGAATGTAATTGTACTAGTTTCTGGTGAGGAACTCAAGGCCAAGGCCCCACTAGTAAACATTGTGATTAATAGGGTGGGAATGCAAGCTTAGGAGGCTATGGTCGCAACACAACCTGTCGAGGAGGGGATGAATCCACCCAAGTTGGAAAGTTGTGAAATGGCTTGGAAGCCATGGTCTAATGATAGATGCTATGATGATGCCACAAGCACCTTAGTGAACATTTGAGTTCACCGAAGGTTACTTATGTTTTGATTATCGGTTAGTCTTAGAGAGGGCTTGCCGAGGTTTAAAAGCTGTTAAGTAAAATTAAGAAAATCCTTTGGATGTCCTTGACATCCTAGTCCCAGCAGAGGACGTTAGGGTTTTCTTCATTGAAACCCGTTATCTCATTATTAGCATAAGCTAAACTATTTTATGACCTAAAGGACTAAGCAATGATTACTTAGTGCCCTATAAAGATAGAAGAAATAAACCTATATATATATATATATATATATATATATATATATATTAATTATCACCTAGACAAATATTGTTAGTATAATAATATTTGTAATAGGTATGCATGAAGAGATACTTATATAGATTATTTATAATAACGCTTTATAATTATTTTATAAATGTAAAGCATTATATATATGTATTAGTGAAATATTATTCTTTTACAGTACCTTTTACAGTACCTTTGAATGCATTAAAAGGATAATGCTATATGGAGGTACGTACATGGTTGTTACTCTAAAAATGAAGAGTAAATATTTACTAAGGAATTACTAGGTTCATCCTAGATCTTACTGAAAAGAAGGTTTAATAAGTTAGAAGAATCTGAATACATTATAAAGACCTATAATGGTCATCGTTTATTTGTAATTGTAATTACATGGTAAAGAAAGGTGAAAGAAAGGTGATTTCTTATATACGAAATGTTGTTAGTAATGATTTTATAATTGTAAGCTATATATAAAATATTATAAGTGATATTAATATTATATGCATTATAATGACAAATGCATGCTAAATAAGTCTATAGATACATATCAAGCTAAGAGATGAGAGGGCCTTCGAATTAGCTTAAAAAAGCTAATAGGTTTCAATCTATTGAAGATTTATATGTTGGATATTAAATATTTTATTGAGGTTGGTAGATATATATATATATTTATATCTTACAATGGTTAGAGCGTTATTCTTTCTAGTTAGTTATATTTTATGAATGTAGATTAAGTGGAAAATGGGGGGCGGTTCCACTTTTATAAATTATTTGATATATTAGTAATGGATATTATATATATATATTTTTAATGTGGATTTTAACGTTGGTGTGCGTTAAACTTAGAGGATGCATTATCACTATGTTCTTGAGAGAGTAGCATTGGTAAGATAGAGTATGCTGCTAGTGTTCTCCTTAATGGAGCAACGCTCCTTTTTGGACTGCCACTTGGCTTTTTTTTTTTGTCTTGTGCGTTTTGGAGGCACAGTGGGGCTGCCTACCTTGGGAGGAATCGTTTTCTTTGCATGTTGGGCTGAGAGGGTTGCAATTTTGGCATAACGACCTCACCTCCATGATCTTCTTAATATAGCTGGTCGTTAAGAGCTGGAGGGGGGATACGCTTAAGAGGATATATTTATGATGGATGCGTTTGGAGAAGGAGGAGGCTGCTAAGTGCGTGGGATGGTGGTAATTGCTGGAAGTAGCGGGAATAGCAAGAGCTCGATCGCTCGGGGGATCTTTTTCTTTAGGTTATTTTTGATTCCACACCAGAAGGGAGGGGGAGTGCTTGCTGAGGGAGTGTGCTTGCATGCTGCGCAGAGAGCTTGCTGGTATGCTGCGCAGGTGTTGGAGGGAGGCCGTCGAATGAGAAAGAGAGTGGGAAACGAATCCCCATCCCCTGATGAGAGGAAGGTCTCGATTATCCCCCATTTCATATTGATGAAGCTAACATGCTGAACTTACGTAGAGGTAAGGAAGAGCGATCCCTGCAGATTTTGGTTCCATTTATTTTTACAATGCCCTTATGGTATACTACGCATTTCTTGGGAGATGGATCCCTGTTATGTTTTTATGTTTTTGCATGTTGTATATATACATATGTATGCGGTGTTATCACTTTTAAATGTATGTTGTAGAAGGTGTAATAACTTTGTTAGGGAATGGGATGGCTGTAGATGCTGGATCCCCTTTGTATAAATCCTCTATACGTTATATGCCGCCGTGGGATCCTATTTATTTGTATGCTGTGCATTTATTATGATGGGGGCTGCGTGGAGCTTGGGAAAGGCTGAGGAAGCCGATCCTTGTGCTTTTCTTCTTGATACTGTATATACACATGTTGCATGGTTGCGCGGGTGAGGAGAATGATCCCGGTTGGGATTCATATAATGTTCTTTACTTACAATATTTCTTTGTACCAGTTCTTGCTTCCTTGATAAGCCTGCGCTAATCCTTGTGTGATATTGGGTTACATATTATATGCTGCTTATAGTTGGTGTATGCCAGTGATTTCCTACGCAGAAGGGGAGACCCCGGTGCTTTTGCAATTTCTGATTACATATTGTAAGGCTGAATGTCTTGGATTATGGCGCAGTTGTTACACAAAGTTTGATAGAATGGTAAGTTGGGGGTAACTGCTGACTGTGCAGAGAGTTGGGTAAAAGTCCCTACAGGCTAATTCATTTCTTATAGTATATAAGGATATACTTGCATATCGTGGACTGCGTTTAAGCTTGAGAGACTGAGCTCGGTATTCTCCATTTCTTTTCTTATATTTCATTTTATACATATTACTCTACATATTTGCTTTGCATGGCGTAGAAGATGGAAAGATCCCTAGTTGGGTAAAGATCCCTGCTTGCTGCTTGCTAATCGTTCATATATTATACATATTTACTACTTCCATTAATAAGCAGGTGCTTGGAAAGAAAAGAACCATGCTCTATATACGGGAGGGTATGCATCCACTCCACTATGATATATATATATATATATTATGTGTGCTTATTGTTTGGTGCACATTTGTTAAGATGTATCGTATGATTTGCATTAATTGTGATATTGCTCCCTGTATGAATTATATATTTAGATACGAATTATTTATGTTATGGCCCAGGGCAATGGGGAATGGTTCCTTCCTTCAGGGCCTAATTTTTATGCTTGTGCAGATTCTTGGGGAATTGACCCTTGCATACTCTCCCTCATAGATGGATAATTTGAGGCATGTGTTAGTGTTAGTAATATATATATATATATAGATGCTGGATTGTTTATTGTGCACAGCCATGAGAAGAGATGGCTCAAAAGAATCCTTGTCCCTGTATAAACCCTGATTGATATATTATATACAATAGATGTAGGACCATTATGTTGTTACTATGTGTTGTAGGAGTTGATCCCGGTTTCTCTTTTTATTTTATTGAATATATCAATTTATAAATTATCATGATCAGTAGTGATCATTCTGTGAGAGATTTCCCTGTAATGCCTCTGAGATAGAGGGTTGAGTGTTTTGTAAAAGTGTTCTCGGCGAGAGGCTTGAGAAAGTAGAAATATTGCACACACAGTGTCGCAGATTGTATTTCTCTATTTGATAAATAAAGATGCGACATTTCCTTAGTGGACGTAACCCAAAGAGTTGGGTGCACTGTTGGTATCTAGAGAACTACTGTCCATATCTAGTGTTACGAATCCCGTGCTTGCTCTGGGGTAAGCAACGATAGCCATTATATTCCTATCTAAGACTGCTCTAATTACTGTGTGAAGTCTGCGCTAAACTCCTTGTCTGCATCTAAACTGATATCCTATTCGCTGATTCTATCGTACCAATACAATTCTTCTCCATTGGTTTGATGTCCCCATCAAGCTTAGCTTAACTGGTCATGGTTCATTTTGCAAAACTGAGAGTTAGACAACCAGTCTCGTCGGCACGGTCTGTGCATGAGATCTTTGGTCTGCATTTTTAAAATCCTATTTACTGTATGTTAGAATCACGTCAAGTGTGTATCCTGTTGGCTACATGACCTCTACATGATCATTGTTTTGTGCTCTCCATCGTTTACGTTTTTGTGAGCGCTTAACGACCAATTCAAGTGATTTTTCTAAATAGCACTCAGTCATGACTAAGATAACTGGCGGTTGCATAACATGAGCGGTAATGCAGCAGTCCACGACTAGTTAACTACCTAGTTACTCATGTAACCAAAATAATGAAAAAATATATACGATGGTCCAATAAGAATGGATTTAGGGTTAAATAACATTGGATTTGAATTATGGCATGGCTATAAAGTAGAGATTGAGAGTAACTAATATAGGTTAATTGGAGATCTATTTACTATATGTTAATTGGAGATCTATTTACGTGCTTAATTATTTTATCCTAATTGAATATTTAGTTGTGCAAAAGAGAATATGTAAGTGGAGTAATACTATGCATTAATTTATGTAGGAGTTACTATCTATATGGGGGGTAATAATATGCATCACAGTATTCACTTATTTATTTTAATATAGTCAACAATAGTTAGTATATATATATATATATATATATTAAAAGAAGTAGCATCCCATTATTCCCTATTTCCTAAGTTAACAAATTTTAGTGATGTCTATAATTATTGTTTAGAAGGGGATGGCTTAATCCCTAGTTTGAAATAAATATTGCTTTTAAATGTATAGAAATTAAATATTATAATCGGAAAAAAACTCTATGTATATATATAAGTTTTATATATGTGATGGATGAAAACTTTAATTTGATATTTTAACTCTCTAGTTGAAGAAAATAATGGATGGTAAGATATATAAGAGTTTGATGGATAATGGTTTTTAAGAAGAATATTACTAAGTTATTATTTGTGTAGTTGTAGTAGATTCACCCTAACTTAAACACTTACTTACGTTGAAGAGAAGAACTTAATATCTTGGGTGACGGTATACCCCAAATGCGTAGTTGGTTATGCATAGATAGTTGACCTTTTGGAATTATCTATACTCCATAAAAGTAATGTTTCATATAGTAGTTACCCAATGAACAATTATTATGATTTTATTCTTTGGTCGACCTATAAAGGAGTGAAAACAAGGAACATCACACAAACTTCTCTGTGCTGAAGCTAAATTACTTAAACATATGTTTTACGACAATATGAAGACCCTTAAGATTTTTTTTTTAGGGTGTATTTTGAGGGACATTGCATTTGACCTATCCTAACTTGAAATATGATAACTTACTTAGCTTATTATAGCTTACCATAAGATCACCTAATATAGCCCATAATAACCTAGTAAAACCTAACTACCCTATATTAGCTTACTCAACCCTAAGTTACAATAACATATCTTACCCTAGCCTCTCCTAACTTATCCTACCATGTCATACACTATCCTTGGTTATATTTTCCTACAATATCCTAGCTTTTGGTTACTTGAGACTAGTCTGACCTAGACTAGCCCTTCCTTGCCCTTCCCTACCCTTACCTACCCTAAATTATATTTTCCTACCCTTTTTTGCCTTATCCTATCCTAACCTAACCTATCATATCCTATATTAGCCTCACCTAACCTAACCATACCCTAAACTACCCTACCCTAAACTATATTAGATTATATTACCTATATTACCTAACCTAGCTTAATTTAACCTACCTAAACCTAGTCTAGTCTAGCATATTATACTCTCGACTAGTTTAACCTTACCTAACCTATACTAGACTAATATAGCCTACTATAGATTAATATAACTTATCTTGGCCTACCTTAACCTATCTGATCCTAAACTAGTCTATCTTATACTATACTTTAAGTATTCAAGCCTAATTTAACCCTACCTTACCTTACAAAAAGTATAGAAAAGCCTAAATTATCCCTACCTACTGTAAAATATCCTAGCCTATCCTAGCCTAACCTATCCTAGCCTAACCTATCCTACCTTAGTATAACTTAGCCTTAACATAAATTAGCCTATCCTAGCCTAATTGAGTTTAAAATAACCTTAACTTAACTTAGAATAGCCTAAACGAACTTAAATTAGCATAAACGACCATAAAATACCCTCTGACACTTTAAAATAACATATCCTAAACTATTCAAACATTTTCCTAGTTATCCTACCAAGGCTTGATAAAACCTACCCTAACCTAGCTCAGAGTAACCTACTCTAACTTATCCCAACCTTTCTTAACCTATCTTAGTCCAACCTAGCCTACCCTAAACTGATAGTTTTAAACCTTAACAGTGCAGTAAAAACTCATACAGATTCTTAACCATAAATAGAAAATACACAATGGCACACTCATAACACAGAGATTTTCACCTGGAAACCCTTAACCGGGAAAAACCAGCAAAACTTAGAGCCGCACAACTCTTTTCATTATATGTTTTCTTAACCATTTACAATACAATATATAGTATTCGCAGCATCTAAAACCCTAATCCCTTTACCGGGATTAGAAAGAATACAATGGGCCGAAACAACAAAAAAAATAAAAACAACCCAAAAATTTTTGCACTACTGGGGAGGGGATCGTGGTGTACACGCACCCACCATGTGAAGAGATATAACACACCCAACATAAACTAGCCCAATATAGCATAACCTATCATACCTTACTTAACCTAGGTTACCTTACTTACTTTAGCCTATACTATCTTATATTATCATAGCCAAACCTATCACATCCCAACCTAACCTAACCCTAACCTAACTTGGTCTAGAACGGTTTATTGTAGTCTATTCCAACCTATACTTACCCAACCAAACCTACACTACCCTAACCTAACTTAATCCATACTAGCCTAGCCAAACCTATCCCAACCTAACCTACCCTACCTTCACCAACCTAAGATACTATATCCCAACAAACCATAATATTAGCCTATTATAACCTAGCCTAGAATTTTTTACCCTAATGTAGCATAACCTAATGCATCCTAACCTATCCCAACCTATCCTAACCTAAAATACCCTACCCTATCCTAACTTGGATTATCGTATCCTAGCATAACATTGCCTAAATCTAACCTTGGATAGCTTATCCTAGCATAACCTAGCCTAAATTAACCCCATCCCACCCTAACTTAGCATACTCCAGTCTAGACTATCATATATTAGCTTAGCCTACCTTTCCTACCCTAGTTTACCCTATCCTAAACTAGCTTAGCCTAACTTACCATATCCTACCCTAGCCTAACCTAACGTACTTTAACCTACACTATCCTAAACTACCCTACCCCACCCCACCTTACACTATCCTAGGATAACTTTCCTTAACCTAACCAACCCTACCCTATTATATCCCATGATAACCTAACATAACCTACCCTACCCTACCCTATCTGAGCCTAGCATTGGCTAAGTTAGCTTAGAACACCCTACCCTAAAATGGAATAGCCTATATTAGCATATGCAAGCTGATTTGACCTTATGGAATCCTTTTTTAATCTAGCCTAAACTAACCTAACCTAACCTTATTAACCTAGAATAGCTTATCTTATTCTATTTTAACCTACCTACACTAATCTAGCCTAGCCTAGCCTACATTATGATTTCCTATCCTCCACTATGTTAGACTAGATTGACTTGGTTTGGCCTAGCATGGCCTAAACTAACGTAGCCTAACCTACCTAATCCTATCTTATCCTAGCCTCCCCTATATTAGCTTAAATTAACCTAGTCTAACCTTACCCAACCCTAGCCTAACTATCATAAAGTACATTGCCTTAGCCTAGCCTTACCTACCTTAGCCTTTGTTTACCCTATCCTAATACTATTCTATACAATCTTATCCCATCCCACCCTAGAATATCCTAACATAGACTAACTTAGCTTAGCCTATTTTATCCTATCTTAGCTTAGCCTATCCTAACCTAACCTATCCTATCCCAACCTTGCTTGAGCTAGCCTAACATACCCTACCTAACTTGTCTTTCTTACACTAACATATACAATCATAAATAACCTAACCTATCTTAACCTATTTATCCTACCATAATATAAACTAACTTGACCTACCCTAACCTACCTTGGAATAACCTAGCTTGGCCTGGCCAAGCCTAAGAAAGCTTAACCTATTTAACATATTTTAACCTATGCTAGCCTCCTAATATAAGAAATCCTATCATATCTATCCTATTGTATCCTACACAAACCTTAGTTCACCTTATCTAAATTGACCTAACCTAGTATGACAAAGCCTAACATACCTAACCTATCCTAAACCTAACATAAACTAACCTTCCCTACCCAACCCTAGCTTGCCCTATGCTAGTATAACCTAGATTAACTACCTTACCTTATCCAAACATAGCATAGTCAACCTTAAGCTACCCTATTTAACCCTATCCTAGTCTAACCTAACTTAACTTAAGCTTACTCTACCCTAAACTAGTTTAGCTTATGAAACGAATAAAATTCATTTACTAAAGAAATACCCAATGTAAATAAGACAAATAATCCATTAACAGTAAATGTGTATGATTACAAGAGATGATATGAGATTACAAATATGAGAGCCTATATATATAATCTTTAAGGGGCACATAGTAACTCTTCGTAAAGAGTTACAACTTTTAATTATTATTATTATTATTTATTTTTGATTAACAACTTAATTATTATTTCTTATTATTAACATATTTTTATTCATATCATTGACTTCCTATTTAGAAATGATTTGTCTTCAAAGCATATTGATGACAAGCCTTACGTATTTATTTTTTCTTGTAATGTCCTCCCACTATCTTTTCTGATGGTACTTGTGAAAATTGATGGAACAATATGATAGGAGTTACGAATTCCCAAGTAAAAATGTTGCATTATTTGTGAAGTGGTCCATCCCAGATTAACCTTCCTTGGGACCTTTAGTTGATCGATTGGTTGGATGGAACTTCTCTTTTTCTACTTCCACATATTTTTTTGATTTTGTTTCCATTCTTTGTTGAAATCACAACTCATTTGTTTATGTTCTTTTTGATATTGTCGCTGATCATAACGAATTTTATAATTTGGATGACAATAAGGTATTTTGATCTCTTGTGATTTTTTATTGTAGACTTCGATTTTTTATATTTCTGGTAATAATTCAATTGGGTCTATGTTTGGTCCTTTTTCTAATGTTTGGATTTTTACCTCTAATGACTTATTTGTTTCAACAAAATTAGTCATTGTTTATTTATTGACCTTTGGTTCCTTGTTCGTAAGTTTCTCTACCCTTTCTTGTAATGAATTTTTATCATGCTTTATCTTTTAACTTGTGTAAGTAAACTCTGATTATGAGTTCTTAAGCATGAAATTTCATCATTGTTCTCCATTTTTTAAACTTTGTCCTTAAGGTATTTGTTTACTGATTGTGCTTATTTTAAATTTATTATTTGCTCGAGCAACCTCCGGTTAAGGGTTCTTAAGTGAGAGTTGTCTTCATCTTTTTTAGATAATTTATTTTCGAGACCTTGATTTTCTTGTTCTAATTTTTTTCATATTCTTTTTGTCTTTTGAATTCCTAATTTTTGTGAGTAAATTTTGACTATGATTTTTTAAATGTGATATTTCTTCATCCTTCTCTAATAATATTTGCTCAAAATCTTCATTGGCTTGTTCCAACTTTCGATTTTTATTTTTTAGGCGAGAGATTTGTTTATTTTTTTCTGGTAAGTTGTCATCACTTTTTAATCTCTCAATTTATGTGATTAATTCCTTAATATGCTCTTTTAGGCGATGATTCTCCTTCTATGTTAACCTATTAAAATAATTATGCTTCTCTATCTCAAACTGTAATTGTCTATTGAATTCTTTATGATATTCTAGCTCACCCAATACTACTTGTAATTGTGACCACATTTGTAAATCTATAATTGTCATAGTTTTTGGCTTTTGGTTTTCTTCTTTTCTTCAATACAAATGGAGACAACAGTGCAAAAAGCACCCAATGTAGTCCTCAAACTTTCCTTTGGCAAGTTTAAATAACCTTTTCCTTTTATAATCCTTTTATGTAAGTATAACTTTGAATTATAATATATTATAATAATAATTATTAATAAATAATATCGTTATAATATATATTTTCGAAATGGATTGAATTTGGGTTTAAAAATATAATAATAAATATTATTAATAATAATATTTATTATTATATTATTATTTTTGAATAGGAGAGATTAGGGTTTAAAACCCTAATAAATGGTTGTGAGAGATTTTGCTAAGGGATTTAGAAAATAAATCCACGTGTTGGTTTGGATATCATAAAACCATGTGTTGGTTATATATATATATATATATATATATATTCTTTTCTTTTTCTTTTTTTTAATCAATCTTTTTACTATATATATATATATATATTTATGTTTCTTTTTCCTTTCTTCTTTCCTATTTTAATAATCTTCTTCATTTTTTTATTATTCTTGGTCTCTTCTTTTTATTTGCATCAACATGATTACTTCTTCAATGAAAATTTGAATGGCCAAGGGCCAATTGTTTTGGTAAAAGACCCTTTGAAATTGATAAGACAATGTATGAAAATTATGGCCAAAGGCCAGATCAGACTTACTCTGATACCAATGGAATGAATAATTTTTTTTACTAAATAAATACCCAATGTAAACATGACAAATAATCAATTAGCAATAAATGTATATGATAATAAGAGATGATATGACATTACAAATATGAGAGCTCGTATATATAATCCTTAAGGGACACATAGTTACTTTTCGTAAAGAGTTACAACTTTTAATAATAATAATAATGATTTATTATTAATTAATTACTTAATTATTATTTATTATTGTTAACATATTTTATATTCACAACAACCTAGCCTAACCTAGCTTATCCTAATTTAACCTAAAAATACCACACCATATAATAAATCAACATACTCTAGCTTAATCTACCATACGTAGTATTCTCCTAACTTAATCTATCCCTATCCCACCGTAAACTAGTGTATCCTACCCCAAACTAGCATAACCTAGTCTCTCGTAGCCTGTCCTGAACTATCCTAACCTATAATACCCTGAGCTACTTTAGCATGACTTAGACTAGCCTAACCTTTCCTACATTATGTATCCTACCTTTGTCATCATGTTATATCCTAGCATACCCTAATCCTAGCTAGCTTAGTTTATCCTAAAATAACCCTATCCTAGCTTAGCTTATTCTAACATAACCCCAGCCTATCCTATTCATAGATTATCTCAACATAACATAACCCAACATAGGCTATCTTAACTTACTCTAGTCAACCTTAACTTACTATAGCTTATCCTTTCCCTAACCCCATCCTAACATACCCTAATATAGCCTAACCTAACCTGGCCTAACCTTGAGCTAACCTAGCATATCCTAAGTTTTCCTAGTATATCCCAACCCTAACCCACCCTAACATATCGATCCTATCCTAAACTAACCTAACATATCCTAACCCACCCTAATATAGACTAACCTAACCTAACCTAACCTAACTTACCCAAGCCTATGATAGCCTTGTTTAGATTATCATACCCTAACCTTGTCTAAGCGATCCTACCCTACCCTATATTTCTTTAACATACCTTAAACTAACCTACTTAAACCTATCCTAACCTAACTTAGCCTACTTGAACCTATCCTAGGGTATCCTAGCTTAGCCTACCCTAGATAACCCTAAGATAGTCTAACCTAGCCTAACTTTATTTACCTTAAACCAATAATTATCTAACCTATCCTATCCTATTGTAGCCTTGACTATCCTATCACAACCTACCTTAACCTATGCTAACCTACAAAAACCTATCCTACATTATCCTAGCCTATCCTAATGTAGACTAACCTAGTCTCCCCTACCTTAAACCTATCCTTAGCTAAGCTAAACTAACTTGGCATAAGTTAAGATACCTTCGCCTAATGTAACCTACCCTACCCTAACCTACCCTAGTCTATCCTACCCTAATCTAGCCTATCCTATCCTAATATATCCTAGCCTAACCTAACATAGCCCAACCTACCTTAGCATAATCTAACCTTCCCTCACCTATTCTAGCCTAGGCTACCCTAACCTCACTTAATCTATCTTAACCTAACTAACCTAACCTAGATTAGATTACCCTAACATATACTATGCTATCCTACACAACCCTAACCTAACCCGCTACCCTACTCTAGCCTAGTCTACATGAACTAAACTAGCCTAAATTACCCCACTGAATCTTATCTTAGCCTAACCTAGCCTAGCTTACCTTATCGAATCTTATTGTAGCTTAACCTACTTGTCCTACTATGCTTTACACTCTCCTAACCCAAACCAACCCAAACCTACTCTAGATTAGCCTAGACTACCCTAAATTACCTTAGACTAACTTAGCCTAGCCTAACCTAACCTAACATAACCTAAGGGTAGCCTAGTCTAGCCTAGTCTAATCGGATCTAAGGCTAGCATAGACTATCTAACCCTAACCTATCGAATCCCAACCTAGCCCAACCTAACCTATCCTACCTTAAGCTAATCTATTCTAGACTACCTTAATCAAGACTATCCTATTCTAACCCTACCCTACCTTATCCTATCCTATCCTACCCTAACCTTGCACAACCTACCCCAACCTAGATTAACATACCCTACTCTAGACTAGCCTACCTTAACTCAACCTAGCCTACTTTATACTACCCTACTCTAGCCCTAGCCTACTTGACCATACCTTAACCTATCCTAGCTTAGGTAGATGACCCTAGCTTGGCCTAACCTCCCGTCCTTTAACCTATGCTTATCTAGCTTTTGCTAACCTACTTTAGCCTAGTATAACCTAACGTAACCTATACTAATGTAAAAATACCAATATAACCTAACCTAGATATACTAGCAATGATCTATTTCCATATCCCTAAGAGTAAGCCTAAACATGGGTCCTTATCCTAAGCCTAAGCCTTTAAATCTTATAGCCAAGTCCAAAGAGAGAATCATCTACTAAGCCCCACATATGACTTCCTTCAATAAAATTACATAATTCGAATAGAAAATACAAACAATACAACTCAAATAACAATATAGCAACAAATATATAATAAATAGATATTATAAATATTCATTACATGCTAGATAGAATAATAGTCCACATAATAAATAATTAACATAAATCATCATAATAAAAACCATTTTAAACTATTAATCATTTTCTAAAACTCACTCTTTAAATCTTATTTTAAAAATAAAATAGAATAAATAATTCATATACCATTCTATGTATAAAATATAAATCAACATATAAAGGTAATAAATTGTCTAAATCATTATATCTTAATATAAGATATAGTAAGAAATCTTCCATTCAAACTTAATAAATAAATTTTATAATTCAACAAACAAATACACATAAGATATATCCAAAAACATATTAAAACAAGTAATTCAACATATTCCTAAACTAAAAACTCTAATCAATTTTTTTAAAAATAATTAATTTATTTTGTTTAAAAACAAAAAATTTATATAACATTCTATGTAAAAGCCAATAAAACTATATAGAAAAGAAAAGAAAACAATATATAATGAAACATGGTCAAGGTGGGTTAAATTAATAGGACATAAACCTAGACACAACGCACATATATATTATTAAGAAATAGAAAAAATAGAAGGGATTTGAACCTTAATAAAAAAACATGGTTGCATTGATTTCAACAATGCTTAAAATATAAAGAAGTAAAAACTATTATAGTTGACATAAAAAATAGAAATATAAGAAATAAAATAAAGAAGTAAAAAAATATTATAATAGACATAAGAAGTAGAAACAAAAGAAATAAAAAAAATTAATGTAGCGGACATAAGAAATAGAAAAAATAGAAGGGATTTGAACCTTAATAAAAAACATGGTTGCATTGATTTCAATAATGTGTAAAAGATAAAGAAGTACAAAATATTATAGTTGACATAAAAAGTAGAAATATAAGAAATAAAATAAAGTAAAAAATATATTATAGTAGACATAAGAAGTAGAAACAAAAGAAATAAAAAGAAATTACTATAGCTGACATAAGAAATAAAAAAAATAGAAGGGATTTGAACTTTAAGTCCAATCATCTCACTACTTACCAATAGACAACAAACAAATGTTCTTAAAAAACACAAGATGTATGTTGATTTGATTAGATGCATTGATTTCAACAATGCATTGTTTTTCTTTTTTACATGTATGCATTGAATTAATCAATTTAATAACAAAACATTGTTGCATTGATTTCAACAATGCGATGTTTAATAAACCACAAAAATATGTTCTTCAAAAACACAAGATGCATATTAATTTGATTATTTGCATTGATTTCAACAATGCAGATGCATATTGATTTGATTCCTTGCATTGATTGCAACAATGCCGACCATAATAATAGTTAGATTTTATAACTAAATATAACTCCAAGCAAAAAGGGTTTTGATGTTAAAAATCAAACAAAATGAAAACCCTAATTTATATATACTGGAAACTCCTGATTAAAACAATGAGTAGAAAATTAATAGCGGAAGCATACCTGAATCCATTGAAGGAGAAACCTTACAGGAAGAGAACCCTTTGAGATGGTCTTCCAATTCTAGCCACTAGATTTTGTGTCAACTTCTCTCTGAGAGGATTTTCAGAAATTGGAATGCGTCGTGGTAGAATGGGGACCATAACCCTATTTATAAACCGCTAGGGCAGTTTTATCACAATAACCGCTAGGGCAGTTTTAATTTTATCACAATTATATTTCCGCCCCTCATAGAAATAATAATTATCTAATGGTATCTACACAATAATCTCATGACAATTATACCCTTAAGCCAATTAATCAATTATTAATTAGATCACTATATTTAGGCTTAATTAAATGATAGCACACACATTTTAATTATTTACATGTGTGGCCCAAATTATAGATTAATTACAAAAATTAATCTAACAATCTCCCACTGGGCCACATGCATATGTAATCAAATAAATGTGCTTAACCTTATGAGCTCAAAATTTGCTATCATGTCCTTAGGGTATATCCGAACAATCTGGTCCATTAACTATACTAACATAGGATCAAGGTGGCCTTTGTTACATCAATCGTTACTAGACCAATCAATGGTCACATATATCTGCACAGCTAAATGACATAGATCAATCATGAGTGCATAGCATGGAAATTACATGCAATGTGATCTATTCATGCCTATTTCCAATTGGTCCTACTTAACTTTATTAAGATCAAATCTTTAGCATAATTTAACAGAGTGCAATAAAATGAATACTTTATTTCTGCAGAACACAATCCAAATGTATAGATAAAGTCTAAACATAACATAGAGCAATATACAATGAATAATATAAACTCCCACTAAATTTGGATATCCTCAAATGAGACAACACCCATATGAGCAGTGTGCTCATGAAAGACCTTGGGTGGTAATCCCTTTGTAAGCGGATCCGCTATCATGGAGTTTGTTCCAATATGCTCTATGGATATCTGCCCACTCTGTACTTTTTCTTTTACAACTAGGAACTTGATATCAATGTATTTTGATTTTGTAGAACTCCTGTTGTTATTGGAATATAAAACTGCTGATTTATTGTCACAAAATATCTTCAGTGGTCTTTCAATACCATCCAGAACACGCAACCCAGTGACAAAATTTTGTAGCCATATTCCTTGATTGGATGCCTCATAACATGCTACAAACTCTGCTTCCATGGTGGATGAAGTTATGAGTGTCTGTTTGGCAGACCTCCATGAAATTGCTCCACCAGCCAACAGATAAATATAGCCTGATGTGGATCTTCTGCTGTCTTGGCATCCAGCAAAGTCGGAGTTGGAATACCCAATGATCTCTAACTGATCCGATCTCCTATATGTAAGCATGTACTCTTTTGTTCTCTGTAAATATCTCATAACCCTCTTGGCTGCTCTCCAATGATCCATTCCAGGGTTACTTAGATATCTGCCTAACATGCCAACAATGTACGCAATATCCGGACGTGTACATACCTGAGCATACATTAGACTCCCCACAGCCGAAGCGTAAGGAATCTTCTACATTTCTTGACTTTCTAAACTATTTTTAGGGCATTGATTAAGACTGAATTTGTCTCCTTTAGCGACAGGGGTATCACCTGGTTTGCTATTTTGCATGCCATACCTTTGGAGGACTTTATCAATATAGGTCCTTTGTGACAATCCTAAAATACCCCTAGAACGATCTCGGTGTATCTGGATTCCTAAGACAAAGGAGGCATCACCAATATCTTTCATCTCAAAATGTTTTGATAAAAAACTCTTGGTGTCGTGCAATATGCTAATATCATTTGTGGCTAGCAATATGTCATCGACATATAAAACCAGGAAAATATACTTACTCCCACTGAATTTGTGATACACACATTCATCCATAAGATTTGCCTCAAAACCACATGAGACAATAATTTGATGAAACTTGAAGTACCACTGACGAGAAGCTTGCTTGAGCCCATAAATGGATTTAGTTAATTTACAAACCATATTCTTTGAGTCTTTGGACACAAAATTTTCTGGTTGTACCATATAAATTGTTTCATCAATGTCACCATTGAGAAACGCTGTTTTAACATCCATTTGATGTAACTCAAGATCATAATGTGCAACTAGTGCCATGATTATCTTGATAAAGTCCTTCGTAGAAACTGGAGAGAAGGTCTCTTTGAAGTCAATTCCTTCTTTTTGAGTAAAGCCTTTAGCTACAAGACGTGCTTTATATCTTTCTACATTACCATTTGAATCCCGCTTGGTTTTAAATATCCATTTACAACCAATGGGCTTCGTACCAACTGGTAATGGGACAAGTTCCCAAACTTTATTGTCTTGCATAGATTTGTACTCTTCATTCATGGCTTCAATCCATTTCTGAGAGTTGGAACTTTTCATGGCTTGCTGGAAGTTGATTGGATCATCTTCCATCATTCCACTTTCTACCTCACGTTCCTGGAGATATACGATATAATCGTCCGAAATTGCATTTCTCCTCTCTCTAGTGGATCTCCTTAATGGCATATTTTCTTGAGGTTGTTGAGTTTGTTCTTCAGGAGCAATGTCCTCATTTGCAATTAAGGGTTGAACAATATTGTCTGTTGGTTGAGGATCCAAATTTACTTCTTGATCAATGATAGGTAGTGAAACCTATACATTATCAAAAGAAATAGTAGATCCCTCTTCCTCCTCAAGGACAATATTCCTAGCTTGATTTCTCCCCCCAAACTCAACATCCTCAAAAAATTTTGCAGTTCCCGTCTCAAAAATTGACCTAATAGCAGGATCATAAAATTTAAAACCCCTTGATCGCTCTACATAGCCAATAAAGTAGCTGCTAACTGTTTTAGAGTCCAGTTTCATTTCATGAGGCTTATAAGGTCTTGCTTCAGCTGGACATCCCCAAATATGAAAATGCTTTAAACTGGGCTTTCGACCCGTCCAAAGCTCATAAGGCGTTTTAGCAGCCGCTTTAGTTGGCACCCGATTTAGGATATAAGCTGCCGTTTTGAGTGCTTCACCCCAGAGTTTTTCGGGTAAAGTAGAATGACTAATCATACTCCTTACCATGTCCTTAAGAGTTTGGTTTCGTCTTTCTGCTACACCATTCATGCTAGGTGATCCTGGCATGGTGTATTGAGGGACGATCCCACATTCCTCTAGGTATTTAGCAAATGGTCCTCGACATTGTTCACCTGATCCGTCATATCTACCATAGTATTCACCACCACGGTCAGATCTGACGCTCTTTATTCTTTTGTTGAGTTGTAACTCAACTTCTGCTTTAAATGTTTTGAACACGTCCAATGATTGTGATTTCTCATGTATAAGAAATAGGTAGCCATATCTTGAATAGTCGTCTATGAATGTTATAAAGTACTGTTGACCATTCCAAGATGCCGTAGGGTATGGTCCACAGATATCTGTATGAATTAATTCTAAGACGTCTGTAGCTCTATTGGCACCTAATTTCTTTGTTATGGTCTGTTTTCCTTTAATACATTCAACACAAATATCAAAATCTGAAAAGTCAAGTGATTCCAAAATCCCATCGGACACAAGTCGCTCAACTCTAGATTTAGAGATATGACCTAGGCGTTTGTGCCACAATGAAGCCGAATTATCTTTATTCAATTTACGCTTTGTACCTCGTGATTCCACATGCAAGGTTTCATTATAGGACGGAACAGTTTCCAACAAATATAGATTATCATAAACATTAAGTAAACCGGTTCCAACAACATTTGAATTAATAGATAATGTAAATTTATTGTTTCCAAATGAACAACAATAACCTGATTTGTCCAAAACAGAAACTGAAATTAAATTCCGTCTGAAAGACGGTACAACAAAAGTATCTATTAAATCCAAAAAATAACCAGATTTCAATAATAATCTAAAGTGCCCTATTGCCTCTACTTCTACCGACTGACCATCTCCGACATAGATGCATCTTTCAGCATCACTTGGTTTTCGGTAACTCAGGAAACCCTGCATAGAAACACAAATGTGAGTAGTAGCACCAGAATCTAACCACCATGTGTTTCTAGATACTGAAGCTAAATTAACTTCAGAACAGACCAAAGTAAGAAATATACCTTTCTTAACACGCCAAGCAGCATACTTGGTACATTCCTTCTTAGTATGTCCAGGCTTATTACAGAAGAAACATGTTACCTCAACTTTCTGTTTCTTTTGTTCTGGACCCTTAGAAGCAGCAACCTTATTATCCTTATTCTTTCGTTTGCCCTTATCCTTGGAAGTGCTAGCCAGATGAGCACTTTCGGTCTTGTCTTGCTTCAATCTCTCTTCCTCTTGCACACAAAATGAAATGAGCTCATTAAGAGTCCATTTATCCTTTTGACAGTTATAACTGACCTTGAATTGATTAAATTGTGCAGGAAGAGAGATGAGAACCAAATGCACAAGTAAATCATCATATAACTCGAGTTTCAAAGCCTTAAGTTTTGAAGCAAGATGAGACATCTCCATGATGTAATCCCGAACATTACCCTTGCTTTTGTACTTCATTGAAATCAAGCTTGCTAAAAGCGTGCTCGTTTCAGCCTTATCGTTTTTGGCAAAACGTTTCTGAATTTCTGCAAGGAAGTCACTGGCATTAGTAACCTCATCGGTTACCGCACCCCTGAAAGCTTCTGGAATGCCGCGCTTCATGATCATAAGACTTAGCCTATTTGAACGTTCCCACTTACCCCAATAAACCTCATCCTCTTGAGTACTATCCTCATTGAGTTCTTCGGGTTTGGGCATTCTCAAGGCTAAGTCTATATCCATGCAGCCTAAGAGAATCATCATATTCTCTTTCCAGTCCTTAAAATTAGTCCCATTTAACATAGGGACATTATTGATGTTGGCAGATATAGAAGTAGTTGAAATAAAAGCTGAATAGAGAACAAAATAAAATGAATCAAATAAACCATCATGCTCACATAAAATAAGCAATTAAACACATAATCTTTAAATTTAAAAAACAAATTATGACATTTCAAGATACCTAGCACAACATTAATATCAAGTCTTTGGACAGTAATATTAACTGTAAGTGGTACTCTTGTTGTAGTGATCAAACATTGATGATAAGTTATGTCAAATAATAAATCTATCTTTGGATTGATTTATTATTCACATTAAGTTACCTTTATAATCATCACATATTTATCACCATAGGTATGTATGCAATTTGACCAAATATTAACTTTCCTTTGGGCCAGTCAATACCCGCATGAATCACATACACACAAATATCTAACACCCCGAACAGACTAATCTACACGAAAGATGTCACTTTGGTGATTTTCCGCTTTAATTAGCCTATTTAAAATGCTAGATCAATAACTTAAATATTAATATCATAAAATGCTATTAAATAATAATAATAATAGTAATAAAAAAATCAAATTCAAATTCAAATTCACAGTTTTGATCAATAATTATATACTAAATACAATAACTGTGCCAAACCAAATTTTTTTTTTATTTAATACAAAAATTAAATTAAAACTTAATATATTATTATAAGAATATGATAAATATTGCAGCAGCAAGGAATAAAGGCGTTTTATACTCATATACATATATATATATTTGAAACTTTAACAGAATCATCACCTACTATTCCCAAAGAAATTTCTAAGATAAATCATTGGAAAGGTAATACTTTTGACTTCAAATACAAATTTTTCTGCACCTCTCTTCTTAACCAATGAATGTATCTATGTATACTCTTATAGAAAAAATAGCTAAAAGCACAGAAAGTAGGAAAATTTCCAAATGTATTTATGTATATTCTTATATTAATACAATCGATTTCTATTGACTTTATCAAAACGATCCACTGAATCCATTGACAAATATATATATATTAAATTAATAACTCAAAGAATTAATCAAGAAGTAGGCTCTGATACCACTTGTTAAAAATCAAACAAAATGAAAACCCTAATTTATATATACTGGAAACTCCTGATTAAAACAATGAGTAGAAAATTAATAGCGGAAGCATACCTGAATCCATTGAAGGAGAAACCTTACAGGAAGAGAACCCTTTGAGATGGTCTTCCAATTCTAGCCACTAGATTCTGTGTCAACTTCTCTCTGAGAGGATTTTCAGAAATTGGAATGCGTCGTGGTAGAATGGGGACCATAACCCTATTTATAAACCGCTAGGGCAGTTTTATCACAATAACCGCTAGGGCAGTTTTAATTTTATCACAATTATATTTCCGCCCCTCATAAAAATAATAATTATCTAATGGTATCTACACAATAATCTCATGACAATTATACCCTTAAGCCAATTAATCAATTATTAATTAGATCACTATATTTAGGCTTAATTAAATGATAGCACACACATTTTAATTATTTACATGTGTGGTCCAAATTATAGATTAATTACAAAAATTAATCTAACATTTGAACCTTGGTCTCTAGGTTAACAAAAGCTCAATAACCTTATTGTTTACCAATAGACCACACACAAATGTTGTTAAATAACACAAGATGCATATTTATTTGATTTGTTGCATTGATTTTAGCAATGAATATTTTGTTTTGTTTTTTACATGTATGTGTTGAATTTATCAATTTAATAAAAAAGTAAAAAAAATTGCATTGATTTAAAACAATGCATTGTTTTTTGTAATTTACATTTATACATTGAATTTATCTATTTAATAGAAAAACTATTTGCAATGATTTCAATATATTAAAGTTTTTTTTTTTTTTTTTTTTAGGGTATATTGTGGATCCTCATGATAATATTGCATATAATGAAGATATTGATGATCAAAAAAGAAAAGTACGAAAAAATGTATAGAAGAGAAAGAGAAAAAGAATCATTAGAACATATAGAAAAACATAGAAAACATGACCGTGAACTAAAGAGATAATGAAGAAGTGTTATCTGTGCAAAGGGATTCTCAAAAGCATGAATGGGAGATAATTTCAGGGTTACATAGGAATCAGTATATAACTACCAATGAATAGGACATACTTGGATACATGGAATGTGATAACAAGGAAAATTGGAACTCTAAATTTGTTGATATGGAAACTTCCAATTGTGCACTACAGTTCATATCTGAAAATCAACAATTGAATGCCATTGTTCATAATAATCGTACTCAAAATTATTCAATTGAAATCTTAGTAGAGAAGAAAATAAAATCATTTGAGATTATTCTTGAGCATTACATAGGTGGGAACAATTAACCACTACGAATGATTATCCAAGGAACTGCAGGTACAAGAAAATCTTACTTGATTGGAGATATTAGTCAAAAACTAGATAAGTTACCATTACTTCTTTTGGCCCCAACTAGTGTTGCAACGTTTAATATGTCTACGCCAACAATGCAAAAAAAAATGGGCATTAACATTGGAGAAGGAAACTATAAATACTGGAAACAAAGAACGACAAGGCCTCCCATTTACAACAATATCATGAGTACAAGGTATGGATGGTCTTCCTCCTTTCACATATGATCGATACGAGAAGATGCCAAAGGGAGCAGGAGTGGAATCAAGAAAAAAGGAAGAAGAAATATCAAAGTTGATTAGATTGTAATATAGTTGTATTTAAACATTATATAGGCTTATATTATTTGATAACATCAACCAACATGTTGACATACATCATATTTAAACATCATCTTATTTGATTTGTATTCATCTGCATTGTTAAAAATTTTGACGAAATAATCCTCATAATACTTACATTATGACAATCCTCAAAATTCTATTCTATCTTTGTTTTCAACTTAACCTGTTCCTTACAATGCTGATCAAACTCTAGTTTTGTGTCACCGCCAATGACTAGAACCAGCCTAGATACAAATCCTAGGCTCTATCAAGCACCGAGAGGGATCAAATCTCCCGAGGTGCAAACCTCTCTGCGAAAATCTCCTTGAGTGCAATACATGAGAAGGGGTTTGCACCTCGTGAGATTTGATCCCTCTCGGTGCTTGATAGAGCCTAGGATTTGGATCTAGGCTGGTGGGTAAAATAATGCATGAAGTCCATTAAAGACATGAAGCATAACAGACAAATCGAAAGGGCAGGAACAATGCATGGTTTGAAATCATGTTTGAATAATCTAATAATCACATAATTCAGAGAGGCTACTAATCCTCACACTCTAGTAGATGGAGGTAGGTTAAGTTAAAAAATAAAATAAATCAATAATAAACAACATGTGTCATTTTCATATCTGAGTTGAAAAATCCAAATCTTAAATTTAATATGTAGGCGAGTTAAACTTAGGTTAAATTGGGTAAATTAAGATTAAGAGAAAAATAATGAAAAATAATCACACGAATTCAATTAACCACGAATGATATTGCTAGGCGACCAATTATCTAATGAGATAATACAGATGGGGTTAGACTAATAAAAATCCCTTAATAAGCAAAGATGTATCCGTTAAATTGTTCAAGAGGTAGATTGAATTACTGAGAAACCAATTGAAAATTGGTTAAATAAAGAGAGATAATATAGGTAGGTTAACTACTAAAAACACAGATAATAAATTAGTTTAAACTTCGAAATAGACGGGTTGAATTACTAAAATTGTGGGTTAAACCTATGTTAATGAAAGGTTGTCAGATTAATGTTGCATACTTATTGGGTATATGGGTGTTGGACGCTATGTTTGTCCTTGATAAACTCTCAAGGAGAAGTTCAAGCTAAGCAGTAGCTTAGGAGAATAAGAATGTCCATCGTTAATATTTTATACAAGATGTAAACCCTCTATTTTGATAATTTAATACAAGCTGAGACTCTTTTTGGTGGGCGTAGCCCATGGATTTGGGTGAACCACATATATCTTGTCTTTCTCATGTGTATAATATGATGGCTTTATTGTTTATGTATAAGTGTATATATTGTCAAAGATTCTTTGGTAAAATATAATTCATTATTAGATCACATTGTTCATGTGATGGTCATATCTTATCTTATATGTATGAAGTTTGTGGAGTTAAGTAATCATTGTGAAAGTTTTAAAAACAATTCACTAAAATACTAACTTGGATTGTCGGTTCTGTTACATATGGTATTAGAGCACAGGTTGCCAACACTCGGGCTTATTTGGGCTCAGCTGGAGAAAACAAATATAAGTTGGGGACTCCACCTATATGACGCAACAGAAAAATTTCATTTCCAAGGTTCGACAAGAGGTAACCGACAAGTCATCCTTGAGTTGCAAGTAAGTAAGTCTCATTTGATGAAGCATTCTATTTAAAAAAAACTAACAAATGAGATTGGGGTACAAGGTATATTCCACAGGAAAAGTTAATATTGTTTTAGAATCTTGATAGACTAGGGTTTGTTGCATATAACTTATGATTCATCGTCTACTTATGAACATGGTAAATGGATATGCCATCAAAAATATGTTACTATGTTGCATAATTAACTAAATGATATTTAGTGGGTAAAATTGGTGAATAGCCTTACATCTTGGATGTTCTAAGTTAATTAATGATATCGCTATAAATGTATAGTCCTCTTGTTAGTCGGTGGTACTATATATATATATATATATTTTATGTTATGGTCATGCAATCGCTAATGTAATTTTCAAAGGATGAAGAATATGAGATGAGATTCAAATTGCATTATGTTAATGATTAATGATCGTTTCCTATATTTGTATAAATCAATATTATGCAAGGGATGTTGTATTATTACTTTATTGCATGCATACTTGATATATTGAACAGGAAGACAATATGAGGAAGATGGTATTTGGATTTGTAAGATGTTATGTATGTGAGTTAAGATGTATAGCCATTAACATGGTGATAGTGTAGGAAATGCATATGCATAGTTAAACCAATGTTATATTACTTGTATGTGCACTCCAATGGTTTACAAGATCTACATCAGCATAACGAGGATGATTTACCTTGTTTATAGGATATGCATAGTACACATAGAAGAAAGGTGTGAGTCGATGGTTTCAGTTAAAAGTTGACGTTGACGATGTTGACTGGTGCTATTTGGTCTCTTGTCAATATCTTAAACTCCTAGTTAAGAATGGCCATGATGAAGATGGTTAGATATCACTAATATGGACGTTGCACTTAAGTAGTTATTGTTTCTATGTTTCATCTATGAAGTTGAAATCCCAGTGATTATCCATTTACATTATGATAGCATTGATAATAGGTTACCATGTTTACATAGGTTATAGGTATGTACTCAATTTGTTGGTTAAAGTTTCCAAATATACGTCCTTCCATGATTATGTTCATCAACGATTAAATGGACTAACACTTTAGGAAATCATGTCTCCTTATAAGTAACACAAACTGATGTATTGAGTCGTAATACATCCCATCATGATAGTTAAAGTTAAGAGGATCGACTATACTGCATTAATTATTCACAACCTGATCTTGAAGATATTAGCAAATGTTGTGTAACAACCACCACAGATATATTTTATCTTATTGATCACTGTAGTATACAGAAGTCTGTTTTACACCATGTTAGTAAATTCAAAAGAATTTACATTTTGATTAGTAGATGATATTACTAATGGGTAATATGGGATATCATTGCTAATGTCTTTTGAGTACAGGTAATAAGAGGCTCAAATAAAGTTAACTATCATCTGAAACAAAATTCCGAGGAAGGAAAATGGTTTGCGTTTGTAAATTTATTTCAATGTTTACATACATAAGATCAAGAATCCTTATGTAGTGTTTGTAAATGCAGAAGAAAATAGTATGAGGGTTATAAGACATAGTTCAACATTAAATAGTTTGCAACCTAGAATTTGATGAACACAATTGTGATTGGTTTTCAAGGATGACTAAAATGATTATTCTCCTGTTATGTGCTAGGGATGGCATAATGCAAACAACCCATTCAAAGAAAGAGTAGTGATTGCTAAGGAGCAACCTAATCGGAGAATGGTAAGACTCCTTGGATGGAGTCTGGTGTTGACAAGGTAAATGTCGTATACTACATATCAATTGATTTAATTATTGTTAAAACCTTTATGTAGTACAAAGGTTATGCTGAAAAGATAGTCAAGCAAGATGTGTATGCCCATTATAATTGCTAGTGTACAGTGGTATGTGAACCAAAAGAACATTCAATAAAATGATTTATTTTTAAGTAATTTCATCATGGATTGATGATGTGATAATATGATATACCTTGAAAAAGAGGACAATCACTATGAAGAAGATGTATAATTAGCAGCAAGGAAGAGAACAAATGGTACTTTGGTTTTTTAAGTCAAATAAACAGCAAGATCCGCTTTTGAAAGGGATCAAATTGATGATTGAAAATTTGACTTCGATGGCACAAGACCTGGGCAAGCATTATAACACCAAGGGAGCACATGACGCTGTGTGGTGTTGAGAAAAAGATATTAGATTTCTTGATGCTGGAAGCAAGTCTAAATTTTTTTCTCCATTTATAAGTCCATCACTTGATTTGTTGTAGTACTTGGTGTACTGTTAGCACTTAATGTGCTGATTACTAACACTTGATGTGTTCTTGATGAAAAACCTGAATAACATCGGTAGGAGATACACCTGAGAGCTATGGAAAGCCAATGATGGGTATCTTCCTTGTGTTGGGTAGATCATGTATGTTATGAATACTACATGTCTTATAGTAATAGAAACTGTTTGAGAAAAGCAGAAGACACCGACAATTGAAATTTCGGAGATACTCCAGAAGAACAAACTGTAAGTATAGGTCTGAGTATATCTTTGATTAAGATCAGATGGCATGATGAATGTGTTTAATTAGTAAGAAAATGATGATTTGAAATGACAAATCTTGATGTATGAGGAATACTAAAGTAATTATCATATGACATGCATATATTTTATGATGATAACAAATGTTGCAGGTGCAAAGGGGCTACTCCCAGTAAGATGTTTTAATACCTTGAGGTTGATACAGAAATGTATGTTGAAAGTGAAATTGTTTTGATCAGGAGATTGGTATATTATGATGAATAAAACTGACGAGGATGAAGCACGGAGAAAGAGACAAAGGGACGAAATTGTCCAAATTGTGGAAAGGCATGAACATCGAGGACGGTGTTGTTCGTAAGGGGAGGAGGATGTAATATCCCTCCTTTATGCCCTATTATTTTGTGAATGTAATTGTTTATTATACTGGTTTCTGGTGAGGAACTCAAGGCCAAGGCCCGACTAGTAGACCTTGTAACTTACGAGGTTTAATTACTAAGTTGTAAACTTAGAAGATGAGAGGCAGCGAGGAAACTAAACGATGACAACTGAACCCACTAGGGGAGAAAGGTTAATTGGCTAGGAAGCCGTAAGAATTTTAGGACGTTGATGACAGACGTCATCTTGGTGCCAGCGGTCACTAGAGGAAAAGTATCGATTTACTTGTCTTTTTCCTAACAAGTCTAAAGTATTATCTTAAGTTACGGAAATCC
This sequence comes from Larix kaempferi, assembly GCA_027924585.1. Lineage (NCBI taxonomy): Eukaryota > Viridiplantae > Streptophyta > Pinopsida > Pinales > Pinaceae > Larix > Larix kaempferi. The sequence goes on along the minus strand of BSBM01000804.1, from coordinate 8,979,664 downwards.
TAAGGCTAAGGGTCCATCCTAGTAGGGAAATACTACCCACTGCAAAGGTCTAAGTAAGATTTTATGACCTACTTTCTAGTTAAACTATTATTATTTGTCTTGTATAATATAAATATATAAATTTAATCTATATAGTATTACTCATAAATAAATTTAGGTAGTATTAGTTATAAATTGAAAACATTGTCACGGAGGGTATATTTCTTAGGAAAGAAAAAAAATCTAAAGATTATAAAAGGGCTTACTCTTATTTTTAAAGGCAAGGAATATATTAAATTATCAAGATACAATCCAACCGTCCATGAAGACATTTTAGAGGACTACTTATTTAATGTAAAATATTAGTTTAGTTAACTACATGAGAGATTTACATGCGAAGAAGTGAACAACCTTTCAAAAGGTTTTATATTATAATGTATTAAAAAGGGTGATTTTCCCATTTGCTTTGAATGAGTAATATGAATTTCAAAACAAGAATTTGGCTCGGAGTCCCTCCTTTAAGAGATTGGGCACAACCGTGGAGTGGAAGGACGATCATAGTATTTGATCTCTGTCATAGTATTTGAATCTAGAAAAAGGTTGCGCGATCTCTCTTCCGAGAGGACCAATCCAAGTTATGGATCTCTGCTGTGTCAAAATTATTAACCAAGTTGTCAATTATATTGATCTCCATATGATGCTATTTTAGCAAATCGACTGACATATTTTTTGACTCTGTATCAATTGACAGAGTTTTCAAACCTGTATTTTGTGATCCCTGTTTGAGTGTTTCTGAAATGAAATCGCATCCCTTGTGATTCCCTGTTTATATAAATAAAGTCGTATGATTCCTGTTTGAGTATTTCTGAAATGAATTTGTAGCTCGGAGAAGGGTATCGAAAAATCTGTGGTGAATAGACGCTGTGGTAAGGACGAATCTGGCGATAAGATCAGGTAAGCTCTACGCTAATCGTTACCTTCGCTCATCGAGATAAGAATTTTCTGCTGGGCGATTTGATATATCTGAATGTGAGGTGACCATTCTTCTGTCCCTGGGTAGTCGTATCTCTGTGTTAAAGTCATATATCCAATGATGAATAATGCTTTCTACATATACAGAACTTATTCCTGACAAAACGCAATGAATTTTATAGATCCAGTATTTTGCAATACGTGATAAATATAGCTGACCTCTGATAAACGTTGAATAAATTAGACCCGGTCTTTGGCAAAACGTGATGATAATATACTCAGTGCTGATCTCTGGCTGAAGTGTGATCAATAGATATATATTTAATATCTGGCGAGTAGAGAGGATAAATATGTAGGATATATTTAAATATGTTAGAAAAACTTGTTTCGAAGAATAGTATGAAGAGAAATTTTCAAATTTTCAATTACCTATAAGGGCATAAAAGGTTGTCAGATTAATGTTGCATACTTATTGGGTATATGGGTGTTGGACGCTATGTTTGTCCTTGATAAACTCTCAAGGAGAAGTTCAAGCTAAGAAGTAGCTTAGGAGAGTAAGAATGTCCATCGTTAATATTTTCTACAAGATGTAAACCCTCTATTTTGATAATTTAATACAAGCTGAGACTCTTCTCTTCTTGGTGGACGTAGCCCATGGATTTGGGTGAACCACGTATATCTTGTCTTTCTCATGTGTATAATTATGATGGCTTTATTGTTTATGTATAAGTGTATATCTTGTCAAAGATTCTTTGGTAAAAGATAATTCATTATTAGATCATGTTGTTCATGTGATGGTCATATCTCATCTTATATGTATGAAGTTTGTGGATTTAAGTAATCATTGTGAAAGTTTTAAAAAACAATTCACTAAAATACTAACTTGGATTGTCGGGTTTGTTACATACTTACAAATTTTTTTAGAATATGATGTAAAAATATGAAATGTAGACAATCAACTTACCTTCTAAAATATATAACTTTTATTTATGGAAAATAGGTATAAATACCCCAAAATGCCGTTCTTCTAAGATTGACATGTTATTTTTCTCTAAAACATAATGCATATGTTCACATTGGTCCACCGGTTTGGTATGTAAATTTTCAAATTTTGTGAAAAAAATATGTAGCATCTTAGGTAACGCGTGAATCTTATGCAAGGCTATTTTTCCAAAATTTTAAAAGTTAATTTTATATATTTTTTTAAAATTAAGGAAGTCATTGAAGCCCTAAAATGACATGGTCGAGTCTTGGTCCACTCTATCATGGTCTTAACATAATCAATCAATTTTTCTTTTCCGTTTCCAAAATAGGTGAGCCAATCAAAAGTTATAGCCAAAATAAATGACCTATGTTTATACAAACTTGACATGAGTGCAATTAAAAATGAATTCAAAATAGAAAACAATAACATATTTATTAAAAAAATATATAGTTAGAATCTGCACACAGAGTTCTACAAGTTTGTGCAGTTTCATTAGTAGTGCACAAGTGGAGCATATGCAGAACGAAGGGTGAAAAACATGAAGTTACAGAACTAGGTGTGTTTTTCTATAACTCAGTCCGAGCCTCAAGGTTTGGTAATATGAACCTAGCACCAAAACTACAAGGGCACCAAAAAGGATTTGAATTTAATGGCGCATACACCTAAATAGTGCGCATGTGTATCTACGTGCACATGCTATTTTATACCCCCTCTTTTATTTCTATTCCTCTCCCTTAACCCCCCCTCACTCTCTATAACCCCACCCTCCTCTCTCTTCCTATCCACCAAATACCTCCACTCTCTTCCTCTCGACCCAATCCCTCCTCCCTCCCTCACCCCATATCTCCTTAACCCCAGGGGTTAGGGGATTTAGGCATCCATTTCAATGAATAACACCTAAATCCATGACATAGGATCTCTCAAGCCTAGCCTTGATTCCAAGTATGAATGTGGGTGTGGCCATTCTAAGGTCTTGGGTACTAGGTATGAGTGTTTGAGCTCTATACATAGTTGAGGGATGAATCCTGGGGTTTATTCCCTAAAATAAGAATGTAATAATCCAAGTTCAAGAATGTTGCCTTAGTCCACTACACATAACCTCTCAAGCATATCCTTGGCTATGAGTAGCGATACTAATGATTTTAGGAATTTATGATCATTAGGTATAGGTCTAATATTCCTAGACATGGTTGAGGGAGAAAAATCAGGCCTTATTCCTTAATGAATATGATAGAAATCTAGGCTCAATATTAATACCTCAAACAAAAAAAAAAACCTCATAAGGGGATATGGGCACCATTATGAGTTTTTGAGCATAAGGTATGAGTCACAGGGCCCTCAAGAAGGTGATGTGAGGAAACCTAGACATTAATCCCTAAAGGAATATTTTGCGCATCCAGATCCAAAAACAATGTCGTGAACCAACACACATGACCTCCGAAGAGAATCCTTCACCTTTGAGTTATCATATTAGCACCATTAGTATTTATGGAGAACTGCGTAATGATCTCAAGGTTTGGACCAAGGTTAACCAATGAAACTCAATCATTAGGCCCAAAAAGTAGCTCCTAGGGCTGGAAATCCATCAACAAGGCCTCAAAACCACCACACATGACTTATTTATGGAATCTTTGTCTTTCATTGGAAATACAAGCATCATTAGAAGGTTTTTAGCACTAAGGATGGGTCGTAGGTCCATGGACATTATTAAGGGAGGAAACCTAATCCTTGTGACTTAAAATAAGCTTTTAGGCATCCAACTCAAAGAATAATGCCTTAGACCACAACCATTAGTTTCCTAAGAGTATCATCTACCTCTAAGTTGGGATATGGGTACCATAGGGAGGTTTTGAGCACCAAGTATAGGTTATGGTGCCTTGATCATGGTTAGTGGATGAAACTTGGGACTTATGCCCTAAAGGTGGCTTCTAGGGACAAAGGGACATGGACAATGCCTTAAAGCACCAAACAAGACCTTTATATGGGATCTATGGCCTTTGAGAGGGGATATATGATCCATTAGAAGGTTCTTAGTACTAGGATGGGGTCATGGAAGCGTAGACATGGAAGGGGGTAGAAACCTAGGCCTTAGGCCCTAAAACAATCTTCTAGGAATCCAAGTCTAAGTATGTCACCTTGAACCACCACATATCATCTCTTGAGTGTATCCTTAACCTTTGAGGGTGGACATGGGTACAATTATCCATTTTTGAGCACTAGGTATGGGTGTGAGGGTGGTATCCATGGTTGGTAAAGGAAGCTCAAGAATTAGGATCTTATAAAGACCACTATAGGGCTCAAGGTCATATAATGATGCCTTGAACCACCATAGATAACTTCTTGAGGGGATTTATGGCCTCCAACTGGGGATATGGGTAACATTCAAAAATTTTGAGCACTAGGTATACATGGTATTGGGGTTTTAAACATGGTCAAGGGAGAAAAATTGGTCCTTAGGTCCTAAAGGAAGCATAAAATTATCTAAAACCATGAACAAAACATTGAAAGGTATCCATGGCCTTGAATTGCATATATTGGTGCCACTAGGAGGTTTTCATTATCAAGTATGGGTGTTCAAGCCTTAGGTGGGATCTATGGCATAAAAGAGGGGATATGGGCTCCATTAGAAGGATTTTAGTACTATGATTGGTTCATGTATGAATAAACATGGTATGGGGTAGAAACCTAGGCCTTAGGCCCTAAAAGAAGCTTCTATGAATCTAGGTCTAAGAATGTTACCAAGAACCACCACACATAATCTCTTGAGTGTATCCTTGACCTTTGAAGGTGGATACATGTACCATTTCAGTTTATGAGCACTAGGTATGGGTGTGAGGGTGTTAAACATGGTTTGTAAAGGAAGCTAGAGATTTAGTCTATTATAAAAGATCACTATAGAGCTCAAGGTCCTAGAATGAAGCTTTGAACCACCATAGATGACTTCTTGAGGGGATTTATGGCCTTCAATGTAATATCTAGATTTTGACCCCATTACATTAAACATGTGAATGATGTAATATCATTATAAAATCATGGTGAGGATCTCAGGGCCAAGGCCCCACCATTGATTTATTGTTCTCGTATTGGAAATTAAAAATATATGTGTGTGGATCGTGTGCTAGGATGATACAATGGAAATTACAAATATCATGTAAATATGTGTTTTAATAGAAATACCCACAACTAGCTATGCAATTCAACAAGAGTACGGGGGCATGATTTTTATAAGGAATAGGGATGGAAATATTCAAACCCTTGAACCCAATAGTGTCAAGCCAAATGTCAATGAGAGAACCCATAAACCATCAACTACCCATTTTGACTTATGCACCCAATCATTTAATTCTTCTTAGAGGTGGTTGAGGTAGTTATTATTTTGGGAAATGGAGAGGTATGGCTATCCAAATTTCATGTATGGGAAAGCCACCATTTTGGAAAATCGTGTTTGTCTCCCTGGGAAATAAAGGACCCATGTATTTTCTCCTCAACCCATTATTCATCTATCACTTTTGCTCTCTCATGCGTTTTGGGCTTGCTGGGCATTTTCCTCCATGTTTTTCCTTGTGTTTCCTTCATTTTTTAGCTGGAAGAAGGGCGTTTTTGTGTTGTAGATCATTAGGGAAGAAGGGAAATCAATTCGGGGGTTTGTGAGATCTATTTTTTTCACTTGTTTTCCCATGTATATTATGAAATTAGATTGATAACCTCCTATGGTTATTTTTCCACCCCACAATTCGGTTTTGGTGTGCCATGATTTGGGAAAACCCATGGAAATCTATTTTTTTTCATCCCATGGTTGAAATCGTTTTGCCATGCCAAAAATTTGTGCTTGCTCTGTGTGTGTGAGGATATTATTGTGGTTGGGATAATGTGAATTCCTTGTTTGGATTGAACTTGGATGTAAGCAACCAAGAGTAGAAGATGATCCATAATTGGCTTGATAAACCTAGTGAAGACTGTAACCGCACAAAATATGATAGGGATTTGGCTACCTTTCTATGCACACCCTAAAGAGCACTAGAAGGGAAGGTATGTCCTAATGGACTGTGGATCAGTGAAGGGGATACTTCTTTGTGTTGGGTGTGTAGGTATTTTGGGGGCTAAGCTAGTTAAATCTAGTAGAGCTTCTGATAGCTCTGAGGTTGAGCACTAGCTTAGAAATTCTTCCCTTTTTATTGCCTTTACAACCCGATAAACTCAACTGTGGACAATATTGGCTAATTTGTGATATATATTTGGCTATGCATGAGTTGGTAGGTTCCCTTTCCTTGAGGAAATCATGCCTAACTCGAGGGTGAAAACTGAGCTAAGAGATTGATGAGCACAGTTGGCCTATGGCTGGGTGGAATGTTGTAGTCCCATAGCCAATTACTCAGGACTATTTCATTTCAAGATAAGTACTCTCTTGTATTTCAATTATACAATGTTTTTAATTAAAGACGATTATGATTATGCAAATAAATGTATGATATATGTGCTTGTAGTAGAATTTTGTTTCCGCCATATATGTTTATCTATGCATATGCACATATGTATTTTGTTTGCATGAATTTGTAAATGGTGATGGGGGTAGAAATTTGAAAGCCCAATTTTTTAGTCATGTTCCCTTCCTTGAGTGGGATTGATGGAAGGGGACGTGACATTCAACCGAGGATATGGGAAGCATTCAAAAATTTTGAGCACTAGGTATGCATGATATTGGGTTTTTAAACATGGTCTAGGGAGAAAACTTGGGACTTAGGTCCTAAAGGAAGTCGTGAATGACACATTTAACCACCACAAAGGACATTTCCAAGGTATCCATGTTCTTGAAGTGGGTATATTGGTGCCACTAGGAGGTTTTCAATATCAAGTATGGGTGTTCAAGACTTGAGCATATATATGGCCCATGAGAGGGGATATGGGATCCATTAGAATATTTTTATAACTAGGATTGGGTCATGGAAACATTGACATTGTAGGGGGTAGAAACCTAGGACTTAGGCCCTAAAATAAGATTCTAGGCATCTAGGTCTAATAATGTCATTAGGAACCACCACACATCATCTCTTGAGTGTATCCTTGACCTTTGAGGGTGGATATGGGTACCATTATCAATTTTTGAGCACTAGGCATGGGTGTGAGGGTGTTAACCATTGTTGGTAAAGGAAGCCTAAGCATTAGGATCTTATAAAGACCACTATAGGGCTCAAGGTCCAAGAATTATGCCTTGAACCACCACATATGAATTCTTGAGGGGACTTGTGGCCTTCAACCATGGATATGGGAAGAAAACTTGGCCTTTAGTCCTAAAGGAAGCATCAAAGAATCTAAATCCATGAACGACACATTGAACCACCATAGAGGACCTTTCCAAGGTATCCATTGCCCTGGAGTGGGTATATTGGTGCCACTAGGAGGTCTTAAATATCAAGTATCAATGTTCAAGACTTAGGTGGTATATATGGCCCATGAGAGGGGATATGAGCTCCATTAGTAGGTTTTTAGTACTAGGATTGCGTCATGACAACATATATATGGTAGGGGGTAGAAACATAGGCCTTAGGCCCTAAAACAACTTTCTAGGAATCTATGTATAAGAAAGTCACTAGGAGCCACCACACATCATATCTTGAGTGTATCCTTGACCTTTGAGGGTGGATATGGGTACCATTATCAGTTTTTGAGCACTAGGTATGGGTGTGAGGGTGTTAACCATGGTTGGTAAAGGAAGCTCGAGCATCAGGATCTTATAAAGACCACTATAGGGCTCAAGGTCCAAGAATGATTCCTTCAAACACCATAGATGACTTCTTGAGGGGATTTATGGCCTCCAACTGGGGATATGGGAAGCATTCAAAATTTTTGAGCACTAGGTATGCATGGTATTGGGGTTTAAACATGGTTAAGGGAGAAAACTTGGGCCTTAAGTTCCAAAGGAAGCATCAAAGCATCTAAATCCATGAACATCACATTGAACCACCACAAAATACCTTTTCAAGGTATCCATGGCCTTGAAGTGGGTATATTGGTGCCACTAGGAGGTTTTCAATATCAAGTATTATTGTTCAAGCCTTGGGTGGGATCTATGGCCCATGATAGGGGATATGGGACCCATTAGAAGTTTTTTAGTACTAGGATTATGTCATGGAAACATAGACATCATAGGGGGTAGAAACCTATGACTTAGGCCCTAAAACAAGATTCTAGGCATCTAGGTATAATAATGTCACCAAGAACCACCACACATAATCTCTTGAGTGTATCCTTGACCTTTCAGGGTGTATATGGGTACCATTATCCATTTTTGAGCACTAGATATGGGTGTGAGGGTGTTAACCATGGTTTATAAATGAAGCTCGAGCATTAGGCTCTTATAAATACCACTATAGGGCTCACGGTCCAAGAATGATTCCTTCAACCACCATAGATGACTTCTTGAGGGGATTTATGTCCTTCTACTAGGGATATGGGAAGCATTAAATTTTTTTGAGTGCTAGGTATGCATAGTATTGGGGTTTTAAACAAGGTCAAGGGAGAAAACTTGGGCCTTAGGTCCTAAAGGAAGCATCAAAGAATCTAAATCCATGAACAACACATTGAACTACCATAGAGGACCTTTCTAAGGTATCCATGGCCTTCAAGTGGGTATATTGGTGTCACTTGGAGGATTTCAATATAAAGTATGGTGTTCAAGCCTTGGGTGGGATCTATGGCCCATGAGAGGGGATATGGGATCCATTAGAATGTTTTTAGTAATAGGATTGGGTCATGGAAGCATAAACATGTTAGGGGGTAGAAACCTAGGCCTTATGCCCTAAACCAAGCTTCTAGGAATCTAGGTCTAAGAATGTCACCAGGAACCACCACACATCATCTCTTGAGTATATCCTTGACCTTTGAGGGTGGATATGGGTACCATTATTAGTTTTTAAGCATTAGTTATGGATGCAAGGGTGTTAACCATGGTTTGTAAAGGAATATCGAGCATTAAGCTCTTATAAATGCCACTATAGGGATCAAGGTCCAAGAATGATGCCTTGAACCACCATATATTTATTCTTGAGGGGATTTGTGGCCTTCAATAGAGGTTATGGGAAACATTCAAAAATTTTGAGCACTATATATGCATGGTATTGGGGTTTTAAACATGGTCAATGGAGAATACTTGGGCCTTAACTCCTAAAGGAAGCATCAAAGCATCTAAATCCATGACCAACACATTGAACCACCATAGATGACCTTTCCAAGGTATACATGGACTTGGAGTGGGTGTATTGGTGCCACTAGGAGGTTTTCAATATCAATTATGGGTGTTCAAGCCTTGGTTGGGATATATGGCCCACAAGAGGGGATATGGGCTCCATTAGAATATTTTTATTACTAGAATTGCCTCATGTGTAACATCCCTCCTTTTGTACCCCTATTATTTTGTAAAAGTAAATGTAAATTGTATTATTTCTGGTGAGGAGCTCAAGGCCAAGGCCCCACCAATAAACATTGTAAGTTATGTGCTTGTAAAATGTAAACTTAAGAGACCGAGGGCAGAGACACAACTAAAACGACGACAACTGAATCCACTGGGGAATAACTTGATGGCATGAAAGCCATGGAATATAGTTATTAAGGACAGGATGATTCTCGCGACTCAGGAACTATAAGAAAGTAAACTGATGACGTCCATTGGATTGATAAAGTCCTATATAGTGTTGACCTAAGTAGGATCAACATCCGCTTATTTATTTTAATATGATCCTAACCTAGACCCAACAAAGGTCTAACACATAAGTATGCTAAGAAATAATCATAGTAGGAAAGAGATGCCTATATATATATATATATAAAGAAGATATATTAGTCGATTGCTTTTGTAGGCTCCTTAAAGATCTAATGTTTATTACCCTAGAAGATTTCTAGAGGTAAAGAAAGAGTAATTCTTAAGAAATAAGAATATACTAATCAATACTTATATAGATGTAACGTATCATATGATAAGTGCATTATTCAAATATAAATTAAGGTTAAAGGGAGCATACTCGTAAAGAGATAACCTGTCCTATGATAAACGTATTATTAAAATACAAATAAAGGTTAAAGGAAGTATATTTTGAATATCTAATAGGAGTAGATAAAGTCATGGGAAGTTAATCGAAGAGACTAGTCAAGAAAACTTCAGGACTTTGTATCCTTGGGAAACTCGTTGCTGCCACTTATATCCCCACCATTTGTAAATTCACCATTTGTCAACACATTGAGCAAAAGACCCCATCATTCATAAGGATGAGAGAACTCACCATTAGGGGGGAGGAGGTCTTATTCTGGTTTTACTTGACGATATATTTGTGCAGGTTCATCTTGGTTTCGAATGTTTAAACTGTGCGAGCAGGGAGGGGAAAGGACGACCCCAAATAGGGATCCCGATCCCATCTTTTTACCTGATCTTACCCTATGGGTTTCATCCCATTTCCATGTTTGTATGATACTTATTTTCACATGGTAAAAAGAAAACTCGTTGGCAACAGGGTTTCGCATAAACCTCTACAATGAATTTTGTAGAAAAATCTACATTAGAGATAGGAGGGCTTTAATGGTGGTGTTGAGAACAGGGCGTTGGGATAACTATCACAGGAAGGTAGACCCTGGAGGATATCATCCTGGGGAATTATGGACAAGATAAGTAAACTCTTTTTTTATATTGATAAAGTATGAATGTTTTGGAAGAGCATCCTTATGTATTAGATTATTATACGATCCGAACAAATTAGTGTTCTGAATGCATTATGCATTGCAGTATTGGAAATCTACCACTGCGTTTTTATTATGTTAGATTTTTCATCTAGTATTGTTCTGCGCTAGAGTATATTACCACCACATAATATAGGGTCGACCTCTGCTTTAAGTTCAAGGTTATCAACTGGTATTTAAATTCTACCAATTGCGTTGTCATGAATGTCTTCTCTACGTAGGTGTCTTTTTACCTGATGCTGATCAGTTACCTCACCTCTCTGAAATAATAGAGTAGCTCAGTTATTATAAACAGCCATCGACCGTCGTTTTGATTGCCTAACAGTTATTATACCTAGACTCTGAATGTGAAACAGAGTTTGATAGAAATCTTACCTCTCTTTGAATCATGGTGATCGCTTTTGTTGTGTTAAAGCGCGGGGATCTCTTCTTGCTACCTTGGTTAAATCCTGTGTTAACTTTTGATTGAGGTTGAGGGTGAGAGCAGGGTGACCTGCTGGGCGATCTTGTATCAACCCATACATTTTCTGTTTGATTTAATGCTGTGTATTTTTGTTCTTTCTTTGAATGCGTAGAGCTTTGAAAGGCTGGGAAATCTGACCCCCGCATATCCGGTTGGATTATATATATACTTTGTGTTAATTAATACTATGTTTGCGCATAACGAAAAGAGCATTAATAGGATCTCTGTTTGATATGTTATTACTCATAATAGGATTATCCTGTCGAAGTGGGTTATGCTGCCTCCAAATCATTTTTCCCTGGTAGGTTAAATGCCCTAAAAATTGTAATGCTGCTTAACCAAATATGCTGGAATGTGACCGTATTTTTGTTAACCTTTCATGCTGGTTTGAGATCATATAGAATCTCTATTTTGATCCTTAGAGAAAATAGGTTATCTGTTTTATCTTTGTAAAATAGTTTGGGTATTGTTTTTCCTGCTAGAAAGACTTATCTAATTTTACCTCTATAAATTGTAGAAGATCCCCGCTGAAAATGAGGTAAGAACAGTTAAGAAACGTTTTTGTATATTTTATTAGTATTCGATCTCTATTGTTAAATTGATAGATGAGCAGTTAAGAAACTGTTGTATATTTTTTTATCTAGATTCGATCTCTGCTGGAACATATAGATGAGCAGTTAGGAGTTCTTTTAGTATGTAACTGTGGCACAGAGGCTTGAGAAAGCGGATGCTCCATTGCAAATGTAAAAACCTCCTTTTGGTGAATATTATATATATTGTGACCTTCTTTGTGGATGTAGCCCATCGTTTGGGTGAACCACCTACATCTAGTTTTTCATGGGTGTTATTTTAAATGGCTTTTGTTACTCATAATTATGTATGTTTGTCGAATGTTTCTATTGACATATTTTTTTTTATGATGACATGTTTCTATTGACATATTTGTTTTTATGATGACATGTTTCTATTGAAATATTTGTTCTTATGATGACGACATTGATGTATGTATTATTCAAGTTCAAGATTATATCGTCAAGGTAAAGGAAAATGGTGATGGTAGAATATGAATTAACATGTTAGATGAGTTGTGGAGTTATATAGATGTTAAGGTGTTGAGGCAATATAATATTAAGTGTACAGTTACAATGAAAATGTTCTAATTGCGACAAAAGAAGTTGTGTTACGAAAATTTTGGTCGTCATTTATTTATGGTTGCAAGTCGGAATTTTGGTCCTCCACAAAAGAATTTATGGAGGAGGATGTTCAAGTAAAGTAGCTATAATTGAATACTAGTTATGTTAGAAGAATCCATAGACTTAAAATTTAATAGTCCCCCTGGAGGAGTGTTATTATAGATAATCATGGTGGTTTCCTTTTACATGTAAGAGTTGTGAAAGATTCGAAAAATTTTCTCCCAGAATTACTGACTTATATTTGGGTATGTTACATATGGTATCAGAGCACAGGTTGCAAACACTCGAGCCTAATTGGGCTTAGCCGAAGAAATCCAATAGATGTTGGTAGAACTAGCAAGGGATCTCCATTTATAAAAGATGCAACGAAAAATTTAATTTCCAAGGATCGACAATAGGTAATCGATAAGACGTATTGGAATTGCAAGTAAGTATGTTCCATTTACTTATGTGTTATAATGACTTAGAATTGTCTATATGTGAGCATTGTGTATGCTTCATTCTGCATTTGAATGATTTTTTTATTTTTTTATTTTGATAAATACTAATCGATGAATTTCTTCTCCTACTCTACAAATTAGATCCATTGGACAATGAGAAAGTTTTACAAATTTACAATGCTATTGACATCAATAGTGAATTCTCTAAAGTGTTTGATTGGTTATGCTTTAGTGGAAGTATGGTTATGTAGATTTTGTTCTTTAAAAACAAATTCTAGGAATTATGAGTTATTTTTTTTATGCAAGAAGTATAGCCTTGTTTGACTATGGTATCTAGATTCTTTTAAAAAAGAATTAATTCTCATTTTTTTACTTAGACATCTTAATGTTGTGAAGTTCTTTATTACTAGGAAATTGTAAGGTTATAAAGGAGGATAATGTGTGAGAGTCTCCTTGATTATATGTGATTGTATAGGATAAGTGAATATAATTAATGTGTGACATTGGGGCACACTTGTACCCTGCTTGTAAGTTCAACAAAAAGATAAATGGTTATAATTACTTAGTATACATGTGTGTTCTAAATAGGATGCCTATGATGAAAAGGTATGACTTTGTATATTTCAGAAATCTTTACAATGAATGTTGGAATACTATTAGTAGGTGTTATTAAAATTTATATTTTTGTGAAGGAGATTTATAGATACGTTGATAATTTAGTTTCTTTTTGGTAAATTGATTTATTTGTTATTTAAAGTAATACCAAAATGTGGTACCATAAGCAAACATGTACCTTGGCATATGAGCGTCATATAATAAGGAGATATGTAGGCACCCTTATAAAGGTAGGTAGGTATCTTTATAAAGGTATGCAAGTAGATACATAGGTGATTGGTTGTTACTTACATGATGTTAATGTGTACAAAGGAAAAAGTTGTATACATTATATTTGAAGGGATGATAGCTAAAAGTTGGGGTTAAGTGGTCATATTGTCCCATGGGTCATCAAAGAAAGAATGCTATTTCGTGTTCAAGGCATTATGTAAGCCTGGTAAGCTAGTTGTGTGTAGTAAGAAATGAGGTTATCTTGAAGTCTTAAGAAGTTAAGGAATCTATTATAAGTTTTATTGTATGCACATGCTTTCCTAGGAAATAATGTGCCAAGAAAAAAATCAATTTGTATCTTACTCTTGGTGAACCATGTTGTAATGATGAAAATAAGGAACCAAAAGAGGATGTTCATTTCAGCTAATTATGTATGGATAATATAATACGAAGAGTGACTTTCTTATTATTATGCTTAAAGAAAGGATTTTCTTACAAATTTTGATTTATGTTATATAAAGTGGTACTAACAAGTGAATTCGACAGATGGTCACATTCTGTGGAACTTTTGGAAAGACAAGGACGTAAAATAGTATACATGGTAAGAATATGGTAATAATATGAATAAAGATCAAGGGCTCATGAAAGGATATGTTAAAAGCATGCGTTTGAACTGATGAATAAAAGGGTGAACATATGTGATGTTAATATTTTGTTGCTATTATGTTGCATGTTGTGGTTAAACAAAACTACAAGAAATTATGAATGATTTTTATTTCCTGGACTCAAATGAGAAGGTTTGAGGGGAAAAGAATATTTCTGGGACTCAAGTGAGAGGACTTGAGGGGTGGCAAAAATTGACCCAACTCTGCTTTTCTAAATCAACTTTTCCTGGACTCAAGCAGGAGGATGGGTGGAAAAGAAATTCCTGGACTCAAGCAAGAAGGCTTGAGGGGAATTGCAAAAGAGTTTTGTGGTATCAATGGAAAAGACCTAGGCACAAAGATTGACATCTGGAGACAGGACGCTGTTTGATGTCTTGAGGAGGAAATTTTTTTGACATCAATCAAAAAGGAGAGTAACCTCAAGTGTAGCCCGTAAGTCCACAGGAAATTGGTGACATAATTTGGGGAAGAATTTTGTGTCTAGCAAAGGGTTGTTGAAGTTCCAAACTCATGGGAGAGTTTGATGATCAACAAAGTGTTGTTGAAAGATTTGTTTTATGATATAACAAATATTAATGATTTGTCTTGTAAAATAGACTATTGGATATCTTTATGAGTGAATGTTATGAATGCTTGGGTAAGAGAAATTTTCCTCAAGGATGAGGATGAATGATAAATGTTAAAAGTTACTGTTTTAAATATTGTAAGTATATGATTCTAACCTGTGTATGAAAGAGGCGTCTACCTCAAGTTGAGGACTAGTAAAATGTCCATGTATTGGAGGTAAAAGACATCCTACAAAAGGGTAATTAAAATTCTTCATTACTTATGAATTCTGTTGAGTAAGATATTCCATAATTTACAAATATTATGTTGTAGAAAGGGCTCATTTCTTATGTTCTAAGTTGAATTATGAAATAATGATATGTTTTACTGAGCAATTTTAGAAGACCCAGTTTTGTTGCACAAAAGTGCAGGTTATGAGCGATAGCAACTTGCGGGTTTCATGCAAGTTAGAAGATGATTAAGAATATCAAAACTGAGATGACGAAGAGATAAAAATATCACAAATGAAAGACATACAAAGGAACCCAAGAGAGGAAGACGAATGGTTGAAAAGCATGAACACTGAGGATGGTGTTATTCTTAAGGGGGAAAGGATGTAACATCCCTCCTTTTGTACCCCTATTATTTTGTAAAAGTAAATGTAAATTGTATTTTTTTTCTGGTGAGGAGCTCAAGGACAAGGCCCCACCAGTAAACATCATAAGTTATGTTCTTGTAAAATGTAAACTTAAGAGACTGTGGGTAGAGACGCAACTAAAATGACGACAACTGAATCCACTAGGGAAGACCTTGATGGCATGAAAGCCATGGAATATAGTTATTAAGGACATGATGATTCTCACAATTCAGGAACTATAAGAAATTAAACTGATGACGTCCATTGGATTGATAAAGTCCTATATAGTGTTGACCTAAGTAGGATCAACATCCACTTATTTATTTTAATATGATCCTAAACTAGACCCAACAAAGGTCTAACATGTAAGTATGATAAGAAATAATCATAGTAGGAAAGAGATGCCTATATATATATATATAAAGAAAATATATTAGTCGAGTGCTTTTGCAGGCTCCTTAAAGATCGAATGTTTATTACCCTAGAAGATTTCTAGAGGTAAAGAAAGAGTAATTCTTAAGAAATAAGAATATACTAATTATTACTTATATTGATCTAAAGTATCATATGATAAGAGCATTATTCAAATATAAATTAAGGTTAAAGGGAGCATACTCGTAAAGAGAATAACCTATCCTATGATAAATGTATTATTAAAATACAAATATAGGTTAAAGGAAGTATATTTTGAATATCTAATAGGAGCGGATCAAGTCATGGGAAGTTAATCGAAGAGACTGGCCGAGAAAAAATTGAGAGTTTGTCTCCTTGAGAAAACCATCGTAGCCACTTGTATCCCCACCATTTGTCAACACATTGAGCACAAGACCCTGTCCTTCATAAGGATGAGAGAAATCGCCATTGGGGGGAAGGAGGTCCGATTCTGGTTTTACCTAACGATATATTTGTGCAGGTTCATCATGGTTTCGAATGTTTAAACTGTGCAAGTAGGGAGGGGAAAGGACAGCCCAAAATAGGGAGCCCGATCCCATCATTTTACCTGATCTTACCCTGTGGGTTTCATCCCATTTCCGTGTTTGGATGATACTTAGTTGCACAGGGGAAAAAGAAAACTCATCGGCAACAGGGTTTCGCATAAACCTCTACAATGAATTTTGTAGAAAACTCTGCATTAGAGATAGGAGGGCTTTACTGGTGGTGTTGAGAACAAGGCGTTGGGATAACTATCACAGGAAGGTAGACCCTGGGAGATATAATCCTGGCGAATGCCAGACCAGATAAGTAAACTCTTTTTTTAAATTGATAAAGTATGAATGTTTCAGAAGAGCATCCTTATGCATTAGATTATTATACGACATGAACAAATTACCGTTCTAAATGCGTTATGAATTGCAGTATTGGAAATCTACCACTGTGTTTTTATTATGTTAGATCTGTCATCTAGTATTGTTCTGCGCTGGAGTATATGACCATCGCATAAGATAGGGTCGACCTCTACTTTAAGGTCAAGGTTATCGAATGGTATTTAAATTCTACCAATTGCATGGTCATGAATGTCTTCTCTACGTAGGTGTATTTTTACCTGATGCTGATCAGTTACCTTGCATCTCTGAAATAATAGAGTAGCTTAGTTATTATACATGGCTATCGACCACCATTTTGATTTCCTAATAGTTATTATACCTAGACTCTGAATGTGAAACAGAGTTTTGATAGAAATCTTACCTCCCTTTGAATCATGGTGATCGGTTTTGTTGTGTTAAAGCGTAGGGATCTATGCTTGCTACCTTGGTTAAATACTGCGTTAACTTTTGATTGAGGTTGAGGGTGAGAGCGGGGTGACCTGCTGGGCGATCTTGTATTGACCTATACATTTTTCATTTGATTTAATGCTGTGTATTTTTGTTCTTTCTTTGAATGCGTAGAGCTTTGAAAGGTTGGGAAATCCGACCCCCGCATATCCCGTTGGATTATATATATATATATATCTATATATATACTTTGTGTTAATTAATACTCTGTTTGTGCATAATGAAAAGAGCATGAATAGGATCTCTGTTTGATATGTTATTACTCGGAATAGGATTATCCTGTCGAAGTGGTTTATGTTGCTTCCAAATTGTTTTTCACTGGTAGTTTAAATGCCCTAAAAATCATAATGCCGCTTAACCAAATATGCTGGAATGTGACCGTATTTTTGTTAACCTTTCATGCTGGTTTGAGATCATATAGAATCTCTGTTTTGATCCTTAGAGAAAATAGGTTATCTGTTTTATCTTTGTAAAACAGTTCGGGTATTGTTTTTCCTGCTAGAAAGACTTATCTAATTTTACCTCTATAAATCGTAGAAGATCCCCGCTGAAAATGAGGTAGGGACAGTTAAGAAATGTTTTTGTATATTTTATTAGTATTCGATCTCTACTGTTAAATTGATAGATGAGCAGTTAAGAAACTGTTGTATATTTTTTTATCTAGATTTGATCTTTGCTGGAACAGATAGATGTGTAGTTAGGAGTTGTTTTAGTATGTAACTGTGGCACAGAGGCTTGAGAAAGCGGATGCTCCATTGGAGATGTAAAAAAATCCTTTTGGTGAATATTATATATATTGCGACCTTCTTTGTGGACGTAGCCCATCGTTTGGGTGAACCACCTACATCTAGTTTTTCATGGGTGTTATTTTAAATGGCTTTTGTTACTCATAATTATGTATGTTTGTCGAATTTTTCTATTGACATATTTTTTTTTATGATGACCTGTTTCTATTGAAATATTTGTTTTTATGATGACATGTTTCTATTGACATATTTGTTCTTATGATGACAACATTGATGTATATATTATTCAAGTTCAAGATTATATCATCAAGGTAAAGGAAAATGGTGATGGTAGAATATGAATTAACATGTTATATGAGTTGTGGAGTTATATAGATGTTAAGGTGTTGAGGCAATATAATATTAAGTGTACAGTTACAATGAAATTGTTCTAATTGCGACAAAATAAGTTTTGTTACGAATATTTTGGTCGTCATTTATTTATGGTTGCAGGTTGGAATTTTGGTCCTCCACAAAAGAATTTATGGAGGAGGATGTTCAAGTAAAGTAGCTATAATTGAATACTAGTTATGTTAGAAGAAGCCATAGACTTAACATTTAATAGTTCCCCTGGAGGAATGTTATTATAGATAATCATATTGGTTTCCTTTCACATGTAAGAGTTGTGAAAGATTCGAAAAATTTTCTCCCAGAATTACTGACTTATATTTGGGTATGTTACATCATGGCAACATATACATGGTAGGGAGTAGAAACATAGGCCTAGGGCCGTAAAACAAGCTTATGGGAATCTAGGTCTAAGAATGTCACCGGGAACCACCACACATAATCTCTTGAGTGTATCCTTGACATTTAAAGGTGGATATGGGTACCATTATCATTTTCGAGCATTAGGTATGGGTGCGAGGGTGTTAACCATGGTTTGTAAGGGAAGCTAGAGTGTTAACACCTAAAAAGTGCTCACTAGCTCATTCCCTTACTCACATGACCCATTTGTCCACTTTTCCACCATCTGAGCCTCTGAAACCAACAAAAGGTCACCAAAAGACCTTAGTACACCCCTTTTTCCATTAAAAAAGATTATTTTTCCAAGAAAATCATAAAAAACCCTAAAAAAGGGTCCAAATTCCCAAAAATATTAAAAAGGGAATTAAAATATTATTTTTATTCAAAAAGGAAAAAGGAGGGAAAAGTACCTAAACCATGTTGGTCAATACCATTTGGTTTCCACAAAACCACAAATGGTATTCCTCACCACCAAAACCTATAAAAAGGTGGTAGGGGCTCCTCATTTCACATCCTTCCATTATCTCATCCTTATGCTGCTGAAATCTCCCCTGAGCACTTTTAGCCATTGAAGCAACCTTGGAGAAAGAGACCTATTGGAGTTTGGAGCTACTCATCTTGGGAGTTGCTCAACATCAACCTTCACCATTGAAGGTAATATCGCAAGCACTTGCTTGCCCCCCACTTTTCAATACAAAAAATTATTTATTATGTTTCTTGTTCTTGATTTTGAAATGTTTACATTATTTGCTTAGATTCTTGTTTAGATCCATGAAGAGTATTGTTTAATTAGTTTATTGTTCTTTATTTCAATTGAAACTGCTGCTACTAGTTAGCAGGTGCCCATAGCACTAAGCCTGGTTGCAAAACCGGGCCAACATAGAGCATTAGGCTATTATAAAGACAACTATAGGGCTTAAGGTCCAAGAATGATTCCTTGAACCACCATAGATGAATTCTTGAGTGGACTCGTGGCCTTCAACCAGGGATATGGGAATAATTCATTTTTTTTAGCACTAGGTATGCATGATATTGGGGTTTTAAACATGGTCAAGGGATAAAAATTGCGCCTTAAGTCCTAAAGGAAGCATCAAAGCTTCTAAATCCATGAATGACACATTGAATCACCACATAGGACCTTTCCAAGGTATCCATGGCCTTGAAGTGGGTATATTGGAGCCACTAAGAGGTTTTCAATATCAAGTATGGGTGTTCAAACCTTGGGTGGGATCTATGGCCCATGAGAGGGGATATTGGATCCATTAGAAGGTTTTTAGTACTAGGATTGGGTCATGGTAGCATCGACATGGTAGGGGCTAGAAACCTAGGCCTTAGGTCCTAAAACAAGATTCTAGACATATAGGTCTAAGAATGTCACAGGAACCACCACACACCATCTCTTGAGTGTATCCTTAAACCTTTGAGGGTGGATATGGGTACCATTATCATTTTTTGAGCACTAGATATGGGTGTGAGGGTGTTAAACATGGTTGGTAAAGGAATCTTGAGCATTAGGTTCTTATAAAAACCACTATAGGGATTAAGTTACAAGAATGATAACTTGAACCACCATAGATGAATTCTTGAGAGGATTTATGTCCTTTAACCGGGGATATGGGAAGCATTCAAAATTTTTGAGCACTAGGTATGCATGGTATTATGGTTTTAAACATGGTCAAGGTAGAGAACTTGGGCCTTAGGTCCTAAAGGAAGGTTCAAATCATCTAAATCCATGAATGACACATTGAACCACCACAAAGGACCTTTCCAAGTTATCCATGGCCTTGAAGTGGGTATATTGGTGCCACTAGGAGGCTTTCAATATCAAGTATGGGTGTTCAAGACTTGGACAAACTCAGAAAAGGAAATATAGGCCTTAGGTCTTAGAGAAAGGTTCATGCCATATGGGTCCAAGAGCGACACCTTGAACCACCACACATCATCTCTAGAGTTCATCCTTTTCCCCTAAGTAGGGTGAGTAACATTAGCATATTTTTAGCATTAAGTAGGGATGGTAGTTCCATTAAATGGTATTGAGTAGTAGGCATGGTTTGTGGGTCCTTATAATGATTGAGGGAGGAATCCCATGCATTATGACCTCAAGGAATATTTGAGGTGTCTATAACCATGAATGATGCAACATCACACATGACTTGCCAAGGGAATCCTTGGCCTCTGAGAAAGGATGGAAGTACCTTTATGAGGTTTTGAGAATTAAGTATGGGTCTTGGGGCCTTGAAATAGTCAAAGGATGAAACCCAAGACATAGGCACTAAAGGAAGTTTCTAGTTGGCATCCAGGGCCAACCATGACACCTCAAACCACCACACATGAACTCTCGAGGGTATCATTAGCCTACGTGTAGGGATAATGGGTATAGGTAAATACCACACACTAGGTATAGGTCTCAAGTACCTTCACCTATAAGCCCTTAATCCCTAACCCCTAATTCCTAATTAACCCCAAATACCTAAACCCACTAACTGATAACCCCTAAATTCCAAAACCCCTAAGCACCTAAACACCTAAGCACTTGGGGATTATGGTTTAATTAAGGTATTAAAGGACTTTAGGGGGGAGGGGCTCTAGGAATCAAGGAATAAATAGGTATTTATTGGGCAATAAATGTGCTAAAGGTTACCCACCGAACAACGAAACATTGCATAGTGGTGCACATGCATTAGTAGCACGTGCACACTAGTAGCTCATGCATGCAAGTAGTGTGTCTACACCAGTAGCGCATGCACACCCCTGTTGAACATGACAAATTCCAAATTCCCTACTCTTCTCCCACATTTTTTTCCCTGAAATCACCTGATCTATATTTGCAACACACACAACTCGACAATATTTTGCAATTTGGATTGAATTGCCACACCTCTTGGAATTTATTTGGCAATTCAGATTGAATTCACACACCTCTTGGACTCTATTTGGATCTTTGGATTGAATTGTCATGCCTCTTGGACACGCTTGAACTATGATTACATTTGGTGGACACATCAAAACATCATTTTGCATTTTCTTCAAGGAGCAATTCGAGAGGTATGGTGACATTTTTTCATCATGAATTGTATTTTATTCCTCATTCACTATGTTTGAATTGTTTGAATTGCATGAATTGTATGAATTGTAATTTTCCTCATGAATTGTATTTTAGTCTTCTTAATCTTCATCACAGACAACAAAACACATCTTTCTCTTCCCTAGTGACCTCCTTGCATAGCATCTCCTTTTTAAAATGAAAAAAATTTCCTTAAATAGGCCAATAAAGGCCTTAACCTTACATAAAGATGACCAAGAACACTTGCTTCATCACCAATATCCACCATAGTCAAGCAAGGATCCTCCATAGGAGCTAGAGTTTCTAGGGTTAAAATCAATGAAGGAGAATGGAAAATACCTCAAGCTAGAAGTAACGACAACATGCACCAATCAATGCTTTCAACCTCTCATAAATATAACCAATAAAAAGTACTTTCATCATCACCAATAACCTTGCATAATCAGATATCTCCTGCATCCATTACACAAACATTTTCTCAATTCCTCATGATGTCACTACAACAAATCACACAAACACCAAAATGATCCAATTATTAATATTCAGGGGGGGATTTTACCTCATCCAAAACATGAAAATAAAGTGACTAGGATATTTTAATTTTATAGGAAAGTTTCCCTACTACCTATAAAATAAAATAATCCTAAATCCCACTAAAAATCCTAAATCTAAGAGGATGGATATCCTCCAATGAGAAACCATATAAAAAATACATGTTCCACTCTAATACATCAAGTACAAATAAAGTATCCTCTCCAAATAGGGAACCTTGTCCATATAAAAAATACATCGAATGAGATCCATGGAACAGTCCACACGGATGCCATACGTGTGGTTCCTCCAAACCTCCAAATAATTCCTTCAAGATGGCGCTACCTCCAACTAATTTGGAACATGAATAGTCACACCCCATACCACCATCCAATGCCATCTAATAACCCCAAAAACTGTCCCAAAACCATGTGCAAAGTGCCAACCTACCAATCAATACCATGTGCAAAGTGCCAAGCTACCAATCAATACCATGTGCGAAATATTCCAAGTGTTCCACGCATGTGAAAGATGAACAAATATCTCCTCATAATCACGGGTTCAAGTGAATAAAACACTTCCTATATCCATGAGTCAACCAATGGGAAAACCCCAATGTTTCCAAATTTCAAAGTTCATAACCATTAGTAAATTAATAAAGTATTTAAAGCAAATCCACACTATCAAGTATTCCTCTAAACATGTAAACAAGTGCTATGAATCAATCTCCACCAAGGAAGGCATATATAACTAGAAATACACAATGTCATAATTGTTGAGGTAATATTCAAGGACTACTCTAAAATGCTACAAGGTCACAATCAGGTATGAAATTTTGCAAGAAGGACGACTACCTCAATAATTATGAATTTGTTAGGTCTATAATATGCTGGGACTACACCTTCCAATATTCCATAAATAGTTCATGGAATTGGAATAATTTTATGAGTTTCAGGGCTATAAATGAGGCTTATTGTTGATTGTTTCAAGATGTTAAGAAAACCTGAACTGAGGTCCTAGAAGCTGCCTTAGATTTTTGTGATGCTATTTTTAATTAGGGAATTTCCAATATCTTTTAAATATGTTCATATATCCCAAGTTGTGTTCCATTTTCATACCCTAAATCTGGTCAATATTTTGTTCTATTAGTTGAAAAAACCCACTACATTAGATGATATTCCAAGTATATCAACTAGATTCATATCCTATGCTTCAAAGGATGCTTGTATGATCCTTTAGGTCTGTGCATATTGATGCTTCAACAATGATCATAGCTGATTCAGAAATTCACCTGAAGATTTTAGAAGATTGTGGTTTAGTTCTATGGCTACTTTATGTAAACTTCAAGGTCATTTCAAAATGAACCATATCATGCAAGGGATTCCAATCCAAACTATGTGGATGGAAAGTCTTTTATACCTAGTGTGGATTGTATCAAGGATCAAGAATATATCTCACAAAGTGCCTCTTAAGAACTTGAGGTCTACTTCTTGAATTATGACTGCTCCAAAACAAAGATGTGCTTTTAGGTCTCTTTGTGGGATTTACACTAACATTAAAACTCAATATCCTAAAAATTAAGTAATTAATTACTTTTTTGACCAGAGAGAGAGAGAGAGAGAGAGAGAGAGAGAGAGAGAGAGAGAGGGCGAGGAAGGGAGGGAGAGAGAGAGAGAGTGGGTGAGAGAGGAATATAGTGGGAGAGAGAGATGGATGTTTTCTTCAACCCATAAAAAATACTTTTATAGGTATGTTATTCGATTTGTTATATTTTTCGTTAAAGATAACATCTAGTGGTTTATGTTCTTGAAGTTATTTAGAATTCATATTTTTCATTACAACTCAATGTCTAAATCTTGTGTCCCTTATATCTTATATGTGGTAAAATTTCAAAAGATTAAAATTTTTCATGTCAAAAGTTTGTTTTCCTCACTTCATAATTTAACAATAATCTCTTATTTGTTATTTTTTTGCAGGGGTGATAATCTTTTTTTATTAAAGAACCTATTGGATATGGGAAATAGACATAATAATATAAGAAAGCCTAGAAGGAAGGAGATTCCCCCTTGAAAAGTCCCATTAGATTATAGAAAAGGCTAGGTTTCCCATGGAAACAAATAGACATCAACCTATCATTGCCTCATATCCTAGTGCAAAATAGACATAATAATATAAGAAAGCCTAGAAGGAAGGAGATTCCCCCTTGAAAAGTCCCATTAGATTAGAGAAAAGGCTAGGTTTCCCATGGAAACACATAGACATCAACCTATCATTTCCTCAGATCCTAGTGCAATTCATGACACAATGACCTATAGTTCATAACGAGAAGTGAATCAGATGTGGGAAATGGATCCCACTCAAAATATAAAAACAAGTGAAGCTCCAACCAATAATCCATCAATAGGAAATGATCAAGTAGATCAAGACATTCAAGTCTTGATTGATGTTGAGTATGCAACCCTATATGTTCAAGGAGTTGTTAATTTTCAACATCCCCAAGAATACCACACACATGTCGAATGCTGTCCCTGTCACGACCAACCTGTGAACAAAGTGCCACAACAAACCAATAATGAGACTCATATTTCCTCTCCAAATCCATTTCCTCGACTATCAAGTGCACAATAGAGAACTATTAGACATATTCATGTGGATGAAAGTTCCTTAGAAGGCCTCAAAGGTAAGTTTCATAAATGCACTATTGATTTGCATTGTAGCAAGCTCATCAAAGAATTTTTTGAATCCAAAAGCGATGCAACAAAATGTCAATTGTTACTGGCTTTGTTAAAATCACATTGTCTAGTTGATGCTAGGATAATTTTAGGCATAAATTTAGTTAGAAGTTTAGAGGACAATAGTCACGTTGTTAGAAATCTACAGTTTGCATTTAATTTGATTGGAAATACTTATTGTAAAAAATATATTAATGCGACCCGTCGTGTACTGTCAGAATCAATTGTAGACAAATCCAAAAGGAAACATAGCTTGCTATCACACACATCTCAAATATTTAAAGTAGATATAAAGACTCTTTAAAATTATTATGCTATTAGAGAAAAAATTGAGAACCCAGGCCAAAAATATTGTTGGGCCTTTGTTGATAGGTTACCTTGTTCAGACTTGAAGGTAATTGATGCTATTAAAGAACTAGTATAATTTTTTTGGAATGATAATACTAGACCTTCATCGAATAAAAATATGCGCTAAAGTTGAGAAACGGTTTTAATGTACGTAAACCCCATGTCAAGAAGTTCCTTAACACGACATAAACGAAAATCTATGAGAGATTTAAGAATGAGCACACACAATTGAACGTAGGACAAAGGTCCTTTGAAAAATGCAAACCCTAGTACGTTAGAATATGCATTGGCCACAACACATGTTGCTGTAGATACCATGTAGAATTTGAATATTATTATGATACATATATAAATATAATTTGTGATTTGCATACTAACATTGTGTAGGAGTTCCCATCGATACTACCACTGAATCCATCCAGAGAATTTATCCATAGCATCATGTGTCCAATACACAAAGGACACAAATATTATAAAAAATCTTCTTTATATGGGACATGTTCTAGGTGCAGTGGATTTGAATTATTGATTCGTTGCATCCATGAAAGTGAGGAGCAAGAATTTGGGAGGATGACAATAGAAATGTAGAACTTCAAGTACATAACATATCAAGTATATAGTGTGAAGGAAATAAAAAAATTTGGATTGGTGAAGTCATAGGTAATTGAAGTTTGCATACCTTCATCTTGTACATGTTGAACTTATACATATATATAGGTTTTAAATGTCACATTGTAATAATGCCCTTGGTTTTGTGGCACCAAGTATAAATATGCGATTTCATGAAGAAATTTTACAAAAATACTGAGAAGTATGTTAAACATGTTCATGTAGCACAATGGCAGGATGAATAGTACATAAAATGAAGGGACACCTTTCCTAATGCACCATATTGTCAGTTGTGGATTTTGTTGAAAACTACACCCTGTAGCCATAGAATGAGATTCAAAGTCAATATTACCATTTGGACCAAGCTAGTATATGGTACATATCACATATAGGCACGGGCCAGAGAGAAACAATGACAGGAGGATAATATTGAAAGAGACTAACTTCTACATCAGTGATGATAGGTGCCACAATTTGCATTATGTGCAACATTGCTTTAGATTTTTCTATGATCAGCTAAAGGAGAGAGATATACAAATGGATTAGCATTGGATATGATCAGATGGTTGTGAGGGCCAGTTCAAAAATTATCATGTATTCCAATGGTTGTGTATTTTGCACAAGACATACAATGTGCCACATATTTGGAACTACTTTGAGACTGGGGGCATGGGGAAGACAAGCACGATGGGGATGGTGCATGCACCAAAGCCACACTATGAAGGGAGGAGATGAAGTTTACAACAAACCCTCATATTCAAGATGAAAAATCTATAGTTTAGTGGTGCTCTGGAGTAATGTCAAATCGAATAGGTACATGACATGTGGATGAAATTTCTAGCAAGTGATCGATATAGATCGGTCACGTTCATATAGTTGCAGCATGGTACATGAAACACACAGGTTTCATTCCATTCGAAGCTCAAACAACCCTCTATTTGAAATATGGAAACACGAACTTGCATGCTTTTGTGGCCCCTGTAGTAGTGGCGAATGGGATGATTGTGAATCAATGGAATGGGTTGATGAATGGGATCATGTATCACTTGCAATAGACCCATGTGTAGTCATTGAAACAATATCGCTAGAGGAGTTACAGTCATCTATTTTGATCGACTATGACCATATATATGATCTTGTATATCCAGGTATATAATTCTGCAATCATATATCAGATCCCTTCTTATTTTTATTATTTAACCATGTTATCAAACTCCTTATCATTTGCAATTGACCTTACAATTCATATTTGTAGAACACATATATGCAATTGTTGCTTTGAAAGGAAATAAATGGGGCAAAAATTAATTGTTGGCACAATGCATCCAAGGGAAGAAAACCCTCAACAAATCATTAACTGATAGTGAAGGTGTTAAATTTCCCATTGGCTCGATGGTTATTCACGATGAATATCTCACACTGAATGGAAGGTCAAGAAAGACCAGTGGGTATGTATTCATGGAATACAGACTACGTTTAGTGGTGCACCACTTTACAAACCTAGTCATTGTTAAAAACATGCAGATACAAACAATTCCTGCAAATAGATCAAATAAGGTACGCTACTTCTTACTGTTAGATTTTCATCAATTTAATTCAATATGATATAGGATCTTAACTGAGAGAACAACATGTACGACATATCAAACATAAGAGACAAGAGACACAAAGCATTTCACCAGTGAAAACCAAGAAGGTGAAAAACCCCACAACTTCCTCAGAGATAGAATAAGCACCAATACAAATATCACAAAGATCAAACCCCAAAACAAGAGATAGTCTCCTAGAAACAAGTCCTCCTCCACTTGTGTGCACTCCTCCTCTCTCTCACTAATGCTAAGTGAGTGAGTGAGTGAATGAATGCAATGAGAGAGTCACACTCTCTATTTATACAATGACTTGACCTGCCTTTAACTCTAACTGGGTTGACCTCCCTTAGGAGAGTTTAATAACCCATTACCACTGGTCACTGGGCCGACCCCACTAGGGTGGTCTAATAACCCTTTAACCCATACTGGGCCGACCCCTCTAAGGTGGTCTAATAAACCATCAAATATAAGTTACGACACTTACAATAATACTTGTGACACTTGCAAATACAAATGACAACACTTTTGATTGGAGGAATAATACATCTCCATCGAGAATACAATAAAGTACAAATGTAATACATAGGAGAATATCTTCTGAAGTTACAAATACATCAACACTCCCTCTTAACTAGAAATGTATTCTCTCGACATAGGTCATCAACACATAAAGGCACAAGTCTTCAATTCTGGAGATGGATCATCATCACTGGATCAAAAAGCATCATCGTCACTACTGCTGTACTCGTCATCTCAATCACTGGTGCTATCTCTCAATTCTTCTTGTCATAGGAAGTTCTACAGAGCCAACCCTTTTTCATGCTAGATGTAGGCCTAGCCTCCTGTAGGTCTTCATCATCTCTGCGAGCTGGCCATACTGTGGAATCCTCAAAGCTGATTATGTTCACCAACAAAACCTCAAAAGAGAATCCCAGAACTGGTTACGAGCTTACTACTCAACCTATCAGATCTCCCAGGACTTTTACATGTGACCTCCACAAAACCTTAAAAGAGTGTCTTGTGACCTGCAAGATCTCTAAAGAGCATACCAGGACTGATTACGAGCTTACTGGTCAACCTATCAGATCTCCAGGACTGATTACATGTGGTCTCCACAAAACCTTAAAAGAGTGTCTTGCGACCTGCAAGATCTCTAAAGAGCATCCCGGGACTGATTACGAGCTTACTGTTCAACCTATCGGATCTCTAGGACTGATTACATGTGGTCTAGAAAAACCTTAAAAGAGTGTCTTGCGACCTGCAAGATCTCTAAAGAGCATCCCAGGATTTTTACGTGTCTAGCACAACCTGTCCGGATCTCCAGGACTAATTACATGCTTTTGCACAACTTGTCCACAGCCACAGAGTATCATCCTGATACTCATGATCAACCTGATCATCCTCCCACGGAGCATCATCCTGATGCTCATGATCATACTTGTTAATATTTAATATGCTAAGACAGAAAATCACAGCATTTCATTCCATTTCACAATAATAGCATATATAGGATCACTGAAGAAACAACAAGCACAGCATAAACACAAGAGACACAAATTTATCCTGGGAAACCCTCATGGGGTAGAAAACCCAGTAAAGCTTCCTCAATATAGATGACCAGTAATATACAAAGATGTAACCTTGAGCATAAGCTCCTCCTTCTCCATAGCAGACCTCTCCTCCACAAGTGCACCACTCTCAAGTGAGTGAGTGTGTGTCAAATGAGGAATACACCTCCTCTATTTATACACTACTCCGACTTGTCTTTTACACAAATCATGTAGGCTCGTATTTAACCAATGGGTTAAATACCCCACTACAACTGAATGGGCCGACCCCTCTAGGGTGGTCTAATAACCCTTTGACCCACATAACACATACAGGGACGACCCCCACTAGGGAAGTCTAATAACCCAAGTTACCACATTCCGATGGAGGAATAAACATCTCTGGATATACAATAAGATCTTCAAGGAGGAATGAAACATCTCCAAAATAATAAAGTACAAATATAATATTCTTTGAAGTTACAATATCTCAACACTCCCCCTTAACGAGAAGGATATTATAACAGCATCTGCACGAGCAAGGAGTCATCAACATCATACATGATACATCTATAAATCATTGGAAGCTTTCTCAACATCATCAGTAACTCAAGCAGTTACTGGAACATCTTCAGTACTGGAATATCAACATCTTCAATACTAAGTCTTTATCTTCTGCAGCACTCGAACAACTACAACAACATCAACATCTGGATCCTCACGATCATCAGCATCATCATCATACGATCATCAGCATCGAGATCATCTCGATCTACAACATCTGGATCATCTGGATCTACAGCATCTGGATATACAGCATCTGGATAATCTCGATCTACAACATTTGGATCATCACAATCTACAGCATCTGGATCATCTCGATCTACATCATCTGGATCATCTCGATCTACAACATCTGGATCATCTCGATCTTCAGCATCTGGATCATCTCGATCTACAACATCTGGATCATCTCGATCTACAGCATCTGGATCATCACGATCTACAACATCTGGATCATCTCGATCTACAACATTTGGATCATCTCGATCTACAGCATCTGGATCATCTGTATTAGTATCCACACCAATACATCTATCATCAAAACATGTATTCTTACTAATACATCTATCATAAAAAAAACATGTATTCTCACTAATACATCTATCATCAAAAGCATGTATTCTCACTAATACATCTATCATCAAAAGCATGTATTCTCACTAATACATCTATCATCAATACATAGCAGCATACTCTGCAACACACAAGATCCTATTATGGGATGATCAATCCCTCTCACTTTAGGACATAGGTCCAAGGATGATACAATCCTGATCCGCTTACGGGATGATCAGTCCCTCTCAGTTTAAGACATCTCTCATGTATATGGATGATCAATCCTTATCCTTTTAAGACACCTCACCATGTCTAGGGATGATGCAATCCCGAATCAACTTACAGGATGATTAGTCCTTATCACTTTAAGACACCTCACCATGTCTAGGGACGATGCAATCCCAATCTACTTACAGGATGATTAGTCCTTATCACTTTAAGACACCTCACCATGTCTAGGGACGATGCAATCCCAATCTACTTACAGGATGATTAGTCCTTATCAATTTAAGACACCTCACCATGTCTAGGGACGATGCAATCCCAATCTACTTACAGGATGATTAGTCCTTATCACTTTAAGACACCTCACCATGTCTAGGGACGATGCAATCCCAATCTACTTACAGGATGATTAGTCCTTATCACTTTAAGACACCTCACCATGTCTAGGGACGATGCAATCCCAATCTACTTACAGGATGATTAGTCCTTATCACTTTAAGACACCTCACCATGTCTAGGGACGATGCAATCCCAATCTACTTACAGGATGATTAGTCCTTATCACTTTAAGACACCTCACCATGTCTAGGGACGATGCAATCCCAATCTACTTACAGGATGATTAGTCCTTATCACTTTAAGACACCTCACCATGTCTAGGGACGATGCAATCCCAATCTACTTACAGGATGATTAGTCCTTATCACTTTAAGACACCTCACCATGTCTAGGGACGATGCAATCCCAATCTACTTACAGGATGATTAGTCCTTATCACTTTAAGACACCTCACCATGTCTAGGGATGATGCAATCCCAATCTACTTACAGGATGATTAGTCCTTATCACTTTAAGACACCTCACCATGTCTAGGGATGATGCAATCCCAATCTACTTACAGGATGATTAGTCCTTATCACTTTAAGACAAGTCTCATGTCTAGGGACGATGCAATCCCATCACGTACATTTTGAACCCAGTTCATGGATGATGCAGTCCTCACGCGTACCTTTAAGACAAGTCTCATGTCTAGGGATGATGCAATCCAGATCAAGTTCCAGGATGATCAATCCTTATCACTTTTAAGACAAGTCTCATGTCTAGGGATGATGCAATCCTGATCAAGTTCCAGGATGATCAGTCCTTATCACTTTAATACAAGTCTCATGTCTAGGGACGATGCAATCCCGATCAAGTTCCAGGATGATCAGTCCTTATCACTTTAAGACAAGTCTCATGTATAGGGATGATGCAATCCCATCACGTACATTTTGAACCGAGGTCCAGGGACGATGCAGTCCTATCTTCAATTCTTGGAGACATCAGTCTACAGATCAATTCTGGGACCAAAGTTCAGGGAAGAAACAATCCCCTACCTGTTCATTCAGGACTACATTCTCGGAGACCCAGTCTACGACTCACTTTAGGACTGAAATCCAAGGATGATTCAATCCTCACATGTCCACCAAGGACTTCATTCTCGAAGACATACATCTATGACTCTCTTTAGGACTGAAGTCCAGGGATGATCCAATCCCCTCATGTCCACCAAGGACTTCATTCTCGAAGACATACGTCTATGGCTCTCTTTAGGACTGAAGTCCAAGGATGATCCAATTCCCTCATGTCCACCAAGGACTTCATTCTCGAAGACATACGTCTACGGCTCTCTTTAGGATTGAAGTCCAGGGATGATCCAATCCCCTCATGTCCACCAAGGACTTCATTCTCGAAGACATACGTCTATGGCTCTCTTTTAGAACATGTGTTCAAGGCTGATGCAATCCCCTTGTCACCTTAGACCCTGTCTAAGGACCATCCACCAACCTCTCTGTCGGCATCACCAATATAGGTATCCACATCATCGACCTCACTGTAGATGCGGGCAATCTCATCATAAGTGATCACATCGCTCCCCCTTTCGAGGAGGGTCCTTCTGAACTATTTTAAGTTTGTCTCGGAAAACTTTACTTGAGGTACGGGTTTGGTTAGTACATCGGTAACTTGTTACAAATTCAAACTTTAATTATTTTCTGCACCATATCTTGTATATAGAAATGTCAGATCTCTATGTGATTTGACTTATCATGGAATACTGGATTCTCTGTTTGTCACATAGGATCACAGTTGGGTCCATTCTAAATCCATACCGCTTCACAACTAGCAGAGCAAGCAGCCATATATTCCGCTTGTGCTGAGAGCCACACTAGATTGCTTCCTTCTAAACCATGAGATCATGGCTGATCCCAGACAGTAACATCCTCTCGATGTGCTCTTCCTATCGGATACAATTTCTGCCCAATCAACATCTGTGTAGAGAAACCATATTCAACCTTGTAGCAAAGGTTGAGATCCACATCACCCATGGTGATCATTAAGCTCATCAATTGATTATCGATCCTGGGAACCCATACAGAACCTGATTCACACTTCTTCTTTAATTACACCATTAAGAGAATGGTCTTATCTAGCCACTTGGAGCAAACATCTCATCATGATTCTCTTCCTCTTTCTAAGAGAATCTTCTAGCCACAAGCCTTCTATAGTGTGTTTGATTTGTAAATCTTTTGTTGAACATCCATCGCTTGTTCAGTGTTCATCATTCATCATGATCTTTCCTACAATTCAAAATTAAGTACATGATTAGTAATACTTCATAATCATCAAATCATATTGACATGATAACCTATTATGCATACATATATCATTTACATAGTTATGCAACTATTTTGACCAATACTTTGGCACAACACTTTCCCATATCCTGTATGCATACAGTGGCTATCTAGATGCCTTCCATCTCTACCAGAACATACTATCGAGAGTGTGCACAACTCTCAGCATGTCAGCAAAGAGGTTTCATTCTAGACAAGCAACAATGGAATGTTTGTCCAACTTACCAATCATATGCATATTAGTAGTATACCGTTCAATGCTCTATGAATGTTTACACTCAGCATGATATATTCTAGGAATACAAATATGCATACAAGCAATATCATTTACTATTTCAAATAACAACTCAAATACTTATCTTTTATGTTTGTGTGGTTGCCTCCCGCTTGATCTTCTATATGTCTTTTGAACTTCTATTCATTCTGTACCACTGTGCATGCTCAAGTGTGCACTAGTGTCATCCTCATGATCTCATACACAAACATACATTCATTAGTATATTCTCAAAACATTCTAATTCTAAATAATCTTGAATATATATAGTCATGATCATTAGTATTCAGGGTTTCAAGGAAGTCTTCTTTTACTCATGCATATTCTTGTTTGATCATAGTACTCTTCTGGTTAATTAAATCATCAAGACAAGAGACATAATATGCATAAACCCTTGATTACTAACTTTATGAATAAGCATAACCAATCATACCAAGTATACTTATATAAGGGATCCTAACACAAGGTAAGATTCTAACTTGACATAAGAAAACATACCTGGATTAGTATACCTGCTTAGTTATGTACAACATACCTAAACGATCTCTTCAATGATTTAGAGATCCTGAGATAGAACCTGCATGTCTCATAGGTTAAGCATAATATAACAAAGTCATACATACCCCGTAAGTAGAACAAAGATTATGGATGAGTCTTTGTCTTCATGTTGTCATGGTCATGGAACTTGATTTGTCTTTTGTGATGTACCTGTATCTTGTTAGCAGACAACATCAACCTCACACAACACCATAATGCATTAGTACAATCATATAGCCCTAATCAATGAATGTCTTCGATCATTCACATGCATTCATACTGATACTAGGGTGATAAGACAATTCTAACATTAATCAAGATTGTACTAATAAATAATATGAAGACAAAAACATCATGAACTTAATCAAGAATCAGATTTCAAGACATTCTTAACCTCCTTAAGTCATACTTGTCGAGACTTCTTGTAGTCTTCTTATGTAAGGCCTTAGCCTCAACTCCCCCTGAAACTTGATCTGGAGCTTGATTAGGGTTTGCTAGAGAAACCCTAAAAATTCAATCTTTGACTTTCACACTTCTGAATGGATGGAAGGATGTGTCTTGCTAGCATACTTCAATTTTGAAATCTCCAAAATTTGACCCCTCAAAATTGCCTTCGAAACTTCTGGATCTTCTAGACAGGAACCTGAACTAGGGTTTGATGAAGCCCACCCTTCTGTCCAATCAAAAGGTTCGATACAAGGCTCTAAACTCTTATTTTTCTGAGAAGCTTCCAGCCGTGGTTACAGACTTCAAAAATTCCAACTTTTGCTGAAGCCCTAATTTTCCATCTTTCCGATCAAAATCCCGAACTGGGGTTTGATCAAGCCCGGTATTCTACCCAACCAAAAAATTCGATCTTGGCCTCTAAATTTTGATTTCCCTGAGTAGCATTCAGGCATGGATTCCGATTCCAAAAATTCTAACTTTCTCCGAAACCCTAAATTCCGGAAGCCATGAATGAAGGTGCTCCAAAAATAATTCTGTATTGATAGAAATATGTACCTGATTGTTTCTACTGTAACTCTGAACTTTTCACTCCACAGGGTCTGAAAACGTTTTCTGTGGTAGCCTGACCTATCATATTTCCATCCCGACAGGTCTGACCTCAATTGGATTTTCTAAGAGAGAGTTATGCCAAGTGTCGCAACATGACCTGTTTATGGGATAAAATAGGAGAGCGAACTTGTATGGAGTGCCACGTGTCACTGGTTCAACTTCGGCCTCTAAAAACGTTTCCTGAGATATTACAGTCTGTGTAATACCTGTCACTTTTTACGAAATTTCATTTGGAGCTTCCTAGCCCAAGTTATGCCAAGTGTCGCAACATGACCTGTTTATGGGATAAAACAGGAGAGCGAACTTGTACAGCGTGCCACGTGTCACTGGTTCAACTTCGGCCTCTAAAAAAGTTTCTTGAGATAGTACAGTCTGTGTACTACCTGTCACTTTTTATGAAATTTCATTTGGAGCTTCCTATCCCAAGTTATGACCTTTGTTCCTAGGTCACCGGATTTTGACTGAGATCTGGAAGAGGCAGAAACCCTAACTTGTACTGATCATAACTTACAAAGTACAACGAATCTGAGGGTACCCTTTGGACAAAAGATACCTGGAGATGTTATCTACGACCTGTAAAGGTTTCAGATCTTGAACCTTCACCAAAATGGATTTATGGTGAAAGTTCCACGATGACTGGTTTTTGCTATATAAAACCCTAACCTTCAAATTGTCGTAAGTAAAGCAAGTGTCGTAAGTGCCATACATTGCCTTCCTTCAGGTTAGCTCTGATACCATGTTAATATTTAATATGCTAAGACATAAAATCATAGCATTTCATTCCATTTCACAATAATAGCATATATAGGATCACTGAAGAAACAACAAGCACAACATAAACACAAGAGACACAAATTTATCCTGGGAAATCCTCATGGGGTAGAAAACCCAGTAAAGCTTCCTCAATATAGATGACCAGCAATATACAAAGATGTAACCCTGAGCATAAGCTCCTCCTTCTCCATAGCAGACCTCTCCTCCACAAGTGCACCACTCTCAAGTGAGTGAGTGTGTGTCAAATGAGGAATACACCTCCTCTATTTATACACTACTCCGACTTGTCTTTTACACAAATCATGTAGGCTCGTATTTAACCAGTGGGTTAAATACCCCACTACAACTGAATGGGCCGACCCCTCTAGGGTGGTCTAATAACCCTTTGACCCACATAACACATACAAGGCCGACCCCCTTTAGGGAAGTCTAATAACCCAAGTTACCAGATTCCGACGGAGGAATAGACATCTCCGGATATACAATAAGATCTTCAAGGAGGAATGAAACATCTCCAAAATAATAAAGTACAAATATAATATTCTTTGAAGTTACAATATCTCAACAATACTGATCATCATCATATAGTGCATCATCTTGATGCACATCATCATCACATGATCGTCCTGATGCTCATGATCATATTGATCATCATCATATAGTGCATCATCCTGATGCACATCATCATCACACAACACTTACATCGACAGCCATGGGAAGGATCCTCCTACCACCATGCTTGGAATGGATCTTGCAAATGTGTCCCATCACTTCCTCCTCGAAGTATCTTCTATCTAAAGAACACCAAGCCTCTCTCTGAAGTACTCAAACTTCACTCTGGCTAGTTGTTTGGTCAACACATCTGCAATCTACTCATCCGTCGCAACATACTAGAGCTTCACTACTCCTCTCTGCACCATATCCCTTATATAGTGATACTTGATCTCGATGTGCTTCGACTTGTCATGGAACACTGGGTTCTCTGACAACTTCACACAACTCTGGTTGTCACAGAAGATACAAGTAGCATCCAACTGGAGATCAAACAAATAAGACAGTAGCTTCCTTAGCCATATTGCCTCACAACTAGCCGAAAAAGCTGCAACATACTCTACTTCGGCTATACTCAGTTCTACACAATATTGCTTCCTACTAAACCAAGAGATCACACTTGATCCCATACTGAAGCAGCACCCTGAAGTGCTCTTCCTATCTGCAGCACTGCCTACCCAATCTGAATCAGCATAACCCTCTAGGTTAAACTTTTGATTTGCATCATACTTAAGCCCATAATCAACCGTACCCTTCAGGTACCTCAGAATATGCTTTACAACAATCAAGTGAACATGTATAGGATCCGTCAGGAACTGGCTCAAGGTGTTCACAACAAAGCAAATATCTGGTCTCGTGTTCGTTAGGTACATCAAGGACCCAATCATTTGACGATACATCATGGCATCAACCAACTCTGATGAAGCATCAATCAATAGCTTCAAGTTCGATGCCATCTAGGTATGGCCATGGCCTTGCAGTCCATTATCTCGAACCGCTTCAGGATCTCTATTGCATACTTCCCTTGTCCAAGGAATATTCCATCTGCACTCTACCACATCTCCATACTTAGAAAGTAATGCATCATACCTAAGTCCTTCATCTCGAACTCGGCATCAAGCCTCCTCTTCATATCAACAATCAACCCAATCTCACCTATCACAAACAGGTCATCTACATACTATAGGAGTATCACTGGATTTCCTTCCTCAACCTTGCAGTAAAGGTTGGAATCTGCTTTACTCTTGGGAAAGCCCAAACTAGTCAAGAAGTTGTCTATCCTGTCGTACCATGTCCTAGGTGCTTGTTTCAAACCATACAAGTATTTCTTCAATTTGCACACATGTGACTCCCTGTCATGTGTCTCAAATCTGCCTTCTCCACTTCCTCTTCTACTACACCATTCAAGAAAGCTGTCTTGACATCCATTTGGTGTATCTTCCACTTCATCACTTGCCTTGTATTTCTCTATGCTACTATCTACAGCATGCTTGATCTTGTAGATCTACTTGGAAGTCACAACAGACTTCTCTTTTGGTCTTGGGAATACATCCCAAACATCATTCTTCATGATCAATTGGTATTCCTCGATCATGGCATCCTTCCATTACTGCATCCCTGATCCTGGGAACTTCAGATTCTTCAATATCTTCAATAGGTAGTTTTCTTGAACTTCGTTGCTGGAACAAATGTCGTTGACCTTCTTTTGTAGGTGATTGTACAATATCTTTCCTACAAGTCAAATTCAATTGCATGATTATAAAATTCTCATAGTTTTTCAGAAACAAATTCTTACACATAAGAATGTATGTCATACAGTCATGCAATTATCTTAGCCAATGTTTCAATACAACATTTATCCATATCCCGTAACTTTCTAGATGCCTTCCATCTCTACTAGAACATTTGTTAAGAGTGTGCACAACTCCCAACATGTCAGCAAAGAGGTTTCATTCTAGATAAGTAGCAATGGATGTTGTATAGTACCATAGGCCACTTACCCATTACTTGCATATTAGTAGTATCTTGTTCATTAATGCAACTTTTCTAATATGCATAATATACATCCTAAATCTAGGAACATAAGCATGTACATGACTGGACAACATCATTTAAGTAATCAAATATATAATAAATGATAATTCAAATACTTATCTTTGTTTGGTTGTTGGGTGGACTCCCTCTTGATCTTTGCTTCTTTGCAGGAACAACTGGAGTGTGCTCCCTCTTGATCTTTGCTTCCTTTATGATATCATCATGATTATATGTATTTGAACTTCTATCCATCCTGGACCACTATGCATGCTTAAGTGTGCACTAGTGCCATCATTGTGTCATCCTCAAGATATCATACATAATCATACATGCATTAGTATAATATCAATACTATCAAAACATTATGATTTTAAATTATATTAAACATGTATGGTCATGTTCATTTCATACATAGGTAATTTATCACAAGCGTTAGTATTCAAGGTTTCAGGGAGGACTTCTTTTACTCATGCATATTCTTATTAGACCATAGGACTCTTCTGCTTTGTTATATCATTAATCAAAGTAAGAAACATAATATGCATAAACCCATGATTACTCAAACTTATAACTTCATGAATTATCAATAATACCAAGTATGCTTATATAATATCCTAACACAAGGTAGGATTCTAACTTGATATAGGAAAAACATACCTGGATTATCACGCTTGCTAGTTATGTCTAACATACCCACATAATGTCTTATTGTTCTCTTCAATTACTTGCACTAGTAACCTGCATATATCATAAGTTAACCACTGTAGAACCAAATTATACATACCTCGTAAGTAGAACTTCTATGTGATCAATGGTTATGGATGAGTCTTTGTCTTCATGTCACCATGGTCATATGTTCTTGATATAGAACTTGATTTGTCTTTCTTGATGTACCTTTCATGTTAGCGGACAACATCATCCTCATACAACACCACAGTGCATTAGTACAATCATAAGTGTCATAACCCTAATCGATGAATGTCTTCTATCATTCACATGCATTCATACTTTTACTAAGGTGATAAGACAAGTCTAAAATTGATCAAGATTGCACTAACCTCAATAATATAAAGACAAACATATCATAAACTTAATCATTAACAAATTTCAAAACATACC
Organism: Larix kaempferi; assembly: GCA_027924585.1. Lineage (NCBI taxonomy): Eukaryota > Viridiplantae > Streptophyta > Pinopsida > Pinales > Pinaceae > Larix > Larix kaempferi. The sequence continues at coordinate 8,940,146 of BSBM01000804.1, read as the reverse complement.
TGAATCTCCTCAAGTCATACCTGTCGGGGTTGCTTGTTGTCTTCTTATGTAAGGCCTTAGCCGCATCTCCCTCTGGAACTAGAACTTCTTCACTTATGTAGGTGTCCAATTCATTCTCTTCTAGGACTAACCCAATCTACTTTGATTTGCTGAAATTGGATCTGGAGCTGGATTAGGGTTTGTTAGAGAAACCCTAAAAATTCAAACTTTGAATTTCAAAATTCTGATTGGATGAAAAGATGCACCTTTCTGAGCCGATCAAGTTGGTATACTTCAATTTTGAAATCTCCAAAATTTGACCCCTCAAAAATGACTTTGAAAGTTTCGGATCTGCAGCTTCTGTCAAATTTTGGTTTTCTGGTCAAAATCCCGAACTAGGGTTTGATAGAGCCCGGGGTTCTACCCAACCAAAAAATTCGATCTTGGTCTGTAAATTTTGATTTTGATGAGGAGCATCCAGCCATGGTCTCAGATTCCAAAAATTCCAACTTTTGTAGAAACCCTAAATTCTCGCAGCAGTGACAAGCTAAAAAAGAAAGTGCTCAGAATCCAATTCTGTTTGGGCAGAAATATATGCCATATTGTTTCTGATGTATCTCTAAAATTTTGGATCCTCAGGGTTTGAAACTTCGGCTTGTGGTATACTGACCTATCATCTTTCCAACCCCACATATCTAAGCTCAAATGGATTCTTCATGAGAGATATATGCCAAGTGTCGCAACATGACATGTTATGGGATGAAACAAGATAGAAAACTTGTACGGAGTTCCACATGTTACTGTTTCAACTTCGGCCTCTAAAACCCAGACCTATGAAACTAAAGTCCATTCCCTAACTTCCACTTTTTACGGAATTCCATTTGGAGCTTCCTAGCCCGAGATATGACCTTTTTTCCTAGGTCACCTATTTAGGACTGCATTCTGGAAGAGGCAGAAACCCTAACTTGTACAGATCATATTTCACAAAGTACAACGAATATGAGGCTGTTCTTCAGAAAAAAGGTACATGGACATTTCGTCTTTGACCTGTAAATGTTTTAGATCCTGAGCCTTCGCCAAAACTGATTTATAGTGAAAGTGCCACGATGACTAGTTTTTACTATATCAAGCCCTAGCTTCCAATTTGTCACAAGTGCAACAAATGTCATAAATGCCATACAATGCCTTCCTTCAGGCTAGCTCTAATACAATGCTAGATTTTCATCAATTTAATTCAATATGATATAGGATCTTAACTGAGAGAACAACATGTACATCATATCAAACATAAGAGACAAGAGACAAAAGACATAAATCATTTCACTGGGGACAACCAAGAAGGTGAAAAACCCCACAACTTCCTCAAAGATAGAATAAGCACCAATACAAAGATCACAAAGATCAAACCCCAAAACAAGAGATAGTCTCCTAGCAGCAACTCCTCTGCCACTTGTGTGCACTCCTCCTCTCTCTCACTAATGTGAAGTGAGTGAGTGAGTGAATGAATAGAATGAGAGAGTCACACTCTCTATTTATACAATGACTTGACCTGCCTTTAACTCTAACTAGGCCAACCTCCCTCAGGAGAGTATAATAACCCCACTTGTCACTGGGCCGACCCCACTAGGGTGGTCTAATAACCCTTTAACCCATACTGGGTCGACCCCTCTAAGGTGGTCTAATAACCCATCAACTATAAGTTACGACACTTACAATAATACTTGTGACACTTGCAAATACAAATGACAACACTTTTGATTGGAGGAATTTTACATCTCCATCAGGAATACAATAGAGTACAAATGTAATACATATGAGAATATCTTCCAAAGTTACAAATACATCAACACTTACCTCATTCAGAGCATGAAAGATTGCTGGAGACAATTAGAAACAGAGAGGATCTAGACAGAATACTTGAATGAGACCAGGTATTTATACAAAGTTGTACCGATCATTCTTCACTATATCATCCTAAAATTGATAAAATCCAATGTTTTTTCATTATATCATTGCTCAAATCAATGCAAGTTCATGATGCATATTCATTATATCATTGTTGGAATCAATGCAACTACTTATATTGTGTTATTTCATTGTATCATCACTAGAAGCAATGTATTTTAACTCAAATGTATCCTTATAGATGAACATATGTACACGACATCCACGAAATTAAAGACGTGTATTATTGTATTGTTTCATTTTTGGTGTGTGATATTATGATAATTCTAGAAATGTATTTCACTTTGCATTTTTGTCTAGGATTTATTTTGGTGCAAGTATCCATATTGCTCAAGCTTTATTGTTTTTCAATTATTCACATGACATGATTTTTAAATAATTTTCATAGTTCTTAGATCGATATTGTTTTATGTACATTATAATGTAGAGTATCATGAAATGTATTGTAATATCTATAAAATCCATTTTTTTGTCCTCAATAGTTTTTCGTGACTCTCCCACCTAGGAAAGCTATGGTTCTCGAGAGATTTTCATTAGGATAGAATTTTACATGTTAAACCTAATATATCATTCCATCCTCGTTCCAAAGTCTGAGATTATAGGCACATATTCAATGGTTTTATGTGACTCTCCCACCTAGCAAAGCTAGGATTTCTAAGAGATTTGCATTATGATAGAATTTGACATGTTAAATCTAATATAGCCACACAACCATCACCATCCTCCTCCTCCGTATCCTCATCATGCTTCATTAATCTATCCTCAGAAAACCTAAGCCTCATGGTCATCGTCACCATCAACATCACTAGAGAAATTACCTAACTAGAAACCATAGAGACCTAATCTATTTATTAGGATAGAAGTTGACATGTTATTCTTCTCCAATAGTGTTTGGAGATAGAACACTCTGATCTAGCCATAGAGACCTAATGTAGCCATAGAGACCTAATCTAGTCATATAGAACCTAATCTAGCTTATAGACCCTAATCTAGACCTACAAACCAGAGAAAACCAATCTAGCCCTGGAAAGCCTAATGTAGACCTAGAACCCTAGAGATCTAATCTAGAAACCTAATCTACTCTACTATCAAATATCTAGAAACCCTAGTTCAAGTCCTAAACCCTATTTTGTTCTCTAAACCCTATAAACCCTATAAGTTATTGATTCGGGGGTCAAATTACTACCCCTAGTATTGACATTGCATTATGTATAGCACCTTAGGGCACCTTTGTGCTTGATTTATTACACCCATTCACTAGCATCAAAAAATAGAATGTGTACAAGAAACCATAGATCTTCATCATATCAAGCCTCAAGAGAGAAATATCATCCCATATGAGATCTACATAGCATCAATATCTCCAATAAACCAATAAAAATAGAAAATACCTCATATTGATCCCATTTCTCATAGTGATCCTTGTGCATGACATCTCATGCCAATGCAATCTCTCATGTGACCAAAACCTCATGACATCTCATGCCTCTCACTGAACAAAACCATAGCTTATGAGATCATCGAACAAGACACTTTCTAAGCCATTGAAAAATGGGGGAGAGGCACCCATAGCACTACCTTGATGTCTTGAATCCAACAGAGTCAATGGTTTTCCAATTCAAGCCACAATCATCATTCTATGGCCCATTTCATCTTGCATACTAAGGCCTTTCAGGGACACACGATGAATCCATACCAAGGGCATAGAATTAAAACTGAGAAGAAGAAATGAGTTTTGTAAACTCCTATAGGTGTGTATGGGGAGAGGCCACATGGTCACTCTACCCATGAGCTCCCAGATGAGGTATTTCCCAAGTTGATCCCTTGGTGCAAAAATTGCAATGCCTCTCATTGACCAAAACCCTAACTTTTGAGATCATCGAACAATACACGTTTTGGGAAATAGAACCACAGGGGAGAGGATCCGATAGAAATATATTGATGTTGTAAATCTAATGGAGTCTACGGTTCACCGATCTGAGCCATATTCATCATTATATGGTTTGTTTCATCTTGCAGCCTAAGGCCTTTTAGGGACACATGGTGAATCTCTGTTGGGGGCATAAAATTCAAACCTGGTAGCAGAATTGAGTTCCATCAGCTCCTGCAGGTGTGTATGGGTAGAGGGCACATGTTCACACTTCCCACGAGCTCCCAGATGAGGTATTTCCCAAGTTGACCCCTTGGTGCAAAAATTGCAATGGCTCTCACTGACCAAAGCCTTAGCTTATGAGATTATCGAATAAGACACTTTCTGAGCCATGGAACCATGAGGGAGAGGTAACCCTAGCAATATATAGATGTACGAAATCCAATGGAGTGAAAATTTCACTGATCCAAGCCACGCTCATTATTCTATGGCCCATTTCATCTCTAGACTAAGGCCTTTTAGGGACACATGGTGAATCCTTGCTAGGGGCATATAATTCAAATTGAGAAGCAAAACCAAGTTATGTTAGCTCCTACAAGTGTGTATGGGGAGAGCCCACATGGTCACGCTACCCATGAGCTCTCGGATGAGGTGTTTCCCAAGATGACCCCCTGGTGCAAAAATTGCAATGCCTCTCATTAACCAAAACCCTAGAGCTTCTAAGATTGTCGAACAAGACACTTTTTTCGGTCCATGAAACCAAAAGAGACATGAATCCATAACACTATATCGATGTCCTAATTCCAAAAGAGTTGATGGTTCTTCAATCTGAGCCATGAACATCATTCTATGCCTCGTTTCAACTCACAACCTAAGGCCTTTCAGGGACACATGGTGAATCCCTGTCGGGGGCATAGATTTCAAATCAGGCAGAATAAATGAGTTCTATCAGCTCCCAAAGGTGTGTATGGGTAGATTCCACATGGTCACACTACCCACAATATCTTGACTGAGGTATTTCCTAAGTTGAACTCTTGGTGGAAAAATTGCAATGCCTGTCATTGACCAAAACCCTAGCTTCTGAGATAATCGAACAAGACACTTTCTGGGAAAAAACCCATGGGAGATAGGCACCCATAGCACTATATCGATGTATTGAGTCCAACCAAGTCAATTTTTCATTGATTCGAGCAACAAACATCATTCTATGGCCCGTTTCAACTCACATCCTAAGGCCTTTCAGGGACACATGTTGAATCCCTACTGGGGGCATATAATTCAAACCATGAAGCAAAATTATGTCTTTATATTGGCACATTGACATAATTGATTTTAGAACTTCGTTTCTAGCATGCACAATTTATTTCATCTATAAAAAAATTGTCCAGAAAAAGAAAAAATTCAGCAACATTGAAAAACTTGGCTATTTTGCCTTAATAATAAATTTCGTAGAAAAAAAATATTGTCATTTGTGTCTTGCAACTTTTCAATAAATATAAAACATTTTCTCTACATTTGACATTCTTAGATGTTTATAATTGTGTTTTAAGCTCATTGTTGAAATAAGGTTCAAATATAGGTTCGATAGAGAGGTGCAAAAGCACCTATGGTGGGCCCCCCCTAGGTCTTAGAGTCCGTTCCTATGTGTAGTTCAGACTACCTTTGATTCCCAGTGGAAAACAGTATTTTTTTTTAAGTCCGAATACATATCAACTATTTTACATGAATTTTCGCAGAGAATACTTCACCATTCCTACCTTGTGTATTTTTCAAAGTATCCCCATATAGCGAAGAACGTACTACCTTGATGAATAACAAATACACATATAAATAATATGTTATTATGACCAAAGCATATGGTATTATGACTAGGTATATGTGTTATCATTATACATTTGTATGGTATTGTGACTAGGTATGTGTGTTATCATTATACATTTGTATTTTTCGTCTTCTCAAACCCATCCATAGCATGCCAAAGAGTGTGACAATATTTCCATCCTAAATTCTTTATAATTCTTTGTGATGTGCTTTGTTCTTTTCAAGAAGAAAAAAAAGTTGTACTTTTGTTATTTCTGGGAAATTAAAATGTACATAACATAACTGTATGTGTACAGTCCAATATATTATCTGCTACTTCTGGACTATCAACATAACTTACAAAACACAGTTCAAAACATTGCGTAATACATAAAAACTCTTTCTAGAAACCTTTTGACTCTCATACCCAAACAAAAACTTAGCATCAAAACTGCTAAAGTCTAAATTTTTTTTGTAAAAAAGAACATGGAACCAGAATGAGTGATAATATCTTCAACCCATTCTTACCAATATAAAACACAAGCTTCCCCATCAAGTATTTCTTTAGAAAGTGCATCAGCTACATCATTGTTTTCCCTGTAAATGTGATCAATGGACAGGTCGTAGAACCAAGACATCATCTTAGTAATTCTATCACACTAGTGTTTGTATTGAATGGTTTTCAACTTAAATATCTTCTTATCCCAGTTCACAATAATCAAGGTGTCACCGAAAATTATGATAGAGCCTAAGCCACAATAGATAGCCACTTTTAAAATGCCCCACAGACCAATTAATTCAACTTTTGTATTGGAACCCTGTCCACAAGTAAGACAAAATTTATAAGAGAAATCTTCTCCACAATTGATGAAAAAGCCTACTCCACAATTCATATCTACCGAGGCCCCATCAAAAAAATCATATGCAGAACTTGAAGAGTCCAAATTCAGTTTAATATCTCTTTTAGGATTCCGACTTATAATTTTAGCATATTTATAAGATTGATAAAGACTCCAGAATCTATAGAAAGCCCGAATTTATGAAGGAGTAGCATTCTGAAAAATGACATGATTGCGAGTAATCCAAATAGACCAAGCCACCAACCCTGGAATATTTTTTAAATTCGGATTCTTTTGAATCCAACCCTGGTATGCCACTTCGAATCCTGTGTTAGGCCACTCATAATCTACATTAAGAGACACACAAAATTTCTTCCATATCTCTCTTGCGAAGCTACAATGCAGAAATAAGTGATCCAAAGTTTCACTATTATTCTTGCATAAAATGAAAATGTTTGGACCCTGTCTACTTCCACATTTCAAATTCTCCCAGGTTAGAATTTTATGTTTAAAAGTTAATTATTGGACCAAAAAAGACGATTTTTCTCATCTGTAAGTCGGATACCAGCGAGGTTCAGATGCTTAAGATAAAGATTCCATTCTTCTTACTAGCTACCTCCAAGTCCGAGGTCTTTCTAAGTAATACGATATGAAGGACCAACAATAAGCCTTATGGATCTTTTTAACTGATTCAATGTAACTAAACCATACTCTACAAAAATATTTCAGATCTCCAATGACAATTTAAAATCTGAGTCTATTCCCAAAATAGGATCTATTCCAACTAAAATAGATTTTCCATCTCCTACCTGCCAAGAAATGAAATTACTAATCCAAGGGAAAATTTTCATAAAACCTTTCTAAAAATAAGAAGAATTCTTGAAGTCTACTGTAGGCCTTCTTATCCAAATAATGATGTCCTTCTTGATATATTTGTGTTGCTTGGTTTTTCAACCAAGCATGTGCAAGGATGTACCTGCTAACTAGTAGCAGTAGTCTCAATAAAGATATGTAAAAACTAATGTAACTTGATCTGACATTAATATGTGTAAAAGAAATAAAAAACCGAATTTAAGAACATAAGCAATAAGATCTATGGAAAAACAATAGCTTGAAAAATATTTGATTTTGTATTACCTCAAATGGTGAGGATGGTGGGTGTTGAGCAGCTCCAAGGTTGAGAAGCTCCAATAGCCAATGGTCTCTTCTTCTCCAAAGCTTCAATGGGGATCTTCAAACTCGAAATGGGAGGCAATGGCTTTCAAAGGGAATTTGGCAGCATAAGGATAGGATGAAATGTGGATCAAAAGTGAGGAGCCCCTATCACCTTTTTATAGTTTTTGGTGATGGGGAATACCATTATGGTTTTAAGGAAACCAATGGTATTAACCAACATGGTTTAGGTCTCTTTTTTCCTCTTTTTCTTTTTTTGAATATTTTGAATATTTTTATTCCCTTTTAATATTTTTTGAGAATTTTGGACCCTTTTTTAGGGTTTTTTGTGTTTTTTGAGGAAAAATACATATTTTGAGGGGAAAAAGGGGTATTATGGTCTTTTTGGTGACCTTTTGAAGGTTTTAGAGGCTCAAATGGTGGAAAAAGTGGACAAATGGGTCATGTGAATAAGGGAATGAGCTAGTGAGCACTTTTTGGGTGTTAATAGATTGCCCCCTGATGTGTGAGGGCAGGACCTCATCGTATGGCCGATAGACATCATAGTTCTTTTATCTTTTTTTCTGGGGTTTGGAGAAGAGAAGAGAAGAGATCGATTGGAGACTGGAACAATGACCCCTTGGAAGCTGCAAAAACTGACAAAATACATGGCGTCAAAATGAATGAGGAATAATCTCTGATTATGGACGAGGCGGGCATACCCATGCTCGTATCAAGACATATACATAACAATTAGGCCTAAGAAGGGGGACCTGAATAATACATAAAAATCTATTGGTACATCATAATGATCCAGGGGGGACATAATGCTGGGACGTACTCATGGTCATATCATGACTAATCTCAATAACTGATACACTGGAAAGAAGCAACAACCATTCTGAATAAGGTATCAAAAGGGTTGATGAACTGCTGAAACTGAAGGTGTCCAACATCTGTAGGGAATCAATAACTGTGAGTCAACTCTGAGGAGTATATGTAACTATATACTCGAGGGAATATAAAACTGGGATACATCTGAAAACTGTTGCCAAGCGCAACCCGGATATCCATAGGAATGTGTAACTGGTTGTTTCCTCTATTATACTCTGAAGTGTGGTAGAGTTAGGTGATATCTGGGGTCTCCAACAAATAATCTGAATGGAGGGATACCCTGTACGAGTCTCAACGATGCGATCAAGGTGTTGACGTTGAGCATGTGAGAAACAATCATTTGGAGAGGCACTGAGGACTCCTTTCAAAATGATCCGTAGGCACTCATCACTAATGGTGATGATTCCAAGGCACAAGGACCTCTAGGTCTATCCTCTGGAATAGATTTGGTTGGCGTCGACAGAGGGAGACCAGCAACTACCAAGGCAATGATGTTTCCTTGATAGGAGCGCGAGGTGTACAACTGAAGTGTGATAGTACTGATGGTAGGACTGACATACTGTGGGGATGTGGAATAACTGGGGTCATAGAGTGGGTGGACTCAAACTTCCTTTGTTCAGAGCAGGATGACATGGTTGACCTGGCAGCATAGGAAACTAATTTTTAGTTGTGGGGATCATAGCTTAGGGGTATGTATTGTAGACTGGAGTGACTTTGGGGGGACAAGCTGATGGATTCTATTGGGAGAATCCCAGGGTGACATACTGTAGAATACTTTGAATAAAGGTGACCAAAAATGGGGAAGCTTCCATATGAGTAGACATGATCTGTTGTGGTGCTGAAAAGCACCGTTGGGTCCTTCTTCATGGTTTTAATGAGCTCCAAGAAGGGATAAAAGTGTGCTCTGAAAATGGTACTGTCCTGTGGATTTATGTGAGCCCAGGACTGCTTATGCTCGTGAGTGCTTTCATTTTTAAGGAGTTTGAAAATGATAAGAAGACTCCGAATTGGTGGAGGAGTACTGTCCTGTGGATTTATACGATCCCAAGACGGTGATTGCTCGTGATTGCTTTCAATTTTAGAGAGTCTGAAAGCGGTAAGTAGACTCCATTGGTGTTCTTTTTCGTATGTTAGTCTCCAAGGCCTGAAAAAACATAAAATGATGCAAATGGAGAACTCTTCTAGTCGATGTGACTAGAGTATTCCTTTTTCGTAATTAGTCTACAAGGTCCGGAAAAGGGGTAAATTTATACCAAGTAGATGCCCTTTCAAATACTTTTAACGAGCATGAAGGGAAGTAAGATTGCTCGACGATCTTTTCATTGTTTTAGGAGTCAGAAAAGAGCTTAACAGAAACTCCCTAAGTGCCTTTTTCGTAAAAGAATTGTTCAGCCCGAAAAAGGGATAAAATTATACCGAACAAGAAGATGTTGGTGAGAGCGAGAAGTGATCTCAAGCATCGTCATGAGCACGAAAAACTGAATCTGGTGATATGAAAAAATGTTTTAAAAACCAGTAATGGCCGATGTGGCATGCAAATCGAGGTAATGAGGGGCATGGAAAAATGCCTTCACAATATGGTGGTGAGAGCGAGAAATGATCTCAAGCATCATCACGGGCACGAAAATTTGAATCTAGCGGTGCAAAGGGTGCGAAAAAAAATGGAGGTCAAATGACTCCGAAATGGTCAAAAGAAAAAATGAGGTTAAAAATGGCTATAAATAAAAGTGATCCTACCAAGCCAAGGATGCAATGGTGGGGAGAAATGATGACCCGTGGGGGTGAAATACTATGTGTATCAAATCAACTCAAATATACAAGTGACACGTGAATTAAAAAATGGTTGAGATCACGAATGTGAAAAAGTGAGCAGGGTTAATGACCTGTCCCCATGCGATGTGCATGGGGTTTGTGATTGTGGATCACATATGTGTTGGTTTGAACGATGGGCTCATTGAGGTGTTGAGATAGAGGTTATGGGGTAGGGTCAAAATGATTGATCATGCCCCCTATCCCAGGTTTGAGGTAGTCTATTATGTCCCTGAACTCAGAGGTGTCAATGCGGTGTAGATGCTGTCTTAGAGAGGGATCAACAGGGCATTGACCAACTACTGGAGGGGGGGTGTACCATGAGGCTGTGGGCCATGGTGTCATACTAAAGTGATGATATAATAATGGGGGATTCCCCTTGCGTGGTGGATGCCCCTAGTATCGTCGATGAGAATGACGATGATGATGAGTAGGCAAGGTTTCGGGCTTGCCCCCATGCTGTGGACATGTGGTTTCCTCTTTGATTTGAAAAGGTTGAATATGTGGGTCAGAGGGATGAATGGAAGGGGTCAACTGGACAGAGGGATCTCCATTGGAAACCATGTAAATTGTGTTAATATCTTTTGAGGAGGAAGATGGTGGGGGATGAATTTCCTCAATGAGAGGAGGGGATATCTCTAGGTCATTATTCAATTCGTATAGAGCTGCTCTATAATCTGGGAGATCAGGGCAGTGATGTGATTAATGGCCGTAATGCCGCATATCGCACAAGGGTGATTGGTACGCAATGATTTATAGCGAGGCTGAGGGGGCAGTTCAAGTTTGACAACTAGTATGTTAGTGTCATCATCCAACATTTGCATGTGTTCTTGAAGTGCCGGTAATTGTGAACATTGATGGGTAGCATGGCCTATATCGTCGCACAAAGAGCACTTGGGGGGAGCACGGATTGTTGGGGGATTTTTTGCCAACTTGGGAGTTGGTGGGGCGGTGCGGGTTGTGGCAGTGGTGTAGGTTTGTGGGCCTATGCCCCCATTGTAGTGAAGTTCAGGGGGAGCATTACTAGATGTTGATGCAGTGGCCCCTGTTGGAGGTGGTCGATTTTGGGGGTTCGGCACACCAGGTGGTGGATGGTTTGAAATATTGATGGGTTGTACTAGTTGTAAAATGACATTTGGTGTCAGGGGAGAGGTTGGGGTAGGTAGGTACCACACAGGTAGTCCTAATGTTAATCCTAGGAGATTAAGTGTAGCCATGACTGGTGTGTTGATGGCGCCTGAAAGGGGAAATAAAAATGGGATAGTATGAATTGGTGTGGCTCCTACGTGAGTTGGAACTGAGGGTGGTTGCGGGAGTAAAGGGGGTTGTTGGTTTGGTACCTGTGTGTTATGCGAGAGGGTGCACAAATTAGATATCTTGGTTATATTCAAAGGGGGTGGGATGGATTGGAATGTGGAAGTCATAGGTGATTCCGTGTATAATCCGGGTCTGATTGTGGAGACGAACGATGTAGGTGCGTTCTAAACTAGTTGTTCAATCATAGGGAGAACATTTTTAGGTAAAGCGGGGGTGTATTGGTTTCGATGCATTTGGGGATTCATGTCGGACGATGACATCATAAGGAGATGATGAGTACTTGAATCCCTTGGTTGGTTTGTGTGTGCGGCGTATGTGATTTGCTGTTGTGGTGCTGTGGTTCATTGAGGAGGATCCAACGGACGAGTGTTCGCCACTCCCTGTGTGGGAAAAGGATTCTACAACACCATGGGTTGTGGTTGAGGAGGTGGCACTGGTTGTGTTGCGTGCCCTTGGCGTTTGGCATCATCAGACCACAATTGGTGAGCTCACTCCAAATGGGGGCAAGTGTGTGTGTAATGGCCGTATACCCCGCATATGGAACATGGGTGGTTTGTTCGTAAATTGTGGTTCTTACCCTGTTTCGATGGTCGATCAGGGTTTTGGTTGGTGGGGGTAGCATTGTTTTTGTTTGGAGGATAAGTCTGAGCGACTGGAGGTTGTGGTGTAGCAAGCACTACCTGTGGTGGGTAATAAGCCGCTGGGGCTTGTGAGTGAATAGGAGCATGTGTGGCTTGCTGATGGTAATACGTAGGGGGTGCAACTAGATGTGGATAGGCTAAGGGTGCATGACCATAACATTGTGGTGGACATGAGGGTCCATGAGTGTAGTGGGGGTGGGCCATGGGAGCATACGAAGTTGTATCTCCAGAGTGAGATGTGGCCCGCGAAAGATCGGGGCTGGTATTATTGTGCATAATGGAAAAGGGTTGGTTGTGGGATGCAACTTGTCCAATGATGCCATCGGTGGTGTGGGATGCCCCCGGTGCATCAGTCCGGGAGGAATTATCGCAGGGAGTGTCAGGTAAAATGGTATAAAGGTAGCCACACTGGGCGTAGATGAGATCAAACTGCTAGGATTTTAGAATGGCTTCTTTTTTCGACTGGGGTTGTTCAGAAGCTACATCCTTGGCTATGAGAGGGAGGAGTGATTTCAGGAACCAATCCAGGAAGATACGGTCATCAAGTTTTATCTTGCAGAGACTACGGTGCTTACGCCACTCATAGATATGATTGGTGATGTGTGTAGTGGTGTTTTGTCTACAAGACAGTAGTATTTCCACTCCTGCATCATAGCGGACAGGTAATTGGAAGAACTGTAGGAAAGTCGAGGCAAGGGATGTGAATGTAGGGTGTGTCCCATGGGGTTGCTCGATGTACCATTTGGTTGTCGAGATGGTAAAAGTTCTTTGTAATAAACGAAGACAAATAGAATCATTTACTATGGAATTTGAGGAACACCATAGGTGAAACAACATGATATGGTTATGAGGGTCTTCCCCAGCTTTCCCTTCAAACTTTGGGATGTCTGAGGGGAGCTTTGTGGGCATGGGGGGCCAAGTAGGGTCATGTCGGATGGGATCATTTGTTAGCCTAGCCAAGTCTCATAGGTTAAGGCTAGCCATAAATGGAAAAATAGCGGAGGGGTGTGATGTTGTCATGGGGGCATAAGTGCTGGTGGTGGCGTTATGTATTATGCCACTGCCCCCTAGGGGGATATTTGTCATGGGAGGTATGTACCCTCCACCCATAAGAGTGTGGGAGGGACCCGCGCCACCAAGTGCAACAGGAGTCACAGATGGGTTGGGAAGATGTCCAAGAGGTGTTGGAATGTAAGTGGTAGTGGGGATAGTGGGTATAGTTGCCGTGGTGGGCATGCCTAAGTGTTGATGTATATATAACTTCGGAATGTATTTCATCTGTGTATTTTATATATATTTATTGTACCCTTATAAGAGATGTGTCATTCCTCTATAAGGAAGTGTCGTCATGTGGATTGACAAGTGTCGCAAGTGTGTGTACTTGCCGATGGGTTATTAGACCACCTTATGGGGTCGGCCCTGAATTATATATAATACAATGTGGATGTACCTAGCTAGACAAGTCAGCCCCATAAGGTCATTGGGAAAAAAGGTTAGTATAAATAGAGATCGGAGATCTCTATTTTATTCATTTAGAAAAGCAACTTACTCTCACTCAGAAAGTGGCGCACTAGTGAGGAGGAGGATCATCTGCTTCTAGGAGACTATCTCAGTGTTATTTGGTTGTACTTTGGTTGAGCCATTGCTCTCTCTATCTCTGAGGAAGTTGTGGGGTTTTTCACCTTAGGGTTTTCCCCATGGAAACTCTATGTCTCTTGTCTCTTATGCTTTTGATTCTTGTGATGCTTGTCATATTGTGATTGTCATGCATTGATATACTGTATATGTTATTCTCTCAGCAAAGATCCTAGAGTATTGTGAATTAATGCTCAAAAATTTAACATGGTATCAGAGCTAACCTAAGAAGAAGACATTTTGTAGTGATGGAAGCTTGAGTTCCTTGTTTATTGGGTTTATCTCCATAGATTTTTGAAAATCAGTATAGTAGATTGACTCTACTCATGAAGGCGCATCTATCTATCCAGTCAGAATTTAATTCCGAGCATTTTCAGATTTGGCCCTAAAAATTAGGGTTTCCACAAAAATAGGAATTTCTAAAATCTGAAGACATAGCTGGAAGCTCCTTGCAAAAATCAAAGTTTAGAGCTTTCGATTGATATTTTTGGCTGGGTAGATCTCCGGGAAACTCAAACCCTAATTCAGGGCTCTCCCTAGTGAACCCGGGAGGACAAAAAGGCAATTCTGAAGGGAAAAACTTTGCTGATCTCAAATTCTGAATGCACCAGGCTGATCAGCTCATCAAGGTGCATCTTTCTATCCTTTCAGAAATTTGAAATTCACATTTTGAATTTTTAAGGTTTTTTTGACAAACCCTAATCCGGGACCAGATCCAGTTTTCAGCATTTCAAGTGGTAAGATCTAAATCTTTTCTATTTCCATTTGAAGTACTCTTTAAGATGTCTCACCACACCAAGCTTGAGGATAAGCTTGAAGGAGATGATAACTTTCGAGCTTGGAAGTATAGGATTGGGTTAATCCTGGAAGAAAATGAGTTGGACTCATATGTGAAAGAAGACATCCCTATCCCAGAGGATGAAGAAGCCAAGGTATTGCATAAGAAGAACTTGGTCAAGGCAAAGAGAATCATTGCTGATTCCATTAAAGATCATCTCATACCCCATGTGTCTTCTCTAAAGACACCCAAGGAGATGTTTGACTCTTTGACCAAGCTATTTGAAGGAAAGAACATAAATCGAAAGATGACCCTGCGGAACCAATTGAAAGGAGTAAAGTTTCAGAATGGAGAAACCATTCAATCTTAATTTTCAAGAGTCTCCCAGATCAAGGAACAACTAGAAGCAGTGGATGAAATGGTGGAGAATGGTGAAGTGGTGATGACCACTCTAAATGGCCTACCCAGGTCATGGGATTCCTTCATTCAAGGAATTTGTGCAAGGAAGAAGTTGATCTCCTTCAACAGATTGCGGGAAGAATGCTCTCAAGAAGAAGCTAGACTTATAGCTCATGAGGAAAAGATGGGAGGTGAAGATCAAGCTCTTGCAGCTCACACCAAAAGAAGCAAAACCAAGAAGGATCACTCTCGCCACAATAGATCCTATCAAAAGAGTAAGAAGGACCTAAGATGCTTCACATGCAATGAGACGAGTCACTTTGCTTCAGATTGTCCCAAGAACAAAAGGGATAATAACAACAACTCCAGTAAGAAGAAGAAGGGCAGAAAAAGAAGGTTTCATGCTCATGCTGCCAAAGATGATGAACCCCCAAAGAAGAAGGCTAGGGAAGAAAGTGATAGTGATGATGACTCATCAAGTGAAGAAGAGTATGTTCTGATCTCTGCTCTCACAGGTACTATCTCCCATGCTTGTAATGATTGGTTGATTGATAGTGGGGCTTCCAAACACGTGAATGGGTTTAAGGAATCTTTTGTGAATCTATCTGAACATGAATCACCCCATAAGGTGAAACTTGGGGATGATTATCAATACCCAATCAAAGGAAGTGGTGAAGCCTCCTACAACCTAGATTCTGGAAAATCTTTGAAGATGAAAGAAGTTCTTTATGTACCTGGGCTTAAGAAGAACTTACTCTCAATCTCTACGTTGGATGCAAAACGTATGAAGGTTTCATTTGTGGATGGTGAAGTCCTAATGTGGCCAAAGGGAAAGACCATAGATGATGCAATAGTGATTGGAGAGCAAGAGGGAGGTTTGTATAAATTGAAGGGACAACCTGAACATGCCATGGTGCATGAATCCATGGAGCCAAGTGAACTTTGGCATAGAAGACTTGCTCATATGCACTATAGGGCACTTCCAATTGCAAGCAAGGCTGTAGAGGGTCTTCCTGAAATCAAGACCAAACATGAAGGTGTTTGTAAAGGATGTGCAAAAGGTAAGAACATTAAGAAGGCTTTCCCAAGCATTGAAAGCAAGGCAAAAGACATCCTGGAAATCATCCACTCAGATGTATGTGGTCCTATGTCATCCAGTTCTCTGAGTGGGTATGTTTACTATGTCTCATTTATTGATGACTTCTCCAGGAAGACTTAGGTATATTTCTTGAAGAACAAAGATGAGGTGTTTGATAAGTTTAAGGAATTCAAAACCTTGATGTAGAATCAAACTAACAAGAAGATCAAAACATTCAGATCTGACAGTGGTGGAGAATTCACCTCAATTGACTTCAAGAAGCTTTGCAGTGAGTCAGGGATTAAGAGGGAGTTGACTACTCCTTACAATCCACAACAAAATTGAGTTGCAGAAAGGAAGAACAGAACAATCATGGAAGTAGCAAGAGCAATGCTCCATGACCAGGATCTACCTATGCACCTATGGGCAGAAGCAACTAGAACAGTTGTATATGTGCAGAACAGAACACCCGACAAGATATTGGACAACAAGACACCAGAAGAGGTCTTTTATGGGTTCAAGAAGATTGATGTCAGCAAGGATGAATATAAGTTCAAGGATAGGTAATCCAGGAAGCAAAGATCAAGAGGGAGCACACTCCAGCAGCTCTTGCAAGGATGCAGATTTTCAGAGGGAGTTGACCATCTTCCTACATTCCACAACAGAAAGGTGTAGAAGAAGCTACTTCAGCAGCTCCTGCCAGGAAGCAAAGACTCAGAGGGAGTCCACCCAACAAACAAACAAAGATAAGTATTTCAATTATCATTTCTTGCCTATTTTTTTTGTTTAGATAATATTATGCTTATTTTCCTAGACTTAGGAGATGTATTGTGCATATTTGAATGATTGCATTAATGAACAGTATACTACTAATATGCATGTGATGGGTACGTGGCCTATGGCACTGTACAACATTCCAGTGCTACTTATCTAGAATGAAACCTCTTTGCTGACATGTTGGGAGTAGTGTAAACTCTTAACAATGTTCTGGTAGAGACTGGAAGGCATCTAGAAAGTTGTGGAACATGGATAAATGTTGTATTGAAGCATTGGCTAAGATAACTGCATGATTGCATGACATATTTCTTTATGTGTAAATAATTTGTTCTGAAAATTATGAGATGTTTCTAATCATGCAATTTAACTTGTTTTGTAGGAAAGACCGTATATCTTCACCTACAAAAGGACTACAACATTTGTTCCAGCAACAAAGATAGATATTGAAGATATTGAAGTTCCCAGGATCTGGGATGAAGAAATGGAATGCCATGATCCGTCGATCATGAAGAATATGTTTGAGATGTAGTCCCAAGACCTAACAGGGAGTCACATGTGTGCAGATTGAAGGAAGCCTTGTATGGCTTGAAGCAAGCTCCCAGAACTTGGTATGGTAGGATGGACAGTTTCCTATCTAGTTTGGGCTTTACCAAGAGTAAAGCGGATTCCAACCTTTACTACAAGGTTGAGGAAGGGAATCCTGTGATTCTACTCCTGTATGTGGATGACTTATTTGTAACAGGAGATGACAGACTGATTGCAGATACTAAGAGGAAGCTTGCTGGTAAATTCGATATGAAAGATTTGGGAATGATGCACTATTTCCTAGGTATGGAGGTGTGGAAGAGTACAGGTGGGATCTTCCTTGGTCAAGGGAAGTACATAGTAGATATCCTGAAGAGATTCGGGATGATGGATTGCAAGGCCATGGCCACACCTATGGCATCGAATCTGAAGCTTCTATGCGATGCTTCATCTGAGCCGGTTGATGTCTCTATGTATCATCAGATGATTGGGTCCTTGATGTACCTGATGAACACAAGACCAGACATTTGCTTTGCTGTGAACACATTGAGTCAGTTCCTGACAGATCCGAGGAGTGTTCACCTGGTTGCTGTAAAGCATGTTCTGAGGTACCTGAAGGGTACAGTGGATTATGGGCTCAAGTATGAGGCAAATCAAAAGTTTAACCTCCAGGGTTATGTTGATTCAGATTGGGATAGCAGTGCTGCAGATAGGAAGAGCACATCTGGGTGCTGCTTCAGTATGAGATCAGGTGTGATCTCTTGGTTTAGCAGGAAGCAGTCCTGCGTAGCACTAAGTATAGCTGAGGCAGAGTATGTTGCAGCCTGTTCAGCTAGTTGTGAGGTAGTATGGCTACGGAAGCTACTGTCTGAGTTATTTGATCTCCCGTTGGATGCTACTGGTATCTTCTGTGATAACCAGAGTTGTGTGAAGCTGTCCGAGAATCCAGTGTTTCATGATAGGTCGAAACACATAGAGATCAAATATCACTATATCAGGGATATGGTGCAAGGAGGAGCTGTGAAGCTCCTGTATGTTGCAACGGATGAGCAGATTACAGATGTGCTATCAAAGCCACTAGCCAGGGTGAAGTTCGAGTACTTCAGAGAGAGGCTTGGCGTTCTTCAGATTGAGGACACTTCAAGGAAGAAGTGATGGACACATCTGTTCAAGCCATTCCAAGCATGTTGGAAGGAGGATCCTTCACATGGCTGTGGATGTAAGCGCTGGATGATGAGCATCAGGATGATGTTCTAGTTTCTGCTGAATATGATCAGTTGGATCATTTTTATGTATGTATGTATGCATCATGTTGGATGCTGGACATGATCAGTTGGATCATTTATATGTATGTACACATCATGTTGGATGCTGGATATGATCAGTTGGATCATTTATATATATGTACGCATCATGTTGGATGCTGGATATGATCGGTTGGATCATGTGTATGTATTTTGTATATGCATCATGTTGGATGCTTGGACCATGTATCTGTATATGTATCAGGTGGATACATTGTATGATCAAGTAGATCATGTATGTTGATGGATACATTGTGTGGATCATGTATCTATGTATCAGGTGGATACACTATGTATGATGATATGTATCAGGTAGATACATGGTGTGCATCAGATGGATGCATTGTATGATCAGGATGATCGTGGATGACGAGCTTCTCTAGATGACATGCAGCAGGATGTTGCAGTGATGATGATCAGGGTGATCATGTGTACATCAGGATGATGTATGATGAGTATCAGATGATACTCTATGGCCGTGGAACAGGTTGTGCAGATGAGCATATAATTCGTTGCCCTGGGAGATTTGCAGATAGTCTTTCGAGGTTTTTCCTATGGCATGTAATTCAGTGCCCTGGGATATCTGGAAAATTCTCTTTCGAGGTTTTGCTTTGGGAGGACATATAATTTGGCCCTGGGAGATCTGCAGATAATCTTTCGAGGTTTTTCCTATGGCATGTAATTCGTTTCCCTGGGATATCTGGCAGATGCTCTTTCGAGGTTTTGTCCTATGACATGTAATTTGCTCCTGGGAGATCTGGACAGGATGAAAAAGGCCTCAGATGCTTCAGACAGGTTTTGCCATTACCACATGTAATTTGCTCCTAGGAGATCTAGACAGGATGAAAAAGGCCTTAGATGCTTCAGCCAGGTTTTGTGGTGGACCACATGTAATGTGCTCCTGGGAGATCCGACAGGTAGAGCCGTGTGCTCGTAACAGCCTGGGATGCTTCAGCCAGGTTTTGTGGTGAGATCACATGTAATGTGCTCCTGGGAGATCCGACAGGTAGAGCCGTGTGCTCGTAACAGCCTGGGATGCTTCAGCCAGGTTTTGTGATGGGTCACATGTAATCTAGTCCTGGGAGATCCTACAGGTAGAGCTGTGTGCTCGTAATAGCCTGGGATGCTGCAGCCAGGTTTTGTGACACACGTAATAAGTCTTGAGGTTTCTACAGTATGGCTAGTGATGATGAAGACCTGCAGGTGGTGGGCCTACATCCAGTATGAAAAAGGACTGGCTCTGTAGAACTTCCTATGACAAGTAGAGTCAGAGATTGGTTGAGATAGCAGCAGCAGTGATGATGATGATGACGATGATCCCGAGAAGAAGACTTGTCTAGTAGAACTGTGTCGAGAAATACCTTCCTAGTTAAGAGGGAGTGTTGATGTATATGTAACTTCGGAATGTATTTCATCTGTGTATTTTATATATATTTATTGTACCCTTATAAGAGATGTGTCATTCCTCTATAAGGAAGTGTCGTCATGTGGATTGACAAGTGTCGCAAGTGTGTGTACTTGCCGATGGGTTATTAGACCACCTTGTGGGGTCGGCCCTGAATTATATATATTATAATGTGGATGTACCTAGCTAGACAAGTCGGCCCCATAAGGTCACTGGGCAAAAAGGTTAGTATAAATAGAGATCGGAGATCTCTATTTTATTCATTCAGAAAAGCAACTCACTCTCACTCAGAAAGTGGCACACTAGTGAGGAGGAGGATTATCTGCTTCTAGGAGACTATCTCAGTGTTATTTTGTTGTACTTTGGTTGAGCCATTGCTCTCTCTATCTCTGAGGAAGTTATGGGGTTTTTCACCTTAGGGTTTTCCCCACGGAAACTCTGTGTCTCTTGTCTCTTATGCTTTTGATTCTTGTGATGCTTGTCATATTGTGATTGTCATGCATTGATATACTGTATATGTTATTCTCTCAGCAAAGATCCTAGAGTATTGCGAATTAATGCTAAAAAATTTAACAGTAAGTTAGGTGGGGGTCCTGTATTGGGCAGATGTCCCATGGTAGGCATACCTAATGTAGGTGTAGGTCCCAAATTAGGCATCCCTAAGGGAGGTGTAGCTACTGTGATGGTCGTTGTGGTGGCGGGGGTGGAAGATGCTCCACCAACAACCCCTATGAAAAATTTGTCGTAATGCGAACCAACCATGGGGCTAGTGGGTGTGGTGTATGTGGGATTTTCAGATTCTGCCTCAGAATCTGATGTGAAATGAGGCACGTCAGAATTGGATGACGGGGCTCTATTTTGATGACGTGTGGAGTCAAGGGAACTGTACTACGGGGGGTCTCCTTAGAAACATCGAGAACGTCTCGGGGAATCTATGGTGACAGTTTGTGAGTAGACTACTAGTCGGTGGTGAGTGGAAAGCTCTAAAGCCCTAATGAAACCGTGTGTGTAAGAGGGGAGTGTAAAAAATAAATGGCACTTAGGCCAAAAACGAACCTCAAAACACTTATTGTAACAGCTGTGCTATAGTAAGCGGAGTAATTAAGAAATGTGGTCAGAAAACCAACATGCAAACAACTCCCAAAAATAGAAAAAGGTGTACTCACTGACCAAAGGGAGGTAATGGAGCATGCAAACACCTAACTAAAAAGTATTATGACTCAATAAGGTATATCCTCTGCAACGTGATGAAATCCAATTCAGATAATATAAATTGTAGAATCAAAGGCTAGATATCCCCCTACTGGGAGGGACACCGGGGAGGCGATCCTATCAGTTGGGCCACTAAGATACCTCGTTCATGACACGTTCGGTTGGGTGAATCTGAAGTTTTATTCTATCACCGTTGTACTCCCATGAGGGTGGTACAATGAGAACTATGAAAGGTATCCTTCGATTACTGAATGGATTGCGGTATTCCACTCAGGCTTCCGGAACCAGTCTGGCTACTTCAACCCTCCTAAGGGAGAGGCCTTCCCGACGAATTGGTTTTAAACCATGTCAACAAATAATAAGGGATTTTGGTACCCTAAATGTCAACCACTATGTCTCAACATGAAAAATGAGTGAGGGATGTTATTTGGATACTTATCCCCTCAGTCCTACCTAGCTACAAAATTCTTTTTGTGCTCCCCAAGTGGGGTTAGAATGTTTGTTTAGTTAAGAGGATTTTAAGGTTCACTTATAATTATTGTGACAGATTGTGTGCTTGTGTGGGTGTATACCAAAACAATGTGTCACGCATGGGTGATTTAATCACAAACTAAAATAATGATTCCAATTTGCAAAAAATGAAAGACGCTTTCAAATGTAAATGCTTTAATAAACTTTTCAAAAAATATGGATTTTTTAAAAAGTTTTTTAAGGTAAAGCAAATAACATATGTAAAAATAAATGGATTTCTAATGTCTTTCTTGGGAAAAATATTGAGCAATTTAGAAATATGGTTCTAACTTCGCAAGGTATGAAACTTACAACCTGAAAAATACTTAACAAATCTTTCTTTCACTTAACTGGAAATTTTCAAAAATATTAGTGAAGCAAATAACATAATATAAATTTATGGATTTTTAATGCTGCAAAATTAAACAGTGGGTTGTCCAAAAAATGCAGGAAAGATGGCTGGAAGAAATGGGGCGAAATTGGTGAGCTGAAATGATAAATAACAATAAAAAAAAAAAAAAAAGAGAAAATCATATGAAAAATTTCTTAAATCTAATAGAATATTTGGATTCCTTGTTCAAAAAAACCAAATTTGAAAAAAGAAATCGTCTCAAATGGAGTTCGGGAGAGGGAGATATGGCCGTTTGAAAGTTGGGTCGCGCTGCCAGAAAATTACATCGCGGGTTTCAGACTAAAAGTCACGATATCGTGGGTTTAAGGCTAAAAGCCATGATGTGAATCATGGCGATGTGCAGCACGGAAAACAGGTGAAAATCCACGATGTGCAGTGCGGAAAACAGGGCAAAAGTTACGATGCGCCGTGTGGAAAAAGGCCGAAAAGCCGCGATGGACCATGCGGGAAAAGGATGAACAACCGCGATGGGACGCATGGAAAAAAGGCTCATAGCCACGATGGACCACGCGACTGTGGGTGCTGAAAGTCGCGATGTATGGACGAAAAAATGGACGGCAAAAAATGAACCCAAAAATTTAAATTTTGGGTTGTTTCGGGCTACAGAAAGGGCCAATGGCTAGGGCAGCGATCAAGAAGCTAACTAGTATGGCAAATCTACAGTTTTAAATGGGAAAAACAACTAAAATAAAGATCTAAAGCAAGAATTTAAAGTTTGAAAACTGGCGGAGTCGCCAAAAACTGTTGCTTGGTTTTTCAACCAAGCATGTGCAAGGATGCACCTGCTAACTAGTAGCAACAGTCTCAATAAAGATATGTAAAAACTAATGTAACTTGATCTAACATTAATATGTGTAAAAGAAATAAAAAATTGAATTTAAGAACATAAGCAATAAGATCTATGGAAAAACAATAACTTGAAAAATATTTGATTTTGTATTACCTCAATTGGTGAGGATGGTGGGTGTTGAGTAGCTCCAAGGTTGAGAAGCTCCAATATCCAATGGTCTCTTCTTCTCCAAAGCTTCAATGGGGATCTTCAAACTCGAAATGGGAGGCAATGGCTCTCAAAGAGAATTTGGTAGCATAAGGATAGGATGAAATGTGGATCAAAAGTGAGGAGTCCCTATCACCTTTTTATAGTTTTTGGTGATGGGGAATACCATTATGGTTTTAAGGAAACCAATGGTATTAACCAACATGGTTTAGGTCTCTTTTTCCCTCTTTTTCCTTTTTTGAATATTTTGAATATTTTTATTCCCTTTTAATATTTTTTGGGAATTTCAGACCCTTTTTGAGGGTTTTTTTGTGTTTTTTGAGGAAAAATACATATTTTGAGGGGAAAAAGGGGTATTATGGTCTTTTTGGTGACCTTTTGAAGGTTTTAGAGGCTCAAATGGTGGAAAAAGTGGACAAATGGGTCATGTGAATAAGGGAATGAACTAGTGAGCACTTTTTGGGTGTTAACAATTTGACATGTAGAATTTCAAACCAGAGATTATCTCCAAAGAGACCCTGCCAAAGACTTTTCAAGGATAGTGCAATGTTAAACCAAAAAATGTGTTTTATGTTCCAACCTCCATATTTCTTTGGTAATGATAAAATTTATCAATTTGATAAATGAAATCGACCTCCCTCCGCATTTCCTGACCTTTTAAGCTTATATAAAATAACAATGCA
The DNA here is from genome assembly GCA_027924585.1 of Larix kaempferi. Classification (NCBI taxonomy): domain Eukaryota; kingdom Viridiplantae; phylum Streptophyta; class Pinopsida; order Pinales; family Pinaceae; genus Larix; species Larix kaempferi. Next base: position 8,916,165 of record BSBM01000804.1, on the reverse strand, counting down.
GAATTTGAGCCATCATCGCCTAGTAAACATGTAAGCTACTTAATACTGACTTCAAGAGGATAAGACGACCTCCCAATGACAAATATTTTAGGCACCAAGAATTAATTTTTTTCTGAAACCTTTAGATAAGCCACCTCCAGTCATTTAAACCATAACAATTTGGTTCTATAAAAACCCCAAATACTTGACACTTTCATCCAGATTATTGCACTTATATGGGAGGGAATGTAAGATCTGTTGTATCACAAAATCTTCCACAATATTACTAACAAAAATAGATTTGTTTGCATTGACCTGCATACCTGAAGCTTTGCAGAATAAGTGAATAATGTCTGCGTAAACCATCCATTCCTCTGAAGAATCTAATCCAAACAGAACCACATCGTCCATGAAGAGTAGATGCGTAATGGAGATTTCCTTCGAGAATTTAATTCCTTTCACTTTACCTTCATTTCTACCAACAAATATCAACCTGCTCAGGCCTTCAATTACCAATAAGAACAAAAGGGGATATATAGGACAACCCTATCAGAGAACCCTATAGATTTTGAAGAAGGGGGTCAGATTACCATTGATCAACACTGAGTAATTTGTTGACAAAACACAGGCCATAATCCAGTTGGTGACTAACCGGGGAAGACCAATATGAAGAAGCAAGAGCCTTAAAAGGTCCCAATTTACCTGATCATATGCTTTAACCAGATCAATTTATGGATCATAGCATTTTGATTTCTGAATTTAATTGAATGTAGAAATTCCTGGGTAATGCCCATTGCATCAAGGATTTGTCTATTTCATAGAAATCCAAATTGTTCTTTAGTAATCCATTCTGAAATCTTAGGTTTAATTCTGTTTGCTATAATATTGGATATTATTTTATAAATCATATTACAAAGGGCTATAGTTCTGAAATCACCAAATGAAGCTGGTTTATTGCTTTTAGGGATAAGAGTCAGAAAAGTAGAGTTCAAACCTCGAACAATCCAACCTTCCACTCTTGAAAATTCAATAATCTGCAACAGATCCGATCCCATAATATCAAAAAATGACACGAACAGGTCCACTGAGCACCCATCGTGCTCTGAGATCTTATATTTTTTGAAAGCATTTAAATTTTTTTCAACCTCCTCTAAAGACACAGGCCTTCCTACATCGTTCCCTTCCTCCACCGTGAAGAATGAAGGATAATTTTTTAATACATTGAGCTAGCCATCTATTATGAAAGAACTAGGATCTTTGAAATGATTAAGAGCAATAAATTCAATCTCCTTTTGATCACTAACCTGATTACCTTGACTGTCTTGTATGGCCCATATTGAATTCATATTCCTCTTGTGAGTAGTGTAATTGTGAAAAAAATCGGGTATTATCATCCCCTAATTCCACCCAGGTAGCACAGATCTTTAACCTCCAAGTGATTTCCTCAGTATCCAGAATTTCGTCTAGTATGTCTTGTAGAATCAACAAATAATTTCTATCTTCCTCGAAAAATATGCCATTCATATTGAGTATATAAAGCTTCTTCATCTCTTTTTTTATAGTAATCATATCCTTCTGGTTCTGATCTTTTTTGTTTTTCTCCCAAGATTTAGTCTTGAACTTTAAACCTTTTAATTTGAAGATCAAGGAATCCATAGGATTAAGTCCAAGAGGAACATCAACCCGAGACCAATAGAATTTGACCAAATCACAGAAACTAGAGTCCTTCAACCATGTACTATTAAATCTAAAGGGTTTGTGGGCCTTATAAGTAAGATCTTCAAATTGTAATATAATCGCTTGATGGTCATAAATATTGGAGTGTTCAATCTAGGATCTAAATATGTGGAACTTTGTGGTCACTGATTCAACAATTAGGAAATAGTTAAGACGTTTACTTATACACAGATGACCTTCACTTTTGTTGCTCCAAGTAGCACCCAATTTCTTGGGAAATACATCAATCAATTGTGCTCTCTGAAATAAGTCCTTAAATAAATATTCCAACTCATCAACTAAAACTCGTCGAGCCCCAAACCTCAGCTGCAGATAGTGTGAGGTTAAGGTCACCTACAGCAATAATATGTCAAATATTTATAAGAACCGTGACTTCTAAATCATTCCAATATTTTTCCTTGTCCCTATATGGGCCATACATATTTAAAATATCAATATCATAATCATTTGTGAGAAACCGACCCTCCAATAAAAGATCCCCATAGTCTTATAAGCTTTGAAAGCAGTGGTATAAGGGTTCCATCCAGACAGAAGGCCCCCAGACAAACCACAAGAATCAATTGCACTGAAATACCAACCTGGAATATGTTTTGAAAAAACCTCCATAGCCTAGGATGCTGAACACATGGTTTCTTGGATAACTATACAATCAAGGCTAGTAGCATTTAAAAAATTGAAGAGGGTCCTAACCTTTGAAACCCCTCCAAATCCTTGAATATTGAATGATAAGATAGACATTAAGACATCCTATGAAAGGACATATCTTCTCTAAGGGTACTGGGGGATAGAGAGTTTTCATTTGCAGACATTAAATCGACACAATCAAGTCATTTAGACAAGGGGATGAAAGTTTCTCCAATAATATTATCCTTTATTTTCTTCCTTTTCCTTATTATGACATTCAGGCACCAGATAGATGGGACGGCATTTTCCTCTGTAGCATTAGGTTTTTTAGAGAATACATCTAATGGGGATTTGAGACCACTAGACTCATCCTGCAAGGAGTTTGAAAAGGAGTTTAGAATAGTATCTACCCGAGGAATTGAAGATTTCATCGAAGCAGTAGAAGAGTCTAAAACCCTAGCCCTTTCTAGAACAAATTCACCTACTGGGGAAACAAAAATAGGGTTTTTTCCTTCTTCATCAAGAGGGTGTATTTCCATAGAGTTAAAATCCCCCAGAATATTCCTAGCTAAGGGTTTAGAGCTCTGTTTTATCAATTCATGAGCTTTTTCCATCGAAAGATAAAAATCTAACTCTGCTTTTGAAACTCCTTCATAAATCACAAAGGGTTCATCTTTAGACATACATTTATACTCTTGTGAAACAAGTTCAATTTGAGTTGACACCTCATTTGTGTATGCAGGCGAAGGTTCTGGATTGGAAGCTTGACCATGAAGAGAAGGGCATTGCGCTTTCACATGACCAGTGCACCGACATAAAAAACACATGAACATGACATTCTTGTAGTCCAGTTTCTATTTAAAAGTCTTATCTCCCCATACTATATCAACCTCTACAAGAAAACCCTTCGAAGTATTAAACTCAACCATCATAGATGCCATTCTTTTGTTTATACCATAGATTAGATTATTCTCCAGTCGAATAAATCGGCCCAAGAAATTTCCCAAACCCTCGAAAACATTTGGCGTCTAGAGTTCGAAGGGGAAACATGGCTTGAGAACCCACAAATGCCTTCTGTTCAAATGCTCTGTGTTAGGGTTAAAAATTTACATGCCAATGCTTCAGGATTAAAGAACCTTCCTTTATAAGCCAACTATGCTCTTGTATATAAGGTATAATTTCCTCACTAGGAAAAATGAAGGAAACCCAAGCTTTGGGTAACAGACTTGTACGCGGAGGAAGGCCTAGTTCAGGGGTCCAAGTCTAGTTAACCCATTCCATTAAATCCATATGAGATATATTAGTACCTTCAATTTTTCCCACTACGACCCTTCTGTAATGTAAGCTAACCCTATCTAGATTCACAGAATGATCAAGAGTATAAAATTATGTTTTTGATTTGGATTTAAGTGCTTTCAACCTTCTTCTGTATTGAGCCACCTCAATCGACAAGGCTTTCGAAACCCTACCATCATTTTTTATCGGACAAGAAGGAGCATCAGAAATGGGTTCATGCAAGTTGACTAAACGACTATCACTAGCAAGAAAGGAATCCTAACACCCTGGTGACCCCACCGTCATCGAGGTAAAAATAGAAAGGAAAAAATGTCCTAACAATAGAATGACAACAAAAAAAAACAAAAAAACACCACCGAATACCAAATCCGGGTTTATATCAACACATACCCATCAAAACTTTTGGACAGAAACATAAAGGCTCCACAATGTTTGAAAAAGACATTCTATAGTAGAAATATTCTAATTCCCACTTTTTTTTCCCTTGGTTGGTACTAAACCAGCATTACGGCTAGCTGGACTCCTATTTGCTGCAGAATATACCTTCCTTACACTGCACAGGCCCTTCCAAAACTGAAAACCCTAACTGCAAAAAACCTTAACCACCATCTCTCCATGAAGACATCAAGAAGATTTTCTGAAAACCTATTGAAATTCAATAAAGAAGGTAATTCCATGCACTTTGTTCCTTAATTGGATATGTAGAGTGTCTCTTTTTGAGGGGTATTATAATAATTCTTGTTGTAATTTATCTAAGATATTTGACTTTTTGCTAATATTTGGTTATCAATTGTTTTTTTTAATGGTTTGAATCCTCACTTATATATATATATATATATATATATATATATTAATGGTTTGAATCCTCACTTATACATTCTTTATTTATTTGGAAACTAGGTTCATACATGCTATGTTTATGTGCTCACTATTGGTTGCATTAGCAAAAGGCTTTGATCATGCAAATTTTTTTGATGATCAAAATCTACTCTTTTTTATAGGTATCAAGTGAATTCTCTTTGTGTGCTTGATTTGGAAAGCTTATGGGTCATCCAAATTTGGATTTCCATGTGGTGGTTGTTGTAATACTACAATATTTTAGTTACTATACTCGCAAATCTTCTACTACCATGTCTTAGTGGGTGCTTTGAGTTAGAAGAGATTCTATGTATGAAGACATTGGTATATTTGGAGATGTCTTGGCAGCAGATGGATGTGTGCAATTAGAGAGCACCAAGGGGTTGGGGAAATATACATGGATTGTACCAGTCTATGTTAGTGGTAGAGAAGCACTTATCACATGTTTAGTAAATGAAGTCTCCATTAGAAAAGATTGATTTTTGTTAGAGCAATGATCTAGGGATGATGTGATGGAAGATAGGTGTGGGAAGACCCACTCGTTTCCTATAGTATTTTTAGAGTTTCAATACTTTATTGATTCTAGACTATAGGTTCTTGGGATCAAGGTACTATATTGATTTGTATCTATATTGCTATCCACCCCTTGGCATTGAACATCTCGATTGGGCCATGATTGAGGTAGATACCAAATATGGAAACATTGGCATTTTCAGAGTTGTGGACATATGGATGCAATGGAAATTTTAGGGATGAAATTTAGCATGTGGGCTAATTTTTGGCCTTTTTCCCCCAAAAAGATTAATTAATTTCCATTTTTTTTCTAATTCAATTCACCTAAATTCCATGGGATAACTTTTTTTAACTCAAAAAATCTCCAAAGTTGTACAAAAACTCTATAAAAACCTTAGAAATTTGAATATTTTTACAAAACATTTGCCCAACATTTTATGGTTGGAAATTTAAGAATTAGTAAGATTTGCCAGAGTTTCTACACTTTATGAAAATTATGGATGCTTACAATTTCCCTTGGATGGATGCAAGTAGCTAAAGAGCATTCAAGGGTTGACAATACAATGTATAGAGCTTTCAAAAAAGTGTATAGAGATCAGGAGTCTATTTGCTAGTGGGTGCTCCGAGTTAGAAGAGATCATGAAGTATGGAAATATTGGCAATTTTCAAGGAGTTGTCGGTAAAATAATGTGTATAGTTGAAGAGCACATAGTGGTTGGAAGAGAGTGTAGAGCCTTGGAACATATGGAGTAGTTGTGGGAAAATAATGTATGCAGTTGAATAACATATAGAGGCCATCATAGTGTGTAAAACATAAAAAGTTTGGCATAGTGTGTAGATCCTTAGAACATATAGAGTAGTTTTGGGAGAAATGATGTATGTAGTTAAAAATAATGTCTACAACTAAAGAACATACAAGGGTAAGAATAGTGTTAAGAACATACAATATTTGATAGAGTGTCGAACCGTAAATGTTAGTGAGTACTATGAATTAGAAGAGTTGCTAAGTATGAAAACATTGGTATCTTTAAAGGTTGTTTCCAAGCAAACTGCCCAATGCATGGAAGAAGGTAGGTCGATGTCGTGTGAGCTAGACAAGGAGAGAAGAGAGCTCCAAATGTAAGTATAAACATTATGGATATCTCGCATGAGCTAAGAAGCCTTAATGAGGCATCCACTCCAAGGAAACATTGGAGACGTGGGATGCAATGAGACCTCGGGTGAGCCTTCATAGACTGCGGTGAGACCTCGAGTGAGCCTCCATAAACTATAGTAAGACCTTGGGCATAAAAATTGTAAATACCACATGGATAATTACCTCCCACCAATGTATTTGGACAAATCATAAATCAAAATTATGAGAATAAGAAAATTATAAAAATAAATTTATATTGCATAAAAAGAAAATTAATAAAGAATTAAAAAAATGAGATAAAAGTAAGAACTCAATAGATTAATATAAAGTAGAAAATCTCATTTTATATATATACACACAAATAAAAATTATATATATATATATATGATATTTGTATAGAAATTTCTACCCTCTCTTCATGTAGGTTTTAAATGGTTAAAAAATTTAGATGTCAATCTTGATATTTTACACTTAAATACACTCTTATAACAAATCATATACCTATATTTTAAAAAACATCAAAATCTTTATTTCATTGCTAAAACACTCCACAACTCCTATCATAAATCTATATAAACAAACGATTTTTTTGTTGCACATGTTAGTATGAGAACAAGTATATATATAAAAAAAAAAAATGTGAAATAGACTACTAAAAAATATAATTACTTTTAATTACTAAAAGTATAGAAAACCTAAACCTTTATAAAGTATAAAAAATCACCTTCATAAAGTATTGAGAAAAAGTTAATATACACTAACCCAAATGTAGAAGATGTCACCAATATCTAAAACATCTATGAATTATGAAGAAATTCACATTTCACAATTTCAAAACTCTATAAATTATGAAGAAATTCACATTTCACAATTTCAAAACTCTATACTATTGATGCCAGGTAACATAGTCTAAGGAAAAGTAACATTACATTACTAACTCACCATGAGCTATATCAACCAAACTCCATATGCAAGATGTTATTATAATGTGATTTTGTGATAGGTAACTTGTCAATATGAACGTTGGAACACGATAGAAAGAAATAAGAAATCCATGACAATCAATGAGCGTGTAGGTAAATGTTAAATATAAATTAATTCCAACTCGATACATTCAAAGGTAAAATATACCTAACAAAAATTATGTAATGAAATAGTGCATCAAAGACAATTTAATTCCACTAAGTAAAATAAAAGACATTTAACAAAACCATGCAATGAAATAGCGTTATAAAAGATCTCTAATCAAACAAAATAATTGTAATGAAATTTGAAATGAGAGGTGGAGATAATTGTAATGAAGTTTCAAATCAGAAGTGGAGAAGCATGCTATCCTTTTAACGGATAGTTTTTAAAAAGCATGGATACAGTAAACCGTGTCCAACAAGATACGATTTTTTAGTTTTAATTAGAAATGGAAAGTCCTTAGAAAAGTAAACTTGCTTGATCTCCGGTTAATTTAAGCCACCTCTACAATACATTTTAATTTTCATTAGATCGTACGCATTTTAAAGTTGAATAATGTTTTCTTCCATCCAATTTGGGTATTCGAAGATTTCTTACCCTTTTATAAACTAATTTGTCTTTTATATACGGAATAATAGTATATGAAATGGCCTTCCTTTTAAAAATAAAAATTAAAAAATTTAGAAAATGATTAAAGGTTTCACTATACTAATATGTTAAATGGTTTGTTTTAAGAATTTTGTATATTTATCATATCTTTGTATATACAATGTGTATTCGTTTATTTATTTGTAAATTTTATTATTGGAGTTTGAACCGAAGATTTCTTATTATATTTTATTTTGTATATTGATTTTGATGATTTCTCAATTTGATTTGTCTTTTGTAAATGGAGTACTTTATGAGTTGTTATTACATTTTATTTTTTAAATAAGAATTAAAGAATAAGATTTTTAAGAAAGAGTAATATTTAAAGAGTAAATTTGCATTTTTAAAATTTTCTATATATTTATTGTTTATGTTAATTATTTCTATTTAGTCTTTTTGTTTTTCACTATAGGATGTAAATTTATAATATCTATTTTCATTTGTCATTACTTTTTTATTTGTAATTTTATTTCAAATAACTTAATGAGTGTGATTGTTTGTTCCACATTTTTTTTTTTTTTTTTATATATTTGACTATAGTTAGACTATAAATTTGTTAAAAGAATTATTATCAATTTATGCAGGAAAGTATTATGTGGGCCTTGGGTATAGGATATAGGCTTGCACTTAGGTTATACGATTTAAAGGCTTAGGATTAAGATAAGGATCTATGTTATGATTAGAATTAGGGATTGAAGGTTAGGGTTATGCTATGCAAGCTAGTTTGAGGTTGGATAGTGTATGTGTTAGGTTAGGATACGTAAGTTAGACTAGGTTAGGTAAGGCTAGACAAAGTTAGGGTAGGCAAGGCTATAGCTTAGGGTTGGGTTAGGCTAGGCTAGCCTAAGTTAGGATAGGTTAGAATAGGGTAGGCTAGGCCAGGTTAGATTAGGCTAGGCTAGGTTAGGCTAGGTTAGGTTAGGCTAGACTCTAGGATACACTATGCTAGGTTAGGTTAGGCTAGTTTAGGTTGGGCTACGTTAAGTTAGGCTAGGTTAGGTTAGGTTAGGCTAGGTTAGGGAAAGCTTGGTTAGGCTAAGTTAGGCTAGGATAAGATAGGTTAGGCTAGCCTAGGTTAGGATAACTTAGGATACACTACGTTAAGTTAGGATACCTTATGCTAGGCTAGGTTAGGTTAGGTTAGGCTAGGATAGGTTAGGTTAGGCTAGGTTAGGCTAGGTTAGGATAGGCTTGTTTATTTCATGCTTAGATAAGATAGACTACATTAGGCTAGGTTAGGCTTGGCTACACTAAGTTAGGTTAGGTTATGCTAGGTTAGGGTAGGATATGATATGATAGGATAGGATAGGATATGCTAGGTTAGGATAGGTTAGGTTATGTTAGTTTAGGCTAGTTAAGCCAAATTAGGCCTGGTTAGGTTAGGTTAGGTTAGTCTAGGCTAGGTTAGGTTAGGATAGGTTAGTTTTGATTCAAGTAGGTTAGGTTATGTTAGGTTAGGATATATTACGTTAGGTTAGGCTATGCTAGGTTCGGTTAGAATAGGTTAGGTTAAGTTAGGTTAGGCTAGGTTAGGTTAGGAAAAGTTAAGTTATAGGCTAAGTTAGGCCAGGAAAGCTTAGGCTAGGCTAGGTTAGGTTCGGTTAGGTTAGGCATGATTATGCTATAGGTTAGGTTAGGATATACTAGGGTAGGCTAGGATACACTAGGATAGGTTAGGTTAGGCCAGGACATATTAGGTTAGGATAGGTTAGGGTAATAAAGGTTAGGTTGGGCTACATTAGGATAGGTTAGGTTAAATTAGGCTAGGGTAGGCTAATTTAGGATAGGTTAGGCTAGGCCAGGTTATGTTAGGTTAGGTTGGGATAGGTTAGGCTAGCTTATGCTAAGCTACATTAGGTTAGGATAACTTATGTTAGGCTAGGTTAGGCTAGGCTAGGTTAGGCTAGGTTAGGTTAGGTTAGACTAGGTTAGGTTAGGCTAGTTTGGAGCATGCTAAGTTATGTTGAGTTAGATTAGGCTAGGTTAGGCTAGGTTAGAAAATGCTAGGTTAGGTTATGGTAGGTTACGTTAGGATAGGTTAGGCTAGGATATGATAGGATAGGTTAGGATAGGCTAGGATAGGTTAGGTTAGGCTAGGTTTGGGTAGATTATGTTAGTTTATGCTAGGCTAGGCTAGTTTAGGTTTGGTTAGGTTAGCTTAAGCTAGGCTATGCTAGGTTAGGTTAGGTTTGGTTTAGGTAGGTTAGATTAGGTTAGGTGAGGTTATCAGGTTACGTTATGCTAGTTTAGGTTAGGATAGGTTAGGTTAGGTTAGGTTAGGCTATGGTAGGTTAGGATATGCTAGGTTATGTTATGTTATGTTAGGTTAGGTTAGGATAGGTTAGACTAGGAAAGGTTAGGCTAGGTTAGGCTAGGTTAGGTTATATTAGTTTAGTCTAGGTGAGGTTAGGTTACATTATGTGAAGCTAGGTTAGGTTAGGTTATGTCAGGTTAGGTTAGGTTAGGTTAGGATAGGTTAGGTTAGGCTAGGTTAGGTTAGGTTAGTCTATCTTAGGCTAGGCTAGGTTAGGCTATGTTAGGATAGGTTAAGCTAGGTTAGGTTAGGATATGTTATGTTAGGCTAGGTTTGGCTAGGTTAGGCAATGATAGTCTAGGTTTGGATAGGTTAGGTTAGGTTAAGTTAGGCTAGGTTATGCTAGCTGAGGATATGATAGGTTATGATAGGTTAGGCTAGGTTAGGTTAGGCTATGTTTGTCTATGTTAGATTAGGCTAGTTTATGCTATTGGGATACATCAGTTTAGGCTAGGTTAGGCTAGGTTAGATTAGATTAGGTTAGGTTAGTTTAGGTTTGGTTGAACATTGAAATTACTAGGACATTAATAGTAACATACAGTCCCAAAATCCTGTAACATTAAGAGTAACATAGGGTCCGAGAAACCTCCTATCCTCAGAGGCCTAATCTTAGTTGTAGTTTTTTTGTACTAACGATTGTCAAACTCCTTTATTAATAAAAATAAAACTTTTTGGGCATACCTCTCTTTGGCTCACTTATTTTTTATCATTCAATTTTTTTTTTTAATTTCCAGTTTATTCAACCTATTAACAAACTATAATTAAAATGGTTTGTATATATTCATTTACTTAGGATGCATATTTTTGACGAAGTTTCACATTGTAGGTTTTTCACTTTCTGATCTTCTTTTTGTAAAAGAAATCTAGCTTCTAGATCTAGTCTCGTTCTCTTTAATATAATCTAGGTTATTATGGTAGAAGATTTCATTTCACACTAATGACTACTAAAAGTTTAACACCTCACACAACAATATTTTTACACAATCATTAAATGCATGGAAATTAAAGTAAATAATAAAATTATGTAATTTAACATTTCCAATTTGGCATTTAATAGAATTAACATTTCACATTTATTATTTTGTTTAATAATTCTATTGAGAGTATCCAGGTGCTCTATAGCGCTATATCATGTAATGTTATGTTTTTTTGTTTTGTTGGAAAAGTGGTGGAACCTCCTTGACTAGCAAGTTTTCCTTTGGCTAAGTTACCACAAACCAGGGGCATCTAAGCCATCAAAATCACCCCGGGATTGCACCCGGCCTGGACCGCACCAACCCTTAACATGGTTGGATTTTTTGGTATCCACGAGATTAGAACTGGCGACCTTTCCGCTTAGGGGAAGTCTTAACCATACCCCTCCACCAAGTATTCTACATCTCACGAATTATATCATGTAATGTTATGTTACAATACAAACAAAAAAGTAATTAATTTTTTTTATGTAGATTCATAAGATAGAAAATTAAAAACATAAAGTATAACACACAAATCCATGATTTTAAACCATATTTTAGTAATGGATTTTAAACCATATTTTAATAATCTAATAGTCATGGAATTAGGATTGCTACTTGAAGCGGAGTCTCCATTTTCCTTGACGTGTAGTGGTTAGAGGATTGTGCGTGAGATAAACATGGGAGCTAAACTATTGACAGATAATTAGTAAACAAAATAATAAACTTTTAGGATAATTGATTCAAAATTTCATGATGGAGATGGATTCATTTGATTCAAAATTTCATGATGGAGATGGATTCATTTGCTTTAAACGATAAGTATAAGTAAAATGCCTATGATAGATATACTCTTTTGGAGTTAATGATTTCTATGAATTTTTCCCAACCATAAATTTTGTAATTTTTATTGGGAAATAATGGTCATGATTTTAATGTTGGTATTGGTATTCCCTATCCGTGTGATGATTTTAATGTTGGTATTGGTATTCCCTATTCTTGTGATGATTTTAATGATAGGGAATAAAAATGGTTCCTCATCCTTAAAGTGAGTGAAAAATAAGTTATGATCTTTTACATGAAGATGACTCCATCATGGGTTGTACATGAAGAGGGCTCCATCATGAATTGATGTAGGAGATTAAGAGAATGAAAAGTAATTAAAAAAAATGTTATATACTTGTAACATTCTAATTAATTATTATGCATGCAAAATCAATGTCAAATAATATGTTATAACATAAAATAAAAGTTAGAAACCTAATTTTTACAACATGATTAACACAATTGATCATTTCACTCTTTCAAAATATTATTTAAAATCATATTTTATAATCGATTTCATATCTATATTTTGAAAATTTGTATGTTGTGGACAATTAATTAAAATCACATCCATTAAATAGTCACTATAAAAAAGATACACCTAGATATGTTGATAGCAATATTTAAATGCCTTCTCCATTTCACTTCTATGTGATTCTTATAATTGCAGATCCTCTACTTGATAATCTAGAATTATATATCACAATAAATCAATAAATTAACACAATTCTTTCACATCCTTTATATTTAGCTAGCACACCATTATATTGCTCTTTCAAATTCTATTTATTTAAAGTCGTGTGAACACATAACTTACATGTTAATTGCAATCAAAATTTCCTTTCATAATTCTAATTAATCGATGTTTTGTTCAAGAGTTTTTTAAATAACCATAATATTACGAGTGGTAACAATTTTGAGTGTTTTTTGGGATGTTCATGATATTATAAGTGGTAAATTTTTTTTAACAAACTCGGGCCTATTAGTAAATTAAATACAAATCTTTAAAAAACATGGGTTATTGAGTTATTTAGACTCTACCTATAAATTTATTAAATGCTTGATTACATACAAATCATATGGAATGAATTGAAACTTTGCAATTTCAGCGGTTCTCTACGCATAGTTTAATACTTTTAAGTAATTTGCATCAATATGGTGAGACATGTTTGCAACTAAATTAAACACACTATGTACGAACATTAATAAAATGATCTCCTCGTTCAAAATAGCATAGATTTGTTGCTATGCAGATTTTATAATTTAAAATAAAGGATTAAATTATGTAACTCCTCTAATGTGTGACGTATACAATGAAATACAATATTAATATTTTATCTTTATTTATTTATTATAATTTATTAATATGAATAAAATTTAATAAAAAAATAAAATTGTCTCAACAACCTTTTTAGGTAAGGTGAAAATTCAAAGCTTCTTATTGTATTTCTCTTTTCTATAAGAGCATGACCATTTAATATTTCTCCAAAAGCAAGTTAGACATGCACCATCAAAGTGCATCTTATCGCATCAAAAGATCATGCTCCATAAAATTTTGCAACCATTTAAGAATTTTTATATGGAGAATGGGTATTTGATTTGAATAATAACTAGTACGAACAAATTGTCTATTACTTATTCTTTATGTATGATTAGTTGTCATTACTCATTGTTTTTTATGCGTGAGTAGTTATAATCATAAGTTCATAATTCAAGTATCAATATATCTAATGAAAAAATATAATATTAATAAAGTATAGAAGTAGGGTGCTTAGATATTAATAATTATTTTAATAAGATAGTATTAAATTGATCCGTATCATTATTACACTTACACCAAATATTCTATAGATTTGAATTTGTTCCAAATTTCCGTACACTAACTACCAATATAGCCTAATTATACTACTATGATTGTAATCACTTATTATCTACCAAGAACTGAATTATATATTTCAAATTTAGAACAAATACCATAAGAAATATTTTGCTTTAACAATAAATTTCATTATATATATATATATATATATATATATTAGATATTTAATAAATAGAAAACCTTTTCTTGACTTTTGACCTTCTTAAAAGTTATATAATTGTGTTTTAAGATCACTCTTGAAACATTAAAAAAAGTTATCCATAGTTTTTTTTCTTAGTTTTGTTCCTTATTTTAGGAAATAAAAACAAAAAAAGTGATTCTTGTGTACTCTCACCACTTAATCTCTTAATATTTAGGTATAGCAAAGGAACGTATAAATCTTTATATGGATCCGATGCTCATTTTATATAAAAAAAAAAAAACATTTTTCTAAACAAAAAAATATATTTATATTTAAAAAAAAACTAAAATATTTATTTCATTACTAACAAAACTCCGTAACTCCCATCATAAATTTGTATAAGCAAAGGATATATGTATAAAAAATAATGTGAAATAGATCACTCAAAAGTATAATTACTAAAAGTATAAGAGATCTAAAGTATAATTACTAAAAGTATAAAAGATCCCAACTTTCTTAAAGTATTTGGAAAAAATAATATATAATAAAACACTAAAATGTAGAGAACTTCACCAACACTTCTGAATTATCAAAAAGTTAGCATTTCCAACACTTCTTAATTATCAAGAAGTTAGCATTTCACAATTTCAAACCTTTATAATATTGATGCAAAGTAACCTTGTCCAAGGAAAAGTAACCATTACATTACTCAGTCACCATAAGCTCTCAACCAAACTCCATATGCAAAATCTAGATGTTAGCATAATGTGATTTTGTCATCGGTAGTGTCAACATGAGCATTATTGATCACCATATAAATAAAATAAATAAGAAATTCATGATAATTAATGAGTTAAAAATTAATCCTAATTCGATATATCCAAAGGTAAAAAAAAACCTAACAATTTTTTTATAATAAAATAGTTCATCAAAGTTTGGCATAATTTGATCATACATTTAACAAAACTATGCAATGAAATGGTGTTATAAAAGATATCTATACAAACAAAATAATGATAATGAAATGAAATTCCAAATCAGAAGTGGAGAAGCATGATATCCTTTTTAACGGATAGCTTTTAAAAGCACGGATAAAGAAAACCGTTATTCTGAAAGGCATAAATAAGATTAAATTTGAAAAATCAAAACTGATAAGGCCTAAAATAATATTAAATTTGAAATCAAAACTGATAAAATAGGAAAGAATAATAATAATAATAAAATCTGAAATCAGAAATATAAAAGCATGATAGCCTTTTAAGGGATAGCTTTTAAAAGCATGGATAAAGTAAACCGTTATTCTGAAAAAGCATGACATTGTAACGGATAAATTTGTAAAAGATAAAATTTGTCTCATATGTAAACCGTCACTTCAAACTATATATCCGTTGAATGGAGCTTGGAGAGGAAATATATATATCTCAAATCTCACGCTGTTTCAACATTTTCCTCCTCTATTTATGTTTTGTTTGATATGCCTCTTTGGCTGGCTGTCTAAATTTGTAGAATTTGAGTTTGAGTGTCTGAGTTTGGATGTGTGAGTCTTGATTGAGTTTCAGTCATTCATGTTTGCGTCTGATTGAGGCTGAGCCAATTGGATCATACGTTGGAGCAAACTGCTTCAAAGGTAATGGTGACCGAGAAGCTTAAAGATCATTTATCTCTTAATTGTACATTTTATTATTATTATTATTTCCTCTTCCCTCTACTACTCTGGTTAGAAATCCATTCAACAATCTTAATATCTATCTTGTATAGCCTTTGTTTCATTCTGTCAATTTGATTACAAATATTTCAGGTTTGATTGTGTTCTCTTCGGATGCGAACCATGCTCGGTTGGAAGAAGGAGCGAAGGAAGATTAACCTTCAATCCGACCGAAACTCTTTAACACAACGAATTTGAGCTTCTCATAACAAGTAGGTATGGATCGGGCTTCTCTTTCCTTATTTCTCAATGGTTTAAGGTTATGCCATTTCTCTAGCCATGTCGCTATGTAGGCACCAGGTTGAATAAGTTTAGGCTTTCATTAACAGAGGTTGAATGCACATTTTTTGTAATTTAATAGTTTTGTTATGAGTTTATTCTTATGAGCGCTAATTGATCATTGCTCTCATAATAGTGCATTTTATTATTATTAGAATTTTCTCTCCCCTATGCTCTTCTCAGAAATCCATTCGAAAATCGTATTATCTTGTCATGTATAGCCTTCATTTCAACCTGTCAATTTCATTACAAATATTTTAGGTTTGATTGTGTTCTATTTGGATGCAAACTGTCCTTGGTTGGAAGATTTCAACGAAGGAGAGAAGGAAGATTATCCTTCGATACGATTAAATCCGATCAAAACCCTTAAACACAACCAATTCGAGCTTCTCGTAACAAGTATGTATAGATCGGACTTCTCTTTCCTTATTTCTCAATGGTTTAAGGTTATGCCATTTCTCTAGCCATGGTCCCATGTAGGCACCAAGTTGAATAAATTTAAGCTCATTAACAGAGATTGATTGCACATTTTTAGTAACTTGACCTGTCTGGTTTTTTGATGAGTTTATCCTGCCGGATTTTTTCTTAATCCGTCTTTTTAGTAGTTATCGTTCTTTAGGTTTCTTAATAGTTCAATGCATCTTGACCAGTTTGCTTATTGAATGTTTTCAGGTTTGTGTGTAATCGAGGCTAGCGTCCGAGGTAAATGGATCATATGCTGGGGCAAACTGATTCAAAGGGAAGGGTGACCGAGCTACTTAAGGAGCTTCAAAGGGAAGGGACTGTACATTTTTATTATTATTATTATTTCCTCTGCCCTCCGATCTTATCATAAATCCATTCATCAATCTTAGTATCTTCCTTCTTATATCAAATCTCATGTATAGTAATTGAGGAGGCCAAAGTCTGAGCCATGTGGTTGGGCGTCTGCCGAGTTTGATTCTAATTTTGAAGGGTAGAGTCGGAGGCAATTGAACCATACCCTTAAGCAAACAACTTAAAGGGAAGGGCGACCAAGCTGGTTAGAGATCATTGCTCTTTGAGTTGTACATTTTATTCTTATTATTTCCTCTACCCTGAGGGTTTCGATCAGGATTCTCTGCTTTCGATAGGACTCAATCCCACAGAAACCTTCTCTTAACAAGTATGTATAGATCAAGATTCTCTTGCCTTCTTTCTCAATAATTTAACCTAACCTAGATGCCTTCTTTTTTAAAACATAATAATTTAACCTAACCTAGATGCCTTCTTTTTTAACATATGTTTTGTAATTCTATTTATATTACAAATTATATAAATTACCATTATCTTTAAGTGAAATCTGGTATAAAGGTTAAAATCCTCCAGCATGCATAAAATGTTTTTTTTTAATGTTTTATTGCATTGAGTTTGGGTATGGGAGGATTTCTTACTTTTTTCTTTTTTAAAACATAATAATTTAACCTAACCTAGATGCCTTCTTTTTTAACATATGTTTTGTAATTCTATTTATATTACAAATTATATAAATTACCATTATCTTTAAGTGAAATCTGGTATAAAGGTTAAAACCCTCCAGCATGCATAAAATGTTTTTTTTAATGTTTTATTGCATTGAGTTTGGGTATGGGAGGATTTCTTACTTTTTTATAAACTAATTTGTCTTTTTTATATGGAATAATAGTATATGAGTTGGATTTTATTTCTTTAAAATATGAATTTTTAAAAAATATTGAATTTTTTAGTATATTATGTATGTTTTATTAATTTTGTCTATTTTTCAGATCGTTTGTTATACCATGTGTATTTGTAAATTTTATTAATCAACTTTAAATGGAAGGTTTGTTTTTTTTAAATGGATTTTTAGAAAAGTTATTATTTCATTTTAAAGTTGTTCTTTCATTTTATTTTCTAAATAAGAATTAAAGAATGATATGTTTTTAAAATAAAAGTAAAATTTAAAAATATTTTATTATTATAATTTTATTTAAATATTTATAAATTAATTTTTTATGTGTATAAAATTTCATTTTCTATTTTTTATATATATTTGTTTTATCTTAATTATTTATTATGTAGTTTCTTTTTTTCTTCAAAATGGGATATACATTTATAGTATTTATTGCCACTTTATCATTTCACTTTGTCATTTTACTTGTACTTTTCCAATTTTCTATTAGAATTATGTAATTTTACTTCAAGTAACATAATGGTAGTGTGATTTTTTATTCCATCTTAAAATTTTTGGATATTCAATTATAGTTATATATTGTTAGAATATAAATGTGTCCAAGGAGTTATTTTCAATTTATGTAAGGAAGTATTAAGTGGGACTTGGCCATAGGATATAGGGTTCTACTTTGGTTATAAGATTTAAAGGATTAGGCTTAAGATAAGGATCCATATTTAGGCTTAGGCATAGGGATTGAAGCTTAAGGTTAGACTAGGTAAGCTAGCTTGAGGTAGGATATCATAGGCTATGATAGGTTAGGCAAGCTAGGCTGAGCTAGGTAAGGCTAGGCAAGGTTGTGGTAGGGTAGGGTTGGGTTGTTTTAGGATAGGTTAGGCTAGGCTTGGCTAGGATAGGCTAGGTTGGGTTAGGATAAGCTAGGATAGGATAAAATAGGATACATTAGGTTAGGATAGGATAAGATAGGCTAGGTTAGGCTAGGCTAGGCTAGGTTAAGCTAGGTTAGGCTAAGATAGGTTAGGATAAGATATGCTAGGCTAGGTTAGGCTAGGTTAGGCTAGGATAGTATAGGCTAGGTTAGGCTAGGTTAGGATAAGATAGGCTAGGTTAGGTTAGGCTAGGTTATGCTAGGTTAGGTTCGGCTAGGTTAGGTTAGGTTAGGGTAAGCTAGGTTAGATTAGGTTAGGCTAGGTTTGGTTATAAGGTTAGGAAATGTTAGGTTAGGTTAGATTAGGTTATGATAGGTTAGGTTAGGTTCAAATAGGTTATATTATGTTAGGTTTGGTTATAAGGTTAGGTTAGGATAGATTATGTTAGGAAATGTTAGGTTAGGTTAGATTAGGTTAGGATAGGTTAGGTTAGGTTAGGATAGGTTAGGTTAGATTAGGATAGGCTAGGTTAGGTTAGGCTAGTCTAGATTAGAGTAGGTTATTTTAGGCTAGGTTAGGTTAAGCTAGGTTAGTGTAGTTTAGGTTAGGTTAGGTTAGGCTAGTATAGTCTATGTTGGGCTAGGATAGGTTAGGATAGGATAGACTAGGTTATGCTAGGATAGGGTAGTCTAGGCTAGGTTACATTAAAGTAGGCTAGAATTTGTTAGGATAGCCTAGGCTAGGCTAGGCCAGGCTAGGTTAGGTCAGGTTAGGATAGGTTAGGATAGGAAAGGTTAGTATAGGTTAGTGTAGGTTATATTAGGATAGGTTAGTCTAGGTTATGTTAGGATAGGTTAGGTTAGGTTATGTTAGGATAGGTTATGTTAGGATAGGTTAGTCTAGGTTATGTTAGGATAGGTTAGGTTAGGTTAGGTAAGCTAGTTTTAGTTAGGATATTGTAGGTTAGGTTAGGGTAGGAAAGACGGGCTAAGTTAAGTAAGGCTAGGAAAGGTTATGATAGGGTAGGTTATAGGGTAGGGTTGGGTTGGGTTAGGATAGACTAAGCTAGGCTAGGATTGTGTTGGATAGGTTAGGTTAGGCTAGGCTAGGATATGATAAAATAGGCTACACTAGGTTAGTTTAGGATAAGATATGCTAGGTCAGGGTAAGCTAGGTTAAACTAGGCTAGGCTAAGCTAGGTTGAGCTAGAAGGTTATGTTAAGCTAGTTTAGGCTAGGTTAGGTTAGGATAATACAAGATAGCATAGGCTAGGATTGGCTAGCCTAGGTTAGGTAAGGTTATTCTAGGTTAGGTTAGGCTAGGTTAGGCTAAGTTAGGATATGTTAGGTTAGGATGGGTTATGATAGATTAGGTAAGTTTACGTTAAGTTTTGTTAGGTTAGGCTAGGTTCAGTTATAAGGTTAGGTTAAGCTACCATAACTTAGGTTAGGCTAGCTTAGGTTAGGAAATGTTTGGTTAGGTTAGGCTAATTTAGGATATTTTAGGTTAGGTTAGGTTAGGCTAGTATAGGTTAGAGTAGGTTATTTTAGGCTGGGTTAGGTTAGGTTAGGATAGGTTAGGTTAAGCTAGGTTAGGTTAGGTTAGATCAGGTTAGGTTAGGTTAGGTTAGTCTAGTCTATGTTAGGTTAGTTTTAGGCTAGGTTAGGTTAAGCTAGGTTAGGTTAGGTTAGTTTAGGTTAGGTTAGGTTAGGTAAGGCTAGTCTAGGCTATGTTGGGCTATGATAGGTTAGACTATGATAGGTTAGGGTAGGCTAGGTTAGGCTAGGCTAGGCTACGTTAAGTTAGGCTAGAATATTTTAGGAAAGGCTATGTTAGGTTAGGCTAGGCTAGGTTAGGTTTGGCTAGGATGGCTTAGGCTAAGCTACGTTATGATAGGTTAGGTTATGATAGGTTAGGTTAGGTTAGGCTAGGCTAGTTTAGGCTAAGCTAGGTTATGCTTGGTTAAGCTAGGCTAGGTTGGGATAGGTAAGGATAAGGCTAGTTTAGGTTAGGCTAGGTTAAGTTAGGCTAGGTTAGGCTAGGTTAGGTTAGGTTATGTTAGGTAAGACTAGGTTAGGCTATGTTAGGATTAGTTTGGTTAGGTTATCTTAGGTTACATTAGGTTAGGTTAGGCTAGACTAGGCTAGGTTAAATTAGGATAGGGAAGGATAGGTTAGTCTAGGCTACGCTAGGTTAGCTTAGACTACGCAAGTTACATTATGTTAGGTTAGGCTAGACTACGGTAGGTTATGTTAGGATAGGGTTGAAAGAAGGTGTAAATAAAATTAAAAATTAAATCTGGGTTGAATCCAAGATTGTTCTAGGCATTGTTGGACATGTCTCATCCCCCAAAAGTCCTAAGAGAGCATGTTCAATAGCCTCAAACCATGGAGAAGCAATAAGAAAAACTTTTGGTCACTATTGAGCAGTGTCTCCCCCATGTTGGCACGGGTATCCTTAAATGTGACATAGAGGGTCAAAATGCCCTGGTTGTGGCAAAGAGTACTATGTGTTGAAGTTTGTAATATTATGTGCATATAATACATTGTGAACCATGCACAATAACATTTAAAGCTTATATTTGTGATGTTGGGATTCATGAATTTTCTTTTATTAGTCACAGTGAAACATGCACAGTTGATGTGAAGCTTAGAAATAGGAATTTTGTTAATGTACCTAATGGAAAAAATATTTCAATGGGTCCCAAAGATACATCTAATAATAGAAAAATGAAGATTTCCAAAGGCATTGCTTCCCTGACAGAGAAAAAAAATGACGTTATAATAAGCAGCATTAGACCCAAGATGGGTAAATCCTGGATACCTTGAGTAAAATAGGTGAGAGAAATCAATTTAACAATAAAGAGAGTAAGTCAATAAGACTATGGGAAAAAATATGAATAACAAACTGGCCTCTATTCAGTGTTTAAAATAAAGAGGGAATCTCCCATCAATCATAGTGGACACCTATATTTAGCCTGATAATGCCATCTGAAAAAGTGTCCTGGACTAAGAGCAGATAGATGATCTAAGAAAGGCAGTTGGGAACTCCTCACAGAATCTCTCCTAACATCCAAGGGTGACAAGATCCTAAAAGAGAGGAAGAGTCATGATGTTATTTAAAGTCCATGACTACTCTTTAGTAGCGACAATGAACACTACATGATAGTTACAATGTTGAGAACATAAATTCCATTTATGCCATTCAACTTAATTACTTCCATAAATTATAGTCTTGAACCATATTTTTTTATTCCTAGGATACTATTTTTTATTTCTCCAACATGTAACATATAGCTTATTTTTCTATATTGATCCCACTTTGGATGTGATTCTGGAATACACCTTTCTATTTTAAAAATATATCTATTTTTGTTCTTCTAGTTCTATAAATGCTTACAAATTTTGTTGCAAAAATATGTTTGATGTTAGTTTTTCTATTATGTATGTACTATTGATAAGCACATTTTTGCTTCAACTTTCACTTGTGGTTATGCTTACTAGATATTTATTGGTTTCTCTAGTACATGCAAACTATTATGGTGAGAGAGAGCCATCATATGGGGAACTATGACATTGTCAAGTGTTTTTTCCAAGAGTACCCAAGATCCCCATACTATTTGTGTTCACTCCCTAATATGTACAAATAGGGAAGTAACTCAAAGGATTCATATGACATTTTTAAAAGTTGCGATGTAAAGTATTCAATGTAGGATTTTTTACCGAGTGCAATGAAAAAAACAACTGATGGGCATTGGGATCATTTAACTTCTGCAGCATGGATTCCTGGTAAAAGTGTTTTTTTGTGATTTATTATGAAGATTAAGTTTCTTTGCATTTGACTTACCTATAAGATACATAATTTTTCCATTTATACATATAAATATTATTACATAGACTTTCCTTGTAGACATTAAATGAATGGATCCAATTGTTGGTCTTAATAGAATCAATAAGGTATGAATCATATGCATGAAAAGGCTTAAAAAGTTCTCTTAGGATTTTGACAAGAATTTTAGAATTTAATGGGACTACAATATATCAATGAAGAAGTACAATAAAGTAGGCCAAATTGGATTTCCATTGGCCTTATACTCTTCTTAGTTCCGTAGTGAGTTTTTTACTAACCCATACTGTCTTTTGCATTAGTTCTATATGCCATAAGGTGTGTAATTGTTCCATATGCTATAAAGAATATCAATCATTTATCATGGTATTTTATTATATTTTACTCGAAGTGTTTCATTTGATTTTATTCGAATGTATTACTAGTTCCCTACATGATAGCGGTTACATAATGAATATGTTTGCATTTATATGAATTGTGATATCTGGTTCTTAGGCATCTTTTGTCAAATTCCAGATGCCACTTTGTTATATTCTAGAAGTTGGTTCTTATGTATCTTTTTGCAAATTTAGTAGGGTTCAAGCCGATGGCCAAACTAGATTGGCAAGATGGTTCTATCTCAAATCGGATCATTCAGGCTAGTTATTATTTAGATCCGACTCTCATCTAGTGCATATATTGAACATATCAGTTTTTATTTAGATGGATACTTTCCCATCCCACATACAACCCTCATTTGGATTTCATTCAATTGGTATTATGGATTTGTCACCTTGTTTTTTTGGCTGGTTTTGGTCTGGTCCCAGTTTAGACCTTCCCTATAAGTTTTAGTTTTGGTTCTGATAACATTGGTTTTGACTGCTAGAATTCAATATAGATGTTGGTATTACATAATATATTTTTTCATAATGGTTCATTGATGCCAAATTTCATGGATGTTGTCCATCCTCCAATTTGATTCTTTTGTAGTTTGATGTGGACCTTATTGTCTTTCTTGCCAACGTATTTTGGTAATGCACGTGTCTATATGGATCCACCTTTGATGGTTTTATTTTGACAACATTCTTATCAATATTCATTACAGGTATAGTGGCATGTAACAAACTCTTCCAATTACCCTTTATTTATAAATGATACCATCATATTTGTCCTTTATGTCCTCAAGATGGAGTTCAAATTCATCAAGT
The DNA here is from genome assembly GCA_027924585.1 of Larix kaempferi. NCBI lineage: Eukaryota > Viridiplantae > Streptophyta > Pinopsida > Pinales > Pinaceae > Larix > Larix kaempferi. The sequence continues at coordinate 8,892,759 of BSBM01000804.1, read as the reverse complement.
ATTATTTGTTGACATTAAATTATTTTATCTTATGTCTCCTTTTGAAGTGTAATGCTGTCCATTAGTTTCTTTTGTCCTTGTTCAACTATCATTGGTATCATTAAGATAGTTTTGATAATTATTGTGCAACCTTTTGATTTCTTCCTTTGAGTTATCATTATCCTCTTGTGCCTTTCTCCCCTTTATTTGGTCCAATTTTTTAACTTCCTTAATAAGAGCTTGGTTAAGAGTTTGGAACTTGGATGACTGATCATCCTTATTCATAAGTTCTTCTTTCTTCTTTTTCTTCTTTCAATTCATATTGAATTTTCTTCATGTGTTCTTTCCTATGGATTTCATCAATGTTTCTTTCCTCTAGCCATCTTTTTGAAAAATTTTCTTTGAACTTTTAAAATTTGTATTAATGTCCATAAAACCATTTTCTAGTGTCAAGGTACACTAGTGTTGAATTTTTATCATTCAACTTATATTTCATAAATATATAACCTATGATCAATTCTATCTTCATCTCTATAAAATATTGGTATTTCCATTAGTTATTTCCTTAAACATTTGGGGTCTTAAGAGGACCCGACTTTGTACTCCACTCTCTTCTCAATAATCATCCTATAAATAATCATGCTATAGTGGCTCAAGCCTTTTTCCAATATTTTTCATCTCTTTATATTTCCTCTTTCCAACTATTTGTGAAGCACCAATCAGATATTCCAACCAAAATTTATGATGATTTTAACTTGACATAACATTTTGAGCCCTTCTGTGTGGACTGCTTTGTAGGATGAACTTGTACCTCTAATATCTTAGAGATTCTCACACCAATGTCTTTGAAGTTTCAGCTTGTAATCTATTTTCCTAAAGGTCACTAATTTCTATCTCAATTTCAATTGTGTCAATTCCAACACATCACATATTGTGTTTCCAGACTCTTATAATTTCATATTGACCCAAGAATTTGGTTCTTCCCTTTGATGAGTCAACTTCTCTGAGCATAGCTTGGCCTCGATTCATACTCATGATTTTAATTCTGAGTGAGATTGACTCAGTGAGTCTGACTTGCAAGACTTTCCAGTAAAGACTTAGTATGTATCATGTATAAGATAAATAGAGAACCTAAAACTCATTCAATTATTTTTTATGAATTGATTTAGACAAATGTTATTCTATCAGCTCCCAAAAATCCATGTCATTTTGTAACATTTCGTTTCATCTATGTACTTTGATGCAATTTAGTATTGAATATTTTCATTATATAGACAAATTGTACTCTTTAGCCTTATCGAGTTGAAATTGACTCCTTCTTTTCAACCATTGCAATTTGTCAGATTTAGTATCATATATGTTCTTTGTAATAATTTATTACTTAAAATTTTCATTATATGGACAACTCTTACTCTTCAGCCTTATTGAGTTCAACTCAACTCTTGCTCTCTGGCCAAATGGATTCATTCATGGGATTCAAATCCAATCCAAATATTACTCTTTGTCCTTGAATATGGTCATTTTGCTTCTTATTAGTTGGGTTAACAATTTTAAGTTTTCCTTCTATTTGAGTTATTGAAAACTGAGAAATCTATGTTTTGTTATAATCTACATGGAAAATAACAAGGATGAATCCAAATGGATCATGAAGAGTAGTATTCTCAACAAGCATAAAACTTCGTAATTGTTTATTGATACCTTGATATAATTAATATTGAATTTAGTAATTAGTACCACTGTATAATATTCCATAGTGGAGAGGAGAACTCAACTTTTGCAAAAAACTTGGTCATCATGTAGGATGGAAATAATAACATTGATCAAGGTTATTCTATTTCTAGAAATACATATTAGGTTGATGAACTACAACAGATTCTTATGAAAATAACATTCAAGTTCGTGTTTATTTTATAATCTGACTAATCATTTCAACAATGGGAGTTTTATATGCATAAAATGGGTTTTTGGCTGCTGCCTGTCGTGACCTCTTCATGTACATTTTTTTTAAAATTTTATATTTGATATTAATATTGTCAAAGGGCATTGATGTGGGTTATTTTGTGGCCTTCTTAAATGAGGTAGGAAGAGAATCAGCTAGAAAATATTGATACTCAAAATATTTAAATTAGAGACTTTTGATTCTTAGATGCTATGAATTCAGTCAAATCAATGGAAGAATGTTGATCTTCCATTATAGAAAGAATGATTAAGAATCTCAATTCTTCAATTTCAGCAATGTTAGCCTTGCACCGACTTGGGAAAATGGAGGGAGGCCAAATCAACGTAATTTTTTTGGCAAACTATCACTATTCAAGCTGTATGGGATTATACTTTGTAGAAAACAAACAATTCACGTTGGAGGGTATGAAACATCCTGGCTCTACCAGTGAAATAAAACCCATTGGAAACAATTTTCAATTGAAATAAGGTACATAAATGGATTTTATTCACCTAAAAAATATGAATTTTATTTTAAAACATTTGAATTTCTCCTTAAACTAAAATCTAAATCATGATATCAATGATGCTTACCTTTTAATTCATTTTTTATCCACATTTAGATAAGGGGATGATGTTTCTCTTGACTCCATCTTTACTGGTTGATTGTCTTGGTATCCTTTGCAAGTGCTGTCAACTTATAGATCACTTCTAAACTGACTACATACATTCAGTTTTTCCTCCAACATCAGAGGTTCATTGAGGCCATTATGATCTGTTAGGGAGGCAATACTACTAAAAATAGATGAAGCGATAACATTCTATCCATGTACTTGATCCTTCTACTTTTGGAAAGGTTCAACGTGAGAGAACATCATCTATTTTTCGTCCAATCTGTCAAAGTCCATGTATTCTCTTAATGCAATAGACACATCCTTCCTACAATCCAACTCATCACCATTGGAAAAGCAATTGATTGGAGCTTCAAGGGTAGGTTGATGGGAAGTCTCTTCTGTTGGGATTCTAAGGGATACTATTAGATCATCATTCCATGGTGGCTAAAAATGTGCAAGATGCACCATAGAAGGTAAGCACCGGTTCACTCTCAAAACATTGCTCTCAAAATTTCAACCTCCTCAAGGAGAAGGGACATTTCCAATTCATGGCTCTTGCTAAATATAACTTTATCATATTAAATTGGTTTTTTAACATTTGAGTAGTATTGTATTCAGATAAATTAGGTGTACTCTATAATTTGAGCATAAGAGGTGTCATATTTACAGGTGGTTAATGTTACTAAATTAATGACTGGTCTAGCTCTTTGTTGAGCACAATGTACTTGATTCTATTTCGTGATGATCTCACAATAGTGTGTCATTGTCTCAAGTGGTTCTTCAAAAATAATATCCACTTCAAACTTTCTTATCTACATCAAGGGACAATCGCTAATATTACAACTAGCATATTTGCATCTAATATGTTTATTTATGAGATTAATGTGAGCCATCTTAGATTTAGGATAATATCCCTAAATTAGATATTACCTAGGATTATGCAATAAATCAACTTGGACACATTTGCTTATGAATACAAACATAGGATGTTTGTCTCATAGCATAGAGATTAAAAATAGATTGTAAAGCAAGTCTGTTCGGATATCCACATCATCTTTTTCAGGATCTTGCATGCAATTAGGGTTTGCATGCAAATTCTAGGGTTTGCATGCACTTGCATGCACTTTGCATGCATCCCAGTCACCAGTTTGATGCCTCCAACACCTTAGCCACCTTATTCTAGCACCCGGGAGCCACTTACTTCAGAGTTTTAGCCCTCCTAGGCTGAAAGGCGCCCACTTCTCACCTACTGCCATAGAAGGGCGCACTTGTTCACCTACCACTGCAGTTCCACTTCAGTTACACTCAGTTAGCTCCGATTCTCCCTGATTTGAGGCTAGTTTCACTCCCGACTGACTGTTTCACTTCCGTTGGACCTCCAGATTGACTAGATGACCTGTTCTGACTTCAGTTAGCCTCCCATGCGCCCCCACTGAGCCTCCCTCTCCTTAATCAGTGCTACACACTTCAGTTACACTTATTACACTCAGTTAGACTCAGATTGACACCTGGATGTCTGATTCTTGTGCATTGATGACCACTACTGATTGATGATGAGGACTCCTAGTTGGAGTCAAGCTACTCCATTCAGTGATTCGAATGACCTCCTTAGGCAATTCGAATTGCTCAGTCATTGTGATAGTTTGTATTGTAATTCATTCACCCTTATTGGGATATTGAGCACTGCTGCATGTTTTGCACAGTTTTGTACCATATTTTCTATGTTCATCTGTTGTGATTGATTTACTTGTTCATTAGATCTGCTGTGACTAATTTTACATGGTATCAGAGCCATTGCAGGGACAAGATCTCCTTTCTATAGGTGTTTTTACAAGAAGATTTGACTGAATTGCTAAAAATTGCAAAAGTTTTGGCATGAGATATCTCAAGGGCATTCGCTTCTGTGCATGCAAAGCTTGAAAATAATTCCAATACCACTCCAGAAGCTTGAGTTACCACATAATTCCTGGATCTGATACATTGGACCCATTCAACATTGTTTGATCTCCAATCCCAGGTGTGATGCAACTCTCAAAGGGTGGATTGTTCGACCTTACGGTTCTTGGTTTATTGTGATTTGCAGGTTTCTTACTTCCTCCATGTGCATTCGCTAATGAAAATATGGAGACTTCTTCTTCACAAAATATTCTTACTCCATTCAACTATGATGAATGGAAACCAAAGATGATTGCATTCTTGAAGAGACAATGTCTTTTTGATATGTGCATTGGTAATACAAGAGATTTTGATTCTGATGAAGAGGAGAATGATTGGCTCAATGATTGTGACAGAGCTTTTGGAGCAATGTGTCTTGATATGTCTCCTTGTATGCGCTACCTCAGTAATACTGCTGAAAATCCAAGTGATCTATGGGTCCAACTTGACAGAGAATTTGGAAAGCAAGAAGAAGAGGATCATGCTAGCCTTTTGGAGAACAAGCCCAGTGAGATCTCCTTATGTGTTCTTTCTGATCATGTGTTGGCCTCAACAATTGTTCAATATGAAGAAGAAACTGTAGATTCAACACTCATTCTCTCAAAGTCTTCTATTTCGAATTCTGAGCAAGATAAACCAGCTCATACTCTAGATTCTGAAGAGGTTCTTGAATCCTCTCTTTCACATGAGTTTGCCGGCATTCGAAATAATGATCTACTTGATGTTTTGGAGGTAAAATCTGATTTTGGTGGTGAAGCATTCACCCTCCTTGATTGCATGCCTTCTATAAACGTATGTTCTATCATTTGCAAAGTTTCTCAGAGTTTTAATGAAGATGAAGAGCACTACCATTCGCTTGAGTTCAATTCTCATGCACTTTTTGCTGATTTTGGTTTTGATCTCACCCTTGTTGGTTCAAAGGAGATCTCAAGAAACCATTCATCTATTTTTGGAGATGATTTAACTTCTATTGATAAGAAGTTCAAGTTTCAAGATCTATTTGATCCGATTGGAGCTATTCCTACCTCACTTGGTTCGAATCACAGGTTCCAGGATCATCCTCATATTTTCAGATTTGTTCTCACCTTTTTCGGTATGAAGAGCAAGTTCTTAAAGTCTCCACATTTGCTTGCATCCACTGATGGAGAATTCAAGCATATGTTTTTGGAGCATGATCCATTTACTCCCAAGAGTAAGATACCTCCAGACATATCTACTTGATTTTGGAGCAGTTAAATCTTTTTGGTGTACTACAATCTATTTTGAGGGGGGGTATTTTTCCCATGAGGTTTTCCCCATTTCCTCGATTTATTGACTGTTATTAGTTTGGATTATTATTGTATTGGGGTGACCTTTGGTCTTAGTTACCAGGGCCCCACATTATTTTTTGCACATCATAGTCTAGCTTGAGGGGGGGTGTTCGGATATCCACATCATCTTTTTCAGGATCTTGCATGCAATTAGGGTTTGCATGCAAATTCTAGGGTTTGAATGCACCTGCATGCATCCCAGTCACCAGTTTGATGCCTCCAGCACCTTAGCCACCTTATTCTAGCACCCGGGAGCCACTTACCTCAGAGTTTTAGCCCTCCTAGGCTGAAAGGCGCCCACTTATCACCTACTGCCAGAGAAGGGCGCACTTGTTCACCTACCACTGCAGTTCCACTTCAGTTACACTCAGTTAGCTCCAATTCTCCCTGATTTGAGGCTAGTTTCACTCCCGACTGACTGTTTCACTTCCGTTGGACCTCCAGATTGACTAGATGACCTGTTCTGACTTCAGTTAGCCTCCCATGCGCCCCCACTGAGCCTCCATATCCTTAATCAGTGCTACACACTTCAGTTACACTTATTACACTCAGTTAGACTCAGATTGACACCTGGATGACTGGTTCTTGTGCATTGATGACCACTACTGATTGATGATGAGGACTCCTAGTTGGAGTCAAGCTACTCCATTCAGTGATTCGAATGACCTCCTTAGGCAATTCGAATTGCTCAGTCATTGTGACAGTTTGTATTGTAATTCATTCACCCTTATTGGGATATTGAGCACTGCTGCATGTTTTGCACAGTTTTGCACCATATTTTCTATGTTCATCTGTTGTGATTGATTTACTTGTTCATTAGATCTGCTGTGACTAATTTTACAAAGTCCACACAAGCCATATAGGATGTGGGAAGGCCAAGGAATTCACCTACAATAGGTAATGGATGATAACAAATATTGAATCAAAAGTTAACAGACCAATGATTAGAAACAACCAAACTTAGCCTATACATTGGTGGCCCTAGTTTCCCTTGGGAGTGGGGTCATTATCCCATAATATACCATATAAAAGGACACAAAAAAAACTTCTCAATTTTGAAATAGATGAAAATGATCTCCTAAACATGTATCAACTATATAACTAAGATTGAAATAGATTTAGATGATGCTCTTTTTGGTGACTACAAAAATAGTGTATTGAGACCCAAAACAATTAATTAACACCTTAATATAAAACTTGAACCATTTACTTGCAAATATGGGTTATTTAAACAATTTTCACATGGAAGTAAGAAAGGAATGGTCTCACAAATAGCAGCAGTGTATACTTGAAAGGTATTTCTTATGAAAATTTATTAAATGATATGTTCTCATATATCATTTAAGGGAACCAAATTCTTGAGATGATCAACAATGATAATAACTTTTTAAGCATGAAAATAAGAGTGTGGATAGTAGTGATGAGAGAAAGTACTTATATAGAAATTAGAGAATATCAATAAAAAATAGGGACTTGTTTGTTTGATGGATTAATATTTCTCCAGGTTGAAAGAATAAAACATAGGACAAGACAATTTATTTAAATCACTATTTGTTGGATTTGAAACTTTATTTATTTATTTTTTGACATGATCAATGACACATGGAAACAAGATTTTTTTTTTTCAAATATAATCAGAACTTGTTATGAGATTCAATATATTCTTTAGTGAATGCAAAATATATGTTTCCATATCCAATAATAGGTTCACAAGTTTTTCCAATCATAGTAACAATAGATACCTTATAGTTCATAGCTTTACGGATACTATGTTTTGTGAAAGAAAAAGAAAGTATGAGTTTCATAATGAGTTAATATTAACTAGCTCAAAATGATCAAATAATTAACTTAATATAAATTAGAAAATTCAAAACATTTAAGAGAAGCTCAAAATATAAGTGGAATATATCACTAAATGTCAAATTCCAACAATATCAATGAAGATTCTACCATACTATAAATGGGAGGATGAGATTTATGTGACGGTGTTGGCATTGTTCATTTATTGAATGCAACACTAATTCTCCCAAAATTTGATGTAGATGCATACTGGAATGATACCAGGTTTTCTTTATCTTCATACTGGAATGATACTGGGTTTTCTTTTCTGGTCCTTTATGCAATATAGTTATTTATTATCCATTAAGTGCATAAATGACTCAATGATAATGTTTCTTAGTAGGATTGATTGTAAGTACCTTTGAACAACTTGTTAATAAGTGCTGGAGAATGAATGGTATAAACTTGATCTAACCCGTATTAATAACCTTTGGAAACATTTTGGAACGAGCTTAGAGTTTTGTGGTTAATATTTGAAAGTCATTAATACCATTGGCATTTAGGGATTGAAGTATTCTGATGTAGACTGAATTTGCTATGTTTATATTCATAATTGGATACATCTCATTCATATGGATGCTTAGAACATGCCCACAACTACCCTAACGAAATATCATAGAATGGCTTAATTTTGGCCCCAAACCCTAATTTCTAGTCCTCTTATTAGTCTGAAAATTGTTGAGTTCTCGGTATCTAGAATCATATTAATGCCAAATTCAAAGTTTCTATTGGATCTTACCCCATTTTTTTATTCCTCCATAGGTGGCAGAAGTTGGTCTTGGAACTTGATTTGCAATCATAGAGAATTACATAAAATCATAAGTTTATAGCTTATAGGATGCATAAAATGTGACGCAAGTCACCCTATGGGATACTTTCTTGCTTAACAAAACACACGACGCAAACCACAATGCTCACACAAACAAGGTGTAGAACAAGATTCCTGGATTGGCTTATATTACTTCTCTGAAATCGGTTACAATGTAAAATAACTGTCAGCAAATAACTAACTATGATCGGCCTCAACTGTTACAACTTAGAAGTAAATGTGGTGTGTTCTCCCTGTGTGTCGACCTCACCCTCTCCTGGTTTGCCACAGAACTCTGAGCTATGGTTTGATCTCAACACTCTGCACTCAACCGGTGTGACTCTTCACAACTCTCTCGGCTCTCCACTCTGCTCTACTCTGCTCTTCCTCCTCCTTCTTGTCCTCCTCATACTGAAGACCTTTTCTTCCTCTTCTACTTTGCGGGTGCTATTTCCAAGATTATTACAATCCCGAGACACGCATTCCCTTCCGTTCGCCGATCCTGTCCAAATCCTACGAACTTGCACTGTCAGCTCCTAGCCGTGCTGCATAGCCTCTGTCCATGACGTCCTCTGTCACGTCCTTCACCAACTCGCAATAACTATAATAACTTCCTCAACAATCCTGAACAACTACTAAGTATAGTTCATTGACTTTCTGCCCTTCCGACCCTGCTACATCAGTCAGTCACATCTCAACTATCCTGTCAGTTCACTCTTTTCCCCATTACACTTTCCTTTTCCAAACCCTGACATGTTGTAGTTTGACCACTTGTCGACTACTCAACCTCTTACATCTCTCGTCATTTGTCAACCATTTCCTATCGATCCTCAACCTCTCGCGACATCTGCTGATCCTTCATTCGACCACACCCCGACTACTTCTGCTCAACTTGTTGACTTCGACAAGTCAACCTGCTCTCTGCACCAGTGGTCATCGGCACTCTCACTGGTTGGCTCCCTTCGATCGATCAACCTCAACTGATCTGCCTAGGCCTTGATGCTCCTACATCAGACTCCCCAGGTGAAAAAGAATTTGACTGATCCGTCAGTCTCCTGAACTCCTCTTTAGAAATCCACATCGCTTCCTGCAACTCATCATTTGTCCATCGCACCAAGTATTCTTTCATGCGTGATCTACGAGTACGCCCTACTTCACGTTCGTCAATTACTTCTGTGATCCCTTCTTTATGTCGGTCTGGAATCTGTTCTGTCCAGTCGATACTGGTTCCTTCCTCCTTACTACTGCTTGACCCTTCTTCAAATTTGTAAAGGTTTGAGATGTTGAACGTTGCTGAAATGTTCAAATCTTCCGGCTTGTCTGAAATCTTCTTCAGAATCCTGCATGGTCCTATCTTCTTCAACTTCAACTTGTTGTATGTTCCTGTCGGAAATCGCTCCTTCCGCAAATATGCATAGACTAAGTCCCCTTCTTGGAATGACAATAGCCTCTTTCTCCAGTTAGCTCTCAACTTGTAAGCTGCGTTACTCTTCTTGATGTGCTTTCGCACATTTTCATGAACTTCATGCATATGCTCTGCGAATGATTCTGCATCTACGCTCTTCCTAGTTTCGGTCGGCAATTTGACCAAATCTGCCACTACATGCGGACTCCTCCCTTGAACAATCTGGAATGGGCTCAATCCTGTCGATCAATTCACATAATTGTTATATGCAAAATTTGCCTGTGCCAACACATTTTCCCACTGCTTGGGTCTGTCGGCTGCTAAACATCTCAGAAGGTTTCCCAAACTTCTGTTTACAACCTCAGTTTGTCCGTCCGTCTGCGGATGATATGCCAAACTAAACTCTAACTTCGTGTCGATTTTATTCCATAGGGTCCTCTAGAAATGCCCCATGAACTTCATATCCCGATCCGACATGATACTCTTTGGAAACCCATACAGTCTAACTATTTCCTTAAAGAATAGTATAACGATCCCTGTGGCATCACTTGTTTTCTTACATGGTATGAAATGTGCCATCTTCAAAAATCTGTCGACTACAACAAATATTGAGTCGTTCCCCTGTTGAGTCTTTGGTAATCCTAACACAAAATCCATGCTAAGATGCTCCCACGGGTTCTTTGGTACTAGAAATGGTGTATACAACCCCGTGTTCTAACTCCTTTCCTTTGCCAACTGGCAAACTTGACATTGTCGAACCCATCTTCCGACATCTGTTGACATCCTTGGCTAGAAATACTTCTCATCAACCAGTGTTTTGGTCTTGTCGATCCCAAAGTGTCCCACCATTATGAAACTCTCAGATTAGGTTTTCTCTCACTGATCCTTTGGGAATACACACCTGACTTCCCCTGAATAGATAACCCTCTTGAATGAAATAACTCAAATATGGAGTTCTGTCGATGCTCCAAGGCTCTTGACAAGCCTTCCATGCCTTCACAAAATCTTCGTCAGTCTCATACTCTGTCTTTATTGACTCTATCCCTGTTGCCTAAACAGTCGTCGTGCCCAACAGCACAACTCTCTTGGTCAACGCGTCGGAAACTTTGTTTGAATTACCCGACCTATGTCGCAACATCAAGGTATATCTCTGGAGCAGTTCCACCAACTTCATGTGTCTTTGATCCAACTTCGACTGAGTATTCAGATACTTCAGTGCTTGGTGATCAGTGTATAACACAAATTCCCGCGGCAACAAATAATGCCTCCATTTCTTCAATGCTTGGATGATCGCATAAAATTCTTGGTCATAGACCGAATACTTATGCTTTGCTCCATTCATTTTTTCACTGAAGAATGCAATTGGTTGGCCCTCTTGGCTCAACACTGCTCCAATTGTTGTTCCACTTGCATCACAATCGACCTGGAAAACTTTGTCAAAGTATGGGAGTGCGAATACTGGGCTCTCAGTGACCTTTTCCTTCAATTTGTCAAAAGCTTCCTGGGCCTTATCCGTCCACTTGAACTCGCCCTTTCTCATTCATTCTGTCAATGGTGCACAAATACGACTGAATCCCTGAATGAACTTCCGGTAGAAACTAGAAAGTCCATGGAAACTTCTCACGTAGTCGTACTTGTCGGTTCCGGCCAATCTACTATTGCCTTCACTTTTTTGGGCTCCATCTCCAACCCTTTACCTAAAATTACAAATCCCAAGTACACCAATTCCTTCTTCATGAAGAAACACTTTTGCAGGTTAATCATTAGCTTCTCTTCTTGCAATTTCTATAATACTTGTCGAACGTGCTTCAAATGTTCTGACCTGGTCCGACTGAAAATCAGAATGTTGTCTAAATAGACTACGACAAACTTTCCTAAGAATGGTTTCAGTACTTCATTCATCAATCTCATGAATGTACTGGGTGCATCAATCAATCCGAATGGCATGACTAACCACTCATATAACCCTTCTCTTTTTTTGAATGCTGTCTTCCATTCATCTCCTTCTTTGACCTTGATCTAGTGATACCCACTCTTCAGGTCTAATTTCGTGAAGTATGTCGCTCCACTCAAGCAATCCATCAAGTCATCCATCCTTGGCAATGGAAATCGATACTTGATCGTGATCTTGTTGATGGCTCTAGAATCGGTACACATTCACCATTCCCTGCCCTTCTTTGGTGTCAATACTGCTGGTACTGCACAGGGACTCAAACTTTCTCGGATCAATCCCCTGTCCAACAACTTTTGGACCTGTCAGTTGAGATCCTGTCCCTTTGCTGGGCTCATCCTATATGGTGCTTTGTTTGGCAGACTCGACCCTAGAATCAAGTCGATCTGATGGGATATGTTCCTTGTCGATGACAATCCCATCGGTTTCTCATCAACCATTATGTCCTGAAACTCTTCGAGCAACTCCTCGACTTCGATCGGAATGCTCTCCATGTTGGTTGTTCCATCGACATATGGTCCTTTTGGAATGATTTCAAAACATCCCGACTGCTTTTCCTCCTCTGTGAGGAATTCCTTGGCGGTGCTCATAAACACTCACTTTTCCCAAAGATTTCTCTCGCCATCCTTACTGTTGGCTGGCTCTCCTTGCCTCGGCTTAAGAGTCATTTTCATGCCATTATTCAACATTGTGACTATGTTAGCTCGACCATCATAGATCATCTTACGATCATATTTCCATGGTATCCCTAACAACAGATGGCATGCATCCATGGGAACTACATCACACAGTACGTTATCCTCCAATCCTTCAACTCTGAAGTTGATCAGGCACTGTTTGGTCACCTTAACATGGTGTCCTTTCTGCAACCATGAGATCTTGTAAGGGTGTGGGTGTTCTCGACACTTCAACCCGATCTTGTCGATGACTTCTGTCGACATAAGATTCTCTGTACTCCCACCATCAACTATGGTATTGCAACGCCATTCTCCGATCCACACCTTTGTTCGAAATATTGCCTTCCATTGTGCTAGTTCCATCGGATCATGTTGATCTTCCTGGATCAAAGCTCTCTGAACCGTCAGATTCTGATCCTTCTTTTTCTCACCTCCACTGTTATCTGATGCCAACTCTTCCCTCTCGTCGAATTGCTCATCCTTTCGACGTCTGGGCCTCGACTCTTCTGCACCATGTAGGTTTTCTGGGCATTCATATGCTTTATGGCCCATTCCTCGGCACTTGTAACAAATTATGGCTGGTCTGTTAGCTCCTTTCTTATCGGATGGACCACTTCGACCATACGCGCCTCGACCGCGATTCTCACGACCATCGCGTCGGTTCTCTTGCACTCTTTCCTTCTTCAATGTCCCTCCTGTGCATCGACTATCTTCGACACCTTCTTTCTTGTAGCCGTTACCTTGACCTTTCACGGATACAATCTTTCCACCCCAACTAGTCATCCTACCTCTGGTCACTGCGAATTTTCTTGCCAGTTTCTCTTCCGCCTTCAGAGCTAGCTGATAGGCTTCTCCGACTGATCTGAACCTCGACATACTGAGTTCATCTTGAACAGCGTATTTCAAGCTGTTTACATATCTGGTGACATATTCTTCTCCTTCATCAGTTTGTCCTGACCGAATTGACAATCGGTAGAACTCCTCCGTGTACTCTTTCACGATCATCTCTTTTTGTCGAAAGTTCTGTAGATTTAGAACAAGGAAATCACATAGTCATTGGGCAAGAACTTCCCCTTCAACTTGGCAACCATCTTGTCCCAAGATTTAATTTTCTCCTTGCCTTTCTTGAGTCTATCAACCTGTACATTGTCCCACCACAACGAGGCATGACCCTTCAACCTTAGACATGCAGTCTTAACCCGTTTAGGATCCTCAATCTACTCTACGTCAAAATATTTCTCCATCTCTCTGAACCAGTCGATCAAGTATTCTAGGTCCAGGCTTCCCGAGTACATACGCACATCTATCTTCACCCGACCTCTCATTTCTGTCAGAAGCTTGATGAGTTTTTCCTCTAGTTCTTCTGCTGTGGCTTCCCGAGCTTCCACTTCCTCAACTTCCTCGTCGTTGTGGTCTAGCGCTTCAGGAATGCAACCATGCCTCTGGTTTTCTTTGATCGCTATGACTTCATTTGTCAAAGTCCGCATCGTTCGAACACATTCATCGAACATCTCATGATCCACTATGACGGCTGTTGCACCATGCGCTCTTCGTCCTCAGACATTAGCACCTCTATGAGCCATTTTCAACCTCCGCTGAAAATTCTCACACCTTCTGGTCCTGATACCAACTGACACAAGTTAGGTTGGTATAGTCGTCTTCTCCACCAGACTCACTTCTGGGCTCTGATACCAAACTGACGCGAGACAGGTTGGTATAGTCATCTTCTCCAACCGGACTCGCTTCCGGGCTCTGATACCAAACTGACGCAAGTCACCCTATGTGATACTTTCTTGCTTAACAAAACACACGACACAAACCACAATGCTCACACAAACAAGGTGTAGAACAAGATGCCTGGATTGGCTTATATTACTTCTCTGAAATTGGTTACAATGTAAAATAACTGTCAGCAAATAACTAACTACGATCGGCCTCAGCTGTTACAACTTAGAAGTAACTATGGTGTGTTCTCCCTGTGTGTCTACCACACCCTCTCCTGGTCTGCCACATAACTCTGAGATATGGTTCGATCTCAACACTCTGCACTCGACTGGTGTGACTCTTCACAACTCTCTCGGCTCGGCACTCTACTCTGCTCTGCTCTTCCTCCTCCTTCTCGTCCTCCTCAGACTGAAGACCTTTTCTTCCTCTTCTACTCTGCGGGTGCTGTTTCCAAGATTATTACAATCCTGAGACATGCGTTCCCTTCCATTTGCTGATCCTGTCCAAATCCTACGAACCTGCACTGTCAGCTCCTAGCCGTGCTGCATAGCCTCTATCCATGACGTCCTCTGTCATGTCCTTCACCAACTCGCAATAACTGTAATAACTTCCTCAACAACCCTGGACATCTACTAAGTACAGTTCATTGAATTTCTACCCTTTCGACCCTGCTACAGCAGTCAGTCACATCTTGACTGTCCTGTCAGTTCACTCTTTTCCCCATTACACTTGCCTTTTCCAAACCCTGACGTGTCGTAGTTCGACCACTTGTCGACTACTCAACCTCTTACATCGCTCATCATTTGTCGACCATTTCCTGTCAATCTTCGACCTCTCGCGACATCTGTTGATCCTTCAGTCGGCCGCACCCTGACTTCTTTTGCTCGACTTGTTGACTTCGACATGTCAACTTGCTCTCCACACCAGTGGTCATCGACACTCCTGCTGGTCGCTCCCTTCAGTCGATCAACCTCGACTGATCTGCCTAGGCCCCGATGCTCCTGCATCAAAATGTAGTTTGAAATTCATATAGAGCAAGCTCACACTCACTAGAAAGATAACTAAAATAAGAACACAATTGAACAATATGTTATCTAAAAAAACTACCATTTTTTTAAAAGAATTACTAGAACAAAGTCTCCAGGCTTGCTTTTGACAACATTTTTCAACATGGATGAGCCTAGGATGTTTTGAACTTGGAGGACAATGTCATGAAGTATTCTATGGATTATTTTCATGATTACAATACTTCTATGGATGATTATTTTTGAATATAAATTGGTATTTATATGAAATACCTTGTACAATTTTATTTTGTTCACAACTTTTATGACTTTGATTTTCCTCATATCGATATGGTTGCAATGGTGATACAATTATTGGTTCTATGTTCCATTATAGGCATGATACAAGTGTTGTTTCTATCTTCCATTATAGGAATACTTTGGATAGCCTAAGGAAATGGTTATAGTATGTTAATTATATCTTAATCTATAGGGTCTACTTAGAAATTTTTTTGGTGTTATTTGATACATGCAAGTACTCCCTACACACCTGTTAAACAAGAATTTGATTGAAAAATCTCTCTACCCATCACTTTTCATGAAGTGGTTGTTTTTCAAGGAGAATTATTATTGTTGTAAGTAGTCTTGGAGTTGATATAGACATCATCTAAATAAGGTATGGAAAGTATATCATAACTCTTACATAAATTGATATCCTTTTTATAAACAAGTAGAGTTTCTTACTGACAATAAATAGTGTTTGGTCAAAACTATTGATGTTCACAAATCTAAAATCTTGATTTCTAATCAAAGATGATAGGGGGAGACCTTTATTTGGAGTTTGAATTCTATTGAAAGACCATTATTATTCAAATAATGTATGCAATTACCTTTGGAAGTTACTAAATGAATCTTGGACAAAAATAGTGTTGTTCAAGCAACCTTTTCCTCAACAAATACATCACTATGATAATCTACTTTAATTACTCTAATAAATTGATAAATGTAATGTCACACTCAAAATTGTTCATAAGTATTCAGCATGGATTGAAAACCTTAAAAAAAAAGGGAGTTTAATGTGTCTTAGCAAACATTGCATGACTATTTTGCATAATGCACAGATCAATGCCCTTCAACTTTTAACACAATGCTTTTAGTCCATATCAAGCAATTAAAAATGTTTCCATTGCTTATTGTTCACGTATCAGTTCACAACTCTAAAAGAAAACTTGGACACAAATAAAAAAACCATATCTATAACTAATTCTTAGCATATATAATTTTTTTGAATGGAAAACATCATTTTAATTGACTGTAGATTGAAATAACATACTCACCTTAATTTAGAATATTCTAGTCATCCAAATAGTCAACCGTCAAGGTGAAGAGAAATCTCAAGCATCAACCATATTTCTTGACTAAAATTTTGTATCTTATTTCGATCCATCCCTAATAGTTTCATGGATTTTTAGTCTATTTATATTTTGGAATGTTGGACATTTGACTCCGTCACTAGAACATTTTGTGTAGGATGTTTGATTTTCTACTTTATATTCTCCGATTCAAAGTTTGCATTGATAGTTTATTTTCTACATTAATCATATTTGTTTTTTCAACCATATTTATTTTATAAAGATTATTTAATAGTTTAATTAATGGTAATATTGGTTAATTGTGACTGTCACCATTGTAAAAATTAATGGTGATGCTTATTTATATGATCGTCACTATTAAAAAAATAATGGCGAATGTCCTTTATGGACCATTACATTTTTTTCGATGTGAAATGAAATTGAGATGGTCCTTTATCACACATCGTTAAATTTTTCAAAATGAATATAAGTGGTGATGATCTCATAGGGAACACCACCATTAATATGATAATAATAATGACATCACTATCATATTAATGGTATCAAAGTGAGGGTCATTAAAATCTCATCACCATAATTCATTATTGTTCATATTAAATGGTGATACTCATTGACCATTCACATATATGGATTAGTAGTGAGGGTCATTAAAATTCCATCATTAAAAGTCAATATTGTTCACAGAAATCAGTGATGGTCATTGATCCTCACCATAAATGAATAAATAGAAAGGATCATTAAATTTCCATCATGACAAGTTAGGAAATGGTGACAATCAATGAACAGAACAATGAGGATTTTTGATGACATACAATCAATGATCATACACATATATGCATCAATAGTGAGGGTCATTAAAGGTACGTGATTGCTCTGAGAGGCGCTCTACAGCCCAGTATGAGGGAGATCTTATAACATGTGAGTGTTTGTCAAGTAACAAAATAATACAAAGTAAACAAATAAAATAATACAAAGTAAAAGTAATAAATATTATGTCAGCCATAAACAAAAAAAATAATACAAATTAAAAAGTAAATATGAGACTTAAACTAGAGACTTTACTTTTTACTCTTAATACAAAGTAAAAAGTAAATATGAGACTTTAGAGTGTTTGGCGAGTTTGTCGAGTAATAGAATAATACAAAGTAAACAAAAAAGAATAATACAAAGCAAAAAGTAATAAATCTTATGTCGGCCATAAACAAAAAAGAATAATACAAAGTAAAAAGTAAATATGAGACTTAAACTAGAGACTTAGCTTAGGATTACGTGGATCAGGTATTGCACTCAAGGAGCTATTCAATGAGAGGTTTGCACCTTGGGAATTTTGATCCCTCTTGGCGCTTGATAGAGGCTAGGATTTGGATCTAGGTTGGTTAAAAGTCACTATTGCTCATAGGAATTAGTGATAGTCACTAATTGCCATCATAATGCATAAATAGTGAGGGTCAGTAAATGTCCATAAAAAAAGTCACTATTGTTCATAGGAAATAGTGACTGTCACTGAACATCACAATAAGGATTATTGGTGACACACCTTCATCATCACCGAAAAACCTTTACTTTTGGTGACGACGCCTTTGGTGATACTTAGTTTTTCGTGATGGAGGCACTTTTGATTGTCACCAATGAGGTTATGGTGACATTTTTCACACATCGCTAAAGGCCTTTTTTGTATTAGTGGAGGTTATGTGCGTCTCACATTCCGTCATGACAGAGGACCACTGCACTTTTGATGAGAAATGCATTGGTTGTTCATTGTCATATTACGTTGATTCTTTAGCTTAGAGTCACCAATGAATTTGGTTGTCTACCATTTTTTGTGATGTTTTTGTTTTGATTTGAATCATTCTCACACCATGTTTCATTAGAGGAAAAAATTCCCATTTGCTTCCGAGTTGTTTTATTTATTTTTTGAGAGGTTTCCAGTGAATTCTAAGTCTCTCGATTACTACCCTTCTGGGTCGATAATCAAGGTGTGTATGCACATATGGGGGCATATGTTTCCCAAGAGGTGGTGGGGAGAGTTCCTAGGTAGGATCACTAAATAGAAACTTGAGTTTTTTTCTAGTGAGGATGATCACACCAGAGTATTTTTTAAGGATTCTAATACTATACTCAAGTATAGTATTATAGGCGATTATTTTGGATTGAAAAAAACATATATATAGATAGGTAGGCAAATATTAAATATGAAACATACAATTTACTACTGAAACTTGTAAATTTTGGTGAATATTATGATAAAAAAACATATTTTATGTAAATATAGGCGATATTAGAGACTAAAAATGTCCAAATAGCGAATTTATATTTTGAAAAAAGGCCCCAAAAATAGCCAATTGGTAAAATTTCGCCCCTAAAAATTACCCTGGATCACACCCTAGATATTGTGTCATACCCATATGTAGGGATGTATTGGTGAGGATACATTGACATCCTATTTACCCAAGATGAGCCACCTGATGAAACATGTAATATTAGAATTATGTTTTTATTAAACTAGTAACATTGTATTTAATTTATTGCATATGTAATTTATTATAACATTTTATGTAAATTGTCTAATTATTGTTAAGTATTATTTTTCATATATTGAAACATATGTTGGGGACGAACCTACACAACATGATTAGAACATATATGAGGCTAAGAAGGTACCTAACTTATAGATACCTGACTCACGATGAAGGCTAGAGAGTATATTCCACCAAGAGGTGGCATATCAATTATCTATATTATATACTTGATACATAGAGTTCCCTATTTATATCAACTAGATCCTATGGCACATAGAACTATCAACATTATGGAGTAGCCTTGACCCATGTGATATCACATCATTGATGCATCATATTAACAATGTCACCAACCTACTATAGAGGTGGAGGCCTTCCGATAGCTCTTCATATTTTGATGATGAGGGTGGTGGTATTCCACATCCTTCTCCACTTCCTCCTCCTCCTCCACCTGGAAACCACACTCTCCTCCTCCTCTACTTGTCCTCCAACTGGAAGAGATGACTGACCACCATCTCCTCCACCATATCCTCCTCCATTAATTGATTTAACACTCTATGCTCTTCATCTAGTCGACCCACCACCATATCCTATTCCACAGGTCGATTGAGCACACTCTCCTTCTCACCAACCCAAATCACCACCATCTTCTACTCCACAGGTCAATGATCCACCTTTTCCTACTCACCGAGTTGACCCACCCCCATTTCCTACTTCATATTTTGATTGATCATCCTCTCATTCTCACTGAGTCAACCCACCACCATCTTCTCCTCAGGTTGATCAACCACCCTCTCTTCCACAAAAAGTAGACCGATTGACATTTTCTTCTCACCAAGTTAAAATTCCACCACCTCCTGCACAATTGGTTAGTTTGATAGATATGGTAGATGCATTGGGTGGCATCAGCCCTCATGAAGATATGTTTTAGATGTTTTTTTCTACATTTTTATCTAGCGTAGGTATTGATGTCTCTGGCACTACTGTTAGAGTTATTTATGCCTATGGTTCTGCTGGTGGATATACTGATGCCTCTAGCTCCGATGGTGGAATGGCCATCTCACAGAAGTTAATGAGCACATGTACATATATTTAACTTTTATATTTGACTTGAGTTGTATATTTGACATATATTATAATTTTTATATTATTGTTCATATATATTATTTTTGTTTCATATCTCTTTGATGTTCATGTTGTTTCATTTTTAAAATGTATTGTACATCATTCTCACACCATGTTTCATTAGAGGAAAAAATTCCCATTTGCTTCTGAGTTGTTTTATTTATTTTTTGAGAGGTTTCCAGTGAATTCAAATTCTCTCAATTACTACCCTTACGGGTCGATAATCAAGGTGTGTATGCACATATGGGGGAATATGTTTCCCAAGCGGGGGTGGGGAGAGTTCCTAGGTAGGATCACTATATAGAAACTTGAGTTTTTTTCTAGTGAGGACGATCACACCAGGGTATTTTTTAAGGATTCTAATATTATACTCAAGTATAGTATTATAGGTGATTATTTTGGATTGAAAAAAACATATATATAGATAGGTAGGCGAATATTAAATATGAAACATACAATTTACTACTGAAAATTGTAAATTTTGGTGAATATTATGATAAAAAAACATATTTTATGTAAATATAGGCAATATTAGAAACTAAAAATGTCCAAAAAGCGAATTTATAGTTTGAAAAAGGGCCCCAAAAATAGCCAATTGGGAAAATTTCGCCCCTAAAAATTACCCTGGATCACACCCTAGATATTGTATCATACCCATATGTAGGGATGTATTGGTGAGGATGCATTGACATCCTATTTACCCAAGACAAGCCACCTGATGAAACATGTAATATTAGAATTATGTTTTTATTAAACTAGTAACATTGTATTGTTTAATTTATTGCATATGTAATTTATTATAACATTTTATGTAAATTGTCTAATTATTGTTAAGTATTATTTTTCATATATTGAAACATATGTTGGGGACGAACCTACACAACATGATTAGAACATATATGAGGCTAAGAAGGTACCTAACTTATAGATACCTGACTCACGATGAAGGCTAGAGAGTATATTCCACCAAGAGGTGGCATATCAATTATCTATATTATATACTTGATACACAGAGTTCCCTATTTATATCAACTAGATCCTATGGCACATAGAACTATCAACATTATGAAGTACCCTTGACCCATGTGATATCACATCATTGATGCATCATATTAACGGTGTCACCAACCTACTATAGAGGTGGAGGCCTTCCAATAGCTCTTCATATTTTGATGATGAGGGTGGTGGTACTCCACATCCTTCTCCACTTCCTCCTCCTCCTCCACCTAGAAACCACACTCTCCTCCTCCTCTACTTGTCTTCCTACTGGAAGAGATGATTGACCACCATATCCTCCACCATATCCTCCTCCATTAATTGATTTAGCACTCTATCCTCCTCATCTAGTCGACCCACAACCATATCCTATTCCACAGGTTGATTACGCACACTCTTCTTCTCACCAACCCAACTCACCACCATCTTCTACTCCACAGGTCAATGATCCACCTTTTCCTACTCACCGAGTTGACCAACCCCCGTTTCCTACTTCATAGTTTGATTGATCATCCTCTCATTCTCACTGAGTCAACCCACCACCATCTCCTCCTTAGGTTGATCAACCACCCTCTCTTCCACAAAAAGTAGACCGATTGACATTTTCTTCTCACCAAGTTAAAATTCCACCACCTCCTACACAATTGGTTAGTTTGATAGATATGGTAGATGCATTGGGTGGCATCAGCCCTCATGAAGATATGTTTTAGATGTTTCTTTCTACATTTTTATCTAGCGTAGGTATTGATGTCTCTGGCACTACTGTTAGAGTTATTTATGCCTATGGTTATGCTGGTGGATATACTAATGCCTCTAGCTTCGATGGTGGAATGGCCATCTCATAGAAGTTAATGAGAACATGTACATATATTTAACTTTTATATTTGACTTGAGTTGTATATTTGACATATATTATAATTTTTATATTATTGTTCATATATATTATTCTTGTTTCATATCTCTTTGATGTTGATGTTGTTCCATTTTTAAAATGTATTATAAAATGTATTGTACATCATTCTCACACCATGTTTCATTAGAGGAAAAAATTCCCATTTGCTTCTGAGTTGTTTTATTTATTTTTTGAGAGGTTTCCAGTGAATTCAAATTCTCTCGATTACTACCCTTACGGGTCGATAATCAAGGTGTCTATGCACATATGGGGGCATATGTTTCCCAAGAGGGGGTGGGGAGAGTTCCTAGGTAGGATCACTATATAGAAACTTGAGTTTTTTTCTAGTGAGGACGATCACACCAGGGTATTTTTTAAGAATTCTAATATTATACTCAAGTATAGTATTATAGGCGATTATTTTGGATTGAAAAAAACATATATATAGATAGGTAGGCAAATATTAAATATGAAATATACAATTTACTACTGAAAATTGTAAATTTTGGTAAATATTATGATAAAAAAAATATTTTATGTAAATATAGGCGATATTAGAGACTAAAAATGTCCAAAAAGCGAATTTATAGTTTGAAAAAAGGCCCCAAAAATAGCCAATTGGTAAAATTTTGCCCCTAAAAATTACCCTGGATCACACCCTAGATATTCTATCATACCCATATGTAGGGATGTATTGGTGAGGATGCATTGACATCCTATTTACCCAAGACGAGCCACCTGATGAAACATGTAATATTAGAATTATGTTTTTATTAAACTAGCAACATTTTATTGTTTAATTTATTGCATATGTAATTTATTATAACATTTTATGTAAATTGTTTAATTATTGTTAAGTATTATTTTTAATATATTGAAACATATTTTGGGGACAAACCTACACAACATGATTAGAACATATATGAGGCTAAGAAGGTACCTCACTTATAGATACCTGACTCACGATGAAGGCTAGAGAGTATATTCCACCAAGAGGTGGTAGATCAATTATCTATATTATATACTTGATACACAGAGTTCCCTATTTATATCAACCAGATCCTATGGCACATAGAACTATCAACATTATGGAGTACCCTTGACCCATGTGATATCACATCATTAATGCATCATATTAACGGTGTCACCAACCTACTATAGAGTGATGCAGGAGCATCGGGACCTAGGAAGATCAGTCGAAGTTGATCGACAGAAGGTAGCTGACCAGCGGGAGTGCCGATGACCACTGGTTCAGAGAGCAGGTTGACTTGTCGAAGTCAGCAAGTCGAGTAGGAGCAGTCTGGGTGAGACTGACTGAAGGATCAGTAGATGTCGCGAGAGGTCGAGGATCGACAGGAGACAGTCGACAGATGACAAGTGATGTAAGAGGTCGAGTGGTCAGCAAGTGGTCGAACTACAACACGATAGGGTTTGACGAAGCCAAGTGTATTTGGGAAAGAGTGAACCGACAGGACAGTCAAGATGTGACTGACTGCTGTAGCAAGGTTGAAAGGACAGAAAGTCAAGGGACTGTACCAGTAGCCATTCGAGGTTGCTGAGGAATTTATTATAGTTATTTCGAGTTGGTGAAGGACATGACAGAGGACGTCATGGACAGAAGCTGTACAACACGGCTAGAAGCTGACAGTGCAGGTTCGCAGGATTTGGGCAGGATCGGCAGACAGAAGGGAACGCGTGTCTCGGGATTGTAATAATGTTGGAAACAACACCCGAAGGGGCAGAAGAGGAAGAAAACGGTCTTCAGTCAGGGAGGACACAAAGGAGGAGATGAAGAAAAGTAGAGCAGAGTGCAGGGCCGAGGGAGTTGTGAAGAGTCACACCGGCCGAGTGCAGAGGTTGAGATCAAACCATAGCTTAGAGTTCCGTGGTGAAGCAAGAGAGGGTGAGGTCGACACACAGGGAGAACACACCACAGTTACTTCTAAGTTGTAACGGCTGAGGCCGATTGTAGTTAGTTATTTGCTTACAGTTACTTTATATTGTAACCGATTTCAGAGAAGTAATATAAGCCAATCCAGGCATCTTGTTCTACACCTTGTTTGTTGAAGCATTGTGGTCTATGTCATGTGTATTGTTAAGCAAGAAAGTATCCCGTAGGGTGACTTGTGTCATTTTGGTATCAGATCCTGGAAGCGAGTCTGGTTGGAGAAGAGAAGACCATACCAACCTAACTTGCGTCAATCGGTACCAGGACCAGAAAGTGTGAGAATTCTCAGTGGAAGTTGAAAATGGAACATAGAGGTGTTAATGTCCGAGGACGAAGAGCGCATGGTGTAGCAGCCATCACAGTGGATCGTGAGATGTTCGATGAATGCATCCGAATGATGCGGAATTTGAAAAATGAAGTCGTGGTGATCAAAGAAAAATATAGGCGTGGTTGCATTCCTGAAGCGCTAGACCACAGCGACGAGGAAGTGGAAGCTCAGGAAGCCGCAGTAGAAGAACCAGAGGAAAAACTCATCAAACTTCTAACAGAAATGAGAGGTCAGGCGAAGATAGATGTGTGTACGTACTCGGGAAGCCTGGACCCAGAAGACTTGATCGACTAGTTTAGAGAGATGGAGAAATACTTCGATGTAGAGCAGATCGAGGATCCTAAACGGGTTAAGATTGCATGTCTAAGGTTGAAGGGTCATGCCTCATTTTGGTGGGACAATGTGCAGGCTGATAGACTCAAGAAAGGCAAGGAGAAAATTAAATCTTGGGACAGGATGGTTGCCAAGTTGAAGGGGAAGTTCTTGCCAAATGACTATGTGATTTCGTTGTTCCGAAAGCTACAAAACTTTCGACAGAAAGAGATGACCATGAAAGAGTACACGGAGGAGTTCTACCGATTGTTGATTCGGTCAGGACAAACTGATGAAGGAGAAGAAGTTGTCGCTAGATATATAAATGAATTGAAATACGCTGTTCAGGATGAACTCAGCATGTCGAGATTCAGAGCAGTTAGAGAAGCCTATCAGTTAGATCTGAAGGCAGAATAGAAATTGGCGAGAAAGTCCATAGCGACCAGAGGCAGGATGACTAGTCTGGGTGGAAAGACTGTCTGCGTGAAAGGTCAAGGTAGCGGCTATAAGAAAGAAGGTGTCGAAGATAGTTGATGCATAGAAGGGACATCGATGAAGGAAAGAGTGCAAGAGAACTGACGCGATGGTCGTGAGAACCGCAGTTGAGGCACGTATAGTTGAAGTGGTCCATCTGACAAGAAAGGAGCTAACATAACAGTTATAATCTATTACAAGTGTCGAGGAATGGGGCACAAGGCATATGAATGTCCAGAAAACCTGCATGCTACAGAATATTCGAAACCCAGACGTCGAAAGGATGAGCAAGTCGACGAGAGGGAAGAATCGGCATCAGATAGCAGTGGAGGTGAGAAAAAGAAGAACCGGAATCTGACGGTTCAGAGAGCTTTGATCTAGGAAGATCAACATGATCCAATGGAACCAGCACAATAGAAGGCGATCTTTTGAATGAAGGTGCAGATCAGAGAATGGCGTTGCAAGACCATAGTTGATGGTGGGAGTACAGAGAATCTTGTGTCGACAAAATTCATCGACAAGATCGGGTTGAAGTGTCGAGAACACCCACACCCTTACAAGATCTCATGGTTGCAGAAAGGACACCATGTTAAGGTGACCAGACAGTGCCTGATCACCTTCAGAGTTGAAGGATTGGAGGACAACGTATTGTGTGATGTAGTTCCCATGGATGCATGCCATCTGTTGTTGGGGAGACCTGGCAATATGATCATAAGATGATCCATGATGGTCGAGCTAACACAGTCACAGTGTGGAAGAATGGCGTGAAGAGGACTCTTAAGCCGAGGCGAGGAGAGCTAGCCGATAGTAAGGATGGTGAGAGCAATCTTTGGGAGAAGCGAGTGTTGATGAGCAATGCCAATGAATTCCTCACAGAGGAGGAAAAACAGTCGAGATGTTTTGCAATCATTCCAAAAGGACCATATGTCGAAGGAAAGAACAATCGGGAAAGCATTTCGGTTGAAGTCAAGGAGTTGCTCGAAGAGTTTCAGGACATAATGGCTGATGAGAAACTGACAGGATTGCCGCCGACAAGGAGTATATCCCATCATATCAACTTGATTCCAGGGTCGAGTCTTCCAAACAAAGCACCATATAGGATGAGTCCAGCAGAGGGACAGGAGCTCAACCGACAGGTCCAAGAGTTGTTGGATAGGGGGTTGATCTGAGAAAGTTTGAGCCTGTGTGCAGTACTAGAAGTATTGACACCAAATAAGGGCAGGGAATGGAGGATGTGTACCGATTCTAGAGCCATCAACAGGATCATGATCAAGTATCGATTTCCATTGCCAAGGATGGATGACTTGATGGATTTCCTGAGTGGAGCGACATACTTCATGAAATTAGACCTGAAGAGTGGATATCACCAGATTAGGGTCAGAGAAGGAGATGAATGGAAGACAGCATTCAAGACGAGAGAAGGATTATATGAGTGGTTAGTCATGCCATTCGTATTGACTAATGCACCCAATACATTCATGAGGCTGATGAATGAGGTACTGAAGCCATTCTTGGGAAAGTTTGTCGTAGTCTATTTAGACGACATTCTGATTTTCAGTCGGACCAAGGTAGAACATTTGGAGTATGTTCGATAAGTATTACAGAAATTGCAGGAAGAAAAGCTGATGATCAACCTGCAAAAGTGTTTCTTCATGAAGAAGGAATTGGTGTACTTGGGATTTGTAATTTCAGGTAAAGGGTTGGAGATGGACCTCGAGAAGGTGAAGGCAATAGTAGATTGGCTGGAACCGACAAGTATGACTGCAGTGATAAGTTTCCATGGACTTGCTAGTTTTTACTGGAAGTTCATTTGGGGATTTAGTCGGATTTGTGCACCATTGACAGGATGCATGAGAAAGGGCGAGTTCAAGTGGATGGATAAGGCCCAGGAAGCTTTCGACAAATTGAAGGAAAAGGTCACTGAGAGCCCAGTGTTGGTGCTCCCAGACTTTGACAAAGTTTTCCAGGTCGATTATGATGCGAGTGGAACAACAATTGGAGCAGTGTTGAGCCAGGAAGGCCGACCAATTGCATTCTTCAGTGAAAAACTGAATGGAGTGAAGCAGAAGTATTCGGTCTATGACTAAGAATTTTATGCTATCATCCAAGAATTGAAGAAATGGAGGCATTATTTGTTGCCACAGGAATTTGTGTTATACATAGATCACCAAGCACTAAGGTACCTGAATACTCAGTCGAAGTTGGATCAGAGACACATGAAGTGGGTGGAGATGCTCCAGAGATATATGTTCGTGTTGCGACATAGGTCGGGCAAGTCGAACAAAGTTGCCGACACGTTGAGCAGGAGAGTTGTGCTGCTGAGCATGATGACTGTTCAGGAAACAGGAATAGAGTCGATAAATACGGAGTATGAAGCCAATGAAGATTTTGCAAAGGCATGGAAGGCTTGTCGTGAGCCTTGGAGCACCGACAGAACTCCATATTTGAGTTATCTCATTCAGGAAGGTTACATGTTTAGGGGAAGTCAGTTGTGTATTCCCAGAGGATCGGTGAGAGAGAACCTAATCCGAGAATTTCATAATGGCGGGTTAGCAGCGCACTTTGGGATCGACAAGACCAAAGCATTGATTGACGAGAAATATTTCTAGCCAAGAATGTCGACAGATGTCAGAAAATGGGTTCAACAATGTCAAGTTTTCCAGTTGTTGAAGGGAAGGAGTCAGAACACGGGGTTGTATACACCATTGTCAGTACCAGAGAACCCGTGGGAGAATCTTAGCATGGGTTTTGTGTTAGGATTACCGAGGACTTAGCAGGGGAACGACTCAATATTTGTTGTAGTCGACATATTTTTGAAGATGGCACATTTCATACCATGTAAGAAAACAAGTGATGCCATAGGGATCGCTATACTATTCTTCAAGGAAATAGTCAAGATGCTTGGGTTTCCAAAGAGTATCACGTTAGATAGGGATACGAAATTCATGGGGCATTTTTGGAGGACCCTATGGAATAAAATCAACACGAAGTTAGAGTTTAGCTCGGCATATCATCCACAGACAGACAGACAAACCGAGGTTGTAAACAGAAGTTTGGGAAACCTTCTGATATGTTTAGCGGTCGACAGACCCAAGCAGTGGGAAAATGTGTTGGCGCAGGCATAGTTTGCATATAACAATTCTGTAAATTGATCGACAGGATTGAGCCCATTCCAGATTGTTCAAGGGAGAAGTCCACATGTAGTGGCAGATTTGGTCGAATTGCCGACAGAAACCATGAAGTGTGTGGATGCAGAATCATTCGTAGAGCATATGCATGAAGTTCATGAAAATGTGTGGAAGCACATCGAGAAGAGTAACGCGGCCTGCAAGTTGAGAGCCGACTGGAGGAAGAGGCTATTGTCATTCCAAGAGGGGGACTTAGTCTATGCATATTTGTGGAAGGAGAGATTTCCGACAGGGACATACAACAAGCTGAAGTTGAAGAAGATAGGACCATGCAAGATTCTAAAGAAGATTTCAGACAATGTGTATGTGTTGGAATTGTCGAAAGACTTGAACATTTCAGCAACGTTCAACATCTCATACCTGTATAAATTTGAAGAAGGGTCAAGCAGCAGTAAGGGGGAAGAAACCAGTATCGACTAGATAGAACAGATTCCAGATCGGCATAAAGAAGAGTTCGCAGAAGTAATCGATGAACGCAAAGTAGGGTGTACCCGTAGATCGCACATGAAAGAATATTTGGTGCAATGGACAAATGATGAGTTGCAGGAAGCAACGTGGATTTCTAAAGAGGAGTTCAGGAGACTGATGGAGTAGTCAAATTATTTTTCACTTGGGGAGTTTGATGTAGGAGCATTGAGACCTAGGAAGATTAGTCGAAGTTGATCAACCGAAGGTAGCCGACCAACAGGAGTGCCGATGACCACTGGTGCGGAGAGTAGGTTGACTTGTTGAAGTCAGAAAGTTGAGTAGGAGCAGTCGGGGTGCGGCCGACTGAAGGATCAGCAGATGTCGTGAGAGGTCAAGGATCGACAGGAGACAGTCGATGTAAGAGGTCGAGTAGTTGACAAGTGGTCGAACTACGACACGACAGGGTTTGACGAAGCCAAGTGTATTTGGGAAAGGAGTGAATCGACAGGACAATCGAGATGTGACTGACTGCTGTAGCAAGGTCGAAAGGACAGAAAGTCAAGGGACTGTATTAGTAGCCATTCGGGGTTGCTAAGGAATTTATTACAGATATTGTGAGTTGGTGAAGGACATGACAAAGGACGTCATGGACAGAAGCTGTACAGCACGGCTAGAAGCCGACAGTGCATGTTCATAGGATTTGGGAAGGATCGAAAGACAGAAGGGAACGCGTGTCTTAGGATTGTAATAATCTTGGAAAAAGCACCTGAAGGGGCACAAGAGGAAGAAAAAGGTCTTCAGTCAGGGAGGACACAAAGGAGGAGATGAAGAAGAGCAGAGCAGAGTGCAGAGCCTAGGGATTTGTGAAGAGTCACACTGGCTGAGTGGAGAGGTTGAGATCGAACCATAGCTCAGACTTCCATGGTGAACCAGGAAAGGGTGAGGTCAACACACAGGGAGAACACACCAAGTTACTTCTAAGTTGTAACGGCTGAGGCCGATTGCAGTTAGTTATTTGCTTACAGTTACTTTATATTGTAACCAATTTAAGAGAATTAATATAAGCCAATCCAGGCATCTTGTTCTACACCTTGTTTGTGTAAGCATTGTGGTTTGTGTCGTGTGTATTGTTAAGCAAGAAAGTATCCCGTAGGGTGACTTGCGTCATAGAGGTGGAGGCCTTCCAATAGCTCTTCATATTTTGATTATGAGGGTGGTGGTACTCCACATCCTTCTCCACATCTTCCTTCTCCTCCACCTAGAAACCACACCCTCCTCCTCCTCTACTTTTCCTCCTACTGGAAGAGATGGATGACCACCATCTCCTCCACCATATCCCCCTCCATTAATTGATTTGACACTCTATCCTCCTCATTTGGTCGACCCACCACCATGTCCTATTCCACAGGTTGATTGAGCACACTCTCCTCACCAACCCAACTCACCACCATCTCCTACTCCATAGGTCAATGATCCACCTTCTCCTACTCACCGAGTTGACCCACCCATGTTTCCTAATCCATAGTTTGATTGATCATCCTCTCCTTCTCACTGAGTCAACCCACCACCATATCCTCCTCATGTTGATCAACCACCCTCTCTTCCACAAAAAGTAGACCGATTGACATTTTCTTCTCACCAAGTTAAAATTCCACCACCTCCTACACAATTGGTTAGTTTGATAGATATGGTAGATGCATTGGGTGGCATCAATCCTCATGAAGATATGTTTTAGATGTTTCTTTTTACATTTTTATCTAGCATAGTAACTGATGTCTCTGGCACTACTATTAGAGTTATTTATGCCTATGGTTTTGCTGGTGGAGATACTGATGCCTCTAGCTCCGATGGTCGAATGGCCATCTCATAGAAGTTAATGAGCACATGTATATATATTTAACTTTTATATTTGACTTGAGTTGTATATTTGACATATATTATAATTTTTATGTTATTGTTCATACATATTATTCTTGTTAAATATCTCTTTGATGTTGATGTTGTTTCATTTTTAAAATGTATTGTACATCATTCTCACACCATGTTTCATTAGAGGAAAAAATTCCCATTTGCTTTTGAGTTGTTTTATTTATTTTTTGAGAGGTTTCCAGTGAATTGAAATTCTCTCGATTACTACCCTTCCGGGTCGATAATCAAGATGTGTATGCACATATGGGGGCATATGTTTCCCAAGAGGGGGTGGGGAGAGTTCCTAGGTAGGATCACTATATAGAAACTTGAGTTTTTTTTCTAGTGAGGACGATCACACCAGGGTATTTTTTAAGGATTCTAATATTATACTCAAGTATAGTATTATAGGCGATTATTTTGGATTGAAAAAAACATATATATAGATAGGTAGGTGAATATTAAATATGAAGCATACAATCTACTACTAAAACTTGTAAATTTTGGTGAATATTATGATAAAAAAACATATTTTATGTAAGTATAGGTGATATTAGAGACTAAAAATGTCCAAATAGCGAATTTATATTTTGAAAAAAGGCCCCCAAAATAGCCAATTGGTAAAATTTCGCCCCTAAAAATTACCCTGGATCACACCCTAGATATTGTGTCATACCCATATGTAGGGATGTATTGGTGAGGATGCATTGACATCCTATTTACCCAAGATGAGCCACCTGATGAAACATGTAATATTAGAATTATGTTTTTATTAAACTAGTAACATTTTATTGTTTAATTTATTCCATATGTAATTTATTATAACATTTTATATAAATTGTTTAATTATTGTTAAGTATTATTTTTCATATATTGAAACATATGTTGGGGACGAACCTACACAACATGATTAGAACATATATGTGGCTAAGAAGGTAACTCACTTATAGATACCTGACTCACGATGAAGGCTAGAGAGTATATTCCACCAAGAGGTGGCAGATCAATTATCTATATTATATACTTGATACACAAAGTTCCCTATTTATATCAACCAGATCTTATGGCACATAGAACTATCAACATTATGGAGTACCCTTGACCCATGTGATATCACATCATTGATGCATCATATTAACGGTGTCACCAACCTACTATAGAGGTGGAGGCCTTCCGATAGCTCTTCATATTTTGATGATGAGGGTGGTGGTACTCCACATCCTTCTCCATTTCCTCCTAGAAACCACACCCTCCTCCTCCTCTATCTTTTCCTCCTACTGGAATAGATGAATGAACACCATATCCTCCTCCATTAATTGATTTAACACTCTATCCTCCTCATTTGGTTGACCCACCACCATATCTTATTCAACAGGTCGATTGATCACACTCTCCTTCTCACCAACCCAACTCACCACCATCTCCTACTCCACAGGTCAATGATCCACCTTCTCCTACTCACCGAGTTGACCCACCCCCGTTTCTTACTCCATAGTTTGATTGACCACCCTCTCCTTCTCATTGAGTCAACCCACCACCATCTCCTCCTCAGGTTGATTAACCACCCTCTCTTCCACAAAAAGTAGACCGATTGACATTTTCTTCTCACCAAGTTAAAATTTCACCACCTCCTACACAATTGGTTAGTTTGATAGATATGGTAGATGCATTGGGTGGCATCAATCCTCATGAAGATATGTTTTAGATGTTTCTTTCTACATTTTTATCTAGCGTAGGTACTGATGTCTCTGGCACTACTGTTAGAGTTATTTATGCCTATGGTTCTGGTGGTGGAGATACTGAGCCTCTAGCTCCAATGGTGGAATGGCTATCTCATAGAAGTTAATGAGCACATGTACATCTATTTAACTTTTATATTTTACTTGAGTTGTATATTTGACATATATTATAATTTTTATATTATTGTTCATATATATTATTCTTGTTTCATATCTCTTTGATGTGATGTTGTTTCATTTTTAAAATGTATTATAAAATGTATTGTACATCATGTTGATTTTGATGTATGTCATGTTGATGTAATTTGTTTGTATTTATATATTTTCATGTTATTATTGATTCTTGTTTCATCTATAGAATGTTATTTTTTGCCAAAATTTATTTAATTTTTAATTTAAATAGTTTAATGAAATTTATATAGTAAATTAATTTTATTTAAAAAGAAAGAGTATGAAAATAAGTGTGAATTAATGATGACTTCTTCAACATATAAGAAGGAACAATAATTTGAAAAAAAAAATATTGATTTATGCATATATTTTAACATACCTACTCAATAAATGTATAATGAAGATGTCTATGTTAATGTGTTTGAGAAGTGCCTAAATTATATATAATCAATTATATATTAAAATTGGTACAAATATAAACAACACAGAATAGCCAATTATGTAACTAAAACATCTATTAGTAGTAAAATTTAGATAAATTTTAAATCATAAGTTATTAGGGGTTCATGGCTTAAATGGATGTATTTTTTAAGGTTTATTAAGTGTGACTTCAATTTTCATTCAAAATATTATGTGGAATAATATGGACAAATTTGTTTAAAATGATTTCGATGTTTCTATGTGTCATTACATTCTTTGTCTTTAATTAAAAAATACTCTCTTTATATAAGAAAACACATGAGTTGAAGAACCAATAATGTTTCCATTTTTTTGTTATGGTAAAGTTACAAATACTATGATATATAATTGGATTCTATTATTCTAATTCCACTCTTATATTAAAAATTAGTGAAAATGTTAACTATTAAATAATATACTACAACATTCACATTCCAGTATTATCTTTACAAATAAATTTCAATGAATACTCTTGAATTGTTGTTAGCCTAAAATTAAAGCTATAACAAACAATTAAAACATTTAAATATATCTCAATTAATATAGCAACATTTTTTCAATCCTTAAAAATGTAAAAAGGTAAATATATATAATCATTTAGTTAACTTTACCCTATCATTACTATTTCAAATATTAATGTGCAAGATCTTGTTACTATGAGTGTCACATTTTTTTTTTTAAGATGGATGATGAGTATTGAAATAGTTACTATAAAATCATTAACATCCTTATTGAGTAATGTCACAAGAAAGTACATGAGAAAAATAAAAATAAGTTTTTTGTTTTGTTTTAAACAATTTATGTTTAGTATCATAGGTTTGTACCGGTTTACAATTTCATCGCTTATGAATATGCATAATTTATTGAATCCTTTTTATTAAAAAAAGATAGTTTATTTTGGAATAGTCTATGCATTGCTACATAAAAAATAGATAACACATAACACATGAACTACCGATGAGATAAGTGTTACTAATAATAAGTTTTTAAAAATTCAAAATGCCACATATTCCTCCACATGGGATTTGAATTTCAACTAAATACAACTTATGTTATGTAGATACAAATAACATGTAAATATTACAATGTTATAAAACATGATAGGCAACTCATACTCATTATTATTCACATTAAAAATATGTTTCTCTACATTCAATACTCAATACATTATTTTAGTATACAATCTACTTCCATTACACAATAGAAAATAATTAATTATAATTTTACATTGGCCAATACATAAAAAAATGTGTGGACACCCAAGATTTGATCCAACCACAAATAAATGATAGCTAACTTTTGATATCAATTTTTTTACGCCCATAATAAAATGGCATGACCATAAAAAAAATGTCAAAAAAAACATGTACATATCCCTATTTGTTGCTATCAACCATATTATCTTCCTCTCTTGCCATGCTAACATTATTGTTCTAAAAAAGATGTGTTGATATTGGATCATGTCTTAGTAAGAACCACCAATAGTTTTCCAACATATCTTTGTAAATGAACACTTGGTTGTAGTATTTTTGGTAATCATAAAGATCCTTCTTTTAATCCCACATCTTTTTACAGTTGATATGTATTATCCCACTATCACGATATTTATTTATATTATTCTTGTCGAAATTATCCCACCACTTGCACCTAAAAACAACACATTGCAAAGATAATAAGCTCACTTTCATGATCTCTTATATATTTCATAACTTATATTTTTGATATAGCATATCTTATATTAATCTATCCTAACTTGGCCTACCTTAACCTATCCCACCCTAAAATAGCCTATCCTAGGCTATACTTTACTTAAACATGTCTAATTTAACCCTACCCTACATTAAAAAATCCTATCCAAGCCTAGCTTAACCCTTCCTACCATATAATATACTAGCTTAGCATAGCCTATCCTATCCTACCTTATCCCAACTTATCCTAGCCTAGCCTTACCTAGCCTAAAACAAGATTAGATTAACCTAACCTAGCCTAACCTAACATGACCTAGCATAAATTACCATCAACTAACCTACACCACTTTAAAATAGATTATCCTAGAGTACCATAACCTTTTCCTAGCTTGTGCTACCATTGCCTAATGCAACCTACCCAAACCTAAGTTAGAATAACCTACCCTAACTTAGCCCAGCTTTCGTGATGACAACTTAGATAAAATCAACCTACATTAAACTATCTCAATCTTGAATAACCTATCCTACCCTAGCTTATGTGACCCTGATTGAGCCTAAACTATCTTATCTTACACTAGCCAAACGTATCCTATTGAACCTAACCTAACCTATCCTATCTTAACTTAGTTTACCCTCACCTAGCCATAGCCTAACTTTCCCTAGCCTAGTCTGTCGTAGCCTGTTATCAATAACCATACCTAATCTATGCTACACTACCCTAACCTAACTTGAACTAACCTAGCCTAATCAAACCTATCCCAAACTACCATACCTTTCCTTGTCCACCCTAAGATAGTATATCCTAACAAATCCTAGTGTTATCCTATCATAATCTATCCCATTCTACACTAGTATAACTTATCTTATCCTATGTTAGACTGAATTACCCTAATTTAGTTTAACCTAATCTACCCTAACCTATCATGGCCTAGTTTAACCTAAACTACCCTACCCTATCCTAATATATATTATCTTATCCTAGCATAACATTGCCTAAACCTAAATGTGGCTAGATTATCCAAGCATAACATAGCCTGAACTAACTGTATCCTACCCTAATTTAGCATACTCTAGTCTAGTCTAACATATCCTAGCTTAGCCTACCTTTCCTAGCATAATTCACAATATCCTAAACCATCTCATCCTAGCTTACCATAACCTACTTAGCCTAACATAATGTACCTTAACCTAACCTACCCGACCTTACCATTCCCTGCTCTATCATAGGCTAACATACCTTAACCTACCAAACCTTACCATACATTATTATGTCCTAGGATAACCTAACCTACCGTATAATACCCTACCCTATCTGAGCCCATTGTTGGTTAACCTAGCTTAGAGAATCCTATCCTAACCCCTACTAACATACACTAGCCTATCCTAGTCAATCCTACCCTAGCATATCCTTTCCAAATATAGCCTAAGCTGACCTAGCCTAACCTTACTCACCTAGAATACCTTATCCTAACCTATCCTAACCTACCTACCTTACCCTAGCCTAGTGTTGCCTACATTATGCTCTACTATCCTTCACTATGTTAGACTAGCTTAATCTAGTTTGTCCTAGCCTAACCTAACATGGCCTAAACTAACCTATCCTATCCTACCTAAGCCTAGCTTTATCGAGCCTACCCTACCCTAGCTTAGATTAACCTAGTCTAACCTTAACCAACCCTATCCTTTCTTACCATATCCAAAAAATATCATATATTATCCTATGACATCCCACCCTATAATGGGATAATATAACCTAACATAGCTTAGCCTAGTTTATCCTAACTTAATTTAGCCTAGCCTAGCCCAAGCTTGCTTCACCTAGCCTAGCATATCCTACCTAACCTCTCTCTCTTCCTAGTATATATTATATACTAACATAAGCTAATGTAACCTATCTTAACCTATTTATCCTACAATAATATAAAATAACCTAACCTACCCTAAGATACCTTATCATATACTAACTTAACATATCCAAGACTAAGAGAGCTTAACTTATTTAGCATATTTTAACTTATTCTAGCCTCCCAACCTAATAAATCCAATAATATCTAGCATATCATAGCCAACACTAACCTTACTCAAGCTAATTTAAACTAACCTGACCTTTTTGACCAAGTCTAACATTCCCTATCCTACCCCAAACCTAACAAAAACCAATCTAACCTACCCTATTTTACCTTACAATTTGCTAAGTTAGGCTAGAATAACCTATCCTAATTACCTTACCTTACCCAAACATAGGCTAGTCAACCTTAAGGTGCCCTATCCAAGCCTATCCTATTCTAATATAAATTAACTTAAATCAACTCTACCCTAAACTAGTTTCTCATAGCCCATCCTAGCTTAACCCAAAACTATAATGTGTTATCATAAATTACCCTACATTGACCTGAGCTTAACTTGACTTACTATAACCATATCCCACCATAAACTAGTGTATCTTAGCCTAAAATAGCATAACCTAGTCTCTCTTATCCTATCCTAACATATCCTTACATATGATACCCTAAGCTACTTTAATATAGAATAACTTATACTAGCCTACTTTAGGTTATCCTACCTACCCTAACCTATCATATCATATCCTACATTAATCTTGTCCTGGATTAGTTTATCCTAACATAACCCTAGGCTATAATCATCCTATCCTACCTTAGTTTATTCTAACATAACCCTATCCTATCATGTTCATATCCTAGCATAACTTAATGTAGTCTATCTTAACCCATCCTAGACTAGCCTTTTCCCAACCTTAGGCTATCATACCCTAATATAGCATAGCCTAACCTGACCTAACCTTCCACAACCTATACAAACATACCTTATACTACCTTACCATAGAATATACCAACCCTATACAACCCTACCCTATCCTAAAATAATCCAACCTATCCCTTCCTACCTAAACCTATGATAAACTTGCTTATCTTATCCTATCCTATCCTATCCTAGTCTAACCCATCCTAACCTAACATATCCTACTTTGGCATACCTTAATCCAACCTACTTAAAATATACCATAACCTAACCTATCCTACTTGAACCGATCCTATCATAGCTTAGATTAGGCTACCCTAGCTAACCCTAACCTAACCTAAATTTCCTTACATTAAACCAAACATTATCTAGCACAATATATCATACTCTAACATACACTAGCGTATCCAAATTACCTTATCCTATCATATCATATCCTAACCTACCACAACGTATCCTACATTATCCTATCATATCCTAATGTAGCCTAACCTACTATTCCCTACCTAAACTCAAACCTGGCCTAACCTAGGCTAACTTGACCTATCCTAACCTACGTCAACCTAATGTAACCTAGACTAGTGTGACTTATCCTAGCCTACACTAGCCTAATTTGACATATCCTAACCTAATATAACCTATCCTAACCTAATATAACCCACCCTACCCTAGGGTAATCTAACCTTGCCTCACTTAATCAAGTCTAACCTCACATAATCTTGCTTAACCTAATTAACCTAACCTAACTTGGATTACCCTAATATATCGTATGCTAGCCTACACTACCCTAACCTACCCCAATACCCTACTCTAGCCTATCCTAACATAACCTAAAATAGCTTAGCTTACCCCATTGAATCTTATCTTAATATAACCTATCCAAGCTTACCCTACCAAATCTTATCTTTCCCTAACCTAGCTATCCTACTATGCTTGAGACTAGCCTAATCCAACACAACCCAAACATACCATAAATTAGCTTAGCCTAGCCTATTTTACCTTAGACTAACTTAGCCTAGCCTAGCCTAACATAACCTAAGCCTATTCTAGTTTGGCCTAACCTAACCTAGCAAAGCCCAAATTAGCCTATCCTAACCTATCCTACCCTAACCTAGCCAAGCCCAACATAGCCAAGCTCAACCTAGCCTATCCTAACCTAACTTAGCTTACCCTATTTTTCATAGAATGTGATGCAAGTCACCTTACTGGAATACTTTCTTGCTTAACAATACACATGACACAAACCATAATGCTTACACAAACAAGGTGTAAACAAGATGACGGAAGTGGCGTTATATTACTTCTCTGAATTTGGTTACAATGTCGAATAACTGTAAACAAATAACTAACTACAGTCGCCCTCAGCCGTTACAACTTAGAAGTAACTGTGGTGTGTTCTCCCCGTGCATGCGAGCTTAACTATTGAAAGTTAATTAGTAAAAAAAATAATAAACTTTGATGATAATTGATGCAAAATTTCATCATGCAGATGGATTCATCTGCTTTAAACTATAAGTAAAATGCCTTAATCTATATTTTTAATATGATAGATATACTCGTTAGGAGTTAATGATCCCAATGATTTTTTTCCAACTACTAGTTTTGTAATTTTTATTGGGAGATAATGGCCATGATTTTGATGTTGGTAAATATATGGTCAAAATCATAAAAACATTCGAAGAAAAATGGTTTCCCATCCCTAAAGTGAGTGAAAAATAAGTTAGGATCTTCTACATGAAGAGGGCTCCATCATGGGTTGATGTAGGTGATCAAAATAATGAAAAGTAATTAAAAGAACTTGGTTAGATACTTTAATTTTTATTTATGTACAATTAACTTCAAATAATGTGGTATATCATGAAATAAAAGTTAGAAGTCTAATTTTTACAACATGGTTAACATAATTGGACATTCCACTTCTTCAAAATATTCTTTAAAATCATATTTTATGATCGATTTCATATCTAAATTTGAATGATCTCTTATTATGCTTCATTTAACCTTTTATCGGTTCATTATTTTTATGATTCAAAATTTGTATGTCGTGGACAATTAATTAGAGTCACATCTATTAAATAGTCACTATATGAGGGATGCAGCTAGATATGTTGATAGCAATGTTTAAATGCTTCTTCATCTCACTTAGATGTGATTATTATGAACGCAAATCCTCTAGTTCATAATCTACAAATATATATCACAATAAATCAAGAATTAACTCACACTTTTTTCATATCCTTTAGATTTAGCTACCACATCATTATATTGCTTTTTCAAATTATATCTATTTAAAGTTTTCTAAGCACATAACTTATATGTTAATTGGAAGCAAAATTTCCTTTCATAATTCTAATTAATCTATGTCTTTGTTCAAAAGTTTTTTTAAATGATCATAATATTATGAGTGGTAACCATTTTGAGTTTTGTTTGGATGGTCATTATATTACGAGTGGTAACAATTTTTTAACAAACTTAAACTTTTTGGTAAAATAAATAATAAAATAAATAAAAATTGTTATTTAAAAAACCTTGGTTATTAAGTTATTTAGGCTTTATATATAAATTTATTAAATGATAGATTACATACAACTCATGCTTATGGATTATGGAATGAATTGAAACTTTGCATTCGCCATTTCCTTTACATGCTTGGGGTACATTACAAATTCAGCGGTTCTCCAGGCAGAGTCTAATACTTTTAGTAATTTGCACCAATATGGCGATACATGTTTGCAACTCAATTAAACACACTCTGTACTCAACATTAATAAAATTATCTCCTTGTTCAAAATGGCATTGATTTGTTGCTATGCAGCTTTTATGATTTCAAATAAAGGATATATATTATGTAACTCCTCTAATATGTGACGTATACAATGAAATAAAATATTAATATTTTATTTTCATTTATTTATTATAACTGTTAATATGAATAATTCATAAGATTTAATAAAAAAAATAAAGTTGTCTTAATCACTTTTTGTTAGATAAAGTGAAAATTCAAAGCTTCTTATTGTGTTTCTCACTTCTTTAAGCTCCATGGATGGAACTCACATAAATTTTTTTAACCATGCAAGAATTTTTATATGTGGAATGGGTATTTTAATTGGATAATAACTAGTACAGTTACTTGATTTGTGGTTGGTGAACACCTATAGGTCACAAGTTAAGTGCCACCAAGAAATTGTCAATTTCTTGTTCTCTATACATGCCTAATTGTAATTACGTATTGATTTCTCTATGCATGCTTAAATGCCTATTATACATACCCATTATCCATGCATCAAATACTATATATATATATATTAAATTAGAACGACTCTTGTAGAATCAATTTATACAGTACACTTGTCTCATCCTTGTGCAATCTAAGGAAATCATTATTTCATTTATATTAAAATGTGAAGAAATTGTAGAAAAAAACAAAAAAACTTAACAACATGGAAAAACATGACTATTTTAGTATATACTTTAACAATAAATTTCATAAAAATATATATATCATCATTTGTGTCTTGCAACTATTCAAGAAATATAAAATCTGTTGTGTCTTGTGAGATTCTTAAAAGTTATATAATTGTATTTTAGATCTCACTTAATATTTAGGTCTTCCTTACATGTGTTTTAGGAGAGAATATTTCACCATTCTTACATTGTGTCTTTTGGAAAGTGTTCTTTATATAGCAAAGAACGTGATTTTTCGATGAATAGGAAATGAGCTTCACTAGTAGGAACGTATAAATCTCTATATGAATCCGAGGTACATTTTATACCAAAAAAATACACTCTTATAACAAAACATATTATACTTAGATTTAAAAAAAATACTAAAATCATTATTTCATAATTAACAAAACTTCATAAATCCTATCATAAATTCATATAAACAAAGGAATTACATAAATTTTATGTAAATGTTAATATAAGCCAAAATGTATAAAAAAAGTAATGTGAAATAGGCCATTCAAAAATATAATTACGAGATATTGAAAAAAATTAATATACAATAAACCACTAAAATGTCTAAGATTTCACCAACACCTCTGAATTATCAAGAAGTTAGCATTTAACAATTTCAAAACTGAATTATCAAGAAGTTAGCATTTCACAATTTCAAAACTCTTCAAAACTGTAACTTCATATGCAATATCTAGATGTTAGCATAATGTTACCAGTTAGCATTTCACAATTATGCAAAGTAACCTAGTCCAAGGAAAAGTAACCATTACCTTACTAAGTCACCATAAGCTCTCAACCAAACTCCATATGCAATATATAGATGTCAGCATAATGTGATTTTGTCACCAGTAGTGTCAACATGAGCGTTGGATTACGATAGAATTAAAATAAATAAAAAATTCATGAGAATTAATGAGTTAAAAATTAATCCCAATTCGATACATACAAAGGGAAAAAATACCTAACAATTTTTTTATAATGAAATAGTGCATCAAAGTTAGGCATAATTTAATCCTAAGTAAAAGACATTTAACAAAACTATGCAATGAAATGGTCACTATAAAAGATCTCTATACAAACAATATAATGATAATGAAATTTGAAATCAGAAGTAGAGAAGCATGATATTCTTTTTAACGGATAGTTTTTAAAAAGAATGGATAAAGTAAACCGTTATTCTGAAAGGCATAAAATAAGATTAAATTTGAAATCAAAACTGATAAAACAAGAAAGAAAAATAATAATAATAAAATTTGAAATCAGAAATAGAAAAGTATGATAGCCTTTTAACGGATAGCTTTTAAAAGCACGGATAAAGTAAACCGTTATTCTAAAAAACCATGAGATTGTAACAGATAAGATGAAATTTGAAATCATAATGGATAAAACATGAAGGACTCTCACAAAGGTTCCGAAAAAGCATGAGATTGTAACAGATAAAATTGTCTCATATGTAAACTATCAGTTCAAGCGATATATCGGTTGAATGGAGCTTGCAAAAGATATATATATATATATATATATATATATATATATATATATATATATATATATATATATATAATCTTAGGTTGTTTCAACATTTTCCTCCTCCTATATCTATGTTTTGTTTGATATGCCTCTTTGGTTGGTTGTCTAAATTTGTAGAATTTGAGTTTGGATGTCTAAGTCTTGATTGAGTTTCAGTCATTCATGTTTTGCTTCATTCTGTCAATTTGATTACAAATATTTCAGGTTTGATTGTGTTCTCTTCAGATGCAAACCATGCTCGGTTGGAAGAAGGAGTGAAGGAAGATTAACCTTCAATCCGATTGAAACTTTTTAACACAATGAGTTTGAGCTTCTCATAACATGTATGTATGGATCGGGCTTCCCTTTCCTTATTTCTCAATGGTTAAAGGTTATGCCATTTCTCTAGCCATGGCGCCATGTAGGCACCAGGTTGAATAAATTTAGGCTTTCTTTAACAGAGGTTGAATGCACATTTTTTGTAATTTAATAGTTTTGTTATGACTTTATTCTTATGAGATGATAATTGAACATTGCTCTCATAATAGTACATTTTATTAAATCCTTTGATACAATTAAATCCGATCGAAATCCTTAAACACAGCAAATTCGAGCTTCTCGTAACAAGTATGTATCAATCATGTTTCTCTTTCCTTATTTCTCAATGGTTTAAGGTTATGCCATTTCTCTAGCCATGGTCCGATGTAGGCACCAGGTTGAATAACTTTAAGCTTTCATCAACAGAGGTTGAAAGCACATTTTTAGTAACATAACCCTTTTGTTTAGTAGTTTTCTGATGAGTTTATCCTGCCGACTTTTTGTTAATCCATCTTTTTAGTAGTTATCATAGCTATATTATACGTTATAGGGTAGGGTAGGGTTGGGTTAGGATAGGATAGACTAGGATTGGCTTGGCTAGGCTAGGCTATGTTACATTAGGTTAGGCTAGGATAAAATAAAATAGTATACACTAGGTTAGGTTAGGATAAGATAGGATAGGTTAGGCTAGGTTAGGCTCGGATAGGTTAAGCTAGGTTAGACTAGGATTTGTTAATCTAGGTTAGTCCAGGCTAGGTTAGGATAAGATAGGCTAGGTTAGGCTAGGCTAGGTTAGGGTAGGTTAGGCTACGATAGCTTAGTTTAGGTTAGGTAAGGTTATACTAAGTTAGGTTAGGTTAGTTTAGGATAGGTTATGTTAGGTTAGTTTAGGTGAGGCTAGGTTAGTTTAGTTAAGTTTATATTAGGTTAGGTTAGGTTCAAATAGGTTACGCTAGGCTAGGTTTGATTATAAGGTTAGGCTAGGCTAGCGTAGTTGAGGTTAGGCTAGCATATGTT
Organism: Larix kaempferi; assembly: GCA_027924585.1. NCBI lineage: Eukaryota > Viridiplantae > Streptophyta > Pinopsida > Pinales > Pinaceae > Larix > Larix kaempferi. The sequence continues at coordinate 8,848,983 of BSBM01000804.1, read as the reverse complement.
AGGAAACGTTAGGTTAGGTTAGGTTAGGCTAGCTTAGTATAGGTTAGGTTAGGCCAGTTGAGGATAGGTTAGGTTAGTCTAGTTTAGGCTAGTTTAGGTGAGGTGAGGTTAGGTTACATTAGGTTAGAGTAGGTTATTTTAGGCTATGTTAGGTTAGGTTAGTCTAGGTTAAGTTAAGCTAGGTTAGGTTAAATTAGTTTAGGTTATGTTAGGTTAGTTTAGGTTAGGTTAGGTTAGTCTAGGCTATGTTTGGCTAGGCTAGGTTAGGCTAGGCTAGGCTAGGCTAGGATAGGTTAGGCTAGGCTAGGATATGTTAAGCTAGGCTAGAATTTGTTAGGATATGCTAGGTTAGGCTAGGCTAGGTTAGGTAAGGTTAGGTAAGGTTAGGATAGGTTAGTCTAGTCTAGGTTATGTTAGGATAGGTTAGGTTAGGTTAGGTAAGATATTTTGAGGTAGGATATTATAGGCTATGTTAGGGTATGAAAGATAAGCCAAGGTAGGTGAGACTAGGCAAGGTTATGGTAGGGTAGGCTATAGGGTACGGTTGGGTTGGGTTAGGATATGCTTAGATAGGCTAATCTAGGTTAGGTCAGGCCAGGTTAGGATAGGATAAAATAAGCTACACTATCTTAGGTTAGGATAATATAGGCTAGGTTAGGCTAGGATAGGTAAAGCTACGTTAGGCTAGGTTAGGTTAGATGAGGCTAGGTTAGGATAATATAGGCTAGGTTAAGCTAGGCTAGGTTAGGCTAGGATATGCTAGGATAAGCTATTCTAGGTTAGGTAAGGTTATTCTAGGTTAGGTTAGGATATTTTAGGTTAGGTTAGGCTAGGTTAGATTAGGTTAGGATAGGTTAAGTTAGGTGAGGTTATTTTAGTTTCAAATAGGTTAAGCTAGGATTGGTTTGATTATAAGGTTAGGTTAGTCTAACATAGTTTAGGTTAGGCTAGCTTAGGTTAGGAAATGTTAGGTTAGGTTAGATTAGGTTAGGATAGGTTAGGTAAGGCTATTTTAGGCTAGTTTAGGTTAGGTTAGGTTAGGTTAGTCTAGGTTAGAGTAGGTTATTTTAGGCTAGGTTAGGTTAGTTTAGGCTAGGTTAGGTTAATCTAGATTAGGTTAGCTTTGCTTAGTTTAGGTTAGGTTAGGTTAGGGTAGTCTAGGCTATGTTGGGATAGGATAGGTTAGGTTAGGATATGGTACGCTAGGATAGGGTACACTATGCTAGAATACATTATGCTAGGCTAGAATTTGTTAAGATAGGCTAGGTTAGGCTAGGATAAAATAGGTTAGGATAGGTTAGGTTAGGTAAGATAATTTGAGGTAGGATATTGTAGGCTAGGGTAGGGTAGGAAAGATAGGCTATTCTACATAAGGATTGGAAAGGCTATGGTAGGGTAGGCTACATGGTATGATTGGGTTTGGTTAGGTTAGGATAGGGTAGGATAGGCGTGGCTTGGCTAGGCTAGGCTAGGTTAGGTTAGGATTGTCTAGGATAGGATAAAATATGCTACACTAGGTTAGGTTAGGATAAGATAGGCTAGGTTAGGCTAGGCTAGGTTAGGCTAGGCTAGGTTAGGCTAGGATAGGTTAAGCCAGGAGGTTATGTTAAGCTATGTTAGTCTAGGCTAGATTAGGATAATATAGGTTAGGTTAGGCTACGCTAAGCTAGGCTATGTTAGGCTAGGTTGGACTATATTAGGCTATGATAGAGTAGGATACGATAGTCTAGGTTGGGTAACATTATGCTAAGTTAGGTTAGGCTAGGTTAGGTTATCTTAGGCTTGGTTAGGTTAGGTTAGGCAAGGCTAGACTAGGTAAGGTTAGGTTAGGTTAGGTTAGGTTAGGTTTGAATAGATTAGGTTAGGATAGGTTCAGTTATAAGGTTAGGTTAGGCTAGTTTAGTTTAGGATAGGCTAGCGTAGGTAAGGAAATGTTAGATTAGATTAGGATAGGTTAGGTTGGGCTAGTTCAGTTGAGGTTAGGTTATGTTAGGTTATGTTATGTTAGGTTAGGTTAGGTTAGAATAGGTTGGAGTAGGCTATTTTAGGCTAGGATAGGTTAGGTTAGGATATGATAGGTTAGGTTAGGCTAGGTTAGTTTAGGTTAGGTTATATTAGGTTAAGCTAGTCTAGACTATGCTGGTCTAGGATAGGGTAGGCTAAGATAACTTACGTTAGGATAGGATATCCTACGTTAAGATAGGATAGAGTAGGCTAGGCTAGGTTAGGCCAGGCTAGGCTAGGTTAGGCCATGCTATACTACATTAAGCTAGGCTAGAATTTGTTAGGATAGGTTAGGTTAGGTTAGGCTATGCTAGGTTGGGTCAAGTTAGGATAGGTCAGGCTAGGCTAGCTTAGTTTAGGTTAGGTTAGGATAGGTTAGGTTAGGTTTGATTAGGCTAGGCTAGTTTAGGCTAAGTTAGGTTATGATAGGTTAGGCTAGGCTAGACTGGGTTTGGCTAGGTTAGGCTAAGCTAGGTTAGGTTAGGCTAGGTTATGTTATGTTAGGTTAGCCTAGGTTAAGTTAGGATATGTTAGGTTAGAATAGGTCAGTTTATGTTTGGTTAAGTTAGCTTAGGTTACATTAGGTTAGGTTATGCTAGAATAGGCTAGGTTAGGTTAGAATAGGGTAGGCTAGGTTAGGTTAGAATAGGGTAGGCTAGGTTAGGTTAGAATAGGGTAGGCTAGGCTACATTAGGTTAGGTTAGGTTAGGATAGGAAAGTTATGTTATGTTAGGTTAGGCTAGACTAGGCTAGGTTATGTTAGGATAAGGTAGGTTAGGTTAGGATAGGCTACACTAGGTTAGCTTAGGTTAAGTTAGGGTAGGTTAGGATAGGTTAGGTTATTCTAGCTAGGTTAGGGTATGCTAGGTTAGGTTAGTTTTGGATATGTTAGGTCAGGTTTGGATAGGTTAGGTTAGGTTAGGTTAGGCTAGGTTAGGCTAGACTATTTTAGGGTAGGATGGGCTAGGTTTAGCTAGGTTAGGTTACGTTAGGATAGGTTAGGTTAAGTTAGGTTAGGTTAGTTTAGGTTAGGTTAGGCTAGGCTAGTTTAGGTTAGGTTGGTTTAGGTTAGTCTAGGTTAGGTTAGGCTTGGTTAGGATAGGTTAGGTTAGGTTAGGTTAGGATAGGTTAGGCTAGATTAGGTTAGGTTAGGTTAGGCTAGGCTAGTTTAGGTTAGGTTGGTTTAGGCTAGTATAGGTTAGGTTAGGTTAGTTTATGCTAGGCTAGTTTAGGTTAGGTTGGTTTAGGCTAGTCTAAGTTAGGTTAGGTTAGATTAGGTTATTTTCATCTAGCTTAGGTCAGGATAGGTTAGATTATAATCTTAGGTTAGGCTAGGTCAGGTTAGGCTATGGTATTTTAGGTTCGGCTAGTGAGGTTAGGCTATATTAGGTTAGGTTAGGTTAATTAGCTTGGGTTTGGCTAGTTTAGTCTAGGATAGGATAGGTTAGGTTAGGCTAGGTAAAGTTAGGCTAGGTTAGGCTAGGTTAGGTTAGGTTATATTAGGTTATGCTAGGTTAGGTTAAGTTAGGTAAATCTAAGTTAGGTTAGGCTAGGTTAGGTTAGGTTAGGCTAATCTAGTATAGGTTAGGTTAGGTTTTGATAGGCTAGGTTAGGCTAGGATTGGGTAGGTTAGGTTATGGTATCTATGTGAGGCTAGGTTAGATTACGCTAGGCTAGTTTAGCTTATCTTAGGTTAGGTTTGGTTAGGCTAGGTTAGGTTAGGATAGCTTATGCTAACTTAGGTTAGGTTAGGGTAGCTTAGGTTAGGTTAGGATGTGTTAGTCTTCGCTAGGTTTCGTTAGGCTAGGCTAGGTTAAGTTGTGTTAGGTTATTCTATGTTAGGTTAGGTTAGGTTAGGGTAGATTAGGTTAGGTTAAGTTAGGTTAGGTTAGGCTAGAGTAGGATAGGTTAGGTTAGGTTAGGATAGGTTAGGTTAGGCTACATTACATTAGCCTAGGTTAGGCTAGGAGAGGCTAGGCTAGGTTAGGTTGGGTTAGGTTGGGCTAGGCTATGTTACATTAGGTTAGGATAGGTTAGGCTAGGTTAGGCTAAGCTAGTTTAGCCTAGGTTAGGTTAGGTTAGGATGGTTTAACTAAGGTTAATTTAGGTTAGGATAGGTTAGGCTAGGTTAGGCTAAGCTAGTTTAGCCCAGGTTAGGTTAGGCTAGGTTAGGTTAGGTTAGGATGGTTTAACTAAGGTTAAGTTAGGTTAGGATAGGTTAGGCTAGGTTAGGCTAGGTTAGTATAGGTTATGTTAGGTTAGGCTAAGTTATGCAAGTTTAGGCTAGGCTAGGCTAGGTTACGTTAGGTTAAATATTAAGAGTTTCATAACATTAAGAGTAACATAGGGTCCTAGAAACCTCCTATCCTCACGCGCCTAAACTCAATCATAGTTATGCTTTACTCACTACTCTTTAATTCCTTGATTTATAAAAAGAAATCATTTTTTGCACACACATCTTTGGATCACTTTCTTTTATCATTCACCTTTTTTATTTTCAATTTATTCAACCTCTTAACAAACTGTAATTAGAAATGGGATGCATATATTAATTTACTTAACTTGCGTATTTATGACAAATTTTCATATTGTAGGTGTTTCACTTTTTGATCTTCTTTTTGTAAAAGCGTGCTACATTCTAGACTCAATTTTTCGTTCTCTTTAACATGATGTAGGTTATGAGCCTAGAAGATTTCATTTCAGAGCAATGCTCACTACTAAAATATTAACACCTCACACAACAAACTTTTTACACAATCACTAAATGCACGACAATTAAAGTAAATAATCAAATTCTGCAATTTAACGATTTTGATTTGGTGCTTAATAGACTTAATACTTTCACATTTATTATTCTATTTAATAGTCCAACATACATTTATTTAAATTCAAATCATTTTCATATGTTTTCTTTTTTCTTAAAGACTAACTCTTTTATTTATCCATTAGTTAGTTGTTAAATCTTCTTCTATTTAACAAAGTTTCATTTCTTTTCATCCTAACTAACTCTTTATTTTTATAACATTAGCTTTTGTTTAATCATTTTCTAACTTAGTTTGATTTCATTTATTTCATATGTTAGTTCAATTTATTATTGTATATATGTATTTTTGAGTAACACTTGTAGGTGAATAAATATGATGGATCTAAACAATAATCAAGTTTCCATCCCCATCTTCCCCTTCGCCAACTTTGCAAGAGTGTCCTTAACTATTTTTTCCCAATTCATCCTTAGCATAAATATAAATCGGAAACCATAATGGGGAATGATTTGAGTCATTATTTTTCTTATACCTTGGTGCATGTCCTAATCACCCATAAAATATCATGGAATATGAGGTGAATCTTCTAAATTTCAACCTCTTACAATGATTTGAAATAGGAGAGAAGTCCTTGAGCAGTTTAGGAAGCATACTATTCATCATGTTGTTCAAGTTCTTAACCTTTTCCTGTCTCCAACTTCTATTAGTATGGCTTCTTTTGGCAGTGTTGGCTTTAACACTAGTGCCATTCTTGACTCTTCCTCAATATTAGGATGTATGTTGTTAGCTAAATCCTGTCAGGAATCACAATAGTTCTCAAAAAGTCATTAAGAAGTTTGGTATATTCCAATACCAGGTTTATGTGGATGGAACACCATGTTGCATAACTTTACCATTGAATCTAGCTTCAAATATTTCTTCTCTCTCCAAATTCAAAGACCATATTTCCATTTTTTTGGGAAATGACATAACATCCATTAATGAATACCTATCCACCTTTTCCAATGTGTTTGCAAATATTGGTTCACATGACAATGGTATCTATATGTGTCTCTTTAAATAAATTTGTTAGTAGGGAGTGCCACTATTGAATTTTTTGAATTACCTGACACGATTTTTACCATATGGTTTGAGCTCATGTATTGGTTTAAATCCACATTTCAGAGCATTCAAAACCTATTTGGATACCTAAGGAGCTTTAATTCCTTATCCTTCAAAGAAAACAAGACTGTCAAATCCATGTTTACGAAGCTTTATACTAAAATTCTTGAAGTTTTCCAACCTTCCAAACAAGATGTTATTAGAGAAAATTTGGGGTCTGAAATGGGCCTCCTAAGGAAAATAATAAAAAAATACATGTCACACCAAGTTAAAGGTTTTATCTAGTGAAGTTCAACCTATAATATGTCATTAATGGTAGTTGGCAGGTATGTTGCATTAGTCCAAAGTTAAGAAATGAGGGTTGGAAATATTAATGAAAGATTTAGATTCTCGTGCACACACATTATATGATATAGTGTTAAATATTTTAAATTTATACTATAGTTTATTTTAAATTTTTTTATAAATGTACCACTACTTTTTATATATTTAATAAAATCTAAAAAAAACTAAAGTTGTAATGAAAAATATAATTATAATAATAATAAAAATAAACAATCACTATTTTTATTTTATTTTATATTATCACTACTTCTAAGTGCTTTAAAAGATAAATATCTCATTAAATAAAATGATAGTGGAGTAATTTTGAAATAATAAAAATATTTCAATAATTAACAATTTAAAAATAAAAATAAATAATTACAGTGATATGTGTTTATATTTAGAACATGGGGTGGACTAGTGCCTATGCTTTCCCTAGAATGGAACAGGATGATACAAGTGTATAGTCTAGATTGATTTTATGGTAGTCATTACAAATTTGAAATGAAAAATTATTCAAAAAAGAATATAAAAAATAACTAGTAGATATGTGACGCAAGTTGCCCCGTCGCAACAGGGTTCTTGCTTAACAATACACACGACACGACCACAAATGTTCACACGAACAATATGTAAACAACATGCCAGAAGCTGGATTATATTACTTCTCTGAATCGGTTACAATGCATAATAACTGTAAATGCAAATAACTAACTATCTGTTGGCCTCAACCGTTACAATACAGAAGCAACTACGGTGTCTCTCTAAGTATGTCGACCTCACCCTCTCCTGGTTCTCTACTGAACTCTGAGCTATGGCTTGATCTTCTCTTCAGCTCTGCTTGACTCTCTCCAAAATTCCAAGTCCCCCAATTGATCCAACCCCCTCGTCTTCTACTCTGCTGTTGCTATTCCTGAGACCACTGCGATCACCGAGACACGTATCCTCTATCAACCGATCCTTCCATGATCCTACAGACCTGCAAGTGTCAGCACTTGACCATGCTGTATAGCCTCTTCTTGTGATGACATCTGTCATGTATTCACCCACCTCCAATAACTACCATTAACTTCCTTAGAAACCCCAAACTATTGCCAAGTACTATCCTTGACTTCTACGCTTCCTCTAACAAGCTACAGTAAACCATCCCATCATCCATACCATCCTCTGTCAGCTTCGACTCTCCTATCGGCTTTCACTCTGTGATTAGGATTCGCTAGTCCGCCCCTTCCTCCTCACTTGGCTCATGCCCAAAAACTGTCGACATCGCGGTTCGACAACATGTCAACCTTTCCACGAATCTGTGGCAACTTGTCTCCTATCGAAATTAACCTGTCGACTATCGATTGTCATCTGTTGACACCAACATGTCGACTCTCGACCTCTTCACTTCTGTTGACTACTTCGACAGCTTCTTCTCAAATTATTGACTTCGATGAGTCAATCTTCTTCACGCACTAACTGTCGTCCCCACTCCCTTTGGTCAGCTCCCTTCTGTCGATCAACTTCGACTGATCCGCCTAGGCTCCAATGCTCCTACATCAGACTCCCTAGGTGAAAAAGAACTCGACTGCTCTGCCAGTCTCTTGAACTCTTCTTTGAAAATCCATGTCACCTTCTGCAACTCATCATCTCTCCATCGCACCAAGTATTCCTTCCTTCACGAACTACGTGTATGCCCGACTTCGCATTCCTCTATTAATTCTATGATCTCCTCCTTGTGTCGATCCGGAATCTGTGTTTTCCAGTCGGTGTTTGACACTTCGGCGCTTCCGTTGCTTGAACCTTCTTCGAACTTGTACAGATTTGAGACATTAAACATTGGCAAAATGCTCAAGTCATTCGGAAGCTCCAACACATAAGCGTTGTCCGAAATCTTCCTCAGGATCTTACATGGTCCAATCTTCTTCAACTTCAGCCTGTTATATGTTCCTGTTGGAAATCTCTCTTTCCGCAAATGAGCGTAGACCAAGTCTCCCTTGTTGAACGACTGTAGTCTCTTATTTTTGTCAGCTCGCAAATTGTATGCCGCGTTGCTCTTTTCTATGCGCTTTCGCACACCTTCATGAACCTCTTTCATGTGCTCTGCGAATGATTCTGCATCTGCGCTCTTCTTGATTTCTGTCTGCAAATCGACCAAATCCACCACTCTGTGCGGGTTTCTTCCTTGGACAATCTGGAATGGGCTCAAACTTGTCGATCGATTCACATAATTATTGTATGCGAACTCTGCTTGCGCCAACACATTCCCCCACTGCTCGGGTCTATCGACCGTCAAACATCTCAAAAGGTTTCCCAAACTTCTGTTCACCACCTTGGTCTGTCCATCTTTCTGCGGATGATATGCCAAGCTAAATTGCAACCTCATGTCCAGTTTCTTCCATAGGGTTCTCCAGAAATTCCCCATAAATTTGGTATCTCTGTCCGATGTGATATTATTTAGCAACCCATGAAATATGATTCCTTCTTTGAAGAATGGTACAGCAATTCCTGTGGTGTCACTTGTCTTCTGACACAGAATAAAGTGTGCCATTTTTGAAAATATGTCGACTACAACAAATATTGAGTCGCTCCCTCGCTGCGTCTTTGGAAATCCTAGCACAAAATCCATGCTCAGGTGCTCCCATGGGGTATTCGGTACCGACAACGGTGTATACAACCCCATGTCCTGACTTCTTCCTTTTTCCAACTGGAAAACTCTACAATGTCGCACCCACTTTCTGACATTTGTCGCCATTCCTAGCCAATAATACTTTTCTTCGACTAATGCCTTAGTCTTGTCGTTCCAAAATGACCTGCTAATCCGCCGCTACGCAACTCTCGGATTCGTTTTCCTCTCACTAGTCCTCTGGAAACACATAACTGTCGTCCCTTGAACAGGTAGCCTTCTTGGACAAAATAATCCAAATATGGAGTTTTGTCGACACTACATAGTTCGTGACAAGATTCCCATGCTTTCACAAACTCTTCGTCGGTCGCATACTCTTTCTTCATCGACTCTATACCTGTTTCCTGAACTGTCACTGTGTTCAACAATGCAACTCTTCTACTCAGCGCGTCGGAAACCTTGTTCGACTTGCCCGACCTATGTCTCAACATGAACGTATATGCCTATAGGAACTCGACCCATTTCATGTGCTACTGATTTAACTTCGACTGAGTATTCAGATACCTCAGTGCTTAATGATCTGTGTACAACACAAATTCCTTGGGAAACAAATAATGCCTCCACTTCTTCAATGCTTGGACAATATCATAGAATTCTTGGTCATAGACCAAATATTTCTGCTTCGTATCATCCAACTTTTCACTGAAGAATGCAATTGGTCGGCCCTCCTAGCTCAACACTGTTGGGCCCTGGAATTGTCCATTTTTCCATCATTTATCGACATACCTTTCATCCATTTTCTTACCATTATTTCTCATTTATCATTCCATTTTTCATCCATTTGTTGTAGCTACGCATTGAACAACATGCTACTTCCATTGATCTTTTAAGTGGTTAATAGTGATTATTTTCTTTTATCTTTGATGAATTAAAAAACTATTATGCATAATTTTACTAATGATGGTTTGTGGAGTGAGTTGTCATGCACAGGACGCTCATAGCCAGCTGTTACAGCCTTAACCAAAAACGCATGCCACATAAGAACACCTTGATTCGCGTCTTGATTTGCAGGCATATGGAAATGAATCTCAAAAATCCGAGATATGGGTTTTGTGCGTAACATCCTCATTTACCTGACACGCGAGGAAATCATCCAAAAAAGCTAGGGTTTGCGATATGCAAGTGGTTCTTCGAGAGGGTATTTTCCAGATTTGGTGTTGCGGTCGGTTCCAAAGTTGCCAACAGTTACGGCCGTGTTCTAGCTGTTGCAGATCACAAGTTGGGGGCTCAGTTCTTCATTTCCATGAGATAATTTTATGTATAAATATGTAATCAATCTCATTAAGAAAAGGGTTGATAGGGATTAAGCATGATAGATTAGGCAGGATAGGAGATGGATGATAGGAGATGCAAGATAGAAGAGAACACAATGTTATGATGTAGGATTTGATCCAGATCTGTTGTGATTTTTCCATTATGATAATACATGCTGGCAGTTTCTTAATTCTGGAGTTGTAGACTTTCATTGTGGAGATCCAGATCTGCTCAGTGGAGGAAGGGCCCTCTTCCCTGAGCAGATGCTGGTAGTGTTAATTGTAAGTGTGTTATTGTTTAGATCTGCTTATTATTTTGTTTATGCTTTCATTCATTAAGCTTATGATAGTTGTATGCTTTCATTCATTAGATCTGTCATAATCGTTGTGTTGATAATTCATTTGGTAAATCGTTGGCCAACATAACAATTCCTTAGATGTACGTAATCAGATCTTGTTTCATAGGAATAGATCTTGTTTGAAGTGTATTCGATTTACAGTTTGATTTATGAATAGGTTGAGTATTGATTTCTTTTCAAGCAGTTGTGACTTAGTTTACAAATAGTTTCGAGTGCATACCAATAGATAACAATGTCAGGTAGAAATTGTACTTGCATATATTTTGCACGATAGCTTTGAAATAAAAGACTTCCTCGGGTTGATAATTTATGTTTAGCACTCTGCATGTTAAGTTTTAATTAACTGACATATAGTGGGCACGACAAACATTGCTCCAATTGTAATTCCACTTGCGTCATAATTGACCTGGAAAACTTTGTCGAAATCTGGGAGCGCCAACACTAGGCTCTTAATGACCTTTTTCCTTCAACTTGTCGAAAGCTCATTAGGCCCCTTCCATCCACTTGAACTCCCCTTTGCACATACACTCTGTCAACGGTGCTCAAATACGACTGAATCCTCTGATGAAATTCCTATAGAAAGTGGCAAGTCCATGGAAACTCCTCACTCCAGTCGCACTTGTCGGTTCAAGCCAATCAATTATTGCCTTCACCTTTTCTGGGTCCATCACCAACCCTTTACCCGAGATTACAAATCCCAAGTATACCAGTTCTTCCTTCATGAAGAAACACTTTTGCAGGTTCACCATCAGCTTCTCTTCCTGCAACTTCTGCAATACCTGTCGAATGTGCCCCAAGTGTTCTGCCTCAGTTCGACTGAAAATTAGAATGTCGTCTAGATAGACTACAACAAAATTTCCCAAGAATGGTTTCAGTACTTCATTCATCAATCACATGAACGTACTGGGTGCATTAGTCAATCCAAACAGAATGACTAACCACTCATACAACCCTTTTTTTGTCTTGAATGTTGTCTTCCATCCGTCTCCTTCTCTAACCTGAATCTGGTGATAACCGCTCTTCAGGTCTATCTTTGTGAAGTACTTCGCTCCACTCAAACAATCCACCAAGTCGTCCATTCTCAGCAATGGAAACCGATACTTGATCATGATCTTGTTGATAGCTCTGGAGTCTGTACACATCCTCCATTCTCCACCTTTCCTCGGCACTAATACTGCTGGTACAACGCACAAACTCAAACTCTCTCGGATCAACCCTCCATCCAATAACTCTTGGACCTATCGATTCAGTTCCTGACCTTCTGTCAAACTCATCCTATGCAATGCCTTGTTTGGAAGACTTGACCCTGGAATCAAGTCGATATGATGGGATATGCTCCAGGACGACGACAATCCCGTCGGTGTCTCATCGACCACTATGCTGCGAAACTTTGCAAGCATCTTTCCGACTTAGAACGGAATTTTCTCCACTGTTGCACTCTCGACACATGGTCCCTTTGGAATGATAGCATAACACCCCGACTGCTTTTTCTCTTCCGCAATGAATTCTTTCGCTGAACACATCAGCATGCGCTTCTCCCAAAAGTTGCTCTCGTCCTGCTTACCGTCGGCTTTCTCCTCCGGTTTCGGCTTAAGAGTTCATGCAAATACACATGGGAAACAATTAACCATGAACTCTAATGGTTGGTCCAATATTATAACATTATTTGTCCTCCTTACTAACAATGATTATAGGAGAGGAATATATATTGTCTTATTTCCACCCTACAAGCATGCATCGAATTTTAAGAGCATAACCAAAGGATAGGTGTACCTTTGGACCAGTCTAGTTCTAAAACAAACATGTCTTCTATGCTTTAGATGATGCAAGACATGCATAAGTATATGATATCATTTGAGCATAGGATTATATATGATTCTCAACCAACTTTCACTCATCCTGTGGGATATTCCATGTACCATTGGTGCAATTTCTATGATTAGGCTTAGATCCCTTTGACATGTGATCCTATACTCTTAGAAAAATAATGATCCAATGGGAGAAAGGGTATCCCTACAATAGTTGTGATTTAAGTAGAATCTATTGATGTAGTCTATGTTGCCAACACCAGGTATCAATCTCATTTTAAACCAAAAGCTTTATTTGACCCTAAATTTTCAATGAATAAGGATAATCCTAATGACAAGATCATTATTCCTTATATACTTGATTCGATACCTCCACCTATCATTCAAGAAAATCATTCTAGCATCGCATCACAATCCATGCCTACCTTTCTTGATAATAATGTTCCTTACAATTTGACCATTGATTTAGCGACCTTGAAAGATAAAATTAACATCTTAGACATCCTTAGAGTGTTGGAACCACAACAGAACTTGAATAGAGATCTTGCTAACCCTTTCACATCTATGAATTTCCTAACAATGAATGCACAATACAATATTGATATCGTTGATCTTGATGACCAATTTGGAAAATATTTATTGCGATGGAAATATCCAGATCTGAATCTAAAGATCCACCTTTCTATGTCTCAATGAAAATCACGGGTAGAAGAGCTCATTGCTATCTTATAGATTGGGGATCTTGTTGTTGATGTATATGTAACTTCGGAATGTATTTCAGCTATGTATTTCATCTATGTATATTGTACTCCTATAGAGATGTTATTATTCCTCTATACGGAAGTGTCATCATTTGTATTGACAAGTGTCGCAATTGTTGTAACTTGTCGATGGGTTATTAGACCACCATGTGTGGGGTCATCCCTGATTAAGTTAACTATGGGTTATTAGGCTAAGTTAGACAAGTCGTCCCCACTGGTTTATTGGCCAGGACAGGGCATGTATAAATAGAGATCGGGAGATTTCTATTTGATCATTCACTTACTCACTCTTCCATCACTCGAAAAGTGGCGCACATGTGAGGAGGAGGATCAGCTGCTAGGAGAAGACTATCTCTTGTACTTTGGTTGTATCATTGCTCTCTCTATCTTTGAGGAAGCTGTGGGGTTTTTCACCTTTATGGTTTTCCCAGTGAAAATCTATGTGTCCATTGTCTTATGTGATTGTTTGATATGCTGTACATGTTATTCTCTCAGTAAATATCCTAGAGTATATTGAATTAATGCTAAAAAATTAACATGGTATCAGAGCTTCCTTGAGAACAAGACATTGTGCAGTGGTAGAAACTAGAGTTTCTTGTTTATTGGGTTTCTCTCCACAGATTTTGGAAAAGCAGTAAGGTAGATTGACTCTACTCATCAAGTAGAATTTATCTGTCCAATCAGAATTCAATTCTGACCACTTTCAATTTTGGCCCTAAAAATTAGGGTTTCCACAAAAATAGGAATTTCTAAAATCTAAAGACACAATTGGAAGATCCTTGGAAAAATTGAATTTTAGAGCTTTGGATCGATATTTTTGGTTGGGTAAAGCTCCGGTAAACTCAAACCCTAATTCAGGGTCCTCCCTAGTGAATCCGAGAAGACTAAAAGGAATTTCTAAAGGGTGAAACTTTGCAGATCTCAAATTATGAATATACCAGGATGATCAGCTCATCAAGGCGCATCTTTCTATCCTTTCATAAAGTTGAAATTCACATTTTGAATTTTTAGGGTTTCTGTGACAAACCCTAATCTGGGACTAGATCCAGTTTTCAACAAATCAAGTGGTAAGACCTAAATCTTTTCTATTTCCATTTGAAGTACTCTTTAAAGATCTCTCACCACACCAATCTTGAGGATAATATTGAAGGGGCTGATAACTTCTGAGCATGGAAGTATAGGATTGGGTTAATTCTGGAAGAAAATGAGTTGGACACTTATATAAGTGAAGAGGTCCCTGTTGCAGAGGAAGAAGAAGCTAAGGCTCTTCACAAGAAGAACTTGGTCAAGGCAAAGAGGATCATTGTTGATTCTATCAAGGACCATCTCATTCCACATGTTTCATCTCTAAAGACACCCAAGGAAATGTTTGACTCTTTGACCAAGCTGTTTGAAGGAAAGAACATAAATCGGAAGATGACTATGCGGAATCGATTGAAAGGGGTAAAGCTTTAGAATGGAGAGACCATTCAATCTTATTTCTCTAAGGTCTCTTAGATCAAGGAACAACTTGAAGCTGTGGATGAAGTAGTGGACAATGGTGAAGTTGTCATGACCACATTGAATGGCCTACCTAGGTCATGGGACTTCTTCATCCAAGGAATCTGTGCAAGGAGGAAGTTGATCTCATTTAGTAGCTTTGGGAGGAATGCTCACAAGAAGATGAAGATCAAGCTCTCACAACACACACCAAGGGAAGCAAGTTTAAGAGAGAGAGCTCTCATAACAAGAATCATTCTCACTCTCATCACAAGAAGAAATATCTATCTCATGTTCGATGTTTTGATTGCAATGAGGTAGGACACTTTGCTTCAAATTGTCCCAAGAAGAATAAAGATAACAACAACAAATTCAACAAGAAGAAAAGGTACAACAAGAAGAGATTCCATGCTCATGCTGCTGAGGATGATGAACCTCCCAAGAAGAAGGCTAGGGAAGAAAGTGATATTTCATCAAGTGAAGATGAATATGTTCTAATCTCTGCTCTCACAGGTACTATCTCTCATGGTTGTAATGATTGGCTTATTGACAGTGGGGCTTCCAAACACATGACTAGGTTTAAAGAATCTTTTTCAAATCTATCTGAACATGAGTCACCCCATAAGGTGAAACTTGGGGATGACTATCAATATCTTATCAAAGGAAGTGGTGAAGCCTCCTACAACCTATACTCTGGGAAGTCTTTGAAGATGAAAGATGTTCTATATGTACCTGGGCTCAAGAAGAACCTACTCTCCATATCTGCATTTGATGCAAAAGGCATGAGGGTTGCATTTGTAGATGGCCAAGTCCTAATGTGGCCAAAGGGTAAAAATATAGATGATGCAGTAGTGATTGGAGAGCAAGAGGGAGGATTGTACAAATTGAAGGGACAACCTGAACATGCCATGGTACATGAATCCATGGAGCCAAGTGAACTTTGGCATAGAAGGCTTGCACATGTGCACTATAGAGCACTACCAATTGTAAGCAAAGCTATAGAATGTCTTCCTGAAATCAAGACAAAGCATGAAAGTGTTTGCAAAGGATGTGCAAAAGGAAAGAACATTAAGAAGGCATTTCCAAGTAGTGAAAGCAAAGAAAAAGGAATCTTAGAGATTATCCACTCTGATGTATGCGAGCCGATGTCATCCATTTCTCTAAGTGGGTATGTATACTATGTTTCTTTCATTGATGATTTCTCTAGGAAGACTTGGGTTTATTTCTTGAAGAACAAAGGTGAAGTATTTGATAAGTTCAAGGAATTCAAAGACTTGATGGAAAATCAAACTAATAAGAAGATCAAGACATTCAGATTCGACAATGGCAGAGAATTCACTTCAGGTGATTTCAAGAAGTTATGCAGTGATTCAGGGATTAAGAGGGAGTTGACTGCTCCCTACAATCCACAACAGAATGGAGTTGCAGAAAGGAAGACTAGAACTATCATGGAAGCAGCATGAGCAATGTTGCATGACCAAGATCTACCTATGCATCTTTGGTCAGAAGCAGCTAGGACAGTTGTATATGTGCAGAACAGAACACCTCACAAGATATTGGACAACAAGACACCAGAAGAAGTCTTCTCTCGTAAGAAACCTGAAGTCAGGCATCTCAAAATACTTGGTTATCTAGTATATACACATATTCCAAAGGAAAAGAGGACAAAGCTAGATCCTTCAGGAAAGAAGGGTATCTTTGTGGGGTACAGTGAAAGCTCGAAGGCTTACAGAATATACTTTCCAGGGTTCAAGAAGATTGATGTCAGCATGGATGTAACATTTGATGAAAACTCAGCTTTCATCAAATCAAGGAAGACATATGTTGAAGATCATGAAGAACCAAAGGAAAATAGATTCCAAGACACCACCATGAATGAAGCAATTCTAGAAGCAGATCGTGAAGTTGAAGATCCAAAAATACTTGTAGATCCACCCCGTGAGAAGAGCTCTCACAAGAGAAAGCCTGCATGGGCTAGAGAGCTCATTCAAGATGCAGAAAGATATGGCATTCCAGAAGAAGAACACAGAGAAAGAAAGAGGACTAGATCACATACCAGTTATGTTGCCCTACTCTATGATATTATGAACAAAGAACCTTCCAGTTATGAAGAAGCAACGGAAAAGAAAGAATGCAAGGATGCCATGGTCGAGGAATACTAGTCGATCATGAAGAATGATGTTTGGGATGTAGTCCCAAGACCTGACGGGAAGTCTGTAGTGACTTCCAAGTGGATCTACAAGATCAAGCATGCTGCAGATGGCAGCATAGAGAAATACAAAGCGATATTTGTAGCTCATGGCTTCTCCCAGAAAGAAGGGACTTTTGCTCTTGTGTCCAGATACACTTCCATTAGATCAGTACTTGCTCTGGCTGCAGTGATGAAATGGAAGATACACCATATGGATGTCAAGACAACTTTCTTGAATGGTGTAGTCGAGGAGGAAGTGTATGTGGAGCAGCCACTTGGTTTTGAGACACATGACAGGGAGTCATATGTATGTAAGTTGAAGAAAGCCTTATATGGCTTGAAGCAAGCTCCTAGGACGTGGTATGGTAGGATATACATCTTTCTATCTAGCTTGGGATTTACTAAGAGTAAAGCAGATTCCAACCATTACTACAAGGTTGAGTAAGGAAATCTTGTGATACTACTTTTGTATGTGGATGACCTGTTTGTAACAGGTGAGGATGGATTGATTGCTGATACCAAGAGGAAGCTTGTTTCCGAGTTTGAGATGAAGGACTTGGGGATGATGTACTATTTCCTAGGCATGGAGGTGTGGTAGAGTGCAGATGGAATCTTCCTTGGGCAAGGGAAGTATGCAGTAGAGATCCTGAAGAGGTTCAGGATGATGGACTGTAGGGCCATGGCCACACCTATGGCATCGAACCTGAAGCTTCTGTGTGATGCTTCATTTGATCTGGTTGATGTCACTGTGTATCGTCAGATGATTGGGTCCTTGATGTACTTGACGAACACTAGACCAGATATTTGCTTTGCAGTGAACACATTGAGCCAATTCCTGACGGATCCTAGAGGTGTTCACTTGGTTGCTGTAAAGCATATTATGAGGTACCTGAAGGGTACAATTGATTATGGGCTCAAGTATGATGTGAATCAAAAGTTTAACTTGCAGGGTTATGTTGATTCAGATTGGGCAGGCAGTGCTGCAGATAGGAAGAGCACATCTAGGTGTTGCTTCAATATGGGATCAGGTGTGATCTCTTGGTTTAGCAGGAAGCAATCCTGCGTAGCACTGATTACAGCCGAGGCAGAGTATGTTGTAGCATGTTTGGCTAGTTGTGAGGCAGTATGGCTCTGGAAGCTACTATCTGAGTTATTTGATCTCCCATTGGAGGATACTGGTATCTTTTGTGACAACCAGAGTTGTGCGAAGCTATCTGAGAACCCGGTGTTCCACGACAGGTCGAATCACATTGATATCAAATATCACTATATCATGGATATGGTGCAGAGAGGAGTAGTGAAGCTCCTGTATGTTGCGACAGATGCGTAGATTGCAGATGTGATGACGAAACCACTAGCCAGAGTGAAGTTCAAGTACTTCAGAGAGAGGCTTGGTGTTCTTCAAATTGACGACACTTCGAGGAAGAAGTGATGGATACATTTGTTGGAGCCATTCCAAGCATGGTGAGAGGAGGATCCTTCACATGGCTGTGGATGTAAGCGTTGGATGATGAGCATCAGGACGATGCTCCAGTTACTGCTCTGTATATGCATCATGTTGGATGCTTGATATATTTGTATATGCATCATGTTGGATGCTTGATATGATCAGGTGGATCATGTATTTTTTTTTGTATATGTACTAGGTGGATGCATTGTATGATCAGGTAGATCATGTACTTATGTATGTATCAGGTGGATGCATTATGTATATCAGATGGATGCATTTGTATGATTAGGTAGATCATGTATGATGATATGTATCAGGTAGATACTTTGTATGCATCAGATGAATATACTGTTTGAACAGGATGATCACAGATGACGAGCTTCAGGATGTTGCTCCAGATGATACGCATTAGGTTGATGTTATGGTTGATCATGTGATGATGTACATCAGGATGATGTATGGTGAGTATCAGGTTGATACTTTGTGGCTGTGGACAGGTTGTGCAGGTAACATAGAAAAGGTCTGTTAAAATCCAGACAGGTAGAGGAGTGTGCTTGTAACATCCTGGGATGCTCTATCGAGATCCAGACAGGTAGAGTGGTGTGCTCATAACATCCTGGGATGCTCTGAGTAGGTTTTGATATGATTTCACATACAAAAGATCCTTTCAAATCCAGATAGGTAGAGCAGTGTGCCCGTAACATCCTGGGATGCTCTATCGAGATCCAGACAGGTAAAGTGGTGTGCTCGTAACATCCTGGGATGCTCTGAGTAGGTTTTGTGAAAGTTCACATGGAAAAGATCCTTTAAAATACGGACAGGTAGAGCGGTTTGCTCGTAACAGCCTGGGATGCTCTATTGAGATCCAGACAGGTAGAGCGGTGTGCTCGTAATATCCTGGGATGCTCTGAGTAGGTTTTGTGAAGGTCAACATGTAAAATATCCTAGGAGATCTGACAGGTAGAGCAGTGTGCTTGTAATTGTCCTGGGATGCTCTTTCGAGGTTTTGTTAATGCACGTAATCAGTCCTGAGGATTCCATAGTATGGCCAGTGATGATGAAGACCTACAAGTGGTGGGCCTACATCGAGTATGAAAAAGGACTGGCTCTGTAGAACTTCCTATGATGAGTAGATTGGGGATTGATTGAGATAGCAGCAGTGACGATGATTTGAGGACGATGATCTAGTGATGATGATCCAGAGAAGAAGACTTGTGCTAGCAGATCTGTGTCGAGAAATACCTTCCTACTTAAGAGGGAGTGTTGATGTATATGTAACTTTGGAATGTATTTCACCTATGTATTTCATCTATGTATATTGTACTCCTATAGAGATGTTATTATTCCTCTATACGGAAGTGTCGTCATTTGTATTGACAAGTGTCGCAACTGTTGTAACTTGACGATGGGTTATTAGAATACCATGTGTGGGGTCGGCCCTGATTAAGTTAACCATGGGTTATTATGCTAAGTTAGACAAGTCGGCCCCACTGGTTTATTGGGCAGGACAGGACATGTATAAATAGGGATCGAGAGATTTCTATTTGATCATTCACTTACTCACTCTTCCATCACTCGGAAAGTGGCACACATGTGAGGAGGAGGATCAACTACTAGGAGAATACTATCTCTTGTACTTTGGTTGTACTTTGCTTGTATCATTGCTCTCTCTATCTCTGAGGAAGTTGTGGGGTTTTTCACCTTTATGGTTTTCCCGAGTGAAAATTTGTGTGTCCATTTTCTTATGTGATTGTTTGATATGCTTGATACATGCTTGATATGATTGATATGTTGTACATGTTATTCTCTCAGTAAATATCCTAGAGTATATTGAATTAATGCTAAAAAATTAACACTTGTTCCAATATAATGTCCAAAGTGATCATGGAGCATATTGGCCTAGCTTTCACAAGTGAAGCTAGGAGCATGCTCACATTTAATAAGAAGACCCAACCAACCATCGGCTAGATTAAATACCTCAATCTTATCATGTGTGCTCATCCTGAGGTCAAAAACACATGTAATTTTCATGTCAATGATATGGAGGTTCGCAATTTTTCAACTATCTTAGGACATGAGTGGTAGTAATTATTCGAGGGTTATCTTAGTCTTGAAAAAACCCATCTTATTATTGAATGTGATAGGAAAAACTTGATTATCATGTGAGAGCCACAGACTATGCCTTACATTGAAAACATTCAGGGTTCAGAGATTGATTATATTGAGATTGGTATTAGTACATACTCTCTCCTTATATAGGAAGAACAAGAAGAAATTGCCTAGCTTAAAGTTGAAGCCGATTAAATTTGGCATATGTAGTTTGATGGAACCTCCTCTAGTGAATGAAATGGTGTTGGTGTCATTTTATTTTTACCTTCCCACAAACCTTATTAGTTTTATTTCCACATAAAATTTGAATGCACAAATAATTTTGCAGAATTTGAATCCATCTCCTTAGGTATTAAAAAAGCCTAAGAATTAGCTATTTAACATTTACATGTTTTTGGAGACTCCGAGTTGGTCATTAACATGATTAAGAATACTTATTGATGATCTAAAACATTTTTATGAATGTACATGTTAGTCATCGATCAAATCATGGAGGGATTCCTTTTGCTTAATATGATTTATATCCATTGTGAGTTTAATAAGGCGGTTGAAAAAATGGTCATGTTCACTTCTATCCATTCCTGACAACATTCAAATGAAAATCCTGGTTGTGACATGATTTCCCTATACCACCCTTTTGTGCCAAACAATGATGAATTGTGGAAATTTTTTGAAGATGATGATGATATTTGATATTTTATGACTTACCAGGGAGATGAAATGACTCAAATTCCTAGGATTATTAACCTCACGACTAATGTTTATCCTAAAGTATTAGTTCCACTTGAGGTCATGTTTTCGTTCGATAATGTCCCTAAAAGTCCAAGTCTAAATCTTGCACCTCCCAAGCATAATATTGGCCCTACTATTTCCATCAACATCGACTCTGAGGATGAACCAAAATTAATACATAGGATCCCAATGTACGAAGGAGGAGAAAGAAAAGTTCCTCACCCTTTTCCATGAATTCAAGGATATATTTTCATGGTCATACAAAGACCTTAGGTGATTTGATCCGAGAAATATATATGATTTCATTCCTTTATAAGAAGGATCTATATTTATTTTGACGACTTGATAGGGGTCATTATCCATATCTTCCTAGATTACCTGACTATTCATTCCAATAAGAGAGCCGACCATTTTGACCATATTCATTGGGTTTTCCTTAGATGTAAAAAATTTGGCATTTCCTCAAACTCCAAAAATTCTATTTTTGGCATCATTGAGGGGAATTGTTAGGAAATATTTTTCTAAGTATGATATGAGGATTGATCCCGAAATAATATTCTCTATACAAAACCTACCTCCTCCTACATCCAATAGAGTCGTCCAAGATTTCATGCCAAAATCAACTTTATGCGATGGTATGTGTCGAAGTTTGCTCAAATTATCAATACCAACCATGTTATTTTGCGAAAAGACATGCAATTTAACTAGAACAATGAAGTGTAATCCACTTTTTGAGGCATTTAGAAATATGTTTTCTCTATTCACATCCTATCCAAACCTGACCTTGACCGTGAATTTAAGATATATACTAATGCAACCGACTAGGTTATTTCTACCATCCTTATTTATATTGAATTTGATGGCCATGAGAAACCTATTTATTTTATGAGGAAAAACTTTTCAAAGGTTGAGGTAAATTTCCATTAATATAAAATATCTCATTGGGCTTAGTCGTTTCCCCGAGGAAATTTCATCAATACATTCTTGGAAGGCATAGAGTTGTAAAATTCCCTCTCAGTTTACAAAGCTTTATAATAAAATTATTGAAGTTTTTTGACCTTCCAAACAAGCTGTCATTAGAGAAAATTTGGGGTCTGAAATGGGCCTCCTAAGGAAAATAATATAAAATCCATGTCAGACTAAGTTAAAGGTGTTATCTAGTGAAGTTCAACCTATAATATCTCATTAATGGTAGTTGGAAGGTATGTTACGTTAGTCTAGAGTTAATAAATGAGGGTTGAAAATGTTAATGAAATATTTATATTCTTGTGTACAGACAATAAATGATATAGTGGTAAATATTTTAAATTTATATTACACTTTATTTAATTTTGTTATAAATGTACCACTACTTCTTTTTGTATATTTAATAAAATCTAAAAAAACTAAATTTGTAATGAAAAATATAATTACAATAATAATAAAAATAAACAATCACTATTTTTATTTTGTTTTATATTATCAATACTTCTAAGTGCTTTAAAATATAAATATCTCATTAATTAAAATGATAGTGGAGTAATTTTAAAATAATAAAAATATTTCAATAATTAACATTTTAAAAATAAAAATACATAATTACACTAATAGGTGTTTATATTTAGAACATGGGGTGGACTAGCGCCTCTGCTTTTCCTAGATTGCAAGAGGATGATACAAGTGTACAGTCTAGATTGATTTTATGGCAGTCATTCCAAATTTGAAATAAACAATTATTCAAAAAAGAATATAAAAAATAACTGGTAGCTATGCATGAATAAATCATATTTTATGCATGGATAATAGGTAATTCATGCAACTACACATGGGGAACAATTAACTTGTTAGTGGCTTTTAATTTGTGAGCCATCGGTGTTCACCAACCACAAGTTAAGTGGCTATTCTAGTATTTGAAAAAGTATCCTAAATAGTAAAATAATAGAGAATTTTTGTTTTGTTGCTATTTTTGTGATAAATTTCTCTTATAATCTTATAATTTGGCACTCTTGGTACCATTCAAAAGGTATTGATGAGTGCTACAACTTTCACACTTTGAGTTTTCCAAGATTCTCCATCGATTTTTCGAGGTGGGCATTTTAGTACCCTGGTACTAAAATTCCCACCTGAGAAAATTGGTGTGGAATCTCATAAAACTAAAAACATGAAAGTTGGAGAACTCATCGAGGCCTTTCCAGTGGTACCAAGAGTTCCCAATTATGAGTTTGGGAGAGAAATTTATCTCAAAAATAGAAAAGTATTTTTTTTTCTCTCCTATTTTCTTTTTTAGGATACTTTTTAAAATATGATTTATCTTTATTTTTAAAAGATTAATTATATAGTTTTTTTTATTATTTCAAAATTACTCCACTATCAGTTTAATTAATGTGCTATTTATATTTTAAAGGACTTGGGAGTAGTTATATTATAAAATATTCTATATTTATTATTTCAATTATATTTATCGTATTTCGAGATGAACTTTCCATAATCCTAACCAAGGTGATATTTATATGGACTTAGATATTATCAAATAAAAATATTACACATAAGCATCATTGATGTCATAGGTCCACCTCAACCATAATGGTTGACCAAAATATTGAAATTATATTGGTTTGAGAAATCTGATTCATTGTACAGTCATCCATGGAACATTTTTTTCTAAGGCCCATTTTATACCCTGCATTTGCTCTAATGGTTGGTCCAATATTATAACATTATTCCTCCTCCTTACTAAAAATTATTAGAGGAGAGGAATGTAAATTGCCTTACTTCCACCCTACAGACATGCATCAAATTTTAAAAGCATAACCAAAGGATATTTGTACCTTTGGACCAGTCTAGTTCTAAAACAAACATGTCTGCTATGCTTTAGATGATGCAAGATATGCATAAGTATATGATATAATTCGAGCATAGGATTATATATGATTCTCAACCAACTTTCACTCATCATGTGGGATATTCCATGTACCATTGGTGCAATTTCTATGATTAGGCTTAGATCCCTTTGACATGTGATCCTCTACTCTTAGAAAAATAATGATACAAAGGGAGAAAGGGAATTCCTACAATAGTTGTGATTTAAATAGAACCTATTGATGTAGTCTATGCTGCCAACACCAGGTCTCAATCTCATTTTAAACTAAAAGCTTTATATGACCCTAAATTTTCAATGAATAAGGATAATCCTAATGAAAACCTAATTATGCCTTAAATACCTGATTCGATACCTCCACCTATGATTCAAGAAAATCATTTTAGCATCACATCACAATCCATGCCTACCTTTCTTGATAATAATGTGCCTTACAAATTGACCATTGATTTAATGACCTTGAAGGATAACATTAACTTCTTAGACATCCTTAGAGTGTTGGAGCCAAAAAAAAACTTGAATAGAGATCTTGCTAACCCTTTCGCATCTATGAATTTCCTAATAATGAATGCACAATACAATATTTATATGGTTGATCTTGATGACCAATTTGGAAAAGAAGTATTGCGATGGAAATATCCAGAGCTGAATCTAAAGATCCATCTTTCTATGTCTCAATGAAAATCATGGGTAGAAGTGCTCATTGTTATCTTATAGATTGGGGATATTGTTCCAATATAATGTCCAAAGTGATCATGGATCATATTGGCCTAGCTTTCACAAGTGAAGCTAGGAGCATGCTCACATTTAATAAGAAGAACCAACCAACCATCGGCTAGATTAAATACCTCAATGTTACCATGTGTGCTCATCCTGAGGTAAAAAACACATGTAATTTTCTTGTCAATGATATGTAGGTTCACAATTTTTACACTATCCTAGGACACGAGTGGTAGTAATTATTCGAGGGTTATATTATCCTTGAAAAAGCCCATATTATTATTGAATGTGATAGGCAGAACTTGATTATCATGAGAGAGCCATAGACTATACCTTACATTGAAAACATTCATGGTTCAGAGATTGATTATATTGAGATTGGTATTGGTACCTACTCTCTCCTTATAGAGGAACAACAAGAAGCATTTTCCTAGATTAAAGTTGAAGTTGATTAAATTTGGCATATGCAGTTTGATGGATCCTCTTCTAGTGAATGAAATGGTGTCCGCGTCATTTTATTTTCATCTTCCCACAAAACTTATTAGTTTTATTTCCACATAAAATTTGAATGCACAAATAATTTTGGAGAATTTAAAGCCTTCTCCTTAGGTCTTGAAAAAGCCTAAGAATTAGGTATTTAACATTTTCATGTTTTTGGAAACTTTGAGTTGGTCATTAACATGATTAAGAATACTTATTGATGATCTAAAACATTTTTATGAAGGTACATGTTAGTCATCGATCAAATCATGGAGGGATTCCTTTTGATTAATATGATTTATATCCATTCTGAGTTTAATATGGCGGTTGAAAAACTGGTCATGTTCACTTCTATCCATTCCCGACAACATTCAAATCTCAAGCATGGTTGTGACATGATTTCCCTATACCACCCTTTTGTGCCAGACAATGATGAATTGTGGAAAATGTTTGAAGATGATGATGATATTTGATGTTTTGTGACTGACCAAGGAGATGAAATGCCTCAAATTCCTAGGATTATTAACCTCATGAATAATGTTTATCCTAAAGGATTAGTTCCAGTTGAGGTCATGTTTTTGTCAGATAACGTCCCTACAAATCCAAGTTTAAATCTTTCCCCTCCAAAGCATAAGATTGGCCCTACTATTTTTGTCAAAATCGACTCTAAGGATGAACCAAAATTATTATACATAGGATCCCAGTGTACGAAGGAGGAGAATGAAAAGTTCCTCCCCTATTCCATGAATTCAAGGATATATTTTCATGGTCATACAAATACCTTAGGTGATTTGATCCTAGAATTATATAGGATTCCACTCCTTTAGAAGAAGGATCTATATTTATTTTGACGACTTGTTAGGGGTCATTATCCATATCTTCCTAGACAACTTGACTATTCATTCTAATAAGAGATTTGAACATTTTGACCATCTCCATTAGGTTTTCCTTAGATGTAGGAAATTTGGCATTTCCTTGAAGTCCAACAAGTCTATTTTTAGCACCATTGAGGGGAAGTTGTTAGATAATATTTTTCTAAGTAGGATATGAGGATTGATCCCGAAATAATATTCTCTATACAAAACCTACCTCCTCCTACATCTAATTGAGTCGTCCAAGCTTTCATGGGAAAAATCAACTTTATGCGATGGTTTGTGTCGAAGTTTGCTCAAATTATCAATACCAACATTGTTATTTTTCGAAAAGACATGCAATTTAACTAGAACAATGAAGTGTAATCCACTTTTTGAGGCATTTAGAAATATGTTTTATCTATTCCCATCCTATCCAAACCTGACCTTGACCATGAATTTAAGATATATACTAATGCAATCGAATAGGTTATTTCTACCATACTTATTTTAACAAAGATAATTTAGGGGGCAAATTTAGCCCATGGGCTATTTTCCCATGTTTTTTTCCACAAAAAGATTCGCCAATTTGCAATTTTTGAAGCCCTATTTCGCCCAATTTTGATGGGGTAAAATTTTTTCACTCTAAAAATCACCAAATTATTATATAAACTATAGAAAATCCTCATAAATTGAAATAATTTTAGAAAAATATCGCCAAATATTTTATAATTGACATTTTAAGAATTGGTAATATTTACTAAGGTTTATACACTTTTAAATAAGTATGGGTCCTTAAAATTATCCATGCTTATTTATATTGAATTTGATGGCCATGAGAAACCTATTTATTTTATGAGTCGAAAATTTTCAAAGGTCAAGGTAAATTTTCATTAATAGAAAGTTTGAGGTAAATTTCCATTAATAGAAAATCACTCATTGGCCTTAGTCGTTTCCCCGAGGAAATTTCATCAATACATTCTTGGAAGGCATAGAGTTGTAAAATTCCCTCTCCCTACCATGAAGTACCTATTCTGCCAAACTTACTTGTAAGGAAAGATATAAAATTGGTTGGACAAGATCCAATATTTCAATATTGAATTCACTATTTTTAATACTGTTAAAGGTGGAGATATAGCCCTCCTTCTAGTTGAGCACCATGAGATTGATTGTCTAAACATTGAAAAGGACTATGAGCCCCTGTTTTTAATATTTTCCATCCCATATAATGACATGGAATATAACGTCATTAATCTTTTGTGGTATGAGTATATTATACAATATATTGATATGCAAACCTTCTCTCCCTAGATAAAACCCAACAAGAGGATGAAACTAAGGCTCGAAAGTAGCAAGTACATCATTAAAAAAATATCCTTTTTCACCAACGTTCTAATAGCATGCAACTTCAATTCCTTAGAAGAGACCAATACAAGACCATCCTTCATGAGTTTCATGATCGATCCCATCTCTAGTTTAATTTAGGTGGACAATTCATCACCAAGGGAACTCCCCACAAGATCATGCACTATGGGTTCTTTTGGATGACGATTTTCCATGACTCTTTTGAGTTTGTTTGGAATTGTAATCATTGTCATTGTGATGTGTGCCATCAAAAAGTTATTTATTTACCTTTACATCCAATTATTATCCTTATCCCCTTCTCAAAGTGGGACTTATATTTTATTGGACCTATCTCCTCGCCTTTTTCCATTAGACACGTCTTTATCCTAATTTCGACTCAATATTTTACTCAATGGGATGATTTCATTCAATTAAATACTTCTAAACACAAGAAAGTCGTAGTATTCCTTCAAGGGAACATCTTTTTTGATTTCAGATTACTGCTTCGTATTTTTCATGACAATGGGGGTGCTTTCATGTTGAAAGAGGTCCTTCGTTTGTGTCAAAAGTACAACATCATTTTCTCTATCTCTTTTCCTTATTACCCTCATGGAAATGGATTAGACAAGTAGAAAACAATAATCTTATCAAAATCATCAAGTGAATGATTGGTGAAAATCCCAGGGAATGGTACTTACATTTGATTCTTTCTTTATGAGATGAAAGTACCACTACAAAGACCATTTGCAACAAAACCCTTTTCATGCTTGTCAACAGACAATTAGCTATTATGCTAGTTGATTTTTATATTGTGACTTACCACTTAGCCTTCCAAACCAAAGATTTAGAAAACATCCCCATTGTCAAAATATCTAATGTCATCTTATATATAGAGGACCAAAGGGAATTTAGACATCATCCCCATTGTCCAAACATATAATGTCGTCTTAGCACTAGAAAGTATGAAGAAATATAAATAAATTGTTAAGAAAATGAGAAAGTATGAAGAAATATAAATAAATTGTTAAGAAAATGCACGATAAGAAATCAAAGGTGAGAATTTTCATGTTGGTCAAAGAGTACTTTTATGGGACTTCGCTCATGGGAAAAGGAAAATCATATGAAGTTTAAAAAATTATGACTTGGCCCTTTCACTGTCACCCAAATATCAGGAACAATGCTTATCATTTGAAGTACCACTAGGATTTTTTTTCCCATTCCATAAATGGATTAGTACTGAAAACCTACTATTTTTTAGGTCCCTTTGAACACTAACCAACTCATATAAAAAAATTGATAATCTTAAAAAATAAAAATAAAAAAATTGAAAAATAAAAAAACATGGTTGCTTCTTGATTTGCATTGAGATTTCTTTTTCACTTTGGTTTGTCTCTTGTTTGGTATTTATTTTCTTTCACTTGTACATTTTTGTGTCATTTGATTTACAAGGTTTCCCAATTGGTTTTCATGGAATTAGATGTCTTTCATAACTATATGTTAGTTCTTCTCTCTCTTCATATTGTTTAGATGTTATTTTCTTTGACATGATGATGTTTAGCCATGATATACTAGAGAGGACATGATGTGGATGAAGAATAAACATCGAGAAATTTCTCGTGATTGTCCTGGGCATGTTGAAATGTTATTGTTTAATTTATTGCATATCTAATTTATTATAACATTTTATGTAAATTGTCTAATTATTGTTAAGTATTATTTTTCATATATTGAAACATATGTTGGGGACGAACCTACACAACATGATTAGAATGCATATGAGGCTAAGAAGGTAACTCACTTATAGATACCCAACCCCCGATGAAGGCTAGAGAGTATATTCCACCAAGAGGTGGCAGATCAATTATCTATATTATATACTTGATACACAGGATTCCCTATTTATATCAACCAAATCCTGTGGAACATAGAACTATCAACATTATGGAGTACCCTTGACCCATGTGATATCACATCATTGATGCATCATATTAACGGTGTCACCAACCTACTATAGAGGTGGAGGCCTTCTGATAGCTATTCATATTTTGATGATGAGGGTGGTGGTACTCCACATACTTCTCCACTTCCTCCTCCTCCTCCTCCTAGAAACCAGACCCTCCTCCTCCTCTATCTTGAAATCCTACTGGAAGAGATGATTGAACACCATATCCTCCACCATATTCTCCTTCATTAATTGATTTAACACTCTATCCTCCTCATCTGGTCGACCCACCACCATCTCCTATTCCACAGGTCGATTGAGCACACTCTCCTTCTCACCAACCCAACTCACCACCATCTCCTACTCCACAGGTCAATGATCCACCTTCTCCTACTCACCGAGTTGACCCACCCCCGTTTCCTACTCCATAGTTTGATTGATCACCCTCTCCTTCTCATTGAGTCAACCCACCACCATCTCCTCCTCAGGCTGATCCACCGCCGTCTCTTCCACAAAAAGTAGATTGATTGACATTTTCTTCTCACCAAGTTAAAATTCCACCACCTCCTACACAATTGGTTAGTTTGATAGATATGGTAGATGCATTGGGTGGCATCAATCCTCATGAAGATATGTTTTAGATGTTTCTTTCTACATTTTTATCTAGCGTAGGTACTGATGTCTCTAGCACTACTGTTAGAGTTATTTATCCCTATGGTTTTGCTGGTGGAGATATTGATGCCTCTAGCTCCGATGGTGGAATGACCATCTCATAGAAGTTAATGAGCACATGAATATATATTTAACTTTTATATTTGACTTGAGTTGTATATTTGACATATATTATAATTTTTATATTATTGTTCATATATATTATTCTTGTTTCATATCTCTTTGATGTTGATGTTGTTTCATTTTTAAAATGTATTATAAAATTTATTGTACATCATTCTCACACCATGTTTCATTAGAGGAAAAAATTCCCATTTGCTTCTGAGTTGTTTTATTTATTTTTTGAGAGGTTTCCAGTGAATTCAAATTCTCTCGATTACTACCCTTCTGGGTGGATAATCAAGGTTTGTATGCACATATGGAGGCATATGTTTCCGAAGAGGGTGTGGGGAGAGTTCCTAGGTAGGATCACTATATAGAAACTTGATTTTTTTTCTAGTGAGGATGATCACACCAGGGTATTTTTTAAGGATTCTAATATTATACTCAAGTATAGTATTATAGGCGATTATTTTGGATTGAAAAAAACATATATATAGATAGGTAGGTGAATATTAAATATGAAACATACAATTTACTACTGAAACTTGTAAATTTTGATGAATATTATGATAAAAAAACATATTTTATGTAAATATAGGTGATATTAGAGACTAAAATTGTCCAAATAGCGAATTTATATTTTGAAAAAAGGCCCCCAAAATAGCCAATTGGTAAAATTTCGCCCCTAAACATTACCCTGGATCACACCCTAGATATTGTGTCATACCCATATGTAGGGATGTATTGGTGAGGATGCATTGACATCCTATTTACCCAAGACGAGCCACCTGATGAAACATGTAATATTAGAATTATGTTTTTATTAAACTAGTAACATTTTATTGTTTAATTTATTACATATGTAATTTATAATAACATTTTATCTAAATTGTATAATTATTGTTAAGTATTATTTTTAATATATTGAAACATATGTTGGGGATGAACCTACACAACATGATTAGAACATATATGAGGCTAAGAAGGTAACTCACTTATAGATACCCGACTCATGATGAAGGCTAGAGAGTATATTTCACGAAGAGGTGGCAGATCAATTATCTATATTATATACTTGATATACAAAGTTCCCTATTTATATCAACCGTATCCTATGGCACATAGAAATATCAGCATTATGGAGTACCCTCGACCCATGTGATATCACATCATTGATGCATCATATTAACGGTGACACCAACCTACTATAGAGGTGGAGGCCTTCCGATAGCTCTTCATATTTTGATGATGAGGGTGGTGGTATTCCACATCCTTCTCCACTTCCTCCTCCTCCTCCACCTAGAAACCACACCCTCCTCCTCCTCTATCTTGTTCTCCTACTGGAAAAGATGGCTGAACACCATATCCTCCACCATATACTCCTCCATTAATTTATTTAACACTCTATCCTCCTCATCTGGTCGACCCACCACCATCTCCTATTCCACAGGTCTATTGAGCACACTCTCCTTCTTGCCAACCCAACTCACCACCATATCCTACTCCATAGGTCAACGATTCACCTTCTCCTACTCACCGAGTTGACCCTCCCCCGTTTCCTACTCCATAGTTTGATTGATCAACCTCTCCTTCTCACTGAGTCAACCCACCACCATCTCCTCCTCAGGTTGATCAACCACCCTCTCTTCCACAAAAACTAGATCAATTGACATTTTCTTCTCACCAAGTTAAAATTCCACCACCTCCTACACAATTGGTTAGTTTGATAGATATGGTAGATGCATTGGGTGGAATCAATCCTCATGAAGATATGTTTTAGATGTTTCTTTCTACATTTTTATCTAGTGTAGGTACTGATGTCTCTGGCACTACTGTTAGAGTTATTTATGCCTATGGTTCTGCTGGTAGAGATACTGATGCCTCTAGCTTCGATGGTGGAATGGCCATCTCATAGAAGTTAATGAGCACATGTACATATATTTAACTTTTATATTTGACTTGAGTTGTATATTTGACATATATTATAATTTTTATATTATTGTTCATATATATTATTCTTGTTTCATATGTCTTTGATGTTGATGTGTTTCATTTTTAAAATATAATGTACATCATGTTGCTTTTGATGTATGTCATGTTGATGTAATTTGTTTGTATTTATATATTTTCATGTTATTATTGATTCTTGTTTCGTTTATAGAATGCTATGTTTTACCAAAATTTATTTAATTTTTGATTTAAATAGTTTAATGAAATTTATATAGTAAATTAATTTTATTTAAAAAGAAAGAGTATGAAAATAAGTGTGAATTAATGATGACTTCTTCAACATATAAGAAGGAACAATAATTTGAAAAAAAATATATATTGATTTATACATATATTTTAACATACCTACTCAATAAATGTATAATGAAGATGTCTATGTTAATGTGTTTGAGAAGTGCCTAAATTATATATAATCAATTATATATTAAAATTAGAACAAATATAGACAACAAGGAATAACAAATTATATAATTAAAACATTTATTAATAGTAAAATTTAGATAAATTTTAAATCATAAGTTATTATGGGTTCATGGCTTAAATGGATGTATTTTTTAAGGTTTATTAAGTGTGACTTCAATTTTCAATCCAAATATTATGTGGAATAAAAGGGACAAATTTGTTTAAAATGATTTTGATGTTTCTATGTGTCATTACATTCTTTGTCTTTCATTAAAAAATATTCTCTTTATATAAGAAAACACATGAGTTGAAGAACCAATAATGTTTCCATTGTTTTGTTATGGTAAAGTTACAAATACTATGAGATATAATTGGATTCTATTATTCTAATTCCACTCGTATATTAAAAATCAATGAAGATGTTAACTATTAAATAATATACTACAACATTCACATTCCATTATTATCTTTACAAATAAATTTCAATGAATACTCTTGAATTGTTAGCCTAAAATTAAAGCTATAACAAACAATTAAAACATTTAAGTATATCTCAATTAATATAGCAACATGTTGTCAATCCTTAAAAATGTAAGAATGTAAATATATAATCATTTAGTTAATTTTACCCTATCATTACTATTTCAAATATTAATGTGCAAGATCTTGTTACTATGAGTGTAACATTTAATTTTTTAGATGGATGATGAGTATTGAAATAGTTACTAGAAAATCATTAACATCCTTATTGAGTAATGTCACAAGAAAGTACATGAGAAAAATAAAAATAAGTTTTTATTTTTAAACAATTTATTTGTAGTATCATAGGTTTGTACCGGTTTACAATTTCATTACTTATGAATATGCATAATTTATTGAATCCTTTTTATTAAAAAAAGATAGTTTATTTTGGAATAGTCTATGCATTGCTACATAAAAAATAGATAACACATAGCACACGAACTACTGATGAGATAAGTGTTAATAATAATAAGTTTTTAAAAATTCAAAATGCCACATATTCCTCCACATGGGATTTGAATTTCAAATGAATACAACTTATGTTATGTAGATACAAATAACATGTAAATATCACAATGTTATAAAACATGATAGGTAACTCATACTCATTATTATTCACATTAAAAATATGTTTCTCTACATTCAATACTCAATAAATTCTTTTAGTATACAATCTACTTCCATTACACAATAGAAAACAATTAATTATAATTTTACATTGGCCAATACATAAAATAAATGTGTGGACACCCAAGATTTGATCCAACCACAAATTATTAAATGATAGCTAACTTTTGATATCCAACATAATAAAATGAATAAAAAATAAAATTCATCAATTTTTTACGCCCATAATAAAATGCCATGACCATAACAAAAATGTAAAAAAAAACATGTACATATACCTATTTGTTGCTATCAACCATATTATCTTCCTCTCTTGCCATGCTAACATTATTGTTCTAAAAAATATGTGTTGATATTGGATCATGTCATAGTAAGAACCACCAATAGTTTTCCAACACATCTTTGTAAAAGAACACTTGGTTGTATTATTTTGGGTAATCATAAAGATCCTTCTTTTAATACCACATCTTTTTACAGTTGATATGTATTATCCCACTAGATATTTATTTATATTATTCTTGTCGAAATTATCCCACCACTTGCACCTAAAAACAACACATTGCAAAGATAATAAGTTCACTTGCATGATCTCTTATATATTTCATAACTTATATTTTTGATATAGCATATCTTATATTAATCTATCCTAAATTGGCCTACCTTAACCTATCCCACCCTAAAATAGCCTATCCTAGGCTATACTTTACCTAAACATGTCTAATTTAACCCTACCCTACATTAAAAAAATCCTATCCAAGCCTAGCTTAACCCTTCTTACCATAGAATATACTAGCTTAGCATATCCTATTCTATCCTACCTTAGCCCAACTTATCCTAACCTAGCCTAACCTATCCTAAAACAAGATTAGATTAACCTAACCTAGACTAACCTAACATGACCTAGCATAAATTACCATCAATTAACCTACACCACTTTAAAATAGATTATCCTAGAGTACCATAACCTTTTCCTAGCTTGTGCTACCATTTCCTAATGCAACCTACCCAAACCTAACTTAGAATAACCTACCCTAACTTAGCCCAGCTTTCGTGATGACAACTTAGATAAACTCAACCTACACTAAACTATCTCAATCTTGAATAACCTATCCTACCCTAGCTTATGTTACCCTTATCGAGCCTAAACTATCTTATCTTACACTAGTCAAACCTACCCTATCGTAACCTAACCTAACCTATCCTTTCTTAACTTAGTTTACCCTCACCTAGCCATAGCCTAACTTTCCCTAGCCTAGTCTATCGTAGCCTGTTATAAATAACCATACCTAATCTATCCTACACTACCCTAACCTAACTTGAACCAACCTAGCCTAATCAATCCTATCCCAAACTACCATACCTTTCCTTGTCCACCCTAAGATAGTATATCCTAACAAATCCTAGTTTTATCCTATCATAATCTATCCCATTCTACACTAGTATAACTTATCTTATCGTATGTTAGACCGAATTACCCTAATTTAGTTTAACCTAATCTACCCTAACCTATCATGGCCTAGTTTAGCCTAAACTACCCTACCCTATCCTAATATATATTATCTTATCCTATCATAACATTGCCTAAACCTAAATGTGGCTAGATTATCCTAGCATAACCTAGCCTAAACTAACTGTATCCTACCCTAATTTAGCGTACTCTAATCTAGTCTAACATATCCTAGCTTAGCCTACCTTTCCTAGCATAATTCACAATATCCTAAACCAGCTCATCCTAGCTTACCATAACCTACCTAGCGTAACATAATGTACCTTAACCTAACCTACTCGACCTTACCATTCCCTGCTCTATCATCGGCTAACATACCTTAACCTACCAAACCTTACCATACATTATTCTGTCCTAGGATAACCTAACCTATCGTATAATACCCTACCCTATATGAGCCCATCGTTGGCTAACCTAGCTTAGAGCACCCTATCCTAACCCATACTAACATACACCAACCTATCCTAGTCGATCCTACCCTAGCATATCCTTTCCAAATATAGCCTAAACTGACCTAGCTTAACCTTACTCACCTAGAATACCTTATCCTAACCTATCCTAACCTACCTACCTTACCCTAGCCTAGTGTAGCCTACATTATGCTCTACTATCCTTCACTATGTTAGACTAGCTTAATCTAGTTTGTCCTAGCCTAACCTAACATGGCCTAAACTAACCTATCCTATCCTACCTAAGCCTAGCTTTACCGAGCCTACCCTACCCTAGCTTAGATTAACCTAGTCTAACCTTAACCAATCCTATCCTTTCTTACCCTATCCAAAAAATATCACAGATTATCCTATGACATCCTACCCTATAATGGGATAATATAACCTAACATAGCTTAGCCTAGTTCATCCTAGCTTAACCTAGCCTAGCCTAGCCCAAGCTTGCTTCACCTAGCCTAGCATATCCTACCTAACCTCTCTTCCTAGTATATATTATATACTAACATAAGCTATCGTAACCTATCTTAACCTATTTATCCTACAATAATATAAACTAACCTAACCTACCCTAAGATACCTTAGCATATACTAACTTAACATATCCAAGACTAAGAGCGCTTAAGTTATTTAGCATATTTTAACTTATTCTAGCTTCCCAACCTTATAAATCCTATAATATCTAGCATATCATAGCCAACACTAACCTGACCTTTTTGACCAAGTCTAACATTCCCTATCCTACCCCAAACCTAACTAAAACCAACCTAACCTAACCTACCCTATTTTACCTTACAATTTGCTAAGTTAGGCTAGAATAACCTATCCTAATTACCTTACCTTACCCAAACATAGGCTAGTCAACCTTAAGGTGCCCTATCCAAGCCTATCCTATCCTAATATAAATTAACTTAAATCAACTCTACCCTAAACTAGTTTCTCATAGCCCATCCTAGCTTAACCCAAAACTATAATGTGTTATCATAAATTACCCTACATTGACCTCAGCTTAACTTGACTTACTATAACCATATCCCACCCTAAACTAGTGTATCTTAGCCTAAACTAGCAGAACCTAGTCTCTCTTATCCTATCCTAACATATCCTTACATATGATACCCTAAGTTACTTTAATATAGAATAACTTATACTAGCCTACTTTAGGTTATCCTACCTACCCTAACCTATCATATCATATCCTACATTAATCCTGTTCTAGATTAGTTTATCCTAACATAACCCTAGGATATAATCATCCTAGCCTACCTTAGTTTATTCTAACATAACCCTATCCTATCATGTTCATATCCTAGCATAACTTAATGTAGTCTATCATAACCCATCCTAGACTAGCCTTTTCCCAACCTTAGGCTATCATACCCTAATATAGCCTAGCTTAACCTGACCTAACCTTCCGAAACCTATACAAACATACCTTATACTACCTTACCATAGAATATACCAACCCTATACAACCCTACCCTATCCTAAAATTATCAACCTATCCCTTCCTACCTAAACCTATGATAAACTTGCTTATCTTATCCTATCCTATCCTAGTCTAACCCATCCGAACCTAACATATCCTACTTTAGCATACCTTAATCCAACCTACTTAAAATATACCATAACCTAACCTATACTACTTGAACCTATCCTATCATAGCCTAGATTAGGCTACCCTAGCTAACCCTAACCTAACCTAAATTTCCTTACATTAAACCAATCATTATCTAGCATAATATATCGTACTCTAACATACACTAGCATATCCAAATTACCTTATCCTATCATATCATATCCTAACCTACCATAACGTATCCTACATCATCCTATCATATTCTAACGTAGCCTAACCTAGTATTCCCTACCTAAACTCAAACCTAGCCTAACCTAGACTAACTTGACCTATCCTAACCTACGTCAACCTAATGTAACCTAGACTAGCGTGACTTATCCTAGCCTACACTAGCCTAATTTGACATATCCTAACCTAATGTAACCTAGCCTAACCTAATATAACCCACCCTACCCTAGAGTAATCTAACCTTGCCTCACTTAATCAAGTCTAACCTCACATAATCTTGCTTAACCTAACTAACTTAACCTAACTTGGATTACCCTAATATATCGTATGCTAGCCTACACTATCCTAACCTACCCCAATACCCTACTCTAGCCTATCCTAACATAACCTAAAATAGATTAGCTTACCCCATTGAATCTTATCTTAATCTAACCTAGCCAAGCTTACCCTACCAAATCTTATCTTTCCCTAACCTAGCTAGCCTACTATGCTTGAGACTAGCCTAATCCAACACAACCCAAACATACCATAAATTAGCTTAGCCTAGCCTAGCCTAACATAACCTAAGCCTATTCTAGTTTGGCCTAACCTAACCTAGCCTACCCTAACCTAGCAAAGCCCAACTTAGCCTATCCTAACCTAACCTACCCTAACCTAGCCAAGCCCAACATAGCCAAGCCCAACCTAGCCTATCCTAACCTAACTTAGCTTACCCTAATTTTCATAGAATGACCTAAACTTAATCCTTAATCCTATTTATAAATTCCTAAGCATAAACCTAAACATGGATCCTTACCCTAAGCATACGCCTTTAAATATTATATCCCATTCCTAATACTAAATCCTATGTGTAACTCCCACATAACACTTCCTTACATAAAATAATAAAAACTCTTTCAACAAATTTATAATCTAGTAATATATAGCTATACTAAATATCCAATTTTTTAAAATGGAATAAAATATCACACTCCCATTAAATGTCATTTAAGGTAAACATTACATAATTATAGTAGAAAATGCAAAAAATACATCTCAAATGATAAAATAGTAACAAACATAGAATATATAAATATTATATTATAAATATATACATTCCATATTAGTAAAAAAAAATCCACATAATTAACATAAATAATAAATTTATAAAAAAAATAGAAAATAAAATTTAATGTACACTCCAAATATATTTATTTATTTATAATAATAATAATAATATCATTCTAGACAAAAATAAATAAATCAATAAAAATATTATCTAAATTATTATGTAAAAGAGAGTAAGAAATATTTTATTCAAATTTACTACAAATACACATAAGATATAAACCAAAAACATATCAAACAACATATCCTTATGTTAACAGCTTCATATAACAAAACAAATTTAATAAAATTTCATATATATTTAAAAGATCGAATTCGTTTTAATAAAATTTCATATATACTTAAAAAAATCTAATTGGTTTTTAGAATTTTTTTTTTTTAAATTATTTAAAAAAAAGAAAATACCATATTAACAAACCAATAATTCCATATTGAAAAAAAAAATCTTCGAGATGAAGAAATATGGAAGAAAAGAATACTTAATGAAAATGAAATATATAATGGAAATTAAAGTGCATAAATCAAATGAAAATGAAAAATGAAATGCATGGTAAAGGTAGAGTAAATTAATAGGAGATAAAACGAGACAATACTCGTATATATAGTTTGCATATGTTCGTGAAAATCAATCTCCGTACAGTAATTTATCCAATGACTGTGCCGAGTGAAGTTACTATTAGATACCTTAGCATATACTAAGTTAAGATATCCAAGACTAAGAGAGCTTAACTTATTTAGCATATTTTAACTTATTCTAGCCTCCCAACCTTATAAATCCTATAATATCTAGCATATCATAGCCAACACTAACCTGACCTTTTTGACCAAGTCTAACATTCCCTATCCTGCCCCAAACCTAACAAAAACCAACCTAACCTACCCTATTTTACCTTACAATTTGCTACATTAGGCTAGAATAACCTATCCTAATTAGCTTACCTTACCCAAACATAGGCTAGTCAACCTTAAGGTGCCTTATCCAAGCCTATCCTATCCTAATATAAATTAACTTAAATCAACTCATCCCTAAACTAGTTTCTCATAGCCCATCCTAGATTAACCCAAAACTATAATGTGTTATCATAAATTACCCTGCATTGACCTGAGCTTAACTTGACTTACTATAACCATATCCCACCCTAAACTAGTGTATCTTAGCCTAAACTAGCATAACCTAGTCTCTCTTATCCTATCCTAACATATCCTTACATATGATACCCTAAGCTACTTTAATATAGAATAACTTATACTAGCCTACTTTAGGTTATCCTACCGACCCTAACCTATCATATCATATTCTACATTAATCCTGTTCTGGATTAGTTTATCCTAACATAACCCTAGGATATAATCATCCTAGCCTACCTTAGTTTATTCTAACATAACCCTATCCTATCATGTTCATATCCTAGCATAACTTAATGTAGTCTATCTTAACCCATCCTAGGCTAGCCTTTTCCCAACCTTAGGCTATCATACCCTAATATAGCCTAGCCTAACCTGACCTAACCTTCCACAACCTATACAAACATACCTTATACTACCTTACCATAGAATATACCAACCCTATACAACCCTACCCTATCCTAAAATAATCAACCTATCCCCTCCTACCTAAACCTATGATAAACTTGCTTATCTTATCCTATCATATCCTAGTCTAACCCATCCAAACCTAACATATCCTACTTTAGCATACCTTAATCCAACCTACTTAGAATATACCATAACCTAACCTATAATACTTGAACCTATCCTATCATAGCCTATATTAGGCTACCCTAGCCAAACCTAACCTACCCTAACCTAACCTAAATTTCCTTACATTAAACCAATCATTATCTAGCATAATATATCGTACTCTAACATACACTAGCGTATCCAAATTACCTTATCCTATCATATCATATCCTAACCTACCATAACGTATCCTACATCATCCTATCATATTCTAACGTAGCCTAACCTAGTATTCCCTACCTAAACTCAAACCTATCCTAGCCTAGACTAACTTGACCTATCCTAACCTACGTCAACCTAATGTAACCTTGACTAGCGTGACTTATCCTAGCCTACACTAGCCTAATTTGACATATCCTAACCTAATGTAACCTAGCCTAAACTAATATAACCCACCCTACCCTAGAGTAATCTAACCTTGCCTCACTTAATCAAGTCTAACCTCACATAATCTTGCTTAACCTAACTAACCTAACCTAACTTGGATTACCCTAATATATCGTATGCTAGCCTACACTACCCTAACCTACCCCAATACCCTACTCTAGCCTATCCTAACATAACCTAAAATATATTAGCTTACCCGATTGAATCTTATCTTAATCTAACCTAGCCAAGCTTACCCTACCAAATCTTATCTTTCCCTAACCTAGCTAGCCTACTATGCTTGAGACTAGCCTAATCCAACACAACCCAAACATACCATAAATTATCTTAGCCTAGCCTATTTTACCTTAGACTAACTTAGCCTACCCTATCCTAACATAACCTAAGCCTATTCTAATTTGGCCTAACCTAACCTAGCCTTCCCTAACCTAGCAAAGCCCAACTTAGCCTATCCTAACCTAGCCTACCCTAACCTAGCCAAGCCCAACATAGCCAAGCCCAACCGAGCCTATCCTAACCTAACTTAGCATACCCTAATTTTCATAGAATGATCTAAACTTAATCCTTTTTCCTATTTATAAATTCCTAAGCATAAACCTAAACATGGATCCTTACCCTAAGCATAAGCCTTTAAATATTATATCCCATTCCTAATACTAAATCCTATGTGTAACTCCCACATAACACTTCCTTACATAAAACAATAATAACTCTTTCAACAAATTTATAATCTAATAATATATAGCTATACTAAATATCCAATCTTTTAAAATGGAATAAAATATCACACTCCCATTAAATGTCATTTAAGGTAAACATTACATAATTATAATAGAAAATGCAAAAAATACATCTCAAATGATAAAATAGTAACAAACATAGAATATATAAATATTATATTATAAATATATGCATTCCATATTAGTAAAAAAAATCCACATAATTAACATAAATAATAAATTTATAAAAAAAATAAAAAATAAAATTTAATGTACACTCCAAATATATTTAATAATAATAATAATAATAATAATAATAATAATAATAATAATAATAATAATAATAATATCAATAATAATAATATCATTCTAGACAAAAATAAATAAATCAATAAAAATATTATCTATATTATTATGTAAAAGAGAGTAAGAAATCTTTTATTCAAATTTTCTACAAATACACATAAGATATAAACCAAAATCATATCAAACAACATAACATATTCTTATGTTAACAACTTCATATAACCAAACAAATTTAATAAAATTTCATATATATTTAAAAGATCTAATTCGTTTTAATAAAATTTCATATATACTTAAAAAAATCTAATTGGTTTTTAGAATTTTTTTTTTTAAATTATTTAAAAAAAAAGAAAATACCATATTAACAAACCAATAATTCCATATTCAAAAAAAATTCTTCGAGATGAAGAAATATTGAAGAAAACTATACTTAATGAAAATGAAATATATAATGGAAATTAAAGTGCATAAATCAAATGAAAATGAAAAATGAAATGCATGGTAAAGGTAGAGTAAATTAATAGGAGATAAAACGAGACAAAACTCGTATATATAG
Source organism: Larix kaempferi (assembly GCA_027924585.1). Taxonomy (NCBI): domain Eukaryota; kingdom Viridiplantae; phylum Streptophyta; class Pinopsida; order Pinales; family Pinaceae; genus Larix; species Larix kaempferi. The sequence continues at coordinate 8,806,878 of BSBM01000804.1, read as the reverse complement.
TTTGCATATGTTCGTGAAAATCAATCTCCGTACAGTAATTTATCCAATGTCTGTGCCGAGTGAAGTTACTATTAGATTAGAATTTAGAATGGAAATTTTAATTTTTTTGGTATGATTTTTAAAAAGTTTGGTTGAAAATTTTAAACATTTTAGTTATAATTATTAAATTTTGAAAATTTTAGTTATAATTATTAAATTATTATTAAATTTTAAATATTTTAGTTATATTGAATCCATTTTTATTATCAAAATTGTCTAAACACAATTAATTCAGATTTTGCAAAATTAAAAATAACACTAAATTTTAACAAACAAAATTAATCGACGTTATTTCTAATGTTCATTAAACACAATCTTAGTAGAGCAATTCATTCATGTATTATTAATCTAGTATATTATAAAAATGGGTAACATTTGTAATCGATTGAAAGAAAAACAGTTTATAAATTGTGGATACATTTGTCCTAAAGAAATATATTTTTATTTTTTTAAATTTTTTATTTTGGAATTATATATTTAATTAATTTTTTTTAAAGAATTAAAAAACATAAATAAATACATAAAAAATAAATCTTTAATTCATATAACACTAAGGAAACATCCATTGAGAATATATAAAGTAAAGTCTTGAAGCATAACACACAAAAAGGAAGCGCACGCATGGAATAATGGTTATAAACCATGTTTGAAAAATGTAATAGTCATGGAATTAGGATTGCTACTTGAAGCGGAGTCTCCGTTTACCTTGACGTGTAGTGGTTAGAGGTTTGTGCGTGAGATAAGCATGCGAGCTTAGCTATTGAAAGTTAGTTAGTAAAAAAAATAATAAACTTTGATGATACTTGATGCAAAATTTCATTATGCAGATGGATTCATCTGCTTTAAACTATAAGTAGAATGCCTTCATCTATATTTTTAATATGATAGATATACTCGTTAGGAGTTAATGATCCCAATGATTTTTTTTCCAACTACTAGTTTTGTAATTTTTATTGGGAGATAATGGCCATGATTTTGATGTTGATAAATTTATGGTCAAAATCCCTAAAGTGAGTGAAAAATAAGTTAGGATCTTCTACATGAAGAGGGCTCCATCATGGGTTGATGTAGGTGATCAACATAATGAAAAATAATTAAAAGAATTTGGTTAGATACTTTTAATATTCCAATTAATTTTTATTTATGTACAATCAACTTCAAATAATGTGGTATATCATGAAATAAAAGTTAGAAGTTTAATTTTTAAAACATGGTTAACATAATCGGACATTTCACTTCTTCAAAATATTCTTTAAAATCATATTTTATGATCTATTTCATATCTAAATTTGAATGATCTCTTATTATGCTTGATTTAACCTTTTATCAGTTCATTATTTTTATTATTCAAAATTTGTATGTCGTGGACAATTAATTAGAGTCACATCTATTAAATAATCACTATATGAGGGATGCACCTAGATATGTTGATAGCAATGTTTAAATGTTTCTTCATCTCACTTAGATGTGATTCTTATGAACACAGATCCTCTAGTTCATAATCTATAAATATATATCACAATAAATCAAGAATTAACTCACACTTTTTTCATATCCTTTAGATTTAGCTACCACATCATTATATTGCTTTTTCAAATTATATCTATTTAAAGTTTTATAGACACATAACTTATATGTTAATTGGAAGCAAAATTTCCTTTCATAATTCTAAGTAATCTATGTCTTTGTTCAAAAGTTTTTTTAAATGATCATAACTCTATGAGTGGTAACCATTTTGAGTTTTGTTTGGACAGTCATTATATTACGAGTGGTAACAATTTTTTTAACAAACTCAAACTTTTAAGTAAAATAAATAATAAAATAGATAAAAATTGTTATTTAAAAAACCTCGGTTATTAAGTTATTTAGGCTTTATATATAAATTTATTAAATGCTAGATTACATACAACTCATGCTTATGGATTATGGAATGAATTGAAACTTTGCGTTGCCATTTCCTTTACATGCTTGGCGTACATTACAAATTCAGCGGTTCTCTAGGCAAAGTCTAATACTTTTAGTAATTTGCACCAATATGGCGATACATGTTTGCAACTCAATTAAACACACTCTGTACTCAACATTAATAAAATTATCTCCTTGTTCAAAATGGCATAGATTTGTTGCTATGCAGCTTTTACGATTTCAAATAAAGGATATATATTATGTAACTCCTCCTTTAATATGTGACGTATACAATGAAATAAAATATTAATATTTTATTTTCATTTATTTATTATAATTGTTAATATGAATAATTTATAAGATTTAATAAAAAAAATAAAGTTGTCTTAATCACCTTTTGTTAGATAAGGTGAAAATTCAAAGCTTTTTATTGTGTTTCTCACTTTTTTAAGCTCCATGGATGGCAACTCACATAAAATTTTGTAATCATGCAAGAATTTTTATATGTGGAATGGATATTTTAATTGGATAATAACTAGTACACTTACTTGATTTGTGGTTAGTGAATCACAAATTAAGTGCCATCAAGAAATTGTCAATTTCTTGTTCTCTATACATGCCTAATTGTAATTACCTATTGCTTTCTCTATGCATGCATAAATGCCTATTATACATACTCATTATCCATGCATCAAATACTATATATATATATATATATATATATATATATATATATATATATAATTACAACGACTCGTAGAATCAATTTAGATAGTACACTTGTCTCATCCTTGTGCAATCTAAGGAAATCATTATTTCATTGATATTAAAATGTGAAGAAATTGTAGAAAAAAACAAAAAAACTTGACAACATGGAAAAACATGACTATTTTAGTATTTTACTTTAACAATAAATTTCATAAAAATATATATATCATCATTTGTGTCTTGCAACTATTCAATAAATATAAAATCTTTTCTTGATTTGTGAGATTCTTAAAAATTATATAATTGCATTTTAGATTTCGCTTAATATTTAGGTCCTCCTTGCATGTGTTTTTGGAGAGAATATTTCACCATTCTTACATTGTGTCTTTTGGAAAGTGTCCCTTATATATCAAAGAACGTGATTTTTCAATGAATAGGAAATGAGCCTCACTAATAGGAACGTATAAATCTCTATATGAATCCGAGGTACATTTTATACCAAAAAAATACACTCTTACAACAAAACATATTATATTTATATTTAAAAAAATACTAAAATCATTATTTCATAATTAACAAAACTTCATAAATTCATATAAACAAAGGAATTACATAAATTTTATGTAAATGCTAATATAAGCCAAAATGTATAAAAAAGTAATGTGAAATAGACCACTTAAAAATATAATTATGAGATATTGAAAAACAATTAATATACAATAAACCACTAAAATGTCTAAGATTTCACCAACACCTGAATTATCAAGAAGTTAACATTTCACAATTTCAAAATTGAATTATTAAGAAATTAGCATTTCACAATTTCAAAACTCTCTATAGTATTGATGCAAAGTAACCTGGTCCAAGGAAAAGTAACCATTACATTACTAAGTCGCCATAAGCTCTCAACCAAACTCCATACGCAATATCCAGATGTTACCATAATGTGATTTTGTCACCGGTAGTGTCAACATAAGCGTTGGATTACCATAGAAATAAAATAAATAAAAAATTCATGATAATTAATGAGTTAAAAATTAATCTCAATTCGATACATACAAAGGAAAAAATACCTAACAACTTTTTTATAATGAAATAGTGCATCAAAGTTAGGCATAATTTAATCCCAAGTAAAAGACATTTAACAAAACCATGCAATGAAATGGTCACTATAAAAGATCTCTATACAAACAATATAATGATAATGAAATTTAAAATTAGAAGTGGAGAAGCATGATATTCTTTTTGACGGATAGTTTTTAAAAAGCATGGATAAAGTAAATCGTTATTCTGAAAGGCGTAGAATAAGATTAAATTTGAAATCAAAACTGATAAAACATGAAAGAAAAATAATAATAATAAAATTTGAAATCAGAAATAGAAAAGCATGATAGCCTTTTAACGGATAGCTTTTAAAAGCACGGATAAAGTAAACCGTTATTCTAAAAAAGCATGAGATTGTAACAGATAACATGAAATTTGAAATCATAATGGATAAAACATGAAATTTGAAATCATAATGGATAAAACATGAAGGACTCTCACAAAGGTTCCGAAAAAGCATGAGATTGTAACGGATAAATTTGTCTCATATGTAAACTGTCAGTTCAAACGATATATCGGTTGAATGGAGCTTGGAGAAGATATATATATAATCTCAGGCTGTTTCAACATTTTCCTCCTCCCATATCTATGTTTTGTTTGATATGCCTCTTTGGTTGGCTGTCTAAATTTGTAGAATTTGAGTTTGGATGTCTGAGTCTTCATTGAGTTTCAGTCATTCATGTTTTGCTTCATTCTGTCAATTTGATTACAAATATTCCAGGTTTGATTGTGTTCTCTTCGGATGCGAACCATTCTCGGTTGGAAGAAGGAGCGAAGGAAGATTAACTTTCAATCCGACCGAAAATCTTAAACACAACGAATTTGAGCTTCTCATAACAAGTATGTATGTATGGATTGGGCTTCTCTTTCCTTATTTCTCAATGGTTAAAGGTTATGCCATTTCTCTAGCCATGGCACCATGTACGCACCAGGTTGAATAAATTTAGGCTTTCTTTAACAGAGGTTGAATGCACTTTTTTGTAATTTAATAGTTTTGTTATGACTTTATTCTTATGAGCTGATAATTGAGCATTGCTCTCATAATAGTACATTTTATTAAATCCTTTGATATGATTAAATCCGATCGAAATCCTTAAACACAGCAAATTCGAGCTTCTCGTAACAAGTATGTATTGATCGGGCTTCTCTTTCCTTATTTCTCAATGGTTTAAGGTTATGCCATTTCTCTAGCCATGGTCCCATGTAGGCTAGCGTCCGAGGTAATTGGATCATACGCGACCTAGCTGCTTAAAGATCATTTCATTATTATTATTATTTCATCTGCCCTCTGATCTTCTCTTCGACAATCTTAGTATCTTTCTTCTTATATCAAATCTCATGTATAGTAATCGAGGAGGCTAAAGTCTGAGCCATGTGGTTGGGTATCTGAGGAGTCTGATTCTAATTTTGAAGGCTAGAGTCAAAGGCAAACAACTTCAACTTCAAGGGAAGGGCGACCGAGCTGGTTACAGAACATTTTATTATTATTACTTCCTCTACCCTTTTCTCTTCTTAAAAGCAATCTTGCTTATAGTAATTGGATCATACGTTGGAGCAAACAACTTCAAGGAAAGGGTGACTGAGCTGCTTAAAGATCATTGCTCTCTTAATTCTATATTTTTATTATTAGTATTTCTTCTGCCCTTTGATCTTAATATCTTCTTCATTATATCAAATAGCCTTCATTTGACTCTGTCATTTTGACTACAGATATTTCCAGTTCGATTATGTTCTTTTTCGATGCGAAGAAGAAAGGGAGATCAGCTTTCGATACGATTCAATCCCGCGGAAACCTTCCCTTAACAAGTATGTATGGATCGGGCTTCCCTTGCCTTGTTTCTCAATAGTTTAACCTCGATACCTTCTTTTTTAACATATGTTTTGTAATTCTCCTTATATTACAAATCATATAAATTACCATTATCTTTAAATGAAATCTTGTATGAATGTTGTGTTTAATGAACGTTACCACTGTTACAAATATAACTTCACTCAATCACTTTTAATGATTTATAGGATTGATAGAAAGCAATCGTCCTTGTTATTTGTAATTATTTTGGTAGTTTTGTGATATTGGCATCTTCATATTTAAAGTTAATGTGTTCCTGCGATGAAAATATTGTCAGAAAATATATGCATTTTTGGGTAAAAGTCTTAAATAAGGGCGTCGAACAAGGATTTAGTTTAAAACCGTCCTACATGCATACATTTTTTTATTAAATAGAAAAAACTCTAGAAAAGTAAAAAATTGTATCCCGTATAAATGCATTGTTTCTTGGTTTATCTTCTGTTAATTTAACCCACCTCTACCATGCATTTTAATTTTCATTAGATAGTATGCAGTTTAAATTTGAATAATGTTTTATTTCATGATTGTGGATATGAGGAAGATTTCTTACTCTTTTATAAACTAATTTGTATTTTTTATATGAAATAATAGTATATGAGTTGGATTTTATTTTTTAAAAATAAGAATTAGAATATTATAACTTTTAAAAAATACCAAGGTTTTTAATATATTAAATTTGCTTTACTCTTTTTGTGTATTTCTCATATCTTTGGTTATATAATGTGTATTTGTAAATTTTATTAATCAACTTTGAATGGAAGGTTTATTTTTTGTAAATGGATTTTTATAACACTTGTTATTTAAATTGTTATTTTATTTTAAATGGAAGGTTATTACTCTATATTGATTTAGATGAATTTTACTTTATATGTATTGATTTGTTTTTTTAAAAGGAATTCTATAAAACTTGTTTTTTTTTTTTTTAAATAATAATTAAAGAGTGAGATGTTTTTAGAATAAGAGTAAAATTTAAAAATATTTTATTATTATAAGTTTATTTAAACATTTATAAATTAATTTTTTTTATGTGTGTATAAAATTTTATTTTTTATTTTTTCATAGTCTCTTTTCTTCTTCAAAATGGAATATCAATCTATAATATTTATATTTATTGTCACTTTGTCATTTTACTTGTAATTTTTCAATTTTCTATGAGAATTATGTAATTTTGCTTCAAATAACATAATGGTAATGTGATTTTTTATTCCATTTAAAAAAAAAGATATTTAATTATAGTTATATATTGTTAGAATATAAATGTGTATACAAAAGTTATTCTCAATTTATGCAAGGAAGTATTGTGTGGGGCTTGGGCATAGGATATAGGGTTCTACTTTAGTTATAAGATTTAAAGGCAAAGGTTATGGTAGGGTAGGTTATAGGGTAGGGTAAGGTTGGGTTAGGATAGGCTAGACTAGGATTGGCTTGGCTAGGCTAGGCTATGTTACATTAGGCTAGGCTAGGATAAAATAAAATAGTATACACTAGGTTAGGTTAGGATAAGATAGGATAGGTTAGGCTAGGATAAGATAGGATAGGTTTGGCTGGGTTAGGCTCGGATAGGTGAAGCTAGGTTAGGCTAGGATAGGTTAAGCTAGGTTAGTCCAGGATAGGTTAGGCTAGGCTAGGTTAGGGTAGGTTAGGCTAGGATAGCCTAGTTTAGGTTAGGTAAGGTTATACTAAGTTAGGTCAGGTTAGGTTAGGATAGGTTATGTTAGGTTAGTTTAGGTGAGACTAGGTTAGTTAAGTTAAGTTTATATTAGGTTAGGTTAGGTTCAAATAGGTTATGCTATGATAAGTTTGATTATAAGGTTAGGCTAGGCTAGCATAGTTTAGGTTAGGCTAGCATATGTTAGGAAACGTTAGGTTAGGTTAGGTTAGGCTAGTTTAGTATAGGTTAGGTTAGGCTAGTTTAGGCTAGTTTAGGTGAGATTAGGTTAGGTTAGATTAGGTTAGAGTAGGTTATTTTAAGCTATGTTAGGTTAGGTTAGTCTAGTTTAAGTTAAGCTAGGTTAGGTTAGTTTAGTTTAGGTTATGTTAGGTTTGTTTAGGTTAGGTTAGGTTAGTCTAGGCTATGTTTGGCTAGGCTAGGTTAGGCTAGGATAGGGTAGGCTAGGCTAGGTTAGGATAGGCTAGGATACGTTAAGCTAGGCTAGAATTTGTTAGGATATGCTAGGTTAGGCTAGGCTAGGTTAGGTAAGGTTAGGATAGGTTAGTCTAGTCTAGGTTATGTTAGGATAGGTTAGGTTAGGTTAGATAAGATATTTTGAGGTAGGATATTATAGGCTATGTTAGGGTAGGAAAGATAAGCTAAGGTAGGTAAGACTAGGCAAGGTTATGGTAGGGTAGGCTATAGGGTACGGTTGGGTTGGGTTAGGATATGCTTGGATAGGCTAGTCTAGGTTAGGTCAGGCTAGGTTACGGTAGGATAAAATATGCTACACAAAGTTAGGTTAGGATAATATAGGCTAGGTTAGGCTAGGATAGGTAAAGCTAGGTTAGGCTAGGCTAGGTTAGGATAATATAGGCTAGGTTAAGCTAGGCTAGGTTAGGCTAGGATATGCTAGGATAAGCTATTCTAGGTTAGGTAAGGATATTCTAGGTTAGGTTAGGCTTTTTAGGTTAGGTTAGGCTAGGTTAGATTAGGTTAGGATAGGTTAAGTTAGGTTAGGTTATTTTAGGTTCAAATAGGTTAGGCTAGGATTGGTTTGATTATAAGGTTAGGTTAGTCCAACATAGTTTAGGTTAGGCTAGCTTAGGTTAGGAAATGTTAGGTTAGGTTAGATTAGGTTAGGATAGGTTAGGTAAGGCTATTTTAGGCTGGTTTAGGTTAGGTTAGGTTAGGTTAGTCTAGGTTAGAGTAGGTTATTTTAGGCTAGGTTAGGTTAGTTTAGGCTAGGTTAGGTTAATCTAGATTAGGTTAGGTTAGGTTAGCTTAGTTTAGGTTAGGTTAGGTTAGGGTAGTTTAGGCTATGTTGGGATAGGATAGGTTAGGATAGGATATGGTAGGCTAGGATGGGGTATGCTAGGCTAGAATACATTATGCTAGGCTAGAATTTGTTAAGATAGGCTAGGTTAGGCTAGGATAAGATAGGTTAGGATAGGTTAGGTTAGGTTAGGTTAGGTAAGATAATTTGAGATAGGATATCGTAGGCTAGGGTAGGGAAGGCAAGATAGGCTATGCTACATAAGGATAGAAAAGGCTATGGTAGGGTAGGCTACATGGTACGGTTGGGTTGGGTTAGGTTAGGATAGGGTAGGATAGGCTTGGCTTAGTTAGGTTAGGATTGTCTAGAATAAGATAAAATATGCTACACTAGGTTAGGTTAGGATAAGATAGGCTAGGTTAGGCTAGGCTAGGTTAAGCTAGGAGGTTATGTTAAGCTATGTTAGTCTAGGCTAGATTAGGATAATATAAGCTAGGTTAGGCTATGCTAGGCTATGCTAGGTTAGGCTAGGTTATACTAGATTAGGTTGTGATAGAGTAGGATAAGATAGTCTAGGTTGGGTAACCTTATGCTAGGTTAGGTTAGGCTAGGTTAGGTTATCTTAGGCTTGGTTAGGTTAGGTTAGGTTCGAATGGATTAGGTTAGGCTAGGTTCAATTATAAGGTTAGGTTAGGCTAGTTTAGTTTAGGATAGGCTAGCGTAGGTTAGGAAATGTCAGATTAGGTTAGATTAGATTAGGATAGGTTAGGTTAGGCTAGTTCAGTTTAGGTTAGGTTATGTTAGGTTATGTTATGTTAGGTTAGGTTAGGTTAGTATAGGTTGGAGTAGGTTATTCTAGGCTACGATAGTTTAGGTTAGGATATGATAGGTTAGGTTAGGCTAGGTTAGTTTAGGTTAGGTTATGTTAGGTTAGGCTAGTCTAGACTATGTTGGTCTAGGATAGGGTAGGCTAGGATAACCTACATTAGGCTAGGATATCCTACATTAGGCTAGGATAGGGTGGGCTAAGCTAGGTTAGGCTAGGCTTGGCTAGGTTAGTCCATGCTAGACTACATTAAGCTAGGCTAGAATTTGTTAGGATAGGTTAGGTTAGGTTAGGCTATGGTAGGTTAGGTCAAGTTAGGATAGGTCAGGCTAGGCTAGCTTAGTCTAGGTTAGGTTAGGATAGGTTTGGTTAGGCTAGGCTAGTTTAGGCTAAGTTAGGTTATGCTAGGTTAGGTTAGGATAGACTGGGTTAGGCTAGGTTAGGCTAAGCTTGGTTAGGTTAGGCTAGGTTATGTTATGTTAGGTTAGCCTAGGTTAGGTTAGGGTATGTTAGGTTAGAATAGGTCAGTTTATGTTTGGTTAAGTTAGCTTAGGTTACATTAGGTTAGGTTAGGCTAGACTAGGCTAGGTTAGGTTAGAATAGGGTAGGCTACGTTAGGTTAGAATAAGCTAGGCTAGGCTACATTAGGTTAGGTTAGGTTAGGATAGGAAAGTTATGTTATGTTGGGTTAGGCTAGACTGGGCTAGGTTATGTTAGGATAAGGTAGGTTAGGTTAGGAAAGGCTACACTAGGTTAGGTTAGGTTAAGCTAGGGTAGGTTAGGATAGGTTAGGTTATTCTAGCTAGGTTAGGTTAGATTATGTTAGGTTAGGTTAGTTTTGGATATGTTAGGTCAGGTTTGGATAGGTTAGGTTAGGTTAGGTTAGGCTAGGTTAGGCTAGACTAGTTTAGTGTAACGCCCATATTTTTGATTCGGCATATTTATTAGTTAGATACACCATACTTTATTTTCTTATATATTCTGTTGAACTCAGCTCGACTGAGTAAACTATATTGGACCTCGTTATATGATGTTACTCTGTTTTATGATTTCACCATGATTATGATGTTACTATGTTATGCGATTATGATGTCATCATTATCATATGATTTCCTTATTTTACGATTGCAGTATATGTTTATATGTTTTCATTAATGAAATGTGAAATATATGATTCGGTACGTGGATACCATCTTCTTATGTGAATTATTGAAATGTTATATGTATCTATGATGAGCTAAAAGGTTACATGAAATGAAATGATAACATGGATCAATTGGCGATCAATGGAAAATGCTTTCTATAAATTGTATTTTGCAAAACACTAACCTACAGGACACAAGGGCTATGGGATAGCCAGTTACTTGATCTGATATACATTGGAAAGGAAAAACATGTTCATACAGCAAACCTTAGCAGCCAAAATGAGGATACGATAACACAAACTGATAATCCCGATAGCAGCAAGTATGAGTTGATAAGGGCGTAGGCCCAGTATGTTGAGAGGGATGGATGTGTTTCCCACCCTATGTTTCCATGAGACCCGAGGTCGTGGGAGGGCCGTGCTGAGACACGCTCCCCATGTTGTTGTGATGACGATTGTCGGATGCCTGCTAGGGGAGGATAGGTCCGCTGTTCAGCCGACGCTATCGCTCTCAAGTTCTATGTGGTCAGATCGGTGAGTCCGACATCCACTGTTGTACTAGCAGAGGAAGGATAGGGAGGATGCTGGACGTAGGTTATGATGGGAGGATGTGTTAGTTAGCACTGTTGGGGGTTTAGTATTCCTTGATTCCGAGTTAGTGGAAGTAGGCACCCTTCCTGTACTTGATTGATTAAACTAATGTAAACATAAAGACAATGATGTTAAATCGTAAAGGGTTAACTGTTAAATAATCGAGGATGTTAAAGTAATTATACTATAGATTATGCTTGCTCTTCTGCATGGGGGTAGATACTATTGTTAGTTAGCAAGTATGCATAGGCGGAATGGGGTTTGTTTATAGTACATGTCCGACATGTGCATACACTGGCCATGCATGCACACCTTGTACGTGTACAATATTACTGGTGTATAACATACTTGTCATGCTTGAATAGTAGTATAAATGTCATAGATAACTCAGTTAAGGATACATCAATCAACTTAGGTAATGAATGGTTAGGTTGTCAATGTGTAAATAAGTGAATTAGTAATTATATGAAAACATTGTAATAATAAACTAAGACAAGTGTCGTCAGTTAACATTGTCATAGAAGAACTGTTGTGAATAGGGTAATGATAGTGTCTAATGAATTAGTAAAATTGTTTAAGCCCTCACAAGTGCTTTGTTTATAAGAACAAGGATGCTATGTTGATGATAGGGTACTCATGTGATAAACAAATAATTAAGAATACTATGATTGATTCACCTTTTATTATTGTCAAAGGGTGATTTAATTATTATTATTAATTAATAAATGATATTCCAGCAACATTTATATCCCTATCGTAACAAATGCAATATAAGTAAGATTTAAAATATTGATTTATAAATTAATATTGGGTGATTAATTCCATTTCAAAAGTTAGTCATAATAAGATAATCATTTTTGAAATAAACGTGATGTGATGGAAAATGGATATTTAATTATTCAATGTTAATCTTGGAATTTAAACCTCAAGCTAAGTAGTCTCGACGGATAAGGTGGATCATTAAGACACATCATGTCCAAGTTGACAAGGGGCAACTAATTATATAATATTTTATTAATTACATTAATAACATTAAAATATCAAGGATGGCGGATAGACTTGTATTTAATGAAACTTGTCCCGAATGGATAACCTTGGGGTGATAATCCCCACCGTAATAAATATTTACGACCGTCAATCCAAAACCAACTAATTTTTCCATGAGAGTAATTAATTATACATTTTTATAAAGAACCGTGTATGAATGAACTAGTGAGAGGGGTAAATGTTGAGGGGCTCGAGAGGGGGATTTTGGGGCGGTGGAGTAAGCCCAAGATATTCTCGAGGAAGGGAAATTATATAGAGGGGGAGAGCTTGGAGAAAGGAGGGTTTTTTTTTTTGGATTGGGGGAAGAAAAGAAGTTTTGAGAACAGAAGATTGGGAGAACAGAAAGTTTGATTGGAGAACAGAAAAATTTTGAGAACGGAAGGAAACACTGCTCTCGGGATTATCAGATTGTGGGCTCGGGGGCTTGGAAATCCTTTGATTTCCAAGGGCCAGCAAGATTATAGCTGTTCGGTAGGGTGGACACTTCAGTTTGGCTGTCTAAGGGGTTATACAACCTGCTACAACTTACGGTTAGCATCAACATCAGGTAATTTCCGTTATTTACTATTATGCTAAAACTTACTGTAAACATGCATAACTTGCTAGTTACTGATTTACTGCTATCTACTGGTTTACTGAGTTGTGAAACATATTCTTATTCTAGAACATGATTGTTGAAAAGGAAATATTGATATGTTTGTCTATTTTAAATTACGAATGTAAGGTTAGTGAAAACACGACAGTACACTAAAAATTATTTAGGCACATAGTAATTCTTAGAAATTTACTTCCATAAACTGATAAAGTTTAAAACGTAGAAAATTAACCCTGAAATTTTACATAGTGCTCTGCTGTAAAACCAGAGCACTACAGATGGTATCAGAGCCTTTGTTCAGACTCTTGAACCTACAGGCCTATTCATGCTTCACCTAGAAAATCTACTTGATAGTTTACCTACTTGACCTCCAGCCATAGTAAGCTTCCGAGGTACACCTGCAAAAGGACAATGAGAATAACATTAGAAAATAAAGGAATATATATATACCTATAATTATATTTTCATTCTTTTGCTGCACACCCAAAAGACTAGTATGATTTGGCAATGGAAATTCTACGCTAATCTACCAAACATATGAAAATTTTTAGGGTTACAAATTTTAGTTTATTATTTAAATTATGATCTTCTTACAATATCCCTATTGATATCCAAGCTATAGACTGTATTTATGCGAACTCAGTCAATACAATTACATATCTTACCAAATACAGAATTCCCCTACCATTCCCAATTCATTTATTTCGAAGTGATAAGCTAAAATTATTCCCCTAGAATATAAACTCTGTGTTACCTATTCTATTAAATGTGAACTAGGACTTGTTATATATAACCGGAGGATAAAATCCAGAAACTATCATCTATTCCTAAATTCACGGAATTCAAAAAAAAACCTGAAAGCCCTTGCTACGGCAGTCCATCTGCGAGCAATTGGCAAAGCACCGCACGAGGCTTCATACCTCTGTACAGCAGCCTGTGCAAAGCCGAGTGCATATTGTTGGTCTGAGATCGCTTGAGGATGCCTGCTAAGGCCATTAATCCACACCAAACGAATTCAAACAGAAGTGGATCTTCTTCTGCAAACCAATGAACATGAAGAAGCGGCAGATTTGTTAGGGACCACATATACTTCTTCTTAATTTTTAGTGCTGATAACAAATTTCAAACCATGTACAGGTGATTATTTTACCAAATGATCTTATCGAATTATCAGTATTGTTTTAAGGATATACCTGAAAAGAATGGAATAAATGGCTGAATAGGTCGATTAACACAAATCACTTATACAACAAAGTCAGATTCTATGAAAACATTATAGCAATTAGAAGAAATTTAAAAGAAAGATAATTTAAAATATAGTAGAGTCCAGATCAGAAAGAAGGGAAAACAAAGATGGAAGAGGAATATGACCGCATAAGGGCCTCCTTGAAACTGAGGATCAAAATCCGACATCCGTATTGAAAACCCCAAAATACCCGCACCTTACCCAAAGTTACGTGTTAGAATTGGATTAAAACTACGTAAATATGGGAAAAAAAAATAAAAACAAAAACATTCAGTGAGAACAAAGATTAAAAGAAGTCAAATAGGTAAAAGAGGGAACCAACGTAATAAAATCATATGGCCTCGGTAGTCCGCGTTAAAACAACAACATGAATAATGATGCGTTACTTTGAAACTGCGAAAAACACAAACTGCAAGCGTTGTACATGTACAGTAAAACCTAATCTCTCTCTGAACGCACCTAGTCGACTTTTAAATAACAATAAGACGCGAAAGATAAAATGAAAACTCTAAAACCTGTACGAGATGGTATCTTCGTGGGCGTAATCGATAGCCGAGCGTCTAACCAAGCGACCCGTAATGAAAGAAGACTTAGACCCACAAATTCTCCCAGCCCCTTCTCCCTCTCTCGGAGAAAAACACCCATCGAATTTACAAGACCTACAAATTTTCCGAACCCTTCTCCCTCTCTTGGAGAAGAACATCCATTCGTCTTTCTCCCATCATCCCTTCATTGGGAGTGCTGCGGAAATCTGGGCTATAATCTCCCCCTTCGTTGGCCTGAAATTCCATAGATGAGAAAAATGAATGCATTGATCCAAAAATTTGTTCTGAAAATGAAAGATATGGAGGTAGACATAGGGAAAGCATGAAATTGGATCTACTCTGAATCTCGATGGATGAGGTAGACTTAAAAATGATTCAAAATACGAAGGCAAGAGTGAGGGATAATACCTTACCCACAGCGACCGCTCTCCCTCGTTCCGAACCCGTCTACTGTTATCCTGCACGAGCCTTTTTGTATCCAAACACCCATTGTGGTGCAAACTGACAGAGTTCACTTGCTGGAATTTGTCTGAAAAATTGTACCCAGCGATGTCAATGCGAGTGCTTCCAACATAACCTCCAAACCCAACACTGGAGGTTTCTTCCTGTAGAAGTGAAGCAGCAAGGCTGAGTTCGGCAGCTGAGTTCAGCGAGAGTTGCAGAGCGGAACAACCCTGGGAAAAGGGGCAGAAATGGCCGCGTCTTGGGGATCGACCCTATTTAGGGTTTCCCCACTTTCACATGGCGGTGGGTTGCTTGGAGAGACCGCGTGTCCTTCATGCGGACTCGCTCTTGCATGGCGGTGAAAGGCCGCGTGGTAAAAAAAATCTACGGTTATAAATCTACGTATATTTGTATATAGTTGTAAAAACAGGTATATATGTTCGTGAATTACGTATAGGAGAATATAATATATGTTGTATCAAAATTTACATTTATTTTTATATATTTTGAGAGAATGTATGTTTTATAAAAAAAAAAAATTTAAATTATTTTTATTTTGTTAGATTATATGTATTATAAAAATTAATTAATTAATTTAATTTTGTTATAACATACGTTGTTAAAATATATGCCTTATAGGAATTTTAATTTTTAGTAATAAACCTTACTATGATTTTAAATTTAATTAGTTAAATTAATTAATTTAATTATAACATATGTTGTTAAAATATATGTTTTTAGTATTAAACTTAACTATGATTGGTTGAGGTTTAAACAATTGATGTTAATTAAGTTGTTTAGATTAAAGGGTAACATTTAAGGTTAACTAAAATAGAGATATTAAAAATTTTGCCGAGATTTCAACTCCTAGTCGAAGGGATGAAAGAGACCCGAAATCTCAAAAACAAGACACCATTAAGACCAGCACGACGAGCTGAACACCCTGACAGGATTGTTTAAATAAAAACGACTATAGATTTTACTGCGCTAATCTTGACAATTTGTTATCTCATGATGCAAGTTATTGAATACCTACATTTTAGTTCCGCGTATATTTGATTGAACAACTAAGGATATGATTTTATTTTAATAACTCAGGAACTATCATGGTGACAACACGCAGAGGTCGAGGTCGGGGTCAAGGTCGACCACCGTCACCACCACCTCCGCCACCGCCAACACCGCCGCAACCAACCTCAACACCAGAAATGCAGATCATAATGAGGTCATTGGAGGCTAATATGACCACGATGAACAGGCAGTCGGAAAGGGCCGCCGAGGTGGAAACCACTCAAGTGAGTCGAGAGAACTCTGAAAGGGCACATGGCCCAAGACTGGAACCGCTTCAGGACATATCGAGGGAGTTACAAAAGATAAAAGTTCCAGAGTTTTCAGGAGGACGACCCGGTAAGCATGCCGAAGCATGGCTGGAAGGCATGAAGAGATGCTTCGCATTGAATGAGTACACATCTAGTTCCAAGGCTAGGATGGCTGTCTTTCAGCTTAAAGGTGATGCTTTGAATTGGTGGTCAGATCTCGAGAAGCAGTTGCACCTTACTCCTCTTACAACTTCTTGGGAACTGTTCGAGGAAAGGTTCCACATGAAGTATTTGCCAAATTATTACAAGGAAGAACAGGCAGGTGCACTCCATGCCTTAGTACAGGGAGACAAGACGGTGGAGGAGTATGAATCACGGTTTATGGAACTGGTAAAGTATGTTCCTTACCTTGATGCAGATGATTGTCAGGTAGAGCGTTTTGTGTACGGACTTAACTACAAGATTAGAGCTGCTGTGCGGATGTGGAAGCCAACTTCAGTTGCCATGGCAGTTGAGTATGCTCGTTATGCAGCTGATATGTCAGATGGAAAAGGGGGCAGTAAGTTGACAGGAACCAATCAGTATGTTTCTGGGAAGGCATCACGTCCTTACTTCAGGGGAGGACAATCTAGACCTCCTCCTTATGGTAACCGGTTCACACCGAGGGGTAATACTTCAGTTAACTCAATCTCGCAGGCATCGTCCACAACCCACCAAAGCCAGGGACGTACACAGGGAAGTTCCTATAGAGGAGCAAGGGGTTTTAGAGGAACCAGGGGAAGGAACTCATCTCATAGGATTCCTTCGAGCAACAGGCAAGCCCCTCCCAATCTCTCTTGTTGGGGATGCGGAGGTCCTCATTTCCAGCGAGACTGTCCCAAGGGTCAGTCAAGCAGCAGGCACAGGGAAGGAAAGGCACCCATGGATAGTTCGGGTAACAGTCATCGGATTCATGCAGCGGTACATAACCACCAGGCAGAACATCAGTCTACCGTAGTAGAATCCACTGGTAATGTAAACAATGTCAAACTTAAAATTTTGTTTGATCCAGGAGCAACTGATAGTTTTATTTCACCATTTGCATTAGATAAATGTGGGTTGGCAGCCTACGAGCACGGTGATTTCAAACTGGTTGAAATGGCTTCAGGAGCTAAGCAACCAGTAGGTCTTAAAGTGACAGGTTGTGAGGTTGACTTAGGAGTGTGCACCACTAAGTTGGATGCTTATGTCACCAATTTGGGGACTTATGACCTCATTATTGGCATGGATTGGTTAGAAGGCCATAGAGCTTTCTTAGACTGCTATGCGAAGAAGGTGTTGTGCCTCGATGACGAGGGAAGGACAATTCAAATCCAAGGCTTGAAGAGGAAGGTATCCCTCCGTTTCATCTCTATGGTGAAAGCTAAGCGGTGCCTAAGACAAGGATGCCAGTTGTTCGTAGTGGAGGCCGTGAGCGATAGTAAAGGACCTTCCTTGAATTCTTACCCAGTACTCTCCGAGTTCAAGGATGTCTTTCCGAAGGAATTGCCAGGACTACCTCCAGAAAGAGAGCTCGATTTCACAATCGAGTTAAAACCTGGTGCAGAACCTATCTCAAAAACTCCTTATAGAATGACAACTCCAGAGCTCCGTGAGTTACAAATCCAGTTAAAAGAGTTGCTAGATTTGGGACTGATTAGACCCAGTATCTCACCATGGGGAGCACCAGTGATCTTCGTTAAGAAGAAGGATGGATCTCTGCGACTGTGCATAGATTACAGAGATTTGAACAAGGCCACCGTGAAGAACAGGTATCCCATACCGAGAATTGATGACCTCTTTGATCAAATGAAAGGTGCGTCAGTCTTCTCAAAGATTGATTTGCGATCAGGATATCACCAGTTGAGGATAAAGGAAGGTGACATTCCTAAGACTGCCTTTCGAACTCGATTTGGGCATTACGAGTTTGTAGTGGTACCATTTGGTTTGACCAATGCTCCAGCTGTATTCATGAGCCTCATGAATGGGGTCTTCCGAAAATACTTGGACCGCTTTGTTCAGGTCTTCTTAGATGATATTCTTATCTATTCTAAGAATGAGAAGGAGCGTGAGGAACACTTGCGGTTAGTCTTGGCATGCTTAAGGGAACATAAACTTTATGGTAAATTGTCAAAGTGTTCCTTCTTCCAAAAAGAGATTCACTACTTGGGGCACATCATCTCAGGTGAAGGGATCTCTGTAGACCCAGAAAAGGTAAAGGCCATTGAAGATTGGCCAATTCCAAGGAATGCTCATGAGGTGCGCAGCTTCATGGGGTTAGCAGGCTATTACCGGAGGTTTGTGGAAGGATTTTCTAAAATTGCAAAACCTATTACCACCTTGCAACGCAAGGGAATCCGGTATGAATGGACCGATGAATGCGATGCCGCTTTTACAGAGTTAAAAAGATTGTTGACAAGTGCACCGATCTTGCGGGTACCAGACATGGATAAAGATTTCATGGTATGCACCGATGCCTCGAAGCAAGGATTAGGAGCGGTGTTGATGCAGGAAGGTGGGGTAATAGCTTATGCATCTCGAAAGTTGAAACCTCACGAGGAGCAGTATGCCACGCATGATCTAGAATTGGCAGCAGTAATGTTGACACTAAAATTATGGAGGCACTACCTAGTTGGTAGAAGCTTCACCCTTAAAACAGACCATCAGAGCTTGCAATACATCTTTACCCAAAGGGATTTGAATGCTAGGCAAAGGCGATGGAGTGAGTTCATGAGTGAGTATGACTTTGGTATCTCTTACATCAAAGGAAAGGAGAATGTGGTGGCAGACGCTCTAAGCCGAAGGCCGAGACTTTTCTCCTTAATTCCCTTGAAGGTTGACTTGAGGGAAAGGGTACTAGGACAACTATTGGGTGATAGTTGGTATCTAAAAGTAACCTCAGCTATTCAGAATGGAAAGGAACAGGAATTGAAGTATGATGGGTACCATCTTGAGGAAGATGGATTGTTGCGGTATCAGGGAAGGATGTATGTTCCTAAGGAAGGTGATATCAGGAAAACAATCCTTAGAGAGGCCCATAGATCACATTACTGTGCGCACCCAGGGGTGAAGAAGATGTATGCTGACATGAAGCAACTCTTCTTTTGGCCAGGTATGAAGATGGATGTAGTGGATTTTGTTTCGAAGTGCCTTGAGTGTCAACAAGTGAAGGCAGATCATTGTCACCCGGCCGGTCTCCTACAACCGCATGATATCCCTATGACTAAATGGGAAGTCATTTCCATGGACTTCGTTGTAGGATTACCACTCACATCTCTGAGACATAATGCTATTTTGGTGGTAGTCGACAAACTGACCAAAAGTGCTCACTTCATTCCAGTCAGAGACACCTATGATGTGACAGACGTGGCAAGGGTATTCATAAATGAGATTATACGTCTTCATGGAGTTCCTAAAAAGATAATCTCTGACAGAGACCCTAAGTTCACCTCCAGATTTTGGACAAGCATGCAGTCAGCATTAGGGACACAGTTGAACTTAAGCTCAGCTTATCACCCAGAGACAGATGGACAGACTGAGAGGGTGAATCAAGTGATGGAGGACATGCTTAGGATGTATGTTATGGATCAACAGACACAGTGGGAGAAATATCTTCCTTTAGTGGAGTTTGCATACAACAATAGTCATCACAGCTCCATTGGTATGCCGCCATATCAGGCATTGTATGGGAGGCCGTGCAGGACACCACTCAGTTGGGACAGGTTAGAGGATCGAGTTTTAATTGGGCCTGAATTGATTCAGGAAATGGAGGAGCAAGTGATACAGATTAGGCAGCGGCTGAAGGAAGCACAGGATAGGCAAAAGAGTTACGCTGATGCACACAGATCAGATAGAACTTATGGAGTAGGGGATCGTGTATTTATTCGCATCAGACCAAATAAAAGTACCATTCGGTTTGGGAAGGGTACCAAGTTGTCACCTCGCTTTATAGGTCCATTTGAGATTCTTGAGAAAATCGGACCAGTTGCTTATCGTCTCGCGCTGCCACCCCACTTGCATAAAACTCATAATGTATTTCATGTTTCTGTATTACGACATTACATAGCTGATGAGACTCACAAAATTCATTGGAAGGAATTGCAGGTCTCGAACGAGGGAACCTTTAGGGTCGAACCATTACGTATACTTGATCGTAGGGTTCGACAGCTCCGTAGTCGCCATGTGGACCAAGTTAAGGTCCAATGGGACAAGTATAGCCCCGGTTCTGCTACCTGGGAGGACGTAGAGACCATGCGTCGAGATTTTCCCTCACTATTTTGACCATAACTTCGGGACGAAGTTTCCCGAAGGGTGGGTGTATGTAACGCCCATATTTTTGATTCGACATATTTATTAGTTAGATACACCATACTTTATTTTCTTATATATTCTGTTGAACTCAGCTCGACTGAGTAAACTATATTGGACCTCGTTATATGATGTTACTCTGTTTTATGATTTCACCATGATTATGATGTTACTATGTTATGCGATTATGATGTCATGATTATCATATGATTTCCTTATTTTACGATTGCAGTATATGTTTATATGTTTTCATTAATGAAATGTGAAATATATGATTCGGTACGTGGATACCATCTTCTTATGTGAATTATTGAAATGTTATATGTATCTATGATGAGCTAAAAGGTTACATGAAATGAAATGATAACATGGATCAATTGGCGATCAATGGAAAATGCTTTCTATAAATTGTATTTTGCAAAACACTAACCTACAGGACACAAGGGCTATGGGATAGCCAGTTACTTGATCTGATATACATTGGAAAGGAAAAACATGTTCATACAGCAAACCTTAGCAGCCAAAATGAGGATACGATAACACAAACTGATAATCCCGATAGCAGCAAGTATGAGTTGATAAGGGCGTAGGCCCAGTATGTTGAGAGGGATGGATGTGTTTCCCACCCTATGTTTCCATGAGACCCGAGGTCGTGGGAGGGCCGTGCTGAGACACGCTCCCCATGTTGTTGTGATGACGATTGTCGGATGCCTGCTAGGGGAGGATAGGTCCGCTGTTCAGCCGACGCTATCGCTCTCAAGTTCTATGTGGTCATATCGGTGAGTCCGACATCCACTGTTGTACTAGCAGAGGAAGGATAGGGAGGATGCTGGACGTAGGTTATGATGGGAGGATGTGTTAGTTAGCACTGTTGGGGGTTTAGTATTCCTTGATTCCGAGTTAGTGGAAGTAGGCACCCTTCCTGTACTTGATTGATTAAACTAATGTAAACATAAAGACAATGATGTTAAATCGTAAAGGGTTAACTGTTAAATAACCGAGGATGTTAAAGTAATTATACTATAGATTATGCTTTCTCTTCTGCATGGGGGTAGATACTATTGTTATTTAGCAAGTATGCATAGGCGGAATGGGGTTTGTTTATAGTACATGTCCGACATGTGCATACACTGGCCATGCATGCACACCTTGTACGTGTACAATATTACTGGTGTATAACATACTTGTCAAGCTTGAATAGTAGTATAAATGTCATAGATAACTCAGTTAAGGATACATCAATCAACTTAGGTAATGAATGGTTAGGTTGTCAATGTGTAAATAAGTGAATTAGTAATTATATGAAAACATTGTAATAATAAACTAAGACAAGTGTCGTCAGTTAACATTGTCATAGAAGAACTGTTGTGAATAGGGTAATGATAGTGTCTAATGAATTAGTAAAATTGTTTAATCCCTCACAAGTGCTTTGTTTATAAGAACAAGGATGCTATGTTGATGATAGGGTACTCATGTGATAAACAAATAATTAAGAATACTATGATTGATTCACCTTTTATTATTGTCAAAGGGTGATTTAATTATTATTATTAATTAATAAATGATATTCCAGCAACATTTATATCCCTATCGTAACAAATGCAATATAAGTAAGATTTAAAATATTGATTTATAAATTAATATTGGGTGATTAATTCCATTTCAAAAGTTAGTCATAATAAGATAATCATTTTTGAAATAAACGTGATGTGATGGAAAATGGATATTTAATTATTCAATGTTAATCTTGGAATTTAATCCTCAAGCTAAGTAGTCTCGACGGATAAGGTGGATCATTAAGACACATCATGTCCAAGTTGACAAGGGGCAACTAATTATATAATATTTTATTAATTACATTAATAACATTAAAATATCAAGGATGGCGGATAGACTTGTATTTAATGAAACTTGTCCCGAATGGATAACCTTGGGGTGATAATCCCCACCGTAATAAATATTTACGACCGTCAATCCAAAACCAACTAATTTTTCCATGAGAGTAATTAATTATACATTTTTATAAAGAACCGTGTATGAATGAACTAGTGAGAGGGGTAAATGTTGAGGGGCTCGAGAGGGGGATTTTGGGGCGGTGGAGTAAGCCCAAGATATTCTCGAGGAAGGGAAATTATATAGAGGGGGAGAGCTTGGAGAAAGGAGGGTTTTTTTTTTTGGATTGGGGGAAGAAAAGAAGTTTTGAGAACAGAAGATTGGGAGAACAGAAAGTTTGATTGGAGAACAGAAAAATTTTGAGAACGGAAGGAAACATTGCTCTCGGGATTATCAGATTGTGGGCTCGGGGGCTTGGAAATCCTTTGATTTCCAAGGGCCAGCAAGATTATAGCTGGTCGGTAGGGTGGACACTTTAGTTTGGCTGTCTAAGGGGTTATACAACCTGCTACAACTTACGGTTAGCATCAGCATCAGGTAATTTCCGTTATTTACTATTATGCTAAAACTTACTGTAAACATGCATAACTTGCTAGTTACTGATTTACTGCTATCTACTGGTTTACTGAGTTGTGAAACATATTCTTATGCTAGAACATGATTGTTGAAAAGGAAATATTGATATGTTTGTCTATTTTAAATTACGAATGTAAGGTTAGTGAAAACACGACAGTACACTAAAAATTATTTAGGCACATAGTAATTCTTAGAAATTTACTTCCATAAACTGATAAAGTTTAAAACGTAGAAAATTAACCCTGAAATTTTACATAGTGCTCTGCTGTAAAACCAGAGCACTACATTTAGGGTAGGATGTGCTAGGTTTAGATAGGTTAGGTTAAGTTATTTTAGGTTAGGCTAGGCTAGGTTTGGTGAGGATAGGTTAGGCTATGTTAGGTTAGGTAAGGATAAGTTAGGTTATTGTAGGATATGCTAGGTTAGGATAGGTTAGGTTAGGCTAGGCTAGGTTAGGTTAGGTTAGGTTAGGCTAGGCTAGTTTAGGTTAGGTTGGTTTAGGCTAGTCTAGGTTAGGTTAGGTTAGGTTAGGTTAGGCTAGGTTAGGATAGGTTAGGTTAGGTAGGTTAGGTTAGGTTAGGTTAGGCTAGGTTAGTTTAGGTTAGGTTAGGCTAGGCTAGTTTAGGTTAGGTTGGTTTAGCCTAGTCTAGGTTAGGTTAGGTTAGATTAGGTTATTTTCATCTAGCTTAGGTCAGGATAGGTTAGATTATAATTTTAGGTTAGGCTAGGTCAGGTTAGGCTATGGTAGTTTAGGTTAAGCTAGTGAGGTTAGGTTAGGTTAATTAGGTTGGGTTTGGCTAGTTTAGTCTAGGCTAGGTTAGGTTAGGTTAGGCTAGGTAAAGTTAGGCTAGGTTAGGCTAGGTTAGGTTAGGTTACATTAGGTTAGGCTAGGTTAGGTTAAGTTAGGTAAGGCTAAGTTAGGTTAGGCTAGGTTAGGTTAGGTTAGTCTAATCTAGTATAGGTTAGGTTAGGTTTTGATAGGCTAAGTTAGGCTAGAATTGGGTAGGTTAGGTTAATCTAGGTTAGGTTATGCTAGGCTAGATTAGCTTATCTTAGGTTAGGTTTGGTTAGGCTAGGTTAGGTTAGAATAGCTTATGCTAACTTA
Organism: Larix kaempferi; assembly: GCA_027924585.1. Classification (NCBI taxonomy): domain Eukaryota; kingdom Viridiplantae; phylum Streptophyta; class Pinopsida; order Pinales; family Pinaceae; genus Larix; species Larix kaempferi. Next base: position 8,782,689 of record BSBM01000804.1, on the reverse strand, counting down.
GGTTAGTTTATGGTAGCTTAGGTTAGGTTAGGCTGTGTTAGTCTTGGCTAGGTTTGGTTACGCTAGGTTTGGTTATGCTAGGCTAGGTTAGGTTGTGTTAGGTTAGGTTAGGGTAGGGTAGATTAGGTTAGGTTAAGTTAGGTTAGATTAGGATAGGTTAGGTTAGGTTAGGATAGGTTAGGTTAGGCTACATTACATTAGTCTAGGTTAGGCTAGGAGAGGCTAGGCTAGGTTAGGTTGGGTTAGGTTAGGCTAGGCTATGTTAGGTTAGGTTAGGGTAGGTTAGGGTAGGTTAGGCTAAGCTAGTTTAGCCTAGGTTAGGTTAGGTTGGGTTAGGTTAGGTTAGGATGATTTAAATAAGGTTAAGTTAGGTTAGGATAGGTTAGGCTAGGTTAGGTTAGGTTAGGATGGTTTAACTAAGGTTAAGTCAGGTTAGGATAGGTTAGGCTAGGTTAGGCTAAGTTAGTATAGGTTATGTTAGGTTAGGCTAAGTTATGCAAGTTTAGGCTAGGCTAGGCTAGGTTATGTTAGGTTAAATATTAAAAGCTTCATAACATTAAGAGTAACATAGGGTCCCAGAAACCTCCTATCCTCACGTGCCTAAACTCAATCATAGCTACGCTTTACTCACTAGTCTTTAATTCCTTGATTTATAAAAAGAAATCATTTTTTGCACACACGTCTTTGGATCACTTTCTTTTATCATTCACCTTTTTTTATTTTCAATTTATTCAGCCTCTTAACAAACTGTAATTAGAAATGGGATGCATATATTAATTTACTTAACTTGCGTATTTATGACAAATTTTCATATTGTAGGTGTTTCACTTTTTTATCTTCTTTTTGTAAAAGCATGCTAGATTCTAGATTCAATTTTTCGTTCTCTTTAACATAATGCAGGTTATGAGCCTAGAAGATTTCATTTTAGAGTAATGCTCACTACTAAAATATTAACACCTCACACAACAAACTTTTTACACAATCACTAAATGCACGACAATTAAAGTAAATAATCAAATTCTGCAATTTAACAATTCTGATTTGGCGCTTAATAGACTTAATACTTTCACATTTATTATTCTATTTAATAGTCCAACATACATTTATTTAAATTCAAATCATTTTCATACGTTTTCTTTTTTCTTAAAGACTAACTGTTATATTTATCCATTAGTTAGTTGTTAAATCTTCTTCTATTTAACAAAGTTTCATTTCTTTTCGTCCTAACTAACTCTTTATTTTTATAACATTAGCTTTTGTTTAATCATTTTCTAACTTAGTTTGATTTCATTTATTTCATATGTTACTTCAATTTATTATTGTATATATGTATTTTTTAGTAACACTTGTAGGTGAATAAATATGATGGAATGATATGTATGTATTTATCCTGAGCATAAATATAAATTGGCAACCATAATGGGGAATGATTTGAGTCATTATTTTTCTTATACCTTGGTGCATGTCCTAATCACCCATAAAATATCATGGAATATGAGGTGAATCTTCTAAATTGCAACCTCTTACAATGATTTGAAATAAGAGAGAAGTCCTTGAGCAGTTTAGGAAGCATACTATTCATCATGTTGTTCAAGTCCCTAACCTTTTCCCGTCTCCAACTTCTATTAGTATGGCTTCTTTTGGAAGTGCTGGCTTTAACATTAGTGCCATTCTTGACTCTTCCTCAATATTAGGATGTATGTTGTTAGCTAAATCCTGTCAGGAATCACAATAGTTTTCAAAAAGTCATTAAGAAGTTTGGTATATTCCAATACGAGGTTTATGTGGATGGAACACCATGTTGCATAACTTTACCATTGAATCTAGCTTCAAATATTGCTTCTCTCTCCAAATTCAAAGACCATATTTCCATTTTTTTGGGAAATGACATAACATCCATTAATGAATACCTATCCACCTTTTTCCAATGTGTTTACAAATATTGGTTCACATGACAATGGTATCTATATGTGCCTCTTTAAATAAATTTGTTAGTAGGGAGTGCCACTATTGAATTTTTTGAATTACCTGACAAGATTTTTACCATATGGTTTGAGCTCATGTATTGGTTTAAATCCATGTTTTAGAGCATTGAGAACCTATTTGGATACCTAAGGAGCTTTAATTCCTTATCCTTCAAAGAAAACAAGACTGTCAAAGCCATGTTTACAAAGCTTTATAATAAAATTCTTGAAATTTTCCAACCTTCCAAACAAGATGTTATCAGAGAAAATTTGGGGTTTGAAATGGGACTCCTAAGGAAAATAATAAAAAAATCCATGTCACACTACAAATATGCCATGCCACACTAAGTTAAAGGTTTTATCTAGTGAAGTTCAACCTATAATATGTCATTAATGGTAGTTGGCAGGTATGTTGCATTAGTCCAAAGTTAAGAAATGAGGGTTGGAAATATTAATGAAAGATTTAGATTCTCGTGCACACACAATATATGATATAGTGTTAAATATTTTAAATTTATACTATAGTTTATTTTTATTTTTTTATAAATGTACCACTACTTTTTATATATTTAATAAAATCTAAGAAAAACTAAAGTTGTAATGAAAAATATAATTATAATAATAATAAAAATAAACAATCACTATTTTTATTTTATTTTATATTATCACTACTTCTAAGTGCTTTAAAAGATAAATATATCATTAATTAAAATGATAGTGGATTAATTTTGAAATAATAAAAATATTTCAAAAATTAACAATTTAAAAATAAAAATAAATAATTACACTGATAGGTGTTTATATTTAGAACATGGGGTGGACTAGCGCCTATTCTTTTCCTAGAATGCAACAAGATGATACAAGTGTATAGTCTAGATTGATTTTATGGCAGTCATTACAAATTTGAAATAAACAATTATTTAAAAAAGAATATAAAAAATAATTGGTAGATATGTGACGCAAGTCGCCCCATCGCAACAAGGTTCTTACTTAACAATACACATGACACGACCACAAATGTTCACACGAACAAGATGTAAACAACATGCCAGAAGCTGGCTTATATTACTTCTCGGAATTAGTTACAATGCAGAATAACTGTAAATGCAAATAACTAACTATTTGTCGGCCTCAGCCGTTACAATATAGAAGTAACTATGGTGTGCTCTCTAAGTGTGTCGAACTCACCCTCTCCTGGTTCGCTACTGAACTCTTAGCTAAGGCTCGATCTTCTCGGCTCTGCTTGATTCTCTCCAAAATTCCAAGTCCCCCAACTAATCCAACCCCCTCGTCTTCTACTCTGCTATTGTTGTTCCCGAGACCACTGTGATCGCCGAGACATGCATCCTCTGTCAGCCAACCCTTCCATGATCCTGCAGACCTGCAAGTGTCAGCGCTTAACCGTGCTGCACAACCTCTTCCTGTGACGACATCTTTCATGTCTTCACCCACCTCTAATAACTACCATTAACTTCCTTAGAAACCTCGAACTATTGCCAAGTACTATCCTTGACTTCTACACTTCCTCTGACAAGCTACAGTAAACCATCCCATCAGCCATATATTCCTTTGTCAGCTTCGACTCTCTTGTCGGCTTTCACTCTGCACTTAGGCTTCACTAGTCCGCCCCTTCCTCCTCGCTTGGCTCATGCCCAAAAACTGTTGACATTGCGGTTCGACAACCTATCAACCTTTCTATGAATCTGTGGAAACTTGTCTCCTATCGACTGTCGTCTGTCGACACCAACATTTCAACTCTCGACCTCTTCACTCCTGTCGACTGCTTCGACAGCTTCTGCTCGAATTATTGACTTCGATGAGTCAATCTGCTTCACACACTAGTGATTGTCGGCACTCCCTCTGGTCAGCTCCCTTCTGTCGATCAACTTCGACTGATCCGCCTAGGATCCAATGATCCTGCATCAGACTTCCCAGGTGAAAAAGAACTCAACTGTTCCGCCAGTATCTTAAACTCTTCTTTGAAAATCCATGTCGCCTCCTGCAACTCATCATCTCTCCATCGCACCAAGTATTTCTTCGTTCGTGAACTGCATGTATGCCTGAATTTGAATTCCTCTATTAATTCTGTGATCTCCTCCTTGTGTCGATATGGAATCTGTGTTTTTGAGTCGGTGTTCAACACTTCGGCGGTTCCGCTGCTTGAACCTTCTTCGAACTTGTATAGATTTGAGACATTAAACGTTGGCGAAATGCTCATGTCATTCGGCAGCTCCAACACATAAGTGTTGTCTGAAATCTTCCTCAAGATCTTACATGGTCCAATCTTCTTCAGCTTCATCTTGTTATATGTCCCTTTCGGAAATCTCTCTTTCCGCAAATGAGCACAGACCAAGTCTCCCTTGCTAAACGACTGTAGTCTCTTCTTTCTGTTATCTCGCAACTTGTACACCGCGTTTCTCTTTTCTATGCGCTTTCACACACCTTCATGAACCTCTTTCATGTGCTCTTCAAATGATTCTGCATCTGCGGTCTTCCTGATTTCTGTCAGCAACTCAACCAAATCCACCACTCTGTGCGGGTTTCTTCCCTGGACAATATGGAATGGGATCAAACTTGTCGACTGATTCACAGAATTGTTGTATGCGAACTCTGCTTGCACCAACACATTCTCCCACTGCTTGGGTCTATCGACCGTCAAACATCTCAGAAGGTTTCCCAAACTTCTGTTCACCGCCTCGGTCTATCTGTCTGTCTGTGGATGATATGCCAAGCTAAACTGCAACCTCATGTCCAATTTGTTCCATAGGGTTCTGTTGTTGCAGCAACAACATTCCCCAAAATTTTGTACATGTTGGGGCCCCTCCTGTATTTTTTGTAGAAAGTTTGCTTGAGAAGCCATCCCAGCCGTCCGCTCTGTTTTCAACATAAGATTTTGCTTCCCTGCTAAATAGCTTGCCGTCAATCCTTCCATGTTTTCCCCAGTGAGCCATAAAATGACTTAGTTTTTTCCAAAACGTTTTGGTTTTTCGGACATTGTCCCAAAGCGGCGGAAGTCAAACGTCCAACCTTCCCGAAAGGAGGACTTAGATTTTCTTCGCCAAAATCAGCGGAAGCCATTGGGCAAAACCACCCGAAACGGCGGAAGTTTTCGATCAAGTCTTCCGCGACCACGGAAAAGTTCGAGTTGTTCTCCCGAAACGGCAAGGAATTCAGCAAAACCACCCGAAACGGCGGAACAATTCAGCTCTGTCTTCCGAAACGGCGGAAGCCATTCGGATAAACTTGCCGAAATAACACCAAGGAATTCAGCATTTTCTTCCGAAGTAAAAGACTTAGAAATTTTTTCAATCGTTGCTTCTGCGGAACGGTTCCAGCTCCGAAACGACTTAGCTCCCGAAAAGGCGGAGCCTTTCACTCAAACCTCCCGCAACCGCGGAAAGGTTCCGGTTTTCCTCCCGAAACAGCGGGACTCATTCGCCTCAGTCTCCCGAAAAGGACTTAGATTTCCTTCTGATTAGAAAATGCGGGAACAAAGGACTTAAAGAATTTTTAGCTTCAACCTTCCGCAACGGCGGGGAGATTGGAGCATCCCTCCCGAAACGGCGGGAGTTTTCGTTGAACCCTTCCGAAACGGCGGAAGCTTTCATAAAATCCTCCCGCAACGGCGGGGGAATTCAGGGAACCCTTCCGAAACAGCGGAAGCCGCCGCAATATCTTCCCAAAAGGAACTAGGCGGAAACTTTTGATGAAACCTTTCCGAAACGGCGGAAGCCATCTCCATAAGGCCCGCGGGGAGAATCCACGATCGCCTTCCGAAACCATGAAAAGACTTCGAATTTTCTCAAGAAGCCGTCGCGGAAGCCTTCAGCTTTTGCTTCCGAAACAGCGGAAGCCTTCGGGCTACCCTTTCGAAACAGCGGAAGCCAATTGCTTACCCCGACCGGCAAAAGGGCTCCGAAACGATCCCGGGTGAATTTGCGGAAAATATAAGTTTTGCTTCCGAAACGGCGGAAGCCATTCCCAAAAGCTTTCCGAAACTAGCGGGAGCCGTAGCCAAAAAACTTTCCGAAAATCAACGAGACTTTGAAGTTTTGGTTCGCGGAAGCTTTCGCAAAAGTCTTCCGAAAATACCGGGAGCATTCGCTATACCGTTCCGAAAGGGCGGAAGCTTTGGCGTTACCCGTCCGCTACGCGGCAGACTCTCGCGGAAGGCTTCGAGTTTCCTCTCCGCTTTAAGCCCCGAAACGTCGGAAGCTTTCATCGAATCCTTCCGCAACGGCGGATGCAATTCGCGAACTGGCCCCGCAAGTGACGGTCGCACGGAAACCGAGGTGCTTTGACGTGACCGCTACGCGCGGCGAATTTAAACCCCGTTTTAACCACGCCACCTACCCAATTAAATGCTCACACGTGCCATTCTTTATAAAGTACCGTGGGGGGGCTCGACCAATACACCATTGTTTTGAACCGGCCAGCGACGTGTGATACCGTGCAAATCGCTCCAGCTCACCTCGCTCATCCGTGCTCGCAGCCACCTTGCTCAAGCAATCCCCACGGTGCCAGGTAGGATCTTCACCTTGTTTTTCACTACTGAGCTGTCCTTTTGGGGAAATTATTGGGTTTTAGTGGGATTGTGACGGGCAAAACACCCGTCAAGGGCTATGTTTTGCCCGTCAGGTACAGTGAACGGAGTTTTCGTTTCACAAAATCGTCATGGGCCTTCGTAAAACGTATATTTTATGTTGATGGGTGCGGACGGTTAACCATGCCTTGTGTTGAATTTAAACCCCGGGCCGCGCCCCTCGTCGTGGGTTAAGTTATCGAAACCCTATGGGCTTTCCATGTCCCTGACCGTGAACCCTGGGCCCTTTTTCCATAAACCCCAGTCCCTACACGTGAAGCCGAAACCCGTAAGCGTTTAAGCCGCAAGAGCCAAAACTTGAACCCACAGCCGCCCTAGCTCTCCCCGTCAGTTTGTCCCCGGCGCCATTACCTTCGCTCAGACTTAAATATCCCGTATTGACTCGGCGAGTGGCCGCGCGCGACGATAGCATTCAAAGCCCTCACCAAGTCAACCCGCGTCTTCCCCACCATCGACCTCTCCAACCGCAGCCATAACGAAGTACATCTCCTTCCGCGAGGCGGAACCGGAAGTCAATTGCTCCCGCGAATCACCTATCGGTCCAATAAAACCAATAGCTTCCGCAACATAGCTTATCCCATACTCGTCTTTTAAGAACTTCGAATGTTTCAATGTGTGTCTTATGATTAAAATAATGTTTTGCTTCCTTAATCTTTGCTTCATTGATTTATCTCATTAAAACGATGTTGCTCTCGGCTAAAACCATACAACCTGTTGCTCAAACTCATGATGAATTGTATATGGATGTTATCAGGGATAATTCAATATGCCGAAACCCAGTAAGAAGAAGGCGAAGATGACAGAAAAGAAACCTGCTCCTCCTAAGATTGAAACCTCGCTCCAAGACACCAGGTGCACCACTGGTGTCCCCCCAGAAATCAGATGGGATGACATATACAGGATGATCAGGGACCAAGAGATCCCAGATATGTTGCTGGAAGAGGCACCAATCTATCAAAATATAAGAGCCTCAGGCATAACAAGAGCCGCTACCCGCCCTGAGCTATTCCCCTGTGCTGAAGTGATCGGGTGGATTCTCCAACATGCAGATGCTGATGGGAGAGTGATAAATGACAGCAGGAAAGTAGCTATTGCTTCGTTTCAACCTGCATATGTTGCGGCGGCCTACAGGTTTCCCCGTGTCCAACAAGCTCTGACTGATGAATGGTTGGGCCAGATGGATAACGTCGAGATGGCCAAGAAGCTATTGAGGGGAGGGAAGCATTTGAGAAAGAAGGGAAATGACGAATATGACGTGCAGAATCTGAGGGCCCCTTACAGATTGATCGCTTTAATGCTATGCAGAATATTCGGCATGCCGGATGGCACAGTATACAAGATTCAGTGGGTCCCTATCATTCACTATGTGGCATTTCAGGGGACAGTGTTTGACTGGGCCACTATCTTGTCAGATAGTCTGGCCTCAATGATAAGTGCTGCTAAACCCGGGCTGGCCTCGAAGAAGGCTGAATTCTTCATGTCCTCATACCTGATAGATTGTATCTTGGCCAAGATAGAGTTCCCCGGATTGGGGTGTATATGGGATAGGGCCACAACCCCGGTCTACACCGCATTCAAGATGTTGTGGGCTCAGAATTACAAGCCCAGCTACAAACTCATCTGCGAGGAGTTTATCATGCCCCTATACGAGAAAATGTTCAAGGAAGAACCAAGTTGCCTGTCACAAAACGCTTTGGAAGTCCTTGAGGATTATGGGGACTTCTACTTTTCAGAACAAGGTACCTACTTGAGAATGTTCGGAGGGACTAAGCCCCCATACATATTGCCGCAGTATGCCACAGACTATGTGGTGCTTAAGGAAGCAGTAAGACAACTCTTCTTGGATGGGATTGGAGCATTCCTCCACAAGCTACACAAGGCTTCCTTTCCCCCCCTACCTTTCTGCATAGGTGCTTACAAGTTTTCAGGAGTGGCCTCTGCCGACGAATTTGTTCAAGAGTTGAGGGCCTTCCATTTCGGTGAGGTCATCTTCCACAGGAACGACAGAAAGGGTAAAGTGGCCGAGCATTGCAAGGGGAACTATGCTAATTTTGAATACTCCCACTACCCCGATGCCGAGGAGGAAGCATTCAGAGGCATCAGCAACATGACCGAGCTAAGGATCTGCCGCCAAAGTACTGGAGCAAGCTCTAGCTCAACCAAAGCCCAGAAGACCATCCAGCAAAAGGAGAAAGAAGCCAAGGATTCCCGGGCTCAGGAAGAGCTCAGATTAAGAGAAGAGGCAAGGTTGCAAAAGGAAGCCGAGGAGGCAAGAAAGCTACGAGAGGCTGAGGATGAAAGACTGCGGAAGGAGGCTGAAGAAGCCCAAAAGCAGAAAGAAGCAGAAATTGAGCAAGCTGAAGCAAGGAAGAAGGCGGAGGAAGAATTGAAGGCAAGAGAAGATGCCCAGGTAGGTGGGTCCGGCGCGCAGGACATGGAGATAGACACCTCTCAAGCAGGTGGCTCTAGTACCCAAAGGGAAGGGACAGACCCCGCTCAGGAAGTCCGGACCCCACCTATGGAAGAATACATAGACATCATAAACCGACCAATTGTACCGTACACTCCATCTGGGAAGCGTACGGTGTCCAAATGGAATGAGTTTGTCTATGACAAGAAGAGAAAAACAATGGTCCTCCAATCAGAAGAAAGGATTAAAAGTCCTTTCCATGACGACATAGTTACCCACCGAGAGGTCGCTGTCATGCAGAACACAGATGCGGATCCCATTGCCATGGCCTCCGCAGTTATAGCGACAGCACAAGCATCATTTGCCAATGTAGGCGTTATAGTCAAAGAAAATATATTGACAAAGAAAAGAGCACGTACCCTGCAGCGAAACGTGGCTAATGAGCAAGCTCAAAGAGACCTGGCAGTGAACAAGTATAATTGCTTGTACGCTGAGCACAAGGAGTTGGCGAACAAGTACAGCTACCTGGAGGAGGAAAAGGACCAGCTAGCACTCCAAATAATGATTGCGGAAGCAGAGAAGAGTGGAGCAGAAGAAAAGGCTTCCCAGCTAGAAACAGACAAGCAGGCATTAGCTGAGCGTTTAGAGCAAGCGGAAAGCAGAACCTTGGACATGTCCCCCTTCCACGAGCTATCGTGCAATATACTACAGCAAGTGCATGGCTCTCAAGAGCTAATCACTGATGAGGTGTGCAAACTCAAGGCCATGACGGTTAGGCTAAAGGAAGTGAATGCGGAAGCCCACAGGCTCAAGGCTAAGAATACCCGTGTCAAAGCAAATGTCATAAGTCAGATGGCATGGAGGGAAGGGAAAGGAGGTTTTCCCCCGCATCTTCCTTTCAAGACCGTGGAAGATTTTAATGAAGATATAGCCCTATTGGAGTTTGGCCGGAACTGTGCCAATAAGCTGATGGCCAGTGTGCAGAAGACCACAGATAGAATCAACAACCTGTACCAAAAGCTCAAAGAAGTCCATGATAACTGCTCATTGAGTTTCCCTCAGACCCTAGAAGACTTCCCGGGAAAGGAGCAGCGGTTATCTCAACTGAAAGAAGAGCTGGGCGTCCAGATGAAGTATGTGAAAAGCATTGATTTCCTTGCCATGGATGATCTCCAACATTACATCGGTTCATCAACACTTCACAATCATCTGTTGAAAGAAACATACCAAATTGCTGAAGCAGAAGTACAAAGCATTAAAATAGAGCTCGGGAAGAATGTAACTTCTCAGAAAATCCTGTTCCCTGCTGCAGCAAACATAATCATAAGAGATACAGGTGTGTGGCATAGCTACATAGAAGAGGAGGTCAGGAAAGCTGCAGCAGCAGCAGAAGCATCAGTAGACCCAGCAGCCTCTTCCCCAGCAATGGCAGAAAGTCTGGCCAGCCCTATTCCCCCTTCCCAATAAGGGGCAGCATCAGCAGGGGATTCGAAGACCTCCTCCCAGGCAGCACCAGTGACAATCAATTTGGGCGACCCTTTGCCACCGGAAGCTCACGCACAGGAGTGAAGAAAACTAAATTCAGTGAGTCACTCGCTTCAGCCGGACACGTACCCAGCAGGGAACGCTTTGAGTTTAGCAAAATTTCTGTTATATGTAAGGCGTAAGCTGTGGGACAGCTGTCCCTATTCTTTTTTGTCAAAATATTTTGTAAATGAAGTGACCATTTTTTGGTAATCGATTATATTAGAAATCCCTGTAAATGACAGGTAGGGGAACGCTAGGTGTCAGCCCAGAGGGCAAATATGTAACTATAAATAGAAGCAAGGAAAGATGAGACGGGGGGACTTTTTGGCAGGGAATGAAAATTTTGGGGCAAATGATATGAGCTATCTTGTATCGGCTCTGTAAATTGAATTTTTCTAATAGAAGCCACGGGAGATGAACGTTTTGCTTGGAATGTTGGGTTGCTTTATGTTGGACTATTCTAATGACTGCAATTCTGCAATGTGAGATCATTCTTGACTTCTGAATTATTTCTTTGTATTAATGATTTTGCTCTTATCTATGCATGCGTTCTCTCTATTTCATGGACAATGAATGCGTTCCATATTAAATCAGGAGCTATCTGCTGATACTTTTATCATTGCTGTAGATTTTTCTTCTAGATCGAATGGCTAACTGTTCTTTCTTCGGGATAATTCGTATGGCTCATTGTTCAAGCTTTTAATCGCTCCTTGCAGGGATCTTTTAGTTTAATTCTAGTTTCGTTGCATCTAGATCTGTTTCTTTATTCTGGTTGTGTAGATTAAATAATTTCGATTTCTTCTGTTCATAAGCAATAGACACGTTCTGTGAGTCTCATTTCAGATCTGTTTCTTTATCCTTTAACGTTCCTCTGTCTTTTTTTTCTGAGCAATAGATGCGTTCCATTTTTGAATGAGAAGCTATCTTCTCAAGATACTCATTTAGCTGTAGCTTTGACCGTGAGAAATAATAGCTATCTGTTCTTTGCTTACGATAACTATTACCGCTGATTGCTCCCCTTAGGCGTGTTCCCCTGCAGGGATAGATAGACGTGTTCTTGTTTTTTAAATTTAGATCTGTTTCAGTTGCATTTAGACTAAGTATAATTTAGGCATGTGCATCTCATATAAAACACATAAAATCCAAAAGAAAGGTGGATCGGGCCATAACCGGTAAAATCGGATTTAAAGTCCAAAACCACGGTTGCCGGAACCGCTAACCGGACGGATTCCCTACACCAAACGGGAGATAGTCTAATTGGGACCGTCTCTCGGGGAGAATCCCTTTCTGATTGATGCTACGATATCCGAGGCATCAACAGTTTTTGGCGCTAGAAGGAGGGCCTGAAGTGCATGGCTGATAGAGGAAAATCTACCACGGTCATAGATAACACTGAAAACCCGCTTGAAGAAAACTTTTCAAACAGCCCAGATCTTGGATTAACAGACCAAGAACGCCTCATCTCTGACCCTGAGCCTCAGGAAGCTTTATACGCTGTTCCTTTTGCAGAAATAGAGGACTTGAGAAGACATACTAGATCTTACGTTAGACAGCTAGGTGGGTTAAACGCTGTCAACTTCCTCCCTAAGAAAACTACACCCAGAAAGGAGCCGCAATACACCCGTGATTCGATCCTCGTTCAGAGTTTTGAAGAACTGGTAAATCTAACGTTGGAAGAAATCTCCGGCACTCTTAACAAGTCAGACCAAGAAAATCCCGAAGAAATTACCACTCCCAAAAGTACTCCACCGAATTCACCTTACAATTCTCCACCGGGGTCTCCACGTCCAAACCCAAACATGGCTGTACCTGCCTGGAGAGCAAGGGGAGCGCTGAACCTAGCTGGACCATTCCATAATCTCCCTAAAAACCCAGAAAAGGTCTTGCCTAAGTACGATCCAGGGAAGGCCATTTCGGCGGAGGATCACCTCAAGAGTTTTTACTTAGCTCTGAACCTTTTAAATGTACAACATGAAGACGTAGTCTGCAGGTTGTTTCCGTATACATTCGAGCCTAAGGTATCATCTTGGTACTTTAGCCTTCAACCCAGCTCAATCTCTAGTTGGGATGATTTCGAAAAGTGTTTCCTCAAGAAATACGGGAACCAAAAAACTGTAGCCACGCTTATGAAAGAGCTCTTATCCATGAGAATGGAGAAGAAGGAAAAGGTTCAAGACTTTAATCAAAGATTCACAACGCTGTTAAATAACTTTAGTGAAACTAACAAACCCACAGAAGAGTCTTTAATTGAATACTACACAACAGCTCTTGAAGGTCCAATCGCAATGTTTGTAAAACGATCCAAGAAAACGACCCTAATAGAGAATTTTGAGGAAGCTCGAAAGGTAGAGGAAGAGGCTGATAGCATAGCTAAACATGCCTTAGATGTGGAAACAAAACCAGCAGCTAGCAAGAAACCTTTGCTCCTCACGAGAGGCAAAGAAGAGCCATCTACGGATATGGAAAACGTAGTTAAGATGATGCAGAAGTTATCTAACAAAATCATAGATCTTGAGAAAGACAAGGATGCTAATACATCTAGGAAACCTTTCAAGCCATTCTATAAGAGAAGGGAAGACGGGGAACAGTCTCACCCACCAATGAACACTGCCCCTGTTCTAAATTTGAATGAGATTGGGTTGGAGAATTTCTGCACCTTTCACCAAGAACCACACTCGGAGAAGAGCTGCCCTCAATGGATCAATTCCATGAGCTTGGTCATGAACCAAATGTTAGATTCTCAGATCCCAGACCAGGATGATCCTCCAGAAGAGTCAGGCCCTGAGTTAGAGGAACCAACCCCGGACACTACTATGGTATTGTGGGATTGGATACCTATGACTGAATTAGTAGAAGAAGATCACGCAGACAGCTCTCCCTCTACCATAAATGTTGCCACTCGCAGCAAGGGCCCAATTGCGGATCCTGTACCAGTCACCATTCCCCATAAGCCTAAAATTTCGAAAGATCCGCCTAGGAGGCATATACCAATCATCCCACCACAGCCCAAAGTAAACCAAACAGCTGCCAAAAGGCCAAGCGCTGACAACACAGTTCAGCCGCCTAAGGAAACCTTGAACAAAACTGATCAGTCCATTCGAATTGGGAATGAATCCGATATAGGGTATGATATTATCGAAGATATCAAGAAAGTTAAAGCAAACGTATCAATATTTGACATGTGTAGCTTACCCCATCAACGAGACAAACTACTTCATGTTTTACAACCAAAACCCAGCGCTACATTAACAGATTCTCAAGACAATCCTGAAATTAACGAGGCCAGCATCGGTGGGAAATCCAAGTCCCAAACATTGCCATTTCTGCTGACATTCGAAATTTTTAATCACAATGTTCATAACTGTCTGGTAGACTCCGGAGCTTCTTCAAACGTCATGCCACTTTCAATTTGTAAGAAAATTAATGGGCATCCCGTACCATCTCCAGCTCAAATCATACAATTAGACAGGACTGCTGTCAAGGTTATAGGGGAGATGAAAGATGTTCTAATTAGACTGTCAGCTGACCCTAGAGTTTTCCAATTCATTGACATAATGGTGGTCGATATTCCTGAAGCTTATGGGCTGATTCTGAGTAGGGATTGGTCCACCAAGTTAAGCGGCTACTTTGCTACCGATTGGTCTCATCTATGGCTGCCTTATCAGAACAGGCAGAATCAAATTAAAATTCTTAGGGAACCTCATATGAAACAAAACGTAACCCAGCTAGAAGAAAAGAATGAGGCTGTAGCTTTCTCTTCCTCGGTCCTGGGAAATTACTTCTTGGAAATGGATCCGGGTAACTATCAATCTGAAACCTTTTGCCATGAATCAGACAAACAGTCCGATCTCCTTCATTTTTCTCGGACTGATGAGGTTGATTGTAACATAGTCAATTTAGTTGCTAACGTAGACCACAAAGAAACTAACTTAGTTGAATCTAAAGATACCTTTTGGACATTATACTTTGATGGTTCTAAAACTCTGGAAGGATCCGGAGCCGGTTGTGTTCTAATGGATCCAAAGAAGAACAAGTATTTTTTGTCTTGTAGATTAGAATTCGATTGTACTAATAATACCGCTGAATATGAAGCTTTGGTGCATGGTTTAAAGAAGGCCATTGGCTTAAATGTTAAGTACCTGAAGGTTTTTGGTGACTCCGAGATAGTAGTCAGACAGGTAAGAAACACCATTCATTGCCTCTCACCGCACTTGAAAGGTTACCAGGCTGAGGTATGGGATTTAATCATGTATTTTGACGCTTTCAATATAAAATCAATTCCTAGGTTGCAAAATTCTGCTGCCGATTTGTTAGCAACATCTGCTTCTAGATTGGTGCCGACAAATAATAAATGCTCGATTGAATTGATTTTCAGGCCTTCCATTCCCGATAACATCACAAACTTCAGAATCTTCGATGATGACAAGCAGATTATCAGCTTCCTGACAAATGAAGACAGTTTTCAAGGAGCTGCAATAGATGAGGAAGAACATGATGATGATTTGATGAAGAAGGAAGAGGAGAAGGGAAATTTCATGCCAAAAGGGGTAAGGTCCCTCGAAATGCTTTTCGATCTTCAAAATAAATTCAAAAGACCAGCTAATACCAAAACTAACAGCTCATCAATGCAACATGAGTTGGTTAATTTGGGTACCGAGGCAGAACCAAAATTTGTCAACCTTGGCAAATGCTGTTCACCAGGAGAAAGAGAAAGGTTCATTAAGTTGTTTAAACAGTACAAGGATGTTTTTGCATGGACCTATGAAGATCTGAAAACATATGACGTCCGCATCATTCAGCATGTTATACCAATGAAAGCGGGTGTCAAGCCATTTCAGCAGCAGTTGAGGAGGATGCATCCCACTCTTGAACCGCTGATCCAAAAGGAATTAAAGAAGCTCCTGGACGCTAAGATAATCTTCAAAGTTCGGCATTCCGAATGGGTTGCAAACTTGGTTCCCGTGAGGAAGAAATCAGGAGAGATTAGGCTATGTGTAGACTTCAGAAATTTAAACAAAGCCTCAGATAAAGACAACTACCCCGTGCCTTCAATGGAGCAAATCCTCCAAATGGTGTCAGGATCCGAATTGTTTTCTCTCCTCGATGGTTTCTCGGGCTATAATCAAGTGTTAGTAGCCAAAGAAGATCGTCTCAAGACCACTTTCAGGACTAAGTGGGGAACTTTCGCCTATAGAAGGATGCCATTTGGTCTGATAAATGCAGGAGCTACATTCCAAAGGGCGATGGATATTGCCTTCCGAGGATTGGGTGGGCAATGCGTTGTTGTCTACTTAGATGATGTGACAGTCTTTTCAAAGAAAAGGGAAGATCATGTTGTTCATCTGAGACATATCTTTGATCGCTGCCGGAAGTATGGTATTTCCTTAAATCCCAAGAAGAGCGTGTTTGCTGTACCCGAAGGTAAGCTATTGGGTCATATCATCTCCAAAGATGGAGTGTCAATCGACCAGGAAAGAGTCCAAGCTATTAATAAGATTCCGATGCCTCACAACAAAAAATCTATGCAGTCTTTAATGGGCACCATCAATTTTGTCCGCAGATTTGTTCCGGATTTTGCACAAATTGTTAAGCCATTGCAACAGATGGTTAAACAAAGCATACAATTTAAGTGGACAGATTTGGAGAAGGACGCATTTAGAGATATCAAGGCAGCTGTAGCTAAAGCTCCTTCCTTAAGAAGTCCAGATTTCGATAAAGATTTCATCCTGTATACCTTCGCTTCGGACGATTCTCTCGCAGCTGTACTCACGCAAAAAGTGGAGTTGGGGGACGAATACCCAATTTCGTTTATGAGCACTGGTCTGCAAGGGGCTGAGCTGAATTACCCCGTAGTGGACAAGCATGCCTACGCGGTCTTCAAAGCAGTCAAGCAATTTAGGCCATACATTTTGAAGAACAGAACTAAAGTAATAGTTCCCCATCCAGCTGTTAGATCCCTTTTCGTTCAAAAGGAATTGGGAGAGAGGAGAGGAAACTGGGTCACAGCTCTGCAGGAGTATGATTTGGAATTTAAACCGGCTACAATCATCAAAGGACAGGGTCTATGCAAGTTACTGGCGGGAAACTCGACTGATGAAGAGCACCATTGGAGAAATGAAGCCGAGCTCAATTCGGTTGAGGTATGCCATATCTTCACAGCTCCCCAGTCATGGTATAGAGATCTAGTGCACTATTTACAGCAGGGATATCTACCCGAGCACTGGAATTCTAAACAAAGAAGGGCACTCCGCTTGAAATCGGCACCCTATCAAATCATTGATGGGATTCTTTTTAGAAAGAATTATGACGGAGTCCTTCTTAGATGTTTGGAAAAGGAGGATGCAAACAAAGTTGTCAAAAAATTGCATGATGGCCCCGCAGGTGGCCATTACTCAGGAGAGACGACAGCACACAAGATACTGAGAGCTGGTTATTACTGGCCCACTCTGTTTCGAGATGCCCACACGTACGCACGAAACTGTGATGTATGTCAAAGAAGCACTGGGAAGTTACCTAAGGCCGCAGGACCATTGCAGCCTGTCATCATCTCTGAACCTTTTGAGCAATGGGGCATAGATGTTATCGGAGAAATAAATCCAAATTCTTCCTTGCAACACCGATACATTCTGACAGCTACCGACTACTTCACCAGATGGACGGAGGCCATCCCGCTGCGCAAGATCAATGAAGATGCAGTTATCAGCTTCTTGAAAGAGAACATCATAACCAGGTTTGGGGTTCCAATTTCCCTTGTTTTTGATAATGCTACTTATTTTTCATCTTGCAAGATAAATGAATTTGTTTATGAATGGGGAATTAAGTTGCATTATTCAGCCAATTAATACCCTCAGGGAAACGGATTAGCTGAATCCTCAAACAAGAATCTGATTCGAATCCTTAAGAAAATGGTGATAGAAAACCAGAGAAGTTGGCATGTGGCTCTCCCAAATGCCTTATGGGCAGATAGGGTAACCCCGAAGAATGCTTTAGGTGTCTCCCCTTTCACTCTTGTCTATGGCAAGGAAGCCATACTTCCCCCAAACATCTTGCTGCCATCCTTGCAATTGTCCCAAGCCTCTCGGGGTTCTAGTAGCCAAGCCTTACAATCCAGGATAGACACCCTGCTTCGCCTGGAAGAAGCCCGACACAAAGCTAAAGACCGATTTCATCAACACCAGGACATAGTTAAGAGATGGTTCGATAAGAGGAAATCCGGCAAGAGGGACTTTGAAGTTGGGGATTTAGTCCTGAAATGGGACCATAATCACGAAGGCAAAGGAATGCATACGAAGTTTCAACATCTATGGGTAGGCCCGTACCAAATTTCTGCAAAATTGGGCCCATCCACTTATAAATTGACAAATCTCGAGGGAGAGGAAGTAGCCCTTCCACTCAATGGCCTCGCCCTGAAACAGTACTTCGCGTGAGTCTCCGTGAGACTTCCTGTACATAAATAAAGTTGTCTGTTCGCTTTCGCTTTTAGCTGTTTTATTTTTCGGCCATGTTGTTTCCTGTTTTGTTTTTTGAACTTTTCAAGAGGTTTTGTTTTCTGAAGCACCCGTTTGAGTTTCCCGTTGGAGATAGCTCTCTCAAAGAAAACCTGCAACCCATGAGTCTGGAACCTTGCTCAGTAAACCCGGCCTGCTGTGCTCTCGCTGAAATAATCAAAAAAGCGGGAGGCCTACCCTGCTAGTCACACTAACCCTGTTCAATAGCAGAGACCCATGGCCATCTTCACTACTATCGTTGGGCTCCACCCACTCTCACACTTCGAAGGCATCTCAAGAAAGGTTACCTAAGTTGGACCCATGGAAAGTGGCACTTCTCGAAGACACGGGGTATTGAAATGACTCCATGCTGCTGATTTAAAAGCCAAAATGGCCTACATTCAAGAGTCTGTTTTCCAGGGATTCTCGCCTCAATTAAAGCATGGCTGAGACAAAACAAAAGGGACATGTAAAATCAAGGAGGCTGTCCAAAAGGGACATGTAAAATCAAGGAGGCTGTCCAAAAGGCCCAGCTCAAAATAGGCTCCTCTCCGTCCGTGAAGTTGGATCAAATCAATAAAACCTCTAACTCACACAAAAGGACATTATGGATTGAGGAGCCCAAATCAAAGATCGGTCCAAAAGGAAATATCCCTGGAAGGCTCAAACAGCTAAGCTGTCCAAAATACAAGCATCCCAAAGGATGCCAGCAGCATGGGAATGAGGAACAAGAACAATAGTGTCCATGAGAAAGTGTTGCAAATCCTGTGGAGTCCGGCAGTAGTGACCATTCGAGGGATGATCCTCCTAAAATAAATCCCATATGCTGGTCCTCTGAGAGTGGTGAAGATACCTCGGTCGAAGCTCCCCTGTCCCCAATGGCTAGCAGGAAAAGTGCTCCTTACCCCGCATGAGTCTAAAATGCTCAGCTGAATAACGCACCCGAGACGGGGGTTTTAGTGGGGTTCCGGACCATGTAGAGTTTTTTTTTTTTTTTTTTTTTTTTTTTTTTTCAGAGATCTGTGTTCGCCAGCGACTCGCCAATGTTGTTGCAGCAACAACATTCCCCAAAATTTTGTACATGTTGGGGCCCCTCCTGTATTTTTTGTAGAAAGTTTGCTTGAGAAGCCATCCCAGCCGTCCGCTCTGTTTTCAACATAAGATTTTGCTTCCCTGCTAAATAGCTTGCCGTCAATCCTTCCATGTTTTCCCCAGTGAGCCATAAAATGACTTAGTTTTTTCCAAAACGTTTTGGTTTTTCGGACATTGTCCCAAAGCGGCGGAAGTCAAACGTCCAACCTTCCCGAAAGGAGGACTTAGATTTTCTTCGCCAAAATCAGCGGAAGCCATTGGGCAAAACCACCCGAAACGGCGGAAGTTTTCGATCAAGTCTTCCGCGACCACGGAAAAGTTCGAGTTGTTCTCCCGAAACGGCAAGGAATTCAGCAAAACCACCCGAAACGGCGGAACAATTCAGCTCTGTCTTCCGAAACGGCGGAAGCCATTCGGATAAACTTGCCGAAATAACACCAAGGAATTCAGCATTTTCTTCCGAAGTAAAAGACTTAGAAATTTTTTCAATCGTTGCTTCTGCGGAACGGTTCCAGCTCCGAAACGACTTAGCTCCCGAAAAGGCGGAGCCTTTCACTCAAACCTCCCGCAACCGCGGAAAGGTTCCGGTTTTCCTCCCGAAACAGCGGGACTCATTCGCCTCAGTCTCCCGAAAAGGACTTAGATTTCCTTCTGATTAGAAAATGCGGGAACAAAGGACTTAAAGAATTTTTAGCTTCAACCTTCCGCAACGGCGGGGAGATTGGAGCATCCCTCCCGAAACGGCGGGAGTTTTCGTTGAACCCTTCCGAAACGGCGGAAGCTTTCATAAAATCCTCCCGCAACGGCGGGGGAATTCAGGGAACCCTTCCGAAACAGCGGAAGCCGCCGCGATATCTTCCCAAAAGGAACTAGGCGGAAACTTTTGATGAAACCTTTCCGAAACGGCGGAAGCCATCTCCATAAGGCCCGCAGGGAGAATCCACGATCGCCTTCCGAAACCATGAAAAGACTTCGAATTTTCTCAAGAAGCCGTCGCGGAAGCCTTCAGCTTTTGCTTCCGAAACAGCGGAAGCCTTCGGGCTACCCTTTCGAAACAGCGGAAGCCAATTGCTTACCCCGACCGGCAAAAGGGCTCCGAAACGATCCCGGGTGAATTTGCGGAAAATATAAGTTTTGCTTCCGAAACGGCGGAAGCCATTCCCAAAAGCTTTCCGAAACTAGCGGGAGCCGTAGCCAAAAAACTTTCCGAAAATCAACGAGACTTTGAAGTTTTGGTTCGCGGAAGCTTTCGCAAAAGTCTTCCGAAAATACCGGGAGCATTCGCTATACCGTTCCGAAAGGGCGGAAGCTTTGGCGTTACCCGTCCGCTACGCGGCAGACTCTCGCGGAAGGCTTCGAGTTTCCTCTCCGCTTTAAGCCCCGAAACATCGGAAGCTTTCATCGAATCCTTCCGCAACGGCGGATGCAATTCGCGAACTGGCCCCGCAAGTGACGGTCGCACGGAAACCGAGGTGCTTTGACGTGACCGCTACGCGCGGCGAATTTAAACCCCGTTTTAACCACGCCACCTACCCAATTAAATGCTCACACGTGCCATTCTTTATAAAGTACCGTGGGGGGGCTCGACCAATACACCATTGTTTTGAACCGGCCAGCGACGTGTGATACCGTGCAAATCGCTCCAGCTCACCTCGCGCATCCGTGCTCGCAGCCACCTTGCTCAAGCAATCCCCACGGTGCCAGGTAGGATCTTCACCTTGTTTTTCACTACTGAGCTGTCCTTTTGGGGAAATTATTGGGTTTTAGTGGGATTGTGACGGGCAAAACACCCGTCAAGGGCTATGTTTTGCCCGTCAGGTACAGTGAACGGAGTTTTCGTTTCACAAAATCGTCATGGGCCTTCGTAAAACGTATATTTTATGTTGATGGGTGCGGACGGTTAACCATGCCTTGTGTTGAATTTAAACCCCGGGCCGCGCCCCTCGTCGTGGGTTAAGTTATCGAAACCCTATGGGCTTTCCATGTCCCTGACCGTGAACCCTGGGCCCTTTTTCCATAAACCCCAGTCCCTACACGTGAAGCCGAAACCCGTAAGCGTTTAAGCCGCAAGAGCCAAAACTTGAAGCCACAGCCGCCCTAGCTCTCCCCGTCAGTTTGTCCCCGGCGCCATTACCTTCGCTCAGACTTAAATATCCCGTATTGACTCGGCGAGTGGCCGCGCGCGACGATAGCATTCAAAGCCCTCACCAAGTCAACCCGCGTCTTCCCCACCATCGACCTCTCCAACCGCAGCCATAACGAAGTACATCTCCTTCCGCGAGGCGGAACCGGAAGTCAATTGCTCCCGCGAATCGCCTATCGGTCCAATAAAACCAATAGCTTCCGCAACATAGCTTATCCCATACTCGTCTTTTAAGAACTTCGAATGTTTCAATGTGTGTCTTATGATTAAAATAATGTTTTGCTTCCTTAATCTTTGCTTCATTGATTTATCTCATTAAAACGATGTTGCTCTCGGCTAAAACCATACAACCTGTTGCTCAAACTCATGATGAATTGTATATGGATGTTATCAGGGATAATTCAATATGCCGAAACCCAGTAAGAAGAAGGCGAAGATGACAGAAAAGAAACCTGCTCCTCCTAAGATTGAAACCTCGCTCCAAGACACCAGGTGCACCACTGGTGTCCCCCCAGAAATCAGATGGGATGACATATACAGGATGATCAGGGACCAAGAGATCCCAGATATGTTGCTGGAAGAGGCACCAATCTATCAAAATATCAGAGCCTCAGGCATAACAAGAGATGCTACCCGCCCTGAGCTATTCCCCTGTGCTGAAGTGATCGGGTGGATTCTCCAACATGCAGATGCTGATGGGAGAGTGATAAATGACAGCAGGAAAGTAGCTATTGCTTCGTTTCAACCTGCATATGTTGCGGCGGCCTACAGGTTTCCCTGTGTCCAACAAGCTCTGACTGATGAATGGTTGGGCCAGATGGATAACGTCGAGATGGCCAAGAAGCTATTGAGGGGAGGGAAGCATTTGAGAAAGAAGGGAAATGACGAATATGACGTGCAGAATCTGAGGGCCCCTTACAGATTGATCGCTTTAATGCTATGCAGAATATTCGGCATGCCGGATGGCACAGTATACAAGATTCAGTGGGTCCCTATCATTCACTATGTGGCATTTCAGGGGACAGTGTTTGACTGGGCCACTATCTTGTCAGATAGTCTGGCCTCAATGATAAGTGCTGCTAAACCCGGGCTGGCCTCGAAGAAGGCTGAATTCTTCATGTCCTCATACCTGATAGATTGTATCTTGGCCAAGATAGAGTTCCCCGGATTGGGGTGTATATGGGATAGGGCCACAACCCCGGTCTACACCGCATTCAAGATGTTGTGGGCTCAGAATTACAAGCCCAGCTACAAACTCATCTGCGAGGAGTTTATCATGCCCCTATACGAGAAAATGTTCAAGGAAGAACCAAGTTGCCTGTCACAAAACGCTTTGGAAGTCCTTGAGGATTATGGGGACTTCTACTTTTCAGAACAAGGTACCTACTTGAGAATGTTCGGAGGGACTAAGCCCCCATACATATTGCCGCAGTATGCCACAGACTATGTGGTGCTTAAGGAAGCAGTAAGACAACTCTTCTTGGATGGGATTGGAGCATTCCTCCACAAGCTGCACAAGGCTTCCTTTCCCCCCCTACCTTTCTGCATAGGTGCTTACAAGTTTTCAGGAGTGGCCTCTGCCGACGAATTTGTTCAAGAGTTGAGGGCCTTCCATTTCGGTGAGGTCATCTTCCACAGGAACGACAGAAAGGGTAAAGTGGCCGAGCATTGCAAGGGGAACTATGCTAATTTCGAATACTCCCACTACCCCGATGCCGAGGAGGAAGCATTCAGAGGCATCAGCAACATGACCGAGCTAAGGATCTGCCGCCAAAGTACTGGAGCAAGCTCTAGCTCAACCAAATCCCAGAAGACCATCCAGCAAAAGGAGAAAGAAGCCAAGGATGCCCGGGCTCAGGAAGAGCTCAGATTAAGAGAAGAGGCAAGGTTGCAAAAGGAAGCCGAGGAGGCAAGAAAGCTACGAGAGGCTGAGGATGAAAGACTGCGGAAGGAGGCTGAAGAAGCCCAAAAGCAGAAAGAAGCAGAAATTGAGCAAGCTGAAGCAAGGAAGAAGGCGGAGGAAGAATTGAAGGCAAGAGAAGATGCCCAGGTAGGTGGGTCCGGCGCGCAGGACATGGAGATAGACACCTCTCAAGCAGGTGGCTCTAGTACCCAAAGGGAAGGGACAGACCCCGCTCAGGAAGTCCGGACCCCACCTATGGAAGAAGACATAGACATCATAAACCGACCAATTGTACCGTACACTCCATCTGGGAAGCGTACGGTGTCCAAATGGAATGAGTTTGTCTATGACAAGAAGAGAAAAACAATGGTCCTCCAATCAGAAGAAAGGATTAAAAGTCCTTTCCATGACGACATAGTTACCCACCGAGAGGTCGCTGTCATGCAGAACACAGATGCGGATCCCATTGCCATGGCCTCCGCAGTTATAGCGATAGCACAAGCATCATTTGCCAATGTAGGCGTTATAGTCAAAGAAAATATATTGACAAAGAAAAGAGCACGTACCCTACAGCGAAACGTGGCTAATGAGCAAGCTCAAAGAGACCTGGCAGTGAACAAGTATAATTGCTTGTACGCTGAGCACAAGGAGTTGGCGAACAAGTACAGCTACCTGGAGGAGGAAAAGGACCAGCTAGCACTCCAAATAATGATTGCGGAAGCAGAGAAGAGTGGAGCAGAAGAAAAGGCTTCCCAGCTAGAAACAGACAAGCAGGCATTAGCTGAGCGTTTAGAGCAAGCGGAAAGCAGAACCTTGGACATGTCCCCCTTCCACGAGCTATCGTGCAATATACTACAGCAAGTGCATGGCTCTCAAGAGCTAATCACTGATGAGGTGTGCAAACTCAAGGCCATGACGGTTAGGCTAAAGGAAGTGAATGCGGAAGCCCACAGGCTCAAGGCTAAGAATACCCATGTCAAAGCAAATGTCATAAGTCAGATGGCATGGAGGGAAGGGAAAGGAGGTTTTCCCCCGCATCTTCCTTTCAAGACCGTGGAAGATTTTAATGAAGATATAGCCCTGTTGGAGTTTGGCCGGAACTGTGCCAATAAGCTGATGGCCAGTGTGCAGAAGACCACAGATAGAATCAACAACCTGTACCAAAAGCTCAAAGAAGTCCATGATAACTGCTCATTGAGTTTCCCTCAGACCCTAGAAGACTTCCCGGGAAAGGAGCAGCGGTTATCTCAACTGAAAGAAGAGCTGGGCGTCCAGATGAAGTATGTGAAAAGCATTGATTTCCTTGCCATGGATGATCTCCAACATTACATCGGTTCATCAACACTTCACAATCATCTATTGAAAGAAACATACCAAATTGCTGAAGCAGAAGTACAAAGCATTAAAATAGAGCTCGGGAAGAATGTAACTTCTCAGAAAATCCTGTTCCCTGCTGCAGCAAACATAATCATAAGAGATACAGGTGTGTGGCATAGCTACATAGAAGAGGAGGTCAGGAAAGCTGCAGCAGCAGCAGAAGCATCAGTAGACCCAGCAGCCTCTTCCCCAGCAATGGCAGAAAGTCTGGCCAGCCCTATTCCCCCTTCCCAATCAGGGGCAGCATCAGCAGGGGATTCGAAGACCTCCTCCCAGGCAGCACCAGTGACAATCAATTTGGGCGACCCTTTGCCACCGGAAGCTCACGCACAGGAGTGAAGCAAACTAAATTCAGTGAGTCACTCGCTTCAGCCGGACACGTACCCAGCAGGGAACGCTTTGAGTTTAGCAAAATTTCTGTTATATGTAAGGCGTAAGCTGTGGGACAGCTGTCCCTATTCTTTTTTGTCAAAATATTTTGTAAATGAAGTGACCATTTTTTGGTAATCGATTATATTAGAAATCCCTGTAAATGACAGGTAGGGGAACGCTAGGTGTCATCCCAGAGGGCAAATATGTAACTATAAATAGAAGCAAGGAAAGATGAGACGGGGGGACTTTTTGGCAGGGAATGAAAATTTTGGGGCAAATGATATGAGCTATCTTGTATCGGCTCTGTAAATTGAATTTTTCTAATAGAAGCCACGGGAGATGAACGTTTTGCTTGGAATGTTGGGTTGCTTTATGTTGGACTATTCTAATGACTGCAATTCTGCAATGTGAGATCATTCTTGACTTCTGAATTATTTCTTTGTATTAATGATTTTGCTCTTATCTATGCATGCGTTCTCTCTATTTCATGGACAATGAATGCGTTCCATATTAAATCAGGAGCTATCTGCTGATACTTTTATCATTGCTGTAGATTTTTCTTCTAGATCGAATGGCTAACTGTTCTTTCTTCGGGATAATTCGTATGGCTCATTGTTCAAGCTTTTAATCGCTCCTTGCAGGGATCTTTTAGTTTAATTCTAGTTTCGTTGCATCTAGATCTGTTTCTTTATTCTGGTTGTGTAGATTAAATAATTTCGATTTCTTCTGTTCATAAGCAATAGACACGTTCTGTGAGTCTCATTTCAGATCTGTTTCTTTATCCTTTAACGTTCCTCTGTCTTTTTTTTCTGAGCAATAGATGCGTTCCATTTTTGAATGAGAAGCTATCTTCTCAAGATACTCATTTAGCTGTAGCTTTGACCGTGAGAAATAATAGCTATCTGTTCTTTGCTTACGATAACTATTACCGCTGATTGCTCCCCTTAGGCGTGTTCCCCTGCAGGGATAGATAGACGTGTTCTTGTTTTTTAAATTTAGATCTGTTTCAGTTGCATTTAGACTAAGTATAATTTAGGCATGTGCATCTCATATAAAACACATAAAATCCAAAAGAAAGGTGGATCGGGCCATAACCGGTAAAATCGGATTTAAAGTCCAAAACCACGGTTGCCGGAACCGCTAACCGGACGGATTCCCTACACCAAACGGGAGATAGTCTAATTGGGACCGTCTCTCGGGGAGAATCCCTTTCTGATTGATGCTACGATATCCGAGGCATCAACAGGTTCTCCAAAAATGCCCCATAAATTTGGTATCTCTGTCTGATGTGATATTCTTCAGTAACCCATGAAATATGACTCCTTCTTTGAAGAATAGTACAACAATTCCTGTGGTGTCACTTGTCTTCCGACATGGAATAAAGTGTGCCATTTTTGAAAATATGTCAACTACAATAAATATTGAGTCGCTCCCTTGCTGCGTTTTTGGCAATCCTAGCACAAAATCCATGCTCAAGTGCTCCCATGGGGTATTCGGTACTGAAAACGGTGTATACAACCCCATGTTCTGACTTCTTCCTTTTGCCATCTGGAAAACTCTACAATGTCGCACCCACTTTCCGACATCTGTCGCCATTCTTGGCCAATAATACTTTTCTTCAACCAATGCCTTAGTCTTGTCGATTCCAAAATGACCTGCTAATCCATCGCTACGCAACTCTCAGATTTGGTTCTCTCGCACTGATCCTCTGGAAACACATAACTATCATCCCCTGAACAGGTAGCCTTCTTGGAAAAAACAATCCAAATATGGAGTTCTGTCGACACTACATAGCTCGCGACAAGATTCCCATGCTTTCGCAAAATCTCTATCGGTCGCATACTCTGTCTTCAACAACTCTATACCTGTTTCCTGAACTGTCGTCGTGTTCAGCAATGCAACTCTTCTACTCAGCGCGTCGAAAACCTTGTTCGACTTGCCCAACCTATGTCTCAACATGAACACATATGCCTGTAGGAACTCGACCCATTTCATGTGCCACTGATTTAACTTTGACTGAGTATTCAGATACCTCAGTGCTTAATGATCTGTGTACAACACAAATTCCTTGGGAAACAAATAATGCCTCCACTTCTTCAATGCTTGGACAATATCATAGAATTCCTGGTCATAGACCGAATATTTCCACTTCGTATCATCCAACTTTTCACTGAAGAATGCAATTGGTCGGCCCTCCTAGCTCAACACTGCTCCAATTGCAATTCCACTCAACACTGCTCCAATTGCAATTCCACTCAACACTGCTCCAATTGCAATTCCACTTGCGTTGTAATCGACCTGGAAAACTTTGTCGAAATCTGGGAGCGCCAACACTGGGCTCTCAGTGACCTTTTTCCTTCAACTTGTCAAAATCTCACTAGGTTGCTTCCATCCACTTGAACCCCTCTTTGCACATACACTCTGTCACCGGTGTGCAAATACGACTGAATCCCCTGATGAAATTCCTGTAGAAAGTGGAAAGTCCATGGAAACTCCTCACTCCAGTTGCACTTGTCGGTTCAATCCAATTAATTATCGCCTTCACCTTTTCTGGGTCCATCATGAACCCTTTACCCAAGATTACGAATCCCAAGTATACTAGTTCTTCCTTCATGAAGAAACACTTTTACAGGTTCACCATCAGCTTCTCTTCCTGCAACTTCTGCAATACCTATCAAATGTGCCCCAAGTGTTCTGCCTCATTTCGACTGAAAATCAGAATGTCGTCTACATAGACTATGAAAAACTTTGCCAAGAATGGTTTCAATACTTCATTCATCAATCGCATGAACGTACTGGGTGCATTAGTCAATCCAAACGGAATGACTAACCACTCATACAGCCCTTCCTTTGTCTTGAATGTTGTCTTCCATCTGTATCCTTCTCTAACCCAAATATGGTGATAACCGTTCTTCAGGTCTATCTTCGTGAAGTACGTCGCTCCACTCAAACAATCCATCAAGTCATCCATTCTCAGCAATGGAAACCGATACTTGATCGTGATCTTCTTGATAGCTTTGGAGTCTATACACATCCTCCATTCTCCACCTTTCTTCGGTGCTAATACTGCTGGTACAGCACACAGAATCAGACTCTCTTGGATCAACCCTCTGTCCAATAACTCCTGGACCTGTTGATTGAGTTCCTGACCTTCTGTTAGACTCATCCTATGTGGTACCTTGTTTAGAAGACTCGACCCTAGAATCAAGTTGATATGATGGGATATGCTCATGGTTGGCGGCAATCCCATCGGTGTCCCATCGACCACTATGCTACGAAACTCTGCGAGCATCTTTCCAACTTAGACCAAAATTTTCTCCATTGTCACAGTCTCAACACATGGTCCCTTGGGAATGATATCATAACATCCCGACTGCTTTTCCTCTTCCGCAAGGAATTCTTTCACTGAACACATCAGCACGCGCTTCTCCCAAAATTTGCTCTCATCCTGTTTACCATTGGCTTTCTCCTCCAGTTTCGGCTTAATAGTTCATGGAACTACACATTGGAAACAATTAACCATGAACTCTAATGGTTGGTCCAATATTATAACATTATTCCTCCTCCTTACTAACAATGATTATAGGAGAGGAATATATATTGTCTTATTTCCACCCTACAAGCATGCATCAAATTTTAAGAGCATAACCAAAGGATAGGTGTACCTTTGGACCGGTCTAGTTCTAAAACAAACATGTCTTCTATGCTTTAGATGATGCAAGACATGCATAAGTATATGATATCATTTGAGCCATAGGATTATATATGATTCTCAACCAACTTTCACTCATCCTGTGGGATATTCCATGTGCCATTGGTGCAATTTCTATGATTAGGCTTAGATCCCTTTGACATTTGATCCTATACTCTTAGAAAAATAATGATCCAAAGGGAGAAAGGGTATCCCTACAATAGTTGTGATTTAAATAGAATCTATTGATCTAGTCTATGTTTCCAACACCAGGTATCAATCTCATTTTAAACCAAAAGATTTATATGACCCTAAATTTTCAATGAATAAGGATAATCGTAATGACAAGATCATTATTCCTTATATACCTGATTCGATACCTCCACCTATCATTCAAGAAAATAATTCTAGCATCGCATCACAATCCATGCCTACCTTTCTCGATAATAATGTTCCTTACAATTTGACACTTTATTTAGCGACCTTGAAAGATAAAATTAACATTTTAGACATCCTTAGAGTGTTGGAACCACAACAGAACTTGAATAGAGATCTTGCTAACCCTTTCACATCTATGAATTTCCTAACAATGAACGCACAATACAATATTGATATGATTGATCTTGATGACCAATTTGGAAAATAAGTATTGCGATGGAAATATCCAGATCTGAATCTAAAGATCCACCTTTCTATGTCTCAATGAAAATCACAGGTAGAAGTGCTCATTGTTATCTGATAGATTGGGGATCTTGTTGTTGATGTATATGTAACTTCGGAATGTATTTCACCTATGTATTTCATCTATGTATATTGTACTCCTATAGAGATGTTATTATTCCTCTATACGGAAGTGTCGTCATCTGTATTGATAAGTGCCACAAGTGTCGTAACTTGCCGAAGGGTTATTAGACCACCATGTGGTGGATTAGCGCCTATGATTTTCCTAGATTGCAAGATGATGATACAAGTGTACAGTCTAGATTGATTTTATGGCAGTCATTCCAAATTTGAAATAAACAATTATTCAAAAAAAGAATATAAAAAATAACTGGTAGCTATGCACGAATAAATCATATTTTATGCATGGATAATAGGTAATTCATGCAACTACACATGGGGAACAAGTAACTTGTTAGTGTCTTTTAATTTGTGAGCCATCGGTGTTCACCAACCACAAGTTATGTGGCTATTCTAGTATTTAAAAAAGTATCCTAAATAGTAAAATAAGAGAGAATTTTTGTTTTGTTGCTATTTTTGTGATAAATTTCACTTATAATCTTATAATTTGGCACTCTTGGTACCATTCAAAAGGTATTGATGAGTGCTACAACTTTCACACTTTGAGTTTTCCAAGATTCTCCATTGATTTTTCGAGGTGGGCATTTTAGTACCTTGGTACTAAAATTCCCACCCGAGAAAATTGGTGTGGAATCTCATAAAACTAAAAACATGAAAGTTGGAGAACTCATCGAGTCCTTTCCAATGGTACTAAGATTTCCCAATTATGAGTTTGGGAGAGAAAGTTATCGCAAAAATAGAAAAGAATTATTTTTTTCTCTCCTATTTTCTTTTTTAGGATACTTTTTTAAATATGATTTATCTTTATTTTTAAAAGATTAATTATATAGTTGTTTTTATTATTTCAAAATTACTCCACTATCAGTTTAATTAATGCCCTGTTTATATTTTAAAGGACTTGGGAGTAGTTATATTATAAAATATTCTATACTTATTATTTCAATTATATTTATCGTATTTCGAGATGAACTTTCCATAATCCTAACCAAGGTGGGATTTATATGGACTTAGATATTATAAAATATAAATATTACACATAAGCATCATTGATGTCATTGGTCCACCTCAACCATAATGGTTGACCAAAATATTGAAATTATATTGGTTTGAGAAATCTAATTCATTGTACAGTCATCCATGGCACATTTTTTTCTAAGGCCCATTTTATACCCTGCATTTGCTCTAATGGTTGGTCCAATATTATAACATTATTCCTCCTCCTTACTAAAAATTATTAGAGGAGAGGAATGTAAATTTGCTTATTTCCACCCTACAGACACGCATCGAATTTTAAGAGCATAACCAAAGGATATGTGTACCTTTGGACTAGTCTAGTTCTAAAACAAACATGTCTGCTATTCTTTATATGATGCAAGATATGCATAAGTATATGATATAATTCGAGCATAGGATTATATATGATTCTCAACCAACTTTCACTCATCCTGTGAGATATTCCATGTACCATTGGTGCAATTTCTATGATTAGGCTTAGATCCCTTTGACATGTGATCCTCTACTCTTAGAAAAATAATGATACAAAGGGAGAAAGGGAATTCCTACAATAGTTGTGGTTTAAATAGAACCTCTTGATGTAGTCTATGCTGCCAACACCAGATCTCAATCTCATTTTAAACTAAAATCTTTATATGACCCTAAATTTTCAATGAATAAGGATAATCCTAATGAAAACATAATTATGCCTTAAATCCCTCATTCGATACCTCCACCTATGATCCAAGAAAATCATTCTAGCATCACATCACAATCCATGCCTACCTTTCTTTATAATAATGTGCCTTACAATTTGACCATTGATTTAATGACCTTGAAAGATAACATTAGCTTCTTAGACAGCCTTAGAGTGTTGGAGCCAAAACAAAACTTGAATAGAGATCTTGCTAACCCTTTTGCATATATGAATTTCCTAATAATGAATGCACAATACAATATTGATATGCTTGATATGGATGACCAATTTGGAAAAGAAGTATTGCGATGGAAATATCCAGAGTTGAATCTAAAGATCCATCTTTCTATGTCTCAATGAAAATCATGGGTAGAAGTGCTCATTGTTATCTTATAGATTGGGGATATTGTTCCAATATAATGTCCAAAGTGATCATGGATCATACTGGCCTAGCTTTCACAAGTGAAGCTAGGGGCATGCTCGCATTTAATAAGAAGAACCAACCAACCATCGGCTATATTAAATACTTCAATGTTACCATGTGTGCTCATCCTGAGTTAAAAAGCACATGTAATTTTGTTGTCAATGATATGTAGTTAACAATTTTTACACTATCCTAGGACATGAGTGGTAGTAATTATTCGAGGGTTATATTAGCCTTGAAAAAGCCCATATTATTATTGAATGTTATAGGAAAAACTTGATTATCATGTGAGAACCACAGACTGTACCTTACATTTAAAACATTCATGGTTCAGAGATTGATTATATTGAGATTGGTATTGGTACGTACTCTCTCCTTATAGAGGAACAACAAGAAGCATTTGCCTAGATTAAAGTTGAAGCCAATTAAATTTGGCATATGCAGTTTGATGGATCCTCCTCTAGTGAATGAAATGGTGTCGGCGTCATTTTATTTTCATCTTCCCACAAAACTTATTAGTTTTATTTCCACATAAAATTTGAATGCACAAATAATTTTGCAGAATCTGAAGCCTTCTCCTTAGGTCTTGAAAAAGCCTAAGAATTAGGTATTTAACATCTAAGTAGGATATGGGAATTGATCCTGAAATAATATTCTCTATACAAAACCTACCTCCTCCTACATCTAATAGAGTTGTCCAAGCTTTCATGGGAAAAATCAACTTTATGCGATGGTCTGTGTTGAAGTTTGCTCAAATTATCAATACCAACATTGTTATTTTTCGAAAAGACATGTAATTTAACTAGAACAATGAAGTGTAATCCACTTTTTGAGGCATTTAGAAATATGTTTTCTCTATTCCCATCCTATCCAAACCTGACCTTGACCATGAATTTAAGATATATACTAATGCAACCAAATAGGTTCTTTCTACCATACTTATTTTAACAATGATAATTTAGGGGCGAAATTCAGCCCATGGGCTATTTTTCCATGTTTTTTTCCACAAAAAGATTCGCCAATTTGCAATTTTTGAAGCCCTATTTTGCCCAATTTTGATGGGGTAAAATTTTTTCACTCTAAAAATCGCCAAATTATTATATAAACTATAGAAAATCCTCATAAATTGAAATAATTTTAGAAAAATATCGCCAAATATTTTATAATTGACATTTTAAGAATTGGTAATATTCACCAAGGTTTATACACTTTTAAATAAGTATGGGTCCTTAAAATTATCCATGCTTATTTATATTGAATTTGATGGCCATGAGAAACCTATTTATTTTATGAGTCAAAACTTTTCAAAGGTCGAGGTAAATTTCCATTAATAGAAAGTTTGAGGTAAATTTCCATTAATAGAAAATCACTCATTGGCCTCAGTCATTTCCCCAAGGAAATTTCATCAATACATTCTTGGAAGGCATAGAGTTGTAAAATTCCCTCTCCCTACCATGAAGTACCTATTCTCCCAAACTTACTTGTAAGGAAATATATACAATTGTTTGGACAAGATCCAATATTTCAATATTGAATTCACTATTTTTAATACTGTTAAAGGTGGATATATAGCCCTCCTTCTAGCTGAGCACCATGAGCTTGATTGTCTAAACATTGAAAAGGACTATGAGCCCCTGTTTTTAATATTTTCCATCCAATATAATGACATGGAATATACTGTCATTAATCTTTTATGGTATGAGTATATTATACGATATATTGATATGCAAACCTTCTCTCCCTAGATGAAACCGAATGAGAGAATGAAACTAAGGCTTGAAAGTAGCAAGTACATCATTTTTCACCAACGTTCTAATAGCATGCAACTTCAATTCCTTAGCAGATACCAATACAAGACCATTCTTCATGAGTTTCAAGATCGATCCCATCTCTAGTTTAATTTAGGTGGACAATTCATCACCAAGGGAAATCCCCACAAGATCATGCACTATGGGTTCTTTTAGATGACGATTTTCCATGACTCTTTTGAGTTTGTTTGGAATTGCAATCATTGTCATTGTGACGCGTGCCATCAAAAAGTTATTTATTTACCTTTACATCCATTTATTATCCTTATCCCCTTCTCAAAGTGGGACTTATATTTTATTGGACCTATCTCCTCGCCTTTTTCCATTAGACATGTCTTTATCCTAATTTCGACTCATTACTTTACTCAATGGGATAATTTCATTCAATTAAATACTTCTAAACACTAGAAAGTGGTAGTATTCCTTCAAGGGAACATCTTTTCTGATTTCTGATTACTGCTTCATATTTTTCATGAAAATGGGGGTGCTTTCATGTTGAAAGAGGTCCTTCGTTTGTGTCAAAATTACAACATCATTTTCTCTATCTCTTTTCCTTATTACCCTCATGGAAATGGATTAGACAAGTAAAAAACAATAATCTTATCAAAATCATCAAGTGAATGATTAGTGAAAATCCCAGGGAATGGTACTTACATTTGATTCTTTCTTTATGAGTTGAAAGTACCACTACAAAGACCATTTGCAACAAAACCCTTTTCATGCTTGTCTACATACAATTAGCTATTATGCTAGTTGATTTTGATATTGTGACTTACCACTTAGCCTTCCAAACCAAGGATTTAGAAAACATCCCCATTGTCAAAATATCTAATGTCATCTTATATATAGAGGAGCAAAGGGAATTTAGACATCATCCCCATTGTCCAAACATATAATGTCATCTTAGCACTAGAAAGTATGAAGAAATATAAATAAATTGTTAAGAAAATGCACGATAAGAAATCCAAGGTGAGAATTTTCATGTTGGTCAAAGAGTACTTTTATGGGACTTTGCTCATGGGAAAAGGAAAATCATATGAAGTTTAAAAAATTATGACTTGGCCCTTTCACTGTCACCCAAATATCAGGAACAATGCTTATCATTTGAAGTACCACTAGGATTGTTTTTCCCATTCCATAAATAGATTAGTACTAAAAACCTAGTATTTTTAAGGTCCCTTTGAACACTAACCAACTCATATAATAAAAATTGATAATCTTAAAAAATAAAAATAAAAAAAACATGGTTGCTTCTTGATTTGCCTTGAAATTTCTTTTTCACTTTGGTTTGTCTCTTGCTTGGTATTTATTTTCTTTCACTTGTACATTTTTGTGTCACTTGATTTACAAGGTTTCCCAATTGGTTTTCATGGAATTAGATGTCTTTCATAACTATATGTTAGTTATTCTCTCTCTTCATATTGTTTAGATGTTATTTTCTTTGACATGATGATGTTTAGCCATGATATACTAGAGAGGACATGATGTGGATGGATAATAAACATCGAGCAATTTCTCGTGATTGTCCTGGGCATGTTGAAATGTTATTGATTTTATATTATTTGTTTTCCCATCTCTTCTTCTTATCCCTTTTCTTCACCCATTGTGGGACACTATCTTTACTTTATTAAATCCATACTGTTTGTGCCAGAAATTGTTTCCAGGCCACAAAGAAACAAGCCAACACAATCTAAAAAATACAATCAAGTAAAAGTAAGTTTTAGGGTTTTTGATAGGTTTTCTGGTTATAAAGTTTGGGAACAAACAGGGAATACACTCATGAGCAAAATAGGAACTAAATCATAAGCAAAGGAAGACAAAGATGCATAATATATTCACCAGAATCCAACATAGCATAATATTGAAGTTCATTCATAAAAGTTAAGCATTACCAGCATACATACATAGACCAACAATGAATTTATCAGTTAAGCAACTAAACAAGTTAAACAATGAAACCAACACACAAACTGAAGGGTGAAAAGGATCATATATTTCATAATTCTGTCAACAAATACACATAAGAGTTATGTACTTATCTCATCAATAAGTCTAGCAGACCTCCTGAAGTCCTCCTAAAAATCGAACCCTGTTTCTGTCTTTCCCCTCTATCTAAATACTATTTTTTACAAAATTAGTTAGGGTCTAAACCCTAACTTCCCTCAACCAACTCATCGATGGGATAAAGTGAAATTATATTTACAAAATAAAGTGTTTCTTTAAAAACATAACTAAAAACTAACTAACTAAAGTATTTCTTAAAAGATCTACAAGTAACTGACTAACTACCAACTCAAAGGTCTTTGGCAGCTTCAGCTAGTAAGGTTATTCCATCCGAGGCTTGGGCCTTCTTCCTGGCTCTCTTCTGTTCAGCTTCTGTATCTGCTAACTTTCTTGTAAGTTTTTCATTCTGCTGCTGCAAGTCTCTGACAGTCTGCTTCAACTCTGCATAATGCACATCTGTGCTTCTCTTTCTCTTCAGGGCTTCCTTAGAAATTGTTATTAACTCTTGATAATTCTCATTTACTTCCTGTAAATCTTCCCTGAGCCTTTTATTTGCTAGGATCAGAGCATCATTAGTCTCCTGCATGCAATCCATTTGATGCCTGTATTGTTTGATGGTTCTTTGCAGGTTCTCAATGTCTGAGTCAAAAGCCTTCCCTATTGTGGTATTTTGCATCTCACTGGGCAACCATGGGATATTTAGCCTTCTGAAAATATCTTCATCTTCCTGTAATAGCTTTGAAGACACACCATGAACAATAGGGTTTTCCTGACTCGTTGCTTCAATAGGTTTAGTTTCATCTACCAAGTGCTGATTTTCGGAATAAGAAACTTCAGTTTCATTTTTCTATTGTTCTTCTATCATTTCATCTCTTAATTCCAGAAACACAGCTGATAGTTTAGTTTGGGTGAGGCTGGAGTCTTCTGCTGACCTCAATGACTTTTTCCCCTTTGTATGATGAGAAACTGGACTTTTTGGAACTGCTTCTTTCTCAATCTTTGGTTTTTCATCTGAAGAATCATCATCAAGTACACTTACCTCTTTTGTATTCAATCTAGGGTTTAGCAGCTTTTTCATACTCAGCCTTAACTTGTTTTTAGATCTGGTTTTTGGTCTCCATTCTGAAGCAAGTTCTTTCACCATCTTCAAAGTTTTTCCTTGATGTCTAACTGTGGCTAACTCTATAGCTTTGATTTTGGTTTTCTTTTTCTTTGATCTCTTTGTTTTATCCTTTTGACTGTAGCATTCTGTGTATGTGTCAACCCTAGCTTTAGTTTTGACAGTGAATTCATCTTCCTCTAATAGATATCCCTCATCCTTAGATAAGATAGTGATGGGGCTCCTTTGCTGGACCTGAATGTTTTCTTTCTCTATAGAAACCTTTTCTGTGGCAACAATTTTCTCTTCACTGAAAGTTTCTGCTGGTGCCATGTGTTGCTCAGGCTGATCTTCCTTTTGTGAAAATAGTGAATATTTACCTTTGCTGTCAGCTGCAACCTTTTGAGGTTCATTGTCATCCTTCAAGGACTCTGGTGCTTCTTCAAGTTTAACCTCTTTCTTTCCTTCATACTTGATCTTCTGACCTAGTTTCCTAACTAGAGTTTTCCCTTTGTCTACACGTTTTTTGGTTTGCTGCTCTTCTTGCTTAATTTGAAAACCAGACCAAAACAAAAAATAATCCCATGTCTTCCCTTCTCGTTGTAGAGCAGTACTGATAATGAGCTTGATTAAACCATGATGGAAGATGGATTGTGTAGTATGATCATGATGTCCCTTAACTCTACTTGACATTTTTTGTAGACTTTTGAACAAGAAGAGAGGAAGGTTCATTTTGGATTCACCAACCAAATGCTGTAAAAACCTAAAATTGTATTTGAAGACATAGGTATATCTACCTTCACAGGTGATATAGCTTTGTAGGACTTTAATGGGCTCCACCCACTCATCTCTGACATCCTGGATTAATACCCCTTTGCGCCAGTCTGGAGTAATACCAGGTAAAAGGTACCTTTGGGAATTAAAAGTGAGAGGAAATTTTTTGAACCACATTTCACCTTCATTTCTGACTCCTGTAGCTTCAGCAACTAACTCCACAGTCAACTTACACTTTAGAGTATCAAATACTATCATGTCCTGATTATAGCTTTGGGCAAATTTATAAGAGACCTCAGTGTTATAGCCATCGATCTTCTTGAAGAAATCCAACCAACCAACATTTTGAAAAAGCTTTGCACAATCTGGAAATTGGTCAATCCATTTTAGCTCAGTGGGCTCAGTCCTATTTGTTTTGCCACTTTTACCCATCTGCTTTCAATAGTTGAATTCTGTGTACTTTTAGAGTTCTATCAATGACCTAACAGCTGTTTTCATATTTTGAAAAAAGTAGTGGTTCAATGTACTGCTAACTTTCAACTTTCCACTTGTCACAGCGTCTCCAAAACTCCTAAATTGATATCTATTCGACAGGAGTTTTGTTTAAAGCCTACATTTATGTTTTCCTTAATGAATTTTAACAAAACAAGATTTACTGGGAAAACCCCAATTTAGCAGCCACTATCAGTTTAACGCGGAATACCTTATTCCTGTCTTGTTGTAGATGTTTAAAATCAATCCTTGAGGTATCTGATTGTTAAATTTAACTGTACAAGTGTCTTCGGGTCTTCAATTTGCTACCAGCTGGCAGGACGAGCAAGCCCTAATTTCTCTGTAACTGTGAAAACCCAAAAATTCTTCTGTAACTGCAACTTTCAGCTTTTAGGCACATGTCCTTGCTCCACTTAGTCGCCAGTTTCATAATACATGTATGGAAAAACTTCCTTCACATCAAACTCGGTCTATGCCTCTATCTGTCATGATATGTTGCGTTCTAGCTAATGATTACCACGATCTCTTCCACGACACAATCACACCTGCTTTCATGATGATTACTGGAGCAACACGTATCAACACCCTTTAAACATGCGATTAGTCACTTAGAAATGGAACTCATGTGAAAATTCAGTTTAAAAAATAGTGATTTCGGGTCGTGCGATATTCTTGTAGCGCTGCTGTGTTAATTTTTCATGGTTGCGCTACAAGAATAATTTGCATTCAATTTTGGTGCTATTTTAACCATTTTTTTCCATTTTAAATTAAATTTAAATGATAAACTATGCTTTTTAAATATATTTGTGACATCCTTAATCAATATAAGTCCTATGGATCCCTTTAAACCCTAAAGAAAAAATAATAAAAATCTAAAGGCAAAAACCAAAAGCTTCACTTTAAAACCAAAAATTTCCTAAAGGAAGCAAATGAGAAAAATTAAGCAAATGAGCAAACTTAAAATAAAAATCACAATCAAAATATAAAATTGAAGGAAAGAAGTTCATGACTTAACACATACCATTTTGGGGGACGAATATGAGAACATGTACCTTTCTTCATGGTTAATTTTACATGTACACATCATGTTCATTAGTCATTATTGAGTCTCCATGTGTCGGCATGCCTCATATTTTTGTCAGTTGTTATGTAGATGTTGATTTCCAACATCAACATCATTCCAAAGTGTCTAAAGATGATTTTAAAGGTGAACACACTTCACTATGTCATCATCCCATCCTATGTAAACTATAGAGTTCCACATGAAGTTCTCTACATGTCCATATTTAGTTTCACCAGATGCATCATCATTTGACTCTTGTGTCTCTCTCAGAAAGTTTTGTCATGTTTATCTTATTTGACAATTTTCACCAAGTTTATTTAGTTATTTTTCCTTGATTAAAATTCATTGATCCTTAAATATATTATTTTCACCACTACTTACATTCCAAAAATAAATAAATTCCCCCTTTAAAAAGCCTCACTCGCAGAAAAACATCAAGTCATTTGAATAATTATTCCCATTAAAAAATGTTATTTT
Source organism: Larix kaempferi (assembly GCA_027924585.1). Classification (NCBI taxonomy): domain Eukaryota; kingdom Viridiplantae; phylum Streptophyta; class Pinopsida; order Pinales; family Pinaceae; genus Larix; species Larix kaempferi. Next base: position 8,743,488 of record BSBM01000804.1, on the reverse strand, counting down.
CAAACAATTATCAAAGTTATCATTTTCCCTCCCCCTTAGGTATTTCATGTGAAAAAGTTTATTAATAAAAAAAGAGGAGATTTCACAGCAATATTTCTCTATTTGTAAAGAAACCATCACATAACCACATAACCAACCTCGCTAATTATTTTCCTAGGTTAAAGGTCCCATTATTATTCCCCATAAAAAAATAAAACGCGCCCCTTTTCTCAGTCTATTTTTCTAATCCTCACTCTACTTTTCCCTTTCCTCTCAATTAACTACCCTTAGCAATGCTTAATCCCTATTTTATAGGAAAAAAATATTTATGGTTAAAGGAGGATGAGGTCTAAAAGGTACATGGTGTGGTACATTAAGTTTGAGGGTTGATAAGTTCCTTTCCCCAAAAGGAAAACAATTTTTTTTGGACATGATTTTTTTTGGGACATGATAAAATCATGTGAAGGTTTGACATATTTCGTCATGAAATTATCTTTTGATTCTCGCTCTATTAGAAAACCAACATATTTCCAACTCTTGAATAGTCAAAGCATTTAAACATGGATCGGTTGGCGGGGAGGGCGTATCACGTGGACGTGTCACACAACGAGGTGGTTGGACGTGACAGTGGATCTAGAGAGGGAAGTGGATCTAGAGAGGGAAGTAAGGAGCCATGGAAATAATATTAATCATTTCTATGTGAACTCGAGTATGTCAACAGAGATGGTGAGGTGTTTCAAAAACCACGTGGAAAGAGATGGCACATTGGAAATAAATGTTATGTACAGAAGCACAACCTATCATCATCTTTGTACATGGGATAGAATTGCTAAACGTTGTAGAATTAAGGTTTTTGTAACTCTTTTCACATAGATGTACACCTTCACGAAAAGGAAGAGAGAATAAAGATTAAAATTGAAGTGTTTGTTCATACAATAGGTTTTAGAATAAAGACTATTAAATCATCACATGGAACTAAGGAAAATATATGATGATACATGTAAAATAATAGCCTTTCCTACACACAATTATGGTTTATAATTAGTTGTTGCTATCACTCCATAAACACGTTGAATCCATGTAATATATGAATACAAAAGGTGGTTTATAAATGCAGAAAGAATAATATTTCTATAATTGCTCTAACATGCCAAACAAATGCATGAAAAAGAGAAAACGATCTGCAAAGGAGAAATATAGTGATGGGTTGTGATGGACCAAGGTGAGTGAATGTCACTTGCCACACCAAAATCATGCAACAGAATGTACGCTGCAGAGGTTGAAAACCATTCTAGTGCACTGGACTCTATGTTTGAAAATGTTCCTTAGAGAAATAATAAATAATTAATGACTTGTCATCAAACACGATGGATATGATTTATTTCTTGACAATTTAAACATTTATTTAGTGGAGCAGGGACGCGGTATCATTTTTTCTCATGATTATGTAGACAAGATAAATGAAACAATTAAGCTTCAAATTTTATTCATGGTAATGGTATAGAACATTATTTGAATTTGTTTGTGAATGCGTAACAATTAATTGGAAATTTGTAGGTCAAATTTGATATAGGTAGGAACTAGTTTAGATATAAATTTTATTTTAATCAAATCTCATTATGGAGGCCACCTACACCAACCCATCATGGAGTGATTTTTGGGTTTCAAGTTTGACCCACAAAATATTCCTAACCTATCTTCTTCCACTTCAAGGATAGGGTAACCATTTTATCCATTCATATTGAAGAAACCATATGAAGTTCCTAGAACCATTGGAATAAGATTTGTGTTTGTATCCACTTATCCCTTCTATGAAATCTAGTCTTCTTCAATCTTTATGGCCTTTTCCTACAATTTTGTCCAACCTTCTAATCTTAGTACCAAATTTTATTTATTATATACAACAATTTTTTGGTAACAACTTCTTTTCACTCATCCATAAATTTTTCCTTCAATTTAAATTTTCAACCTCTTATCCTGCTTCCTTTTATCTCCTTTTCCAATTCAATTGATGGTTCCTCCTTAAACTATAGAGATTTTAAAAAGTACTATATTAAGTTATGCACTTACCTCTTATACACAAATATTCACATTCCTTGAGGAATCAAGCCGTTTAATAGTTATATTGTAGGATGCCTCCATATGACCATATTCTTGACAATTTGTAGAGAAATGCATTAGTATTATAATATAACTACAATATATAGGGATGCCAATTTTTTTTTTTAATTTGACTTCAATATTGTCTTGTAAACCCTATTCAAATAAATGTCTTCACATCCTAGTGAAGGCCATCATTCCCTTTCTTAGGTGGGGTTCTACCAGAGACAATATTACCAATAACTTTCCCTATATGTTTAAGAGCCTCTTAATTATATACAAAGTTGAATATATGGAACATGCACAAAAATACAAATATATACAACCATAATTTTAGGATCAATATTATGTTGCAAATGATGAAGAAATGGTCCTTACATGCCCCCAAAACCATGGTCCCATATTCACTACCTTTTTCTAGAAAATTAATTTTAAGAAAATCACTAGAAACACTAATTATCTAAAAGAGTAAATAAATTTATTGTTATAAATTATATTGTACAACAATCACAACAATATGTTTTGATACATGTGACAATCCAACCTAGATCTAGATAGCAAAAGCAATCTCACTTAGAATTATTTGCATAAAGAAATAACAAGAATAGAGAAGAAATATTGAACATAACACTAGAGGAAAATCACTCTAGTGGGAAGAATTCCAATCTGATATTATTCATTAACATGACTAAAATATATAGATTCTCTCAAGAGACAAAATCGAGAGGCTTAGTGGCAAGTTGAGTAGCTCACAATAATGAGGCTTAGATTGGACCAATTCACCCACCAATGACATGAGGCCAAGTGTAACTCATAGATAGGGGATAATGAGGTTAAATGACCATAGATGGAACATGAGGAGGTAAGGATAGTCAAATAGTGTGAAAGTTACCATTATGAGGGTACATGGGTGAGTAGTTGGCTAAGTAGTGGCCATTAATGCACAAGTTGACCAAATCCTCAAGAGAGCGCACTCCATCTCCTTAAAACAGGGAAATGCAATAAATCACACATAAATGCAAGGTAGTGGGGTGCATTGAATCCTAAAATTATGGAAATGAGTGGATAAGTGAAAAAACAGGGATTCATGGATATATCACTAGTCTAAGTGGTCAAATGTGTACAAACTAGGGTCCAAGACACTAGACTAGGCACTAATAAGCCAAATAACACTAGGTAGAACAACATGAAGGTCCATGGCATAAATATGATGGGAATATTGTTCTAAAATCCCCCCTTAAGCCAAAATGGTAGTGAGAAACAAAATAGGGCCGAAGCAACAAAGGATTATGGTCACCCTTTACAACAATTTTTTTTGTTCATGTAAAATGAGGAAAGAGGAAAAACCACTTGGGGAAAATCCTCCCTAAAAAACGGACATGAAAGAGATACCAAAAATTACGCTCTCCAGAACTCCAAGGATGGAAATATGTCTAGAGGAATATTCTTCTTTGGAAGAAGTGGAATGTGCTCAACTAGATCATGTACATGTACAACTACATGATAGAAACTGAAGCCATGTAGAACAATTGAAACATACTGATAGTAGAGCGAATGCATGTACTCTTCAGACTTGAAATTTGAACCAACTAGGATTCCAGGTCCAAAAGATACTTGATATGCTTGAGAATAAATGAACTCAAGCAAATCATAAGGCTCCTAAAGCATCAAACTCAAATCATGAGGGTTGTAATCAGATCCAAGAAAGAGGGACGAGAGTCCTAAGTGTGCCAATGTGATGGCTAAGGCTTGTCCATATTCTATTCAACTCTCAAAATAGGTGCTAGAACTCATATAGGAATACATAAGAAGAATGGATCCAAGGAGGGTGAATGCTACGACTCCAAGCTTTGATATTTCTCCCATTACATCCAAGGGATCACTCTTTCACACACTAGCAGAATCAATAGAGGAATCATGGAAGAAAAATGATGAGAGATAGAAGGAATTCTCTTCAACAGTATTCATGGCAACATCTCATATATTATCTTCATGAAAAACAACTTCATGGAAATCAGAGTAAGCCACAGAGGAAGAAATTTGAACTAGATCATTTGTTGAATTTTCTGCCATTTCTTCATGTACCTGCAAACAACACTCTTTGAAATTCCTTACTTCAACAACATGCCTAAGAAACAACAAAAGGTGAAACCAAATGACCATAGATAATAACTGGAAGCAACTATGGAAATTGTTTTACATCATACTAACTTTGATACCATGTTCGAATTTAGATCGTACAACAATCACAACACTAGGTTCTGATACATGTGAAAATCCAAACTAGATATAGATAACAAAAGCAATCGCACTTAGAATTATTTGCACAAAGAGATAACAAGAATAGAGAATAAATATTGAACAAAAAGCTAGAGGAAAATCACTCCATTGGGAAGAATTCCACTATGATATTATTCTTTAACATGAGTACAATATATAGATGCTCTCAATAGGCACAATCTAGAGTCTTAGTGGCAAGTTGAGTATCTCACAATAATGAGGCTTAGATTGGACCAATTCATCCATAAATGACATGAGGCCAAGTGTAACTCATAGATTGGGCATAATGAAGTTCAATGAACATACAGGTACCATGAGGAGGTTAGGCTAGTCAAACAGTGTGCAAGGTACCATTATGAGGGAGAATGGGTGAGTAGTTGGCTAAGTAGTGGCCATTAATGCACAAGTTGATCAAATCCTCAGGAGGGCACACTCCATCTCCTTAAAACAAGGAAATGAAATAACTACCACCATTAGAGAGATTTTGAGGTCAAAAAAGGGCCTCCTAAGAGATGTACTACAAAAATATGAGATATATTAAAATATTATGAATTGGGGGTTTTATGGGGTAGGTATATATGACAAGTCACCTCCCACACTATTTTCTATGCACAATATAAATAACCATAGTTGAGTTACTTTTCAAAATTCACTAGAAATAAAATTAATAAAATAAGACTACATTGATGTGACTAAGATTCATTGTAAATTCCCAAAAATGTATTGTCCTTTAACATTTATTTGTCTTGAACTTGCAAATGAAATTAAATAATAAAAAACATTTTTAAGATCTTTTTTTTAATTTTATGTTGACTTTTTATATTTAGTACTTTTCTCATGAATTTAATAATGTAATTTAATTGAGAATTTATTTACATGTAAAATGTCAATAATATTATTATAATCCACATTGCATTATTATTATTATTATTATTATTTATTAAATCTATTATTATTCTTTATTAGTTTGACATTATGTTATTAAATAGAATGGAGTGAATATATAATTTAAAATTAAAAACATAAAAATGATAATATATTATTTTATAAAAAAATGTGAAAGGACATTCTTTATGAATTAAGAGTACTTCATTTGAAAATGACAATAATATTATTTTATGTGAAAGTGTGAAAAGACATTCATTATGAGTACTTTACTTGAAAATGACAATAATATTATTTTATGAGAAGACTATCATTATGAGTACTTTACTTTATGACTTAAAAGTACTTACACCACTACCTTGGTTAACTATGTGTTTTCATCCACCATAGAAAATTTGACAAATAAGCATTCTTAACTCATGCAATGCCACCTCACCAAGGGGGATGATGTCATCTACTAGAATGTGATTGGTTGTATTTTATAGTACATTTTCTTTGTTTTGAGGCCCTTTTTTGACCTCAAAATTTCTCTAATGATAAATGCAAGGTAGTGGGGTGAATTGAGTCCTAAAATAATGGAAATGAGTGGATAAGTGGACAAACAAGGCTTCATGTATATATCACTAGTCTAAGTGGTCAAATGTGGACAAACTATGGTCAAAGACACTAGACTAGGCACTAATGAGACAAATAACACTAGGTAGAACAACATGAAGGTCCATGGCATAAATATGATCGGAATATTGTTCTAACATTTACCAAAGAAACCTAAATTAATCATATCCTTGTTGCATCCCATAGTGAATCGTGGAAGAAAAATTGGTGCAAGGGCGGTCCCGGACAGAACCTCTTGCTTAACTATACCAAACAAAAACCACACAAGTGCTCACAAAGACTAGATGTGAACTAGAAATGCCAAGAGGTTGGATTATTCTATTACTTGAATATAATTACAAAGTTACATGCAATCTCTTAAACTAGTCAACCTCATCATGTTACAATATACAGTAGTAACTACTCTGTTATGTCGATGTGTTTCTCCCTATGTGTGATCCTCTCCTCCTCTCAGTTCTCTGCTGAATGCAAGAATGAATGAGAGATGAGTGATGAGAAATCCGTTCCTCTATTCCTCTACACCAGTATTATACTCTACTCTGTTGCTACTCTCAAGGTCCACTCCATTCCTCGAGATGTCCTTCTATGTCCACCGCTCGATATCTGACCCGACGAATCCTACAGTTGTTAGCTCCCCTGGTCGTGCTACACAACCTCCTCCTGTGGTGACATCTGGCCTGATCTCAACCACCTTCTTAACTACCATAACTTCCTCAAAAACCCTCAATGGTTGCAGGTCGATCTCCTCGACTGCAACACTTCTCTGACTTGCTACAATTGTCGGTCTTGTCATTGTCCTCTTTCGATTGGTATGCACTTCACCGCGCAAACCATTTCACATTCTGTTGGTTATCGGCTAACTCATTGACTTCACTTAGTATCCACGGATGCCATTTAAATCCGCCCCTTCCTCCTCGCTTGGATTTTTCCGCTTTCCTGTTGATGTCGCACCTTGACCATCTTGTCGTCTTTCGACTTCGCATCGTGTCGACCATACTTCGACAACTTCCACTCGACTTCCTCGATTTGAGTGCTAGTTTCTTCTGCACCAGTGGTCTTTGAAAATCCCCTTGGTCAACCTTCTTTTGTCGATTAACTTCTACTGTTTCTCCTAGGTCTCGATGCTCCTGCATCAGTCTCCCCAGGTGAAAAATAAATTGACTGCCCCATCAGTCTCCTGTATTCTTCTTCTGAAATCCATGTCGCCTCATTCAACTCATCATCCCTCCATTGGATTAAGTATTCTTTCTTCCACAAACTCCTTGTGTGTCCGACGTCACATTCTTCCACTACTTTGGTGATCTCTTCTTTGTGTCGATCAAGAATTTGTCTCGTCTAGTCGATGTTCGACACTTTTGTCTACCTGCTTGTTGAACCCTCTTCATACTTGTATAGATCCGAGATATTGAACGTAGGAGAAATGTTCAATTCCTTCGGTAGCTCCAATACATAAGCATTATTTGAAATCTTCTTTAGGATCCTACAGGGTCCAATATTCTTCATCTTCAGCTTGTTATATGTTCCTTTCGGGAACCTATCTTTCCTCAAGTGCGCATAGAGTAAGTCTCCCTCACTGAATGACTGTAGCCTCTTCTTCCTCTCGGCCCTCAACTTGTATTCCACATTTCTCTTCTCAATGCGCTTGACCACATCTTCATGCACTTATTTCATATGCTCTGCGAATGTTTCTGCATCCACACTCTTTCTGATCTTTGTTGGTATCGCAACCAAATCCACCACACCATGTGGGATTCGACCTTGAAAAATTTGGAATGGGATCATACCTATCGTTCAATTCATAGAGTTGTTATACGTGAATTCTGCTTGCACCAACATGTTCTCCCACTGCTTGGGTCTGTCGGCCGTCAAAAATATCAGAAGGTTTCCCAAACTTCTTTTCACCACCTCGGTCTGTCCATCAGTCTGCGGATGGTATGCCGAGCTAAACTGCAACTTCGTGTCCATCTTCTTTAATAGGGTTCTACATAAATGACCCATAAACTTGGTATCTATATCTAATGTTATACTCTTCGGAAAACCATGCAATCTGATTATCTCCTTGAAGAATAGTAAAACAATGTTAGTGGCGTCACTTGTCTTCCAACACGGAATAAAGTGTGCCATTTTCAAAAATATGTCGACTACCACAAAGATTGAGTCATTAAATCGTTGTGTCTTCGGAAATCCTAGCACAAAATCCATGCTCAGGTGCTCCCATGGGGTATTCGGCACTGGTAATGGTGCATAAAACCCCGTATTCCGACTTCGTCCCTTCGCTAACTAGAAATTTCGACACTACCATACCAACTTACCGACATCTGTCGTCATTCCTGGCCAATAATAATTTTCTTTGACCAACACCTTGGTCTTGTTGATGCCAAAATGACCTTCTAATCCACCACTATGGAGTTCTCAGATTAGGTTCTCTCTTATGGATCCCCTGGGAATACATAACTTTTGTCCCTTGAATAGGTATCCTTCTTGGATAAAATAATCCAAGTATGGAGTTCTGTCGACACTCCATGGTTTGTGACTAGTATTCCATGCTTTTGCAAAATCCTTGTCGGTCTCATACTTCATCTTTACCGACTCTATTCCTGTCGCCTGAACTTTTGTCATGTTCATCAATGCAACTCTTCGACTCAATGCGTCGACAACCTTGTTCGACTTGACCAACTTATGTCGCAACATGAAGGTGTATCCCTTCAAGAATTCAACCCATTTTATGTGTTGCTGATTCAAATTCGACTGAGTATTCAAGTACCTCAATTCTTGGTGGTCTGTATATAACAAAAAATCTTTGGGAATCAAATAATGCCTCCACTTCTTCAATGCTTGGATAATAGCATAGAAATATTGGTCATAGACCGAATATTTCCGCTTCACGTCATCCAAATTTTTGCTGAAGAATGCAATTGGTCAGCCATCTTGGCTCAACATTGTGCCAATTTCCATTCCACTTGCATCGCAATCAACTTGGAAATCTTTGTCGAAATTTGGGAGAACTATCACTGGGCTCTCTGTCACCTTTTGCTTTAACTTGTCGAAGGTTTTCTAGGAAGCTTTTGTTGACTTGAACTCCTCTCTCTTCATTCACTCTGTCAATGGTGCACATATTCCACTGAATCCTCTAATGAACTTCCATTAGAAACTAGCAAGTCCATGAAAACTCCGCACTCCTATCGTGCATTTCTGTAGGTTCACCATCAACTTCTCTTCCTGTAGCTTCCACAATGCTTGTCGAATGTGCTCCAAATTTTCGGCCTTGGTTCAACTGAATATCAAGATGTCGTGGTGATACACTATGATGAACTTTCCCAAGAATGGTTTTAGTACCTTGTTCATCAACCTTATGAACATACTAGGTGCATTAGTTAATCCGAAGGGCATGACTAACCACTCATACAGTCCTTCCTTCGTCTTGAAGGTCGTCTTTCATTCATCACCTTCTTTGACCCTGATATGGTGATATCCACTTTTTAGGTCGATCTTGGTGAAGTATCTTACTCCACTCAAGCAGTCCATCAAGTCGTCCTTCCTCGACAATTGAAATATGTACTTGATCATGATCTTGTTGATTTCTCTGGAGTCTTTACACATCCTCCATTATCCACCCTTCTTCGATACTAGTATAACTGGTACCGCACACGGGCTCAAACTTTCCCTGATCAATCCCCTTTCCAACAACTCCTTGACTTGTCGATTGAGTTCCTAACCCTCTGTCAGATTCATTCTATGTGGTGCCCTATTTGTAAAACTCGATCCCAGAATCAAGTTGATCTGATGAGATATGCTTCTTGTCGGTGGCAATCCTTTCAGAATGATGACGAAACATTCCAACTATTTCTCTTCCTCTTCTAGGAATTCCTTTGTTGAGCACATCAGCACTCGCTTCTCCCAATAGTTTCTTTCGCCCTGCTTGCAGTCGGTGCGATCCTCCTACTTTAGCTTCAACATCCTCCACGTTCCATTTTTCCACACTGTGACTGTGTTGGCTTGACCATCAAAGATCATCTTCCAATCATATTTCCATGGTATCCCTAAAAACAGATGGCAAGCGTCCTTTCTGTAACCAGGATATCTTGTATGGGTTTGGGTGTTGCTGGAACCTCAAACCCAACTTGTCGATTACCTCCATTGACACTAGATTCTTTGTACTGCCACCATCGACAATGGTCTTGTAATACCTGTCGGCTATCAACACTTTGGTCCTAAAGATGGCCTTTCGCTATGCCAGATCCTTATCTTCGCGCAGGTTGTCCTAGACCAATGTTCTCCTTGTCATCATGGTTCGACCTTTTCCTCTACCCTCTTCGCCACTGTCAAATGCCGAATCCATCCTCTTGTCTCCTTGCTCCTCTCGTCGACATATGGATTTTGAATCTTCCGCCACATGTATATTCTCTGGGAATTCATAGGATTTGTGTCCCACTCCGTGACACTTATAACAGACTACAACTGGTCTGTCAGCTCCTTTCCCCTCTACTGGACCATTTCGACCAAACGCACCCCGATCGCGGGTCTCTTGACCTTCCCGTCGGTTTCCTTGTGCCTTCTCTCTAGTCATTGTCCCTTTGCATTTCAGTTGTATTTGACGACTTCTCTCCTAGTTCCACTACTTTGTCCTTTTGTGAAAACAATATTCACGCCTCGACCAGTCATCCTTCCTCTAGTTGATGCGGTTCTTCTCGACAAATTTTCTTCTTCCTTTAGAGCTAGTTGGTAAGCTTCTCCAACCATTCTAAACTTCAACAGGCTAAACTCGTCCTGTATGACATACTTCAAGCCATTCACATATCTTGTGACTTCTTCTTATCCTTCGTCGGTTTGACCAGATCTTATCGACAGTCTATAGAATTCTTTCGTATATTCCTTCACAGTCATCTCTTTCTATCGAAAGTTTTTCAACTTCCTAAACAAAGAAATTACATAGTCGTTAGGCAGGAAATTCCCTTTCAGCTTGGCAACCATTATATCCCAAGACTTGATTTTATCCTTTCCTTTCTTAACCATGTCAACCTGTACATTGTCCCACCACAATGAGGCATGACCCTTCAACCTCAGACATGCAGTTTTAACCCTTTTAGGATCCTCTATTTGCTCTATGTTGAAGTATTTCTCCATTTCTATGAGCCAGTCTATCAAGTCTTCTGGATCTAGATTTCTTGAGTAGGTAGGTACATCCATCTTTTTCTCACCCCTCATCTCTATCAGTAACTTGATTATTTTATCTTCAGGTTCTTTTGCTGTTGCTTCCCGGACTTCCATTTCTTCAAATTCCTCATCGCTATGGTCAAGTGCATCCAGAATGCATCCATGCCTCTGGATTTCTTTGATCACTACGACCTCATTGGTAAAGCTTCTCATTGTTCGCATGCATTCGTCGAACATTTCATGATCAATTGTAACTCGCACGCCTCGCGCTCTTCATCCTACACCATAGACATTTACACCTGTTTGAGCCATTCTTTCAACCTCATCTGAAATATTCACTCGTCCAATCGCAACCGGACTTTCACCACACACGCACAACTCTACCCAACAATGGATAGATCTTTTCATGCACTCACAGCCTCAATACCACCTGACGCTATGCAAGATGATATCAGGATTCTCCTATTCTCAGGATACTGCTGCTCTGATACCACCTGTCGCAAGGGCGGTCTCGGTCAAAACCTTTTGCTTAACTATAACACATAACAAACACACAAGTGATCACAAAGACTAGATGTGAACTGTAAATGCTAAGAAGTTGGCTTCTTCTATTACTTGAATCAAATTACAAATTTACATGCAATCTATTAAACTAGTCGGGCTCAGCCTGTTACAATATAAAGTAGTAAATACTCTATTCTGTCGATGTGTTTCTCCCTGTGTGTGATCCTTTCCTCCTCTCAGTTCTCTGCTGAATGCAAGAAGGAAAGAGCGATGAATGACGAGCAATCCCTTCCTTTTTTCCTCTGCACCAGTCTTCTACTCTACTCTATTGCTACTCCCGAGGTCCACTCCATTCCCCGATATGTCCTTCTCTTTCCGCCGCTCGATCTCTGACCTGATAGATCCTATAGTTGTTAGTGCCCCTTGTCATGCTGCACAACATCCTCCTATGGTGACATCTGGCCTGATATCAACCACCTTATTAAATTCCATAACTTCTTCAATAACCCTTAGCAGTTGCAGGTCAATCTCCTTGACTACAACGCTTCTCGGACTTGCTACAGTTGTCGGTCTTGTCATTACCCTCTTTCGAATGGTCTGCACTTCACCGCGTGAACCATTTCACATTATGTAGGTTATCGACTTAACTCATCGAATTCACTTATTCTCTATGGCTTGCATTTAAATCCTCCCCTTCCTCTTGGCTTGGCTTTCTCCGCTTTCCTGTTGATGTCGCACCTTGACCATATTGTCATCTTTTGACTTTTGCATCATGTCGACCATACTTTGACAGCTTCTGCTTGACTACCTAGCTTCGACTGCCAGTTTCTTCCGCACCAGTGGTCGTCAGAAATCCCCCGAGGTGACCTTCTTCTGTTGATTAACTTCGACTATTTCACCTAGGTCCCGATGCTCCCGCATAAAAAATTGCATATTTCTATTTTGGAAATACATTATTAATAGTAGGACAAACACAAATTGGAACTGATTGTCAAGTATTATAAATTATAAAGTGTGGTATGTTTTTTATTCCATGCCACTAAAATATCATGATGGTTTTCATGATCTATTTACTGACATTAGAATTCTTTGAATTATGTCTCAATAAATGTTACAAAACTAAGCATTTGGATAAATCCACATGGATCATTAACTTAAGAAATCAACAAATTTCAGTATAGCTCTCACATTTGAGTATAACTTAATGGAATTTAACATGTAATTTAAATAAAATTAATCCATATCCATTTTTAATATTGGCCTAAATGATCCTAAGATTGCATTAATATTGTTGATAACATAGCATCCTATGCTATTGATGTAAGGGTGTGATTATTTTATTGTAGTCACAAATTCATTTCTTTATTGATTTGAGGCATGAATTAAACCATCCTAAAAGCAACATCCCTTCGATGTTAAATACTACAATTATTGTGAATACCCAACTAATCTTAAAGACACGGGGAAAAATGTAATTGCTAGACTAATCTACCATCAATCCATTAAAATTTTACAATATTGATTATATATTCAATGAATGGAATGAAAACCAACACCAATTCACATAGGGTAGAATCAACTTTCTTAGTAAGTAGAAATCCTAACAAGATCACATGCTCTACCCTAGTTATGTTGATTTCATTAAAAATGTGTAGTGGCATGACTCATTAAATAATCATTAGGTTGTATGAGCATGGAAATAACTAAGAAAAGTGAGTTTCTCTATGACCTGGCATGATAGAGATGTTTTCCTATATGTGGGTAGCACTTGGAGGTTATAAAAACTTACAATACTATAATAAACAAGAGTAAGTTACTATGCAACAAATACTTGTTATACTTTTTGTTGCATACTTGTTGTCATTGTGTATCATTTATTCTAATGTGTATAAAGTTGGTGTTGCTTTGGATTTCCTATTATTTATATGAAGGATGTGTCATTCCAAGTATATGAAGGGATTTCATTGGCTAAATGATTACATGTTTAGAAAAGGATTTGTTTGCACACAAATAAAGGATTTTGTTCCAAATCCAAATTTAACTATATGTAATGCCCGCCTCGGTACTTTAATGGATTAGACTAATGAAGACACTAGTTTTGAAGTGAACCGGCTGAATAAAACAAAAACCATGGAATTTATAGTGAATATTATTGGATGATATATGCGGAATTGGAAATTATGAAACATAGATGATTAAATGAAATATATGCTAAAATGACTGAGAAACTAGGAAACAAAAGTGATTAGATGATATGTGCTTGATTAAGAAATTACAAGATAGAATGAATGAATGTTAGATATGCTTGACTGATTGAGATAGGATGACTAAATGTAATGAATGCTTGACTGATTGAGAAATGATTAGATGAATGATAAATGAATGCTTGACTAACTGAGAAACGATTAGATGAATGATAAACGAATGCTCGACTGACTGAGAAACGATTAGATGAATGATAAATGAATGCTCGACTGACTGAGAAATGATTAGATGAATGATAAATGAATGCTCGATTGACTGAGAAATGATTTGATGAATGACAAAAATATGTTATATGGTGCAGCGCTACTAATGTACGCTTGAGTGTGTGTGAAGTGGAAGGTAAAACGATTTATTGACTGACCCACAAATGGATTTATAGGGGTCGTAAGAATAGAAAAAAACACATAGGGGTATGACGACATACTGTTGACCTTGAATTAGCAATCCATGAACGAGTAGGAAGCCATTTCAGCTCACCTAGGGAAGCGTGTACCGTACGGGCGAGGCCATAACGACTTGGTCACGTACGATGAGTTGAGGGGTGCAGGATAAGGAGGACCTTATCCCTCAATAGCCCTTAGTCTCCAAGAAGTGTAGTTGGAAGGTCGAGGTAAAGATTCCCGATCGCTACGCAGTACTCTCCATAAGAAGAAAGAAAGAGATTTTCGGAAGGGTCCGCTGAAGAGGTACCTAGGAAAAATAAAAATGAGAAAATGAAAAGAAATGAAATATATTAGAAAATATTTTTGAATATAATAATTCTTTATTTTCGAATATAATATTTCCTTATTTTTTAGAATAAAATATTCTTTTATTTGAAAAGAAAAAGAAGGGAAAAGAAATATTAGAAGACATTTTTTATAATATTTCTTTATTTTTCAATTAAAATAGCTCTTTTAAAGAAAAAGAAAAGAAAAGAAATAAAATTAGAAAATAGCTTTTTTAATAAATATTATTTTATTTTAAGAATAAGAAGAAAAGAAAAGAAATGAATTAGAAATATTTAGAATAAGATATTTCCTGCTTTTATAAAAGAAAAAGAAAAGAGAATCTAGAATAAACATGTGTCTTCTACAACAGCTATAATTTAGGAATTAAGTGTACACTTAGAATAGAAACACTCACCTTGCATTAATTTAGGAATTAAGTGCACACTCAGAATAGAAACACTCATGTTGCATTAATTTAGGAATTAAGTGCACACTCATAATAGAAACACTCACCTTGCATTAATTTAGGAATTGAGTGCACACTCAAAATAGGGAGAAACAGTAGTAATTTAAAAGCGAATAATGAATAAAATATGAAATGGAAATGAATGAGGTGCACAAAAAATTCTGTGATAAATAGAGGGAGGGGAAGGAGAAAGACATCTCTTGCTCCCTAGTGCTGGATGGGCACTGGAATCGAGAAGTGATTTATGGTTCTTGTGAGTTGGGTGTAACTTGACCAGGGATTGGGAGATCCCATCAGGAAGTTTTTGGCTAGTGTGTTCTTACGACTCCTTTAGCTCGGGGGTTCGGGGTGAAGGAGAGTAACCCCGATACGGTAGGGTGGTCAACTGAGGGGTCTCGGGGAAGGTCGACGACCGTACATCCAAGGAATTCGTCAACGGAGTGCTCAAACTACTGTCAAAAGGCATCTTGAGTTCATTTATGGTTTTATATTTGATTTTCAATTTTTTTTAATTTTCATATGTTGTTAGTTCTGTTTTGGAAGTCTTTTTGGGGAACCCGAAATGTGGGTCCCTACATTTGGTATCAGAGTCGGTCAAGCCTTGAGGGCACCAGACTCATATTATACAGGGGTTTTCAGCATCTTCGTCAACTTTGGATTGGACGGTCGATCCTTGAGGGCACCGGACTCATATTATACAGGGGTTGTCAGCATCTTCGTCAAGGTTGTATTGGACTCGGAAACCAGCTACCTCGACATCTTCTTCAAATTCTTGGATCGGTCGTCGGATCAGGTTCAATGTCTTTCAGTATTGTATTGTATTTAGAAATCTGAGAATTGTTTTCTTTTAAAATATGGATGATCTGCAAATATTTCAAATACTTTGTTCTAGAATTCTAAATCTAGAAATCGCCCTCTTCCATATATATATTTGATACGAATCAGCCATTAGCTATACTAAAATTAGGTTTAGATCTCTGCACAAATCGAAACTTGAATCTTATATTATATTTTGAGCTCTCAACGTTTACAATTTAAATCGAAAACCTTGTTATAAATTAAATTTCTGGATCTTGTTTATATCTCTGTATTTAAGAAGGAAGTTGAAATTTCTCTGCATAAATCGAAATATAAATCTTGTATTTATTTTTGAGATCTCTGAGTTTAAAGGATAATTCGAAAACCCTGTTATAAATTGAAATTCTGGATCTGGTTTTATATCTCTGTGTTTGATTAAAATCCAGATATCATAAATTGATTTGTCAATAAAATGTGTAGATCCAACACTCTTACGGTGACTTTTAAAGCTCTGTGTTCTATTTCAATTGAACGAGAAATGCTTTCCAGATCCACCATTTGATGGCACATTGTTTATCTTTTTTTTCATCCGTGCTCTATTTCGATTTGGAAGGGCGCTCCAGACCCAATTAATTACCTCCACGCTAGCAGAGATCAAGACTCTACTTCATCTCTGGTTGATCTAGTTTCTCCATCAATCTGAGATCGGGATCATTAAGTTGTTGAATGCTATCATTGAATCCACATCTGTTGTGCCTTTTTAAATCACAGAACATCTGTTTCAAAAGTTGTTTGGCGTTTCAAGAACCGGTATCATGATTATAAATTTTAATCTTTAAATTTCTTTCTACATTGATCCATTTTTAATGGGGTTCCCAGGTCTAGTAAATCGAATTACATTTTTCCTTTAAAGGTTTGCGCAGATCCCATTCTGGTTGGCATCTCCAATAGATCTTAAAAAAACGATTGGTGATAAATCCATTAAAAACCTGTGTGGGTTCTTTCTTTTTATGTTCTTTAAATATCTGGAGTTTCAAAATTCAACACTCATAACAACTGGATCCAGATCTGGCGTTGTCAATCTCTACATTATAGCATTCCAATTTAAAATCTCGGCGTATTCCCAAAATTCATTTTATGACTTGTAAAAGTAATCTTATCTGCAGTTTCAATTTTAGGATGAGATCTGTGACTCCGATCCTTATTTATAATTTTGAACTACAGTTAGAAATTATAATTGAATCTGCAGTTTCGATTTTAGGATGAGATCTGTGACTCTGATCCTTATTTATAATTTTGAACTACAGTTAGAAATTATAATTGATCTATTTCAAAACTTGGTTGGCATTTCTCTAATTAGTAAACTAATTGGTATTTACCCCTTTCATTTCCCATGTATCCATTTTCATTGGCATCATCAGATTCGTGAGGCTTCCTGCGTGTTAGTTCGAAAGGTCATTCATCTTCTAGTATTGTAATATAAATTGTAAATGATCATTATAACAATCTCTGTGTGTCTATATTGATTGGTGTGTCCAGATATCGAGAGGCTGATTGTCACTCTAATCATAAATTTTTTTGTGTAATTATCACTGGCGTTTCTTAAATTTCTCTGTTTAAACTTTAAAATTGAAGTTCGATTAACGTTCCATACTTCATGAGATAAGTCGATTTCTGTGTACACAATTGTCTAAACCTGTTGGACCGTATTTGTCAGCATTCTGTAGTATCATTTGGGCCATACGTTTTGTTGTATGTTTGCAGGTATTCTATTTTTGAATACAATCTATGGATCTATTATTTTGGTCCGGTCGGGTGAAATGCAAAAGACTCTCCCTTAACTATCTAATTACTCTGTTTACCACAAGAAAAATTTTAACACCGCACTGTGGTAAAGCTGGTTCTATACTTTGTACTAGATAAACCCTGCACATAAAAATATCAGTAATTTTTTTTTTTTGATCCTGAAATCGAACTGCCATTAGATACTCCTTGCCAAGCATACTCAATGACTAAGCGAATACTTCAGTCTCGAAAATTGCGTGATAGTAGATCTGAACTCGGTGTGGATCACTGCGTATTTAATGAGACCTCCTCTATTACTCCACCCTTGAGACGTGGTTCCCTCTGTTAATAGATAGATCTGAGTTTTTAATCTATTCATCACTTTGTATTAAAATTTTAAATTCCCCATTGTCCCGAGTTCTGAAATCTTCGGTTTTACGAACATTGGCTTTAATTGAAACCATTACCGTTCTGAGATTTAGGATTAAAGTTTTTTTTATTATTATCAACCACTGACGAAGCATCACGCCTTCACGTATATGGAACTCTGTGTAAAATAAACGCACGACCTCTTACATCTCTGTGTTAAAATATGGAACACAGTAAAAAGAGTAAGAAGATGAGAAACACAATGGGCAATAGCTTGCCTTCTCAATATTAACCACAAGTATATATAGCATTACATCATACCAAAAACCATGGGTAAATACCATGGAACATTAAATACTATGGGACAACAAGGTGTCCTAGTCATACTTAACTAACTAATGACTTAACTAATTAATGCACCAATAACTGATAGTGGACCGGCAACCCAGACAATATTCAACACTATCAATGCCTCAACACTTAGGCATTGTGCCTGCTGGTCTATGTCTCAGCTAGGCATACATTTCATTCAAATAAACTTAAGCTTTACTTTCTTCCTTGATATGTACTTGGAATGCTTCTTCTTTGTCTTCTTAAACTTTATGCTAAGTAGGTGTTCTTCAGCATCTTCTTTGTCTTTTGCACAATAAACAGTGTTATTGCTTTTCATTGGTCCTGGAACATAGTTCAAGTCTGCTTCTTCTTTTGTTTCAACATATTGTATGTTGTTGTCCATTTTACCTACACACTCAAATTTTTTTTAGAAAAAGATGAATATATATCATCTCTTCTTAGAGGGCATTCACATCTTCCTCTTCTCTTGTTTCAATGATTTCCAATTCTTCTTGGAGAGCAATCACTTCTTCGTCTTCTTCATCTTCCTCATCTTCCTCTTCTGTTGTTTCATCTTCTTCTACATCAAATTCCTCTTCACTAAAATATGCTTTCAATATATCCCATGCTTCTTTGGGAGTAGAAGCTTTTGAAATGTAATGAAAGATGGAATAATCTATACCATTTTGTATGATACTTAAGGCAACAACTTGCCTTCTTTCCTTTTGATACTCTGTCAAATTTTCAAATGCTTCTAGATCACTAGGATCCACTTCTGCTTCAAAATGCCACAAATCTTGTGAGGTTAACAAATTCCTTATTTTGAAAGACCATAATTCATAATTGTCTCCATCAAAGGTTTGCCATGAACCTATTGAAGTTAATAGATTTATTACCTCTTCGATTTCTTCTGGTAGCTCTTCTAGCACCATCTTCAAGATTTGATCTTCATGCTTCCAAAGAAAAAATAATAATAAAAAAAATTTGATGTGGCCCCAAAGCTGTGAAGCTACTCCTCCACGTCGATGTTCTCCGTCTTGATCTACACCTGTGTGCTTTCCACTATGTGAAAAGGCTTACCTAACAACAACAAGTATGGAACACAGTAAAAATAGTAAGAAGAGGAGAAACACAATGGGCAATAGCTTGCCTTCTCAATATTAACCAAAAGTATATATAGCATTACATCATACCAAAAACCATAGGTAAATACCATGGGACATTAAATATTGTGGGACAACAAGGTGTCCTAGTCATATTTAACTAACTAATGACTTAACTAATTAATGCACCAATAACGGATAGTGGACCAATGAGATTACAATTCTTAACACTCTGGTGATGTTTAGTTTATAAACCAACCGGGGTTTAATAGTTGATCTCTGTGGCTGAATAGCTCTAAACCAATTCGCATATGAATCTGGAGTTGAGACTGTAGTCAAGTTAATTATGAACTGAAATATTGTTTTGTTAACTAATTTTTTTTGTATTTTATGAATGTCGACTATTAGTTAGAAATTAATTAAAAGGACATGACCAAATGGCGTGAGTGGGTTCTCTGAGCGAAACACATCGAAACCAGATCCACTTGAGAAATGGTGGTTTACGTGCCGATTATTTTACATGTTGGTGTAAAGAGGATCTTAAATTCCCATGAGATGATTACTTCCCAGGTTGGCATAAAGAATTCCTTATTATATACCTATATACTCCTTGAAAAGTAATGCAAAATTAATTAAACTTTCGGCAGTATGCATACCCTATTTGACAGCTAATGGAGTATGTAGTATAACTGATATTTTATAACCTCTTATGATCACGATACCTATAGTTTTTATATAAACCGTAATTAGTAGTAAATCACAAAAGTAGGGATATTTATATTTGAAAATTATATCAGAATGGAGAGTGCAGACGAATGTATACACGTCATCCACTTCATCATACATTGTATTCAAGAATAATCTATATGTCTCACATCTTAATTCTTAAGTCATATGTATAATGATGAGAAACTAAATTTGACGCAAGGCGCCTTACAGGAATAAGGTTCTTGCTTAAAAATACACACGACACATACCACAATGCTTACACGAACAAGGTGTAAAATGGGATGCCAGAAGTGGCTTATATTACTTCTCTGAAATCAGTTACAATGCGGAATAACTGAAAGCATATAACTAACTATAGTTGGCCTCAGCCATTACAATTCAGAAATAAATGTGGTGTGTTCTCCCTGTGTGTCGACCTCACCCTCTCCTAGTTCACTTCGGAATGTTGAGCTATGGCTCGATCTCAACTCCCTGTTATCAGTCTGTGTGACTCTTTTCTTCCTCACAACTTCAGACTTTGCTCTCTGATGCGGCTGATCAAAAGATCCCTTCAACTGATTCCTCTCCCTTGTCTTCCACCCTGTTGTTGCTGTTCCCAATACTACTGTAATCCCCGAGACATGCATCCTCCTGTCCGCTAATCCTTCCAAATCCTGCAAACGTGCAACTGTCAGCTCCCAGCTGTGCTACATAGCCTCTGTCCATGACGACATCTGTCATGTCCTTCAGCTACCCACAATAACTGTATTAACTTCCTCAGCAACCCCGAATAGCTACCACGTATAGTCCTCTTGACTTTCGGCTCTTCCGACCCTGCTACAGTAGTCGATCACATCTCGACCTTTCTGTCAGCTCTATCTCTCAACTTCTGTGGTTAGCCAGTCCTCCCCTTCCTCCTCGCTTAGCTCTACCAAAATCGTCAGGTCGTAGTTCGACCACTTGTCGACTACCTGACATCACGCTTTCACCTGTTGTCTGTCGACTATAACCTGTCGACTCTCGACCCATCACAACATACGTTGCGCGCTGTTTCGGTCGGTCGCATACCGACTACTCCTGCTCGACTTGTTGACTTCGACAAGTCAACCTGCTCTCCGCACCAGTGGTCATCGGCACTTGCGCTGGTTAGCTCCCTTATGTCGATAAACTTCGACTAATCTTCCTAGGCCCCAATGCTCTTACATCAAAAGTTCAAGTTATGTGAAGAAATCATTTATACATTTGATTATATTTTAACTATGTTTAGAAATATAATAATAATTTTTTTTTGAATACATTGGTTATAATGTTCAAATTATGTAAAGTAATCAGATATGCATTTGATTATATTTAAACCATGTGTAGAATTATAAGAATGAAGAACTTATGTATACATCTGTTATAAATTGTAGTTATGCTTCGAATTATGGAATTGGAGATAATACAATTACATTATTAATTATGTTTAGGAGTTATGAAAATAGAGAAATCATGTATACTTTGTTATAAATTATAATTGTGCTTAGGGTTAAGAAAATAGAGGAAATATAAATATATTCCTAATTGTGTTTAGAATTATGGCAATGTATGTAGAAGAAGAGACAAAAATATCATGTTTAATGTGTCAAAAGTAGTGAGAAATGGGAGGGAAATTATACACCTAAATATGTTGCTAGTGGAAAGTTATTAGCATGTGTATTATCTGTCGACTTGGCCTAAATTGCTTAACCAATGTAAAGTCTTGGGAATCTAATTAACTTATCTCGACTTCCCAATGTATGTTGACTTGAGCTAAGAACTTTTAGGATGAACTTTTCATTGTGGAGGGCGAAGGGACAGTTAGAGTGTTGATTAATGTTTTTAGAGAGGGAAATTTATTAATGTTATATCTTGATACTTTATTGGAAGGATGGTTAGTATGGATAGTTAAAGCATTGGTAATTTGATTATGGTTAAAGTGAATCCCACTTTTGAGTTACACTAGTATTAGGGAGATATTCAATATATCATAATTGTTTATGTTATAAATATATATATATGTGCTCAAATTGTATTAGAAAAGTGTAGATGGAAATTTATTGATGTCTTAGATTGAAAAGATGGATGATATGTAATTAATATTAGCTATAGGAATTCTCATTATAATAATTTTACATTATATATACCTGGCCTCCATAGGAATTGAAGTTTTAAATATTACACTCTTGGAATGTTTGTATTGAAAGGCCCATGTTATAATTGTTATTATAATTTATGCATTTAAGGTTTCATCTTCCTTCAATAAAAATTAAGAGTATAAATTATATATTGGGGATTTCATATTGATTGGTAAAAGATTATGAATATGAGTTATGTATTGAAGGTCTCATCCATAATTGTGAAAAGAGTTATAACAGTTATGTTTAAATTGTAGGAAATATTTCTTTTATATATGTTTGGAATATGTATACTTTGCATCAATAGGAAAAGGGACTCTTGCTAATGCTTCTTCTATAATTATGTTGTAGAAATGGTATGGTATACAATATCCTTGAGGATCAACTTATTACATCTTAGTTCAGTGGAATTATGACACAAGGGTGCCTCGTCGCAACAAGGTTTTTGCTTAACAATACACACGACAAAACCACAAATGTTCACACAATCAGGATGCAAACAACATGCTAGAAGCTGGCTTATATTACTTCTCTAAATCAGTTACAATGCGGAATAACTGTAAATACAAATAACCAACTATTTGTCGGCCTTAGTCATTACAATGTAGAAGTAACTGCGGTGTGCTCTCTCAATGTTTCGACCTCACCCTCTCCTGGTTCGCTACTGAACCTTGAGGTATGGCTCGATCTCCCTTCGGATCTGCTTGACTCTCCCAAAATGCTAAGTTTTTTTCATATGCCAAAAAGTCCCTCTGTTCTTCCAAACTCCCTGGTATTCTACTCCGCTGTTGTCGTTCCCGAGACCACTACGATCCCCAAGACACGCTTCCTCTGTCAGCCGATCCTTCCATGATCCTGCAGACTTGCAACTGTCAGCGCCTGACCGTGCTGCACATCCTCTGCCTATGATGACTTCTGTCATGTCTTCACCCACCTGCACTAACTGCTATTAACTTCCTTAGAAACTCTGAACTGTTTCCAAGTACTATCCTTGACTTCTACACTTCCTCTGACAAGCTATAGTAAACCATCACGTCGGCCATACTATCGTACGCCAGCTTCGACACGCCTGTCGGCTTTCACTCTGCGCTCAGGCTTCGTTAGTCTGCCCCTTCCTCCTCACTTGCCTCATGCTCAAAACCTTTCGATGTCACAGTTCGACAACATGTCGACCTTCCCATGACTCTGCGACAACTTGTCGCCTATTGACATTCACACATCGACTATCGGCTTGTCGTTTGTCGACACTGATATGTAAACTCTCAACCTCTTCACTCCCGTCGACTGCTTCGACAGCTCCTGCTTGACTTTTTGACTATGACGAGTCAATCTGCTTCTCACACCAGTAGTCGTTGGCACTCCCTCTGGTCGGCTCCGTTCTGTCAATCAACTTCGACTAATCTTCCTAGGCTTCGATGCTCCTGCATCAGACTCCCCAGGTGAAAAAGAACTTGACTGCTCCATCAGTCTCCTGAACTCTTCTTCCGAAATCCATGTCGCCTCCTGCAACTCATCATCCTTCCATTGCACCAAGTATTCCTTCCTTCGCGAACTGCGCATATGCCCAACTTCGCATTGTTCTATTACTTCTGCGATCTCCTCCTTGTGTTGATCTAGAATCTGCACTGCACGGTCAATGTTTGACACTTCTGCGCTTCTGTTGCTTGAACCTTCTTCGAACTTGTAAAGATCTGAGACATTGAACGTTGGTGAAATGCTCAAGTCATTCGGCAGCTCCAGCACATAAGCGTTGTCTGAATCTTTCTCAAGATCTTACATGGTCCAATATTCTTCAGCTTCAACTTGTTATAAGTCCCTGTTGGAAATCTCTCCTTCCGGAAATGAGCATAGACCAAGTCTCCTTCACTGAACAACTGTAGTCTCTTCTTCCTGTCGGCTCTCAACTTGTATTCTGTGTTTCTCTTCTATATGTGCTTTCGCACATCTTCATGAACTTCTTTCATGTGCTCTGCAAATGATTCTACATCCATGCTTTTCCTGATTTATGTCGGCAACTCGACCAAATCCACCACTTTGTGTGGGCTTCTTCCCTGAACAATATGGAATGGGCTCAAAACTATTGACCCATTCACAGAATTGTTGTATGCAAACTCTGCTTGTGCCAACACATTCTCCCACTGCTTGGGTTTGTCAGTCATCAAACACCTCAGAAGGTTTTCCAAACTTCTGTTCACCACCTCGATCTATTCGTCTGTATGCGGATGATATGCCGAGCTAAACGGTAACCTCGTGTCCAGTTTCTTCCATAGGGTTCTCCATAAATGACCCATAAACTTGGTATCTCTGTCCGATGTGATACTCTTTGGAAACCCATGCAATCTGACTACTTCTTTGAAGAATAGTACAACAATGCTCGTGGCATCACTTGTCTTTCGACATAGAATAAAGTGTGCCATTTTTTAAAATATGTCGACTACAACAAATATTGAGTCGCTTCCTTGCTGTGTCTTCAGCAATCCTAGCACAAAATCCATGCTCAGGTGCTCCCATGGGGTATTTGGTACCGGCAACGGTGTATACAACCCCGTGTTCTGACTTCTTCCTTTCGCCAACTGGAAAACTCTAAATTTTTGAACCCACTTTCTGACATCTGTCGCCATTCCTGGCCAGTAATATTTTTCTTCAACCAATGCCTTAGTCTTGTCGATTCCAAAATGACCTTCTAATCCACTGCTATGCAACTCTCGGATTAGTTTCTCTCACACTGATCGTCCGGGAATACATAACTGTCATCCCCTGAATAGATATTCCTCTTGGATGAAATAATCGAAGTATGGAGTCCTGCCGACACTCCATGGTTCACAACAAGCTTCCCATGCTTTCGCAAAATATCCGTCGGTCGCATACTCTGTCTTCACTGACTCTATTCCTTTCTTTGAACTATCGTCGTGTTCAGCAATGCAACTCTTTTGCTCAGCACGTCGGCAACCTTATTCAACTTGCCCGACCTATGTCGCAACATGAACGTGTATCCCTGTAGGAATTTGACCCATTTCATGTGCCGCTGATTTAACTTTAACTGAGTATTCAGATACCTCAGCGCTTGGTGATCTGTGTACAACACAAATTCCTTGGGCAATAAGTAATGCCTCCACTTCTTCAATGCTTGGACAATAGCATAGAATTCTTGGTCATAGACCGAATATTTTCGCTTTGCATCATCCAACTTTTCACTGAATAATGCAATTGGTCGGCCCTCCTGGCTCAATATTGCTCCAATTGAGATTCCACTTGCATCGCAATCGAACTGTAAAACTTTGTCGAAATATGCGAGCACCAACACTGGGCTCTCAGTGACCTTTTCCTTCAACTTGTTGAAAGATCATTGGGCTGCTTCCATCCACTTGAACTCTCCTTTGTGCATACACTTTGTCAATGGTGCACAAATACGACTGAATCCCATGATGAACTTCCTGTAGAAAGTGGCAAGTCCATGGAAACTCCTCACTCCAGTCGCGCTTGTCAGTTCAGAAGAATCCAATATCACCTTCACCTTTTTTGGGTCCATCACCAACCCTTTACCCGAGATTACGAATCCCAAGTATACAAGTTCTTCCTTCATGAAGAAACACTTTTTCAGGTTCACCATCAGCTTCTCTTCTTGCAACTTCTGCAATACCTGTCGAATGTGTCCCAAATGTTCCGCCTTGGTTCGACTGAAAATCAGAATGTCATCTAGATAGACTACAACAAACTTTCCCAAGAATTGTTTCAGTACTTCATTCATCAGTCGCATGAATGTACTGGGTACATTAGTAAATCCAAACGGCATGACTAACCACTCATACAGCCCTTCCTTTGTCTTGAATGTTCTTTTCCATTCATCTCCTTCTCTAACCCGAATCTAGTGATAACTGCTTTTCAGGTCTATCTTCGTGAAGTACTTCACTCCACTCAAACAATCCATCAATTCATCCATTCTCGGCAATGGAAACCGAGACTTGATCGTAATCTTGTTGATGGATCTGGATTCTGTACACACCCTCCATTCTCCACCTTTCTTCGGCACTAATATTGCTGGTACAGTGCACGGACTTAGACTCTCTCTAATCAACCCTCTGTCCAACAACTCTTGGACTTGTCGATTTAGTTCCTGACCTTTTGTTGGACTCATCCTATGTGGTGCCTTGTTTGGCAGACTCAACCCTGGAATCAAGTCGATCTGATGGGATATGCTCCTTGTTGGCGGCAATCCCGTCGGTGTCTCATCGACCACTATGCTGCGAAACTCTTCGAGCATATTTTCGACTTTGACCAAAATCTTCTCCTCCATTGTCTCCTTTTCGACATATGGTCCCTTTGGAATGATAGCATAACACCCCAACTCCTTTTCCTCCTCTACAAGGAATTCTTTCGCTGAACACATCAGCACGCACTTCTCCCAAAAGTTGCTCTCACCCTGCTTACCGTCAGCTTGCTCCTCTGGCTTCGGCTTAAGAGTCATTTTCACGCCATTTTTCCACACTGTGACTATGTTGGCTCGACCATCATAGATCATTTTCTGATCATACTTCCATGGTCTCCCTAACAATAGATGGCACACGTCCATTGGAATTACATCGCACAGTACGCTATCCTCTAACTTCCCAACCTTGAAGTTAATAAGGCACTGTCTGGTCACCTTCACATGGTGTCCTTTATGCAACCATGAGATCTTGTATGGGTGTGGATGTTCTCGACATATCATCTTTTCTTTCTCGATCACCTCTGTCGACACAAGATTATCAGTACTTCCACCATCAACTATGGTCTTGCAATGGCACTCGCCGATTCGCACCTTCGTTCAAAAGATTTCCTTCCGCTGTACCGGCTCTTGCTCATCGCATCTGTCGTCCAAAACTAGTGCCTTGCTGGCTGTCATGGACCGACTTTTATTCTTACCATCTCCATTGTTGTCGGATGCTGATTCTTCCCTCTCATCAATTTTCTCATCTCTTCGACGTCTCGGTTTCGACTCCTCTACAGCATATAAGTTCTCTGGGCATTCGTATGCCTTGTGTCCTGCTCCTCGACACTTGTAACAGATTATGTCCGGTCTGTTAGCTCCTTTTCTATCGGATGGAACACCTCCACCATATGCACCTCGACCACGATTCTCATGACCATCACATCGGTTTTCTTGTGCTTTCTCCCTTGTCGATGTCCCTTCCGCATGTCAACTATCTTCGACAGTTTCCCTCCTGTAACCGCTACCTTGGCCTTTCGCGGTGATAGGCTTCACACCTCGACCAATCATTTGACCTCTGGTCGCTGCATATTTCCTCGATAGTTTCTCTTCTACCTTTAGAGCTAACTGGTAGGCTTCGCCCACTGCTCTGAATCTTGACATGCTCAATTCATCCTGAATGGAATATTTCAAGCCGTTCACATACCTAGCAACAACTTCTTCTCCTTCGTCTGTTTGTCCCAACCTTATCGACAATCTATAGAACTCTTCCATGCACTCCTTCACGGTCATCTCTTTTTTCTGAAAGTTCTACAACTTCCTGAACAAGGAAATCACATAGTCATTCCGCAAGATCTTTCCTTTCAGCTTGGAGACCATCCTGTCCCAAGACTTGATTTTCTCCTTGCCCTTCTTGACTCTGTCAGCCTGTACATTGTCCCGCCACAATGAGCCATCACCCTTTAACCTCAGACATGCAGTCTTAACCCACTTAGGATCCTCAATCTGCTCTATGTCGAAGTATTTCTCCATCTCTTTGAACCAGTCGATTAAGTCTTCTAGATCTAAACACCCTTAGTAGGTGCGAATATCTATCTTGGCTCGACCCCTAATCTCCGTCAGAAGCTTGATGAGTTTTTCTTCTGGTTCATCTTCTGCTGCTTCCCGTGGTTCCACTTCTTCGACTTCCTCATCGCTGTGGTCCAACGCATCAGGAATACAACCATGCCTTTGGCTTTCTTTGATCACTGCAAATTCATTTGTCAAATATTGCATTGTTTTGACGCATTCATCGAACATCTCACAATCAGCTGTGACTGTTGTGCCACGCACTTTTCGTCCTCGGACATTAACGCCTCTGTGAGCCATTTTCAACCTCTGCTGAAACTCTCACTCGTCCAATCGCAACTAGACTTCAACAAGTCGTGCAAAACTCTACCCAACCTCAGTTGGAGCTATTCAACGCACTTGCAGTCTCAATATCACTGACGTTATTATGCACACAGGGATTCACTTCCTGCTCTGATATAGCTATCCTTAAGCTCTTAGGATGCTATAGCTTTTCCTTCTCAACAGGATTCAATCAGACTCACTTCCGGGCTCTGATACCAACTGACGCAAGGGCGCCTTGTCGCAAAAAGGTTCTTGCTTAACAATACACACGACACAACCACAAATGTTCACACAAACAAGATGCAAACAACATGTCGGAAGCTGGCTTATATTACTTCTCTAAAAGTTACAATGCAGAATAATTGTAAATACAAATAACTAACTATCTGTCGGCCTCAGCCGTTACAATACAAAAGTAACTGCGGTGTTCTGTCTCAGTGTGTCGAGCTAACCCTCTCCTGGTTCGCTACTGAACTCTGAGCTATGGCTCGATCTCCCTTTGGCTCTTCTTGACTCTCCCAAAATGTCAAGTTTTTTTTCATATGCCAAAAATTCCCTCTATTCTTCCAAACTCCCTGGTCTTCTACTCCGTTGTTGTCATTCTCGAGACCATTGCGATCCCCTAGACACGCTTCCTTTGTTAGTCGATCCTTCCATGATCCCGCAGGCCTGCAACTATCAGCGCCGGGCCGTGCTGCACAACCTCTGCCTGTGACTACATCTGTCATGTCTTCACCCACCTGCAATAACTGCTATTAACTTCCTCAGCAACTCCGAACTATTTCCAAGTACTATCCTTGACTTCTACACTTCCTCTGACAAGCTACAATAAACCATCACGTCAGCCATACTATCCTTCGTCAGGTTCGACTCGCCTATGGGCTTTCACTCTACGCTTAGGCTTCACTAGTCCGTCCCTTCCTCCTCGCTTAGCTCATGCCCAAAACCTGTCAATGTCGCGGTTCAACAACATGTCGACCTTCCCACGACTCTACGAAAACTTTTCGCGTATCAACAATTGCACATCAACTATCGGCTTGTCATCTGTCGACACTGATATGTTGACTCTCTACCTCTTCACTCATGTCGACTACTTCGACAGCTCCTGCTCGACTTATTGAGTATGAAGAGTCAATCTGCTTCTCACACCAGCAGTCGTTGACACTCCCTCTGGTCAGCTCCCTTCTGTCGATCAACTTCGACTGATTGGCCTAGGCTCCGATGCTCCTGCATCAAATTACATATGAATTTAAGTTATAGATATAAGTTATCTATGGGTAGAAATGAGAACATTAGATTCAATGAAGTTGTAAAGGAAATTCTCTCATAAGCACCTTTTTTGAATAAGTAATCAATCTTAATCACTGTGCCATACTTCCACTTTGTGTAAAATAAAAATAAAAATAAATTATATATATATATATATATATATATATATATATATATATTATGTCAATTGCCGAAGCTCTACATTGGGTATGGAAAATGACCATGGAAAAATTATGGGATCTAAAGAATTGTGTACTTTACACAATTGGAATGAATTTGTATATAGTGTATCTCTAAGATAAATGTTGAGTGATGAAGTGCTTTTTGAGAATGATTCCTACACTATTGAATTAAATATATTATGTTCAAATAGAATGTAAGACATAGCTATTGTGGATGTGCTTGAGGATAAATGAATTTAAGAAAGAAGTGCTTAGATAATTTTGAAAGTGGGATGCTTATGATTTACTATCAAGAAGGAATGAATATATAATGTTTAATAATGGAAGATTGTGACTTACGACGAGCGATGCATGGAGATCGATGCGGAAAAATCAGAGCTATGGTTTTACTTCTTCTCCTACGACAAGGATACTCCCATCTTCTTGAACAGGTCAGAATTATTCTCCTCTAAATTTGCTAGTATGTAAGTTTGAATGTTATTCAGGGTTCGTATGCTTGATGAAGGGTTTGTGTTAATAATTTTGTCGATTGATTATGAATGCTTAGTTTCTAAATCAAGGGGATGGCTTCACAAGTTTGTAATCATGGTTTGGATTGTGAAAAGAGAGAAGTTATACTTACTATGAACTATAGAATTTTAGCTGTACTTGAACTAGGAAGAGAAGAAAACTTCACATAAACTTTGTTTATAAAAAAGATTTGAGATTATACTTTTAACTATACTAAGTAAATGGCACGCCAGTATTTAATTATATTTTGGATTATGAGAAGAGAGAGGTTGCATGTCAGATTAGCTTATGAATGGCTAAGGTATGTATTGAAGAACAGAATTTGGAAGGGTTAATTCTTACCTTGAAAATTCAGATTGTTTTAAACATATGATAGTTACATGTAATTATAGGAAACAAAGAGGTTGGAATTGAATATTTTATCCCTATTGTTGAAATGTGTTAGTACTTTAAAGGATTTCCATAAATGATATATTTATAGTTTTGTCGAATGGAAATAATTTGTTGTGGACGATTTCAATTCCGGTTACAATTAGTGAGCCAGTAGAGGACTGTTGTGGAGATTGCTACACTATGAAAGGTACGATTTAGTTATATTATCAATTATGAGATTTATAATTATATGATGTTAGAAAAGAAGAAAAGAAATTTTATTATCAATTGTGGTTATGTTGAAGAAATGAGTGTGAAAGGAAACTGAAAACTCACCATGGAAGTACATGAGAGTTAACTTCGGGACGAAGTTTTTAATAAGAGGGGGTGTATGTAATGCCTGCCTCGGTACTTTAATGGATTAGACTAATGAAGACACTAGTTTTGAAGTGAACAGGCTGAATAAAACACGAGCCATGGAATTTACAGTGAATATTATTGGATGATATATGCAGAATTGGGAATTATGAAACATAGATGATTAAATGAAATATATGCAAAAATGACTTAGAAACTAGGAAACAAAAGTGATTAGATGATATGTGCTCGATTAAGAATTATGAGATAGAATGACTGAATGTTAGATATGCTCGACTGATTGAGATAGGATCACTGAATGAAATGAATGCTTGATTGACTGAAAAATGATTAGATGAATGATAAATGAATGCTCGACTGACTAAGAAATGGTTAGATGAATGGTAAATGAATGCTCGACTGACTGAGAAATGATTAGATGAATGATAAATGAATGCTCGACTGACTGAGAAAAGATTTGATGAATGACGAAAAATATGTTCTATGGTGCAACGTTACTAATGTACGCTTGAGTGTGTGTGCAGTGGCAGGTAAGATGATTTACCGATTGACCGACAAATGGATTTATAGGGGACGTAAGAATGGAAAAAAAACACATAGGGGTACGACGACAGACTGTTGAACCTGAATTAGCAATCCACGTATGGGTAGGAAGCCATTTCAGCTCACCCGGGGAAGCGTGTGCCATACGGGCGAGGCCATAACGACTTGGTCGTGTACGATGAGTTGAGGGGCACGCGATAAGGAGGACCTTATCCCTCAACAACCCTTAGTCTCCAAGAAGCGTAGTTGGAAGGTTGAGGTAAAGATTCTTGATCGCTATGCAGTACTCCCCATAAGAAGAAAGAAAGAGATTGTCGGAAGGCCCCGCCGAAGAGGTACCTAGACAAAAGAAAAATGAGAAAATTAAAAGAAATGAAATATATTAGAAAATATTTTTGAATATAATAATTCTTTATTTTTGAATATAATATTTCCTTATTTTTAGAATAAAATATTCTTTTATTTTGAAAGAAAAAGAAGAGAAAAGAAATATTAAAAGACATTTTTTATAATATTTCTTTATTTTTCAATTAAAATAGCTCTTTTAAAGAAAAAGAAAAGAAAAGAAATAAAATTAGAAAATATCTTTTTGAATAAATATTCTTTTATTTTAAGAATAAGAAGAAAAGAAAAGAAATAAATTAGAAATATTTAGAATAAAATATTTCCTGCTTTTATAAAAGAAAAAGAAAAAAGAATCTAGAATAAACATGTGTTTTCTACAACAGCTATAATTTAGGAATTAATTGCACACTCGGAATAGAAACACTCACCTTGCATTAATTTAGGAATCAAGTGCACACTCAGAATAGAAACACTCACGTTGCATTAATTTAGGAATTAAGTGCACACTCAGAATATAAACACTCACCTTGCATTAATTTAGGAATTGAGTGCACACTCAAAATAGGGAGAAACACTAGTAATTTAAAAGCAAATAATTAATAAAATATGAAACAAAAATTAGTGAGGTGCACAGAAACGTTTGTGATAAATAGAGGGAGGGGAAGGAGGAAGACATCTCTTGCTCCCTAGTGTTGGATGGGCACCACAATCGAGAAGTGATTTATGGTTCTTGTGAGTTGGGCGTAACTTGACCGGGGATTGGGAGATCCCATCGGGAAGTTTTTGGCTAGTGTGTTCTTACGACCACTTTAGCTCGAGGGTTCGGGGTGAGTAACCCTGATATGGTAGGGTGGTCAACCGAGGGGTCTCTTGGTAAAATCGGCAAGGCTGGAAGCGACTCGGGGAAGGTCGATGACTGTACATACAAGGACTTCGTAAACAGAGTGCTCAAACTGCTGTCTAAAGGTATAATGTTCCATTTTCATATACATGTTGAGTTCATTTATGGTTTTATATTTGATTTTCAAGTTTTTTTTAATTTTCATATGATGTTAGTTCTATTTTGGAAGTCTTTTTGAGGAACCCGAAGTGGGATCCCTACACTATATATGTCTATGCCTATGCTAAAACACTAAATCAAATTGCATAGTCATAACACCACCTGGAAACCTTTGGCCATCTATATGAATGGTGTATTCTAAGGATTTTCAAAGATATCGAGTGGAACATCTTAGTTCAATACTTCCCACAATTCTTTATGATTTCATTGGTCTCCTATTTTGTCTCATTATTTCAATGATGATCAATGAATTAAAGTTGAATATGATTATTGATTCCTTGGCTTGAGTTCCACCATGAAGTGAACATGAAATGTAATGGTGAAGTTAATCAAATAATGTCATGAATCTCCATCCAAACAAATTTTTTAATTACTGCCCTAACATATGTCCATCTCTAATAATGGCGGGTTCATGAAAATTTTCGTATGCTTAATTAATTTTAAAAGTTAAAATTATTTAAAAAATTTAAAAGTTAAGATTATTTAAGAAATTTGATGGTGTAATTGATATAAATATATTTTATTTATGAAATTCAATTGAAATATTTTATAATTAACATTGTATACTTAAAAAATATTTTGTAATGCATTTTCTTATCTAAAAACCTAAAACCTCAAAAGCTATCATTTCTATTGAACACATGGTTGCAAAGTTGTAGATATAGAATTTTCAATGTGGGTAGACAACCTACTTAATATTTCATTTTTCATTTTTTTCATAGTAGATCATGACCTTATTGTTACACATGTTAGAGTATGACATAATAAATCCTTTCTCTTTAACCAATAGAATGTGAGTCTATATGTATCATGAAGGTTGACATAGTAAATAAGTCATAACAAAGAAACATGTTGTTAAGAATTTGTCAGAAACTCTAACAATGCACAACCAATAATGCAACATCATGTGCTATCAACGAAACACCTAACAACACCAATATTTGTTAAATTATTTTTCACTGCTAATTAATCATTCTTGATAAAATAGGTTATAGACCAAAGACTACATTGGACTTTGCTCCCATGGACAATGGGATTTTCTATAAATTGAATATGATCAATATCCCAACATATTTCAACATAAGCTATATTAATATGGAGAAAAATAGTGGGGATTTTTCAGAACTCATCATAATTATAGTAAGGTTGGCTTGAGCATCAATAGACAATGGTGCATCACAATTAACATATATTGAATTGTTAAAGTTCTCCAATGAAAAATCAAGCTGATAGAAAAAAGCCTTTTTTGTTTCATTGTAAAAGTAACGCTTATTTTCTGGTGCATCCATTCCTTGCATAACAATTATGTGCATGGAGTTCACTAGATCCTGGGAAAGCTTGACAAATTATATGCTTGACCACCAAACCCAATATTTTCCAACATTAATGGTTTTAAGTCATTAGTTGTTCTATGTGAGGACTATCCATCATCATCTCTCAATAAAATTTCCATTAGTTTTGACCTTTCTAGGTGAGGGATTTTAATTATTTCTATCTTTTCAAGTACATGCAAAGCTAAATGTTTTGCATTAGAATTTTAGAAGTTTATTCATAATGATTTATAAATTTCAACAATTGGAAATATGTATAATAACCTTTAAAAGAAATTTAGAATAAAATAAGGGACTTTCTACTAAGCCAATCTCTCTTATCTTTTCCCACCGAGTACAAAACTTAATGAATTATCTTGTGTGCTAATAATACATTGTCAAGGTATTATTGCAAAAATTATCTATCTATAATTGACTGGAGGATTTTTTGGTTTCAATTCCTCTAGCCTAAAGTAGATAGGGAAAACTAAATAGTGGACTAGGATTGTAGTTTGGTTAGAGGATCATGCCTATTTGGATTACTGTCAAGATCAACAAAGTGTATTTTTCAACAAAGTGTATTTGTCAGTTTTCTACCAATCCCAACAACCTTATATACCTTTCAAATATACAATTAATTGCATTCAATAAGCCTCCTTTTCACTAAGAAATAATTATCATATGTAATGGTTACTAAGATACTTGAATTTATAGCCTTGAATATTGTTAATTCAATTTACTTGATTGGTTGTTGTACTTGTTAAGATTTAATTTGAACCTTATCATTTGTATTATATTAAGAAAATAAATACATGTGTTTTTATTTTTTCAAAATTTATTGTTCTTTCCTGGATTGTCAATATAAACGACATAACTAGATTCGTAAGGATATGTTTTTTGTGTGCAGAATGCACACTCTTCATAGACGTATGTCATAGAGAGGATTAGATGGCATGAATGAAATTAACAAACTTGCTTTATTATTTGAGCAAAATATTTATTTGAATTGTTTGGATAGTTCTTAGGATGGTCCATTTTAACATTGTTTTCCATCTTGGGAAGTACATGCTTTATGATTTTGAACCAAGGGAATATTTAATAAGTATCTACTCTACAATATTACCATATAGTTATATATACATTCACAGAAGGGGAGTTTCCATTGAGATTTCAATGCATACCGGCATTTTACTATGGTATATATATGTATATATTCCCTGTTTCCAATGTTAAATTTCCTTTTGGAGGATATTTATTTTCTATGTGTTCTTTGTAGTAAGACTATATACAAAAACTCTCTCGAAATGCTATTATAAGAATAAAAATCTAATTATCCCTTATTTTATGGATAGTTCTCCTAGCAACAACTAAAGGCCTCTAGGTCTCAACGAGGACACATACAAAAGAAGTTAGTCTTTTATAGAGAACACTGATTCTTTTAGTTAAATAAAATTTATGCCCCTATACTATTTGTTTGATATGTCTAATTAAATACGTATTATTTTACTGTGATGATTCAAAAATACATAATACTCTTATAGATTTCAAATTTCTAGGCAAGTAAATCACTCACAAATTTAGTAATAAAGGGAAAATTTGTCAATGGTCAATAGAAAATATTATTCCAAATATAGATATTCCATTGGTTTTGGATATTTATATAACTTTTTTTAATATAACATAAATTCAATTTCTTCGATAATTGGAGTGCAAGAAGATGGTTTAAAGGAGTTGGACACCCATGCCCATGCCCACAAAGAATCATATCCATTTTATAGTCTGAGTGCAATATGATGGTTGTGGTGAGATCAACACCCATGCCCATAATTATAGGTGCAGTCCAAGGATAATTTTAGGGGAGAAATTTAGCCCATGGGCTATTTTTCCATTTTTTTCCAAAAACCGATTCACCAATTTGCATTTTTTGAAGCCCCATTTTGCCCAATTTTGATGGGATAAAATTTTTTCACTCTAAAAATCACCAAAATATTATATAAACTATATAAAATCCTTAGAAATTGAAATAATTTTAGAAAAATATTGCCAAATATTTTATAGTTGACATTTTGAGAATTGGTAAGATTCACCATGCTTTATACACTTTTAAATAAGTATGGTTCCTTAAAATTATCCGCATTCCAAAATCCTTTAATTATTTTTCACATTTTTCCTAATATCTAGTTATATTGCCATAACTTTGTTCAAGGAGAAGAGCATGTAGCCAATTTAGAGTACGATTTGTATTGTATGTGCCTTTGTAGTTCTAGTATATTTTAGTGGGAATAGATATATTGTGGAGAAAGGAACATAATCATGGTAATGTTAGGTATGTAGTTCAACCATTCTAATTAACTGAGATCAATATATGTTGAAGGTTTCTCACTAAAGTCAGTTACCTTTTCTTGAGTGAGATACACTCAAATAATATTCCTAACAATGATGTAGAATTTCTTAGGATAAATTCGTAATACCTCCTTGATATGGTCATATTGAGGCTTTATGAACCAATTCCCACCAACTCACAGTTTCTGACTATCATGAATAATCCACACAAATAGTGAGTGACTTATAATATGATCCAGCCATAAATAATTTGAGCTAGTGGGAGAGTGATATTTAGTGCTTAATAACTAACAAACCAATCAGCTTGAGTGAATATGAAATGCATCATGGGGAATCCCTAGGTACTACACCTTGCCGAGAGAAAGAAGATATTTGATTGACCAACATTGTTCCCCTTCACTCTAACATGGTGGAATTAGAGTTACGAGTGAGTGATTGTTATATAACAATATTCCCCTTAAGGCATAGAAGGATAAAAGACATGGAAAATGGGAATCCAAATGGAATATTTTGTAGCTCTTTGAAAGAAATGTCAAAGGTATTTCTAAGCCCTAATTAATAATGTTTTCAATGGCCCTTCATAAACATTCACTTGGAAATATTTCTAACACTAATTCCAAAATTTGGATCACCTATGTTGGAAAACTATGGAAATCAGAATTGCCATGCATCACTTTGTATCCTTGCAAAAGAAAAAGAAAAAACAGAGAGTATGCTATCAAAATGTACATGTAATAACTATATTGAATCAAGGTTATAACTCCAATATAATGATGACAAACTTATAATAAACACATTACATTTAAAACCTATCAATCGAAATAGGTAATTAAGATGTTAGTGGCTACTTGACAACTTACAACTTATTTCATTTTGCAAACAAACCATCACTTACTAATATTTTGAGTCTCTCTCCTATAAGAGCATGTCTATTTCGGTTTTCTCCAATGAGTGAGTTAGAAAATATCCATAAAAGGGAACTTTATCCCATTAAATATATAGATCCATAGATTGCAACTAAGATACAATTTTACAACCATCCATGATTTTCTATACGGGGATCAGATATTTGAACCAAATAATAAACCTTACTAGTGGAAAAATAATGAGCTAATGTTAAAAACAAAATTTTGATTTGGAAATATGTCATGTCCCCAATTTTGGCCTAAGGAAAATTGGCCATGGTCACGTAGGCAAAATTCATAAAACTAATATGGTGGCTAAAATAATTAAATTGCGTAAGTAAAATTATCCTAAGTTTCTCAAGAATAATTATTATGGGAATTAATTTTGACTATGGTCATTAATTAAATAAATTAGGAAGGACCATAATGTTGAGATATTTAATATTTCTCATATTTTTAATGAGTTGGAAATTTGATAAGTGGAAAAGAGGGAGAAAAGGAGATAAGTCTTGGTCCATAATAAGATTACCAAAGAAGGAAATTAGAATAAATCGGTCAATCTAGAAAGCAATGAAAATAAGGAAACTAGATAAAGAAAGGAAAAGCTGGCAGGAAGGCAGAAAAGCAGAAAAAGTAGTGCAAAGCATAAAAGCGGTGGAAAAGAAGAATAAAGTAGTGAAAGAAAGAAAAGAAGACTAAAGGGAGAAAAGAAGAAAGTATAAGAAAATCAGGAAAGTCCTAAAAGCAGAAGAAAGAAGAAAAGCAAGAAAAGCAACATAAAAGCAGTGAAGATAGGAGTTTCCTGTTTTGAGAGATAAGGCTCAGGGAATATTAGCAAAAGAGGGAAAGAAAGATAAAAGCCTTAGGAAATATCTAGAGGATAATTTTATCCAAGGAGGGAGAAATCATGAAGGAAATTAGGTCCAAGGAAAAATCCACTTCCCAAAGAAAGATCCATTGCCCCTATGATTCAATTTCCTCAATGGAAAGTCCAAAAGGAGTGGTAGAAAAGCTACATGTTCAAAATTAGTCAATGAGGGCGAATTGGTTGAGGTGGATGACCAAATTCATTGTAAATTGAATCCAATTCATGTTATAAAATAAGTTGGTGCACTCCAATGCATATATTTTGGATAATTATGTTTTGATGTTGATAACTCTTGAGCTTTCAATTCGACTTGGGAGGTGTTCCGCTAGTCACAGCTAGGAGATGTGCCCCTGCTGCTTCCACTAGATGAATCTTCAGTTAGATGCTTGGATGATGGTATTCATACATTTTAAATTATTTTATTGCAGGTCTTGAATTTATATCAATTCTGATTCCATATCCAGAACTAGCTTTGTGAAGCCAATAGTTCAAATCTATTAGGTTTTCCAATATTCTCAATGTTAGTTGTTCCTACTGAAACGATGGCAGGCATGAGCATATTCTGAAAGGAATTTCGAATTATATATGATTTAATGAGTATAATTTTAATCTTATGATGTTATTCTATAAATGTTTTAATGCGTAATTTTGATATTTACATCATCTTCGAAAACCTACTCTAGATTTGCTTCCAAATTGTCTAGTTTTCAGTAAACTTTCAATAATTGAACTTCTGCTTGGTGAAATTGCATTCTTTCAGTTCTGGGAGTTAATTAATATCATAATGAGAATAATACATCTCTTAATTTTTCAATTCAGTGGTCCTTTATGCCATTTGGAAAATCCTGAATATTGACTAGTTGTGTAGTCCTGGTATTCCCAAATCTTCTCTAAAATCCAAAACTTCACCAAACCAGATCTAAAATATAATTTTGAAGTATGATAGAGTGATTGGGGATTGAAAATATTATATACACCTTCTTGTTTCACCAAAATTTAGTGTAAGAATCTATTTTTGATATGTTGGTGTACCTAGGAAGCTTTGGAGTAGGCTTTAGCGGCAACTGTTGTCGAAACATAAATGGTCCCAGTACTTTGTGCAAAGGATTATGAAGATAGAATAGCCCCTTTTTTTATTCTTATTCACACATATCCTCAATAACATCAGAGTCTCAAGTCCATCTATATATTCAAGTCTTGGGAGGGTTTAATAGGCACAGTAACTAGTTGTGTCAAATCTAGTTTCAAAACTAGTTACTAGTTTCACAATTTTCCTGATCTAATGTCTGTGTTTGAGATAATATATCCAAGTAATTTGATCTTGGATATTACATTGGTATCATATCTCTTTCCTCTACTCATGTGGAAATTAAGCTCAAGTTGGAAGAAGATTGCAGACCACATTTTCCGACAAAGATTAAATTGTAACTATAAGATTGGTTTCCATTGATGATGTTTGGGAATTGGAATCAAGAGAGGAGTGCTTTCCTGGTGAATGTGAAATTTACATTGATGGAATATATGAAACCACAAGTGAATTTTTACATGCTTCACATGAGGAGTATGACTCTTTATGTGACTACTCCTACATAGATGATAGGTTCCATAGTCCACCAATTGCTAGATTAGTAGAAAGAAAGGATCCTACTTTGAAGGAGACTCTCAAGAAACATGATATGAAAATGAAATATATTGAGAGTAGTGTACAATAGCTTAAAGAGGCCTTACAATTACCATAAGGAATTAGAAGTCTCGAGAGACTCTTCTATGGTTTGTCTCCAAAGAAAGACTCCAATATTTTTTGTGAAGGAGGTGGCACAAGCAACGATGACCCTACAATTGAGGAACAAACTTTACAAGAGCATGAGTGCAAAAATCAACATATTTTTTGTATCCATGATGATGAATAATCCACAAGCCACTTGGAGGAGGATGAAAAAGAAGCATAAGCACCTAAAGACCAAGCAAAAAGCGTTGAAGTTATGAATAGTGTGTAAAGAGATTCCAGTTTGGGACCTTCAAGATTATTTGTTGGTGATTTCAATATAACTACAAAGGAGAGTGATTCTAATGATGGTGATGAGAAATATTTTGGATCAGATCCAAAAGAAGAACTTAAATCAGATTCCCAGTCACAATTTGAGCTTCCTAGTCAAGCAAAAGACTATTCTAGAGATACAGATGATTGTATGGACATGGATAGTATAGAATCTACTGATGGGTGATCTCATATCTATATTGGGGACATGGAGATAATCCTTGATAAGGTTGATACAAGTCCCAAATCCATTGAGCACGAAGAAGAAGACCTTGTAGTAGAAAAATATGAACCAAGATGAGATTTTCAATCACCACTTGAGCTTCCATGTGAATCTGATCTCAAGAAAAAAGAAGAAGAGGAGGTTCTCTCTCATGAACCATACTTCCTTGAATGGTATTTGAATATTAGTGAAATGATTATCTATGAGACCCTTAGAATACTCCACAGAACTCAAGCATTGGTATTAAATTCTTATTGGAGAGTTTCTTCATTGGAGGATCCATCCTTCCTTGAAGACATGGAGAAGATTTAAACAGTAATGTGAAACATCGAAGGTAATTTCATGTATTTTCTTTTTTATAGAAACAATTTGGTTGAGATCAATGAATTGTTACATGAGGAATACTTGAAAAATAATGAGTATATTCATCGGCTCAAAATTCAAAATGAGAAGCTTCTTAAGAGGTTGCAAGATACTTGTTCTTCCCCCTATGTTTTAGATTGTCATATGATGGATTGCTAGGAGGATTCTCATGACATGATGGATCATGAGAAACATGGTGATTTGCATGTGCTTGATGTGTTTGAATATGAGATTGATGAGAGAAAAACACTTTTTATGGTGGAAGAGGAACTTGAGTTTCCTCTTGATTATGGTTACACACTTCTTGAAGAAGTGCATGATTCCACTACCTTGGAACCAACCTATGAGGAAAGTTTCACACTTTTTAGGGAGGTGCATTATCCTACCTCTATGGAGCCTTCATATGATGAAAATTTTGCACTTTCTGATCATCTAGTTGGTTCATTCTCCTACATCCTATACTTCCACATTTTTCATCATTCATCCTAATTAAGTATGGGTGAAAGGTTTCTTTTTGATGGTGCCACATGAGGAGTATGAAACTCCTATCTCTCCTTTTGATGATGACATGACTAGAGCACCTTATTCTTTACATGTTTAGCAACAGCATTTGTTACATCCTCTCGAAACACATTCTACAGTTATCACAATCCATAAAACTCCCCCCCCATCATTCTACACAACACAAGGAATGGGCCTCCCTTATTTGACTTAAAATCCCCTTGGGATCCCTTATTTAAGTTAATAGTCCCTCATATTTATTACCTTGATTCCCTTCCAGTGTTCCGACATAGGACGTCTATGGAATCTTCACGCTATGGCTCTAAATATCCTAAATAACTCATACCAAATTCATTATAATTTCCTCTTCTTTGTAGTGACTCACCCTCCACGCTTAGGAATCCCCTTCCATGTGTTAACATTCCCTCATGTGATCCATCATTCATAAAGGATTTATTCATAAAGGTTTTAAAAGAAACAAAATACCATTCTCCATATATGTGTTATCAACACATCAAGCATTTCACAATGCAATCAGCACATGTGTCAACATGCACATTGACGTAATCTACTTATGCATAGTCAGTCAATACATCCTTACATTGATTCAAGAATGTCATAATGCTAACTCTTATGATATTCCATGATATGTTGAAGGATTCAAAAAACACCTTAACACATCATCCATCCACCTCACAATTACTTGGTTGATGATCTAGATACCCTCCTCTTCATCCCAAATACGACTCTAATAATATACTTCTTTAGTTTTCTTCAGTACATTTGCAAATAGGTTGAAATCCAAGACATTCATCACAAGCAAGGATGTTTTGGATACCTGTGTGGTTCTATATCCTTCCCAATTTCAATAACACATCGAATCATAGATGGTTATTTCAAATGGCATCTATTTCCCAAGCATTAGTGTAATACTCATTTTCAATGGTTATTTACTCTTAACCATTTCCATCATGACATGCTAACTCATAAATGCATCAAAAGATTTTAAGATATTTTTGAACGAAAGTATTTATGCCTTTATCTCAATTATATATTGATGACATGCATGCATTCAAATTTCACCATGAGCATATCAATGAATATATCAAGCATGATTGAAGGAATTCTTACCCAACTCCCTTCAACACTCATGCAACATAGGTATGATCAATTCCATACCTATATGGATTACATCCACACCTTAGATGTTACCTAATCAGTTGTTGTTTCATGGGAAATCACATGATTCCCTCAATCAAACTCATTACAATATCTTTCCTTGTTCTCTTTTAATGTGAGGTTGATCTCCATAATTAGCTGCATCATCAACATCTTCAACTAGGTCCTCAACCCTTCCTGGTTATAGAACACATCAAAATCCATACTTAGTTATCATGACATACACATTGTGTATAACATGATACCACTATTATCTCATATGCAATATCACATACATGCATTTAAGCATATTCTCATGTACTCTATTACATACTATTTCTGAATATGCCTACTACTAGTGCATATGTGTTCTATTTATATTACACTCTTTCATTCTTATGTGAAATCTATCTACACATAACTACTTTATTAACAAAGAGAAACATAAATAATGCAAAAGGAGAGTCAAGGAATTTATCCCTCTCCATTCCTCTTCATAGAATAGGATTCTGCACTGCAACTCTACCAATTACATAACCATGGCCACCCTACCAATTACATAAAAATTCACCATCTACAATATTCTCACCCAAGTATCAATAATCAATTGATACTTAAGTTATACTAGCTACTTTGAAAACACACAATTTTATTTTAGAAACAAAATAAGTATTTATGGTGAGGACTTCTCCCTTGTTCATATTTTTTTCGTTGGTTCCCACATGTTCCCTTTAGTATTGCACCAAATTCTTGGCATCCTTGCAACTTCTTTGATGCTTTGGGTCACCCTCCCACTGTACTCATTTACAAGGTCTACTACTACAATTATCTTAAGAAATACTATCCAAGCCCAACTTGACATATTCATATCCATAGCTACTTCTAACCTTATCCAATTCTATAAATTTTCTTTGCATTCCTTGGAAAATTTCTTGTCCAACTCTATTGTCCCACAAACTCTCTCTCACAATCCAATTCTACACAATGGAGCGCCTTACTCCCTTGATAGTTATTTCTAGATGAATTGAATTTCATCATTCACTTCACATTCTCTACACATACATTATTGGTTCATATCCTACAACTCTATCTATAGTGGATAAAGCTTATATGTTATGATGGCTTACCCATCTCATCCATGGGGTACATAAATTGTTCATCTTGGTAGGTTCCCTCTACCATCCAATCCTTTTTAATTGTCCTTTTCTTGTGAAGACATTGTGCTTCCCATGCTCTGCAGCCTTTATTACATGATTTTGTTTCTCTATCCCAAGGGTTATGCTTTACACCCTTCTTTTATGCATAGAAATACCATTTTATGCACTCTAGTATTTCGCATACTGTTGGCAAGTGGTTTGGTAAGTGTTGGAGGGGCCTAGGTCAGCCTGTCGACTAGGCCCTCCGCCCGACCACTCTGCAGCACATGTCGACAGGTCACATCGACTAGTATAGGTCAGTTCGGTTGGATAAACCGACAGACGGTTATGAAACTGTATTTGCATATATATATATATATCTAGGCTAGTGAGCCGATGTACTAGAAGAGATTGGTTCTATGACTATATTCTGCTTTTGCTGGTTAATATAAATGCTTGTCTCTCTCTCTCTCGTCTCTTGTATCTGTATCATTGTGTGTGTTTGCTTATATTATGTAATGTATCCATGATAATGACATGAAACTTGGGACTACAACATCTAGTTCCGTTGCTGAGACCTGAACCCAAGTCTCTTGGGTGAGAGCCGAGTATCCTAACCAACTAGACTACAACAATAAGGAAGAATCAGAGCATCGTCGATGCTGCGACACGTCAGACGAGGACACAGAAGGAAGAAGGCTCTATTAGTTT
Source organism: Larix kaempferi (assembly GCA_027924585.1). Classification (NCBI taxonomy): domain Eukaryota; kingdom Viridiplantae; phylum Streptophyta; class Pinopsida; order Pinales; family Pinaceae; genus Larix; species Larix kaempferi. The sequence continues at coordinate 8,698,984 of BSBM01000804.1, read as the reverse complement.
ATGTAATTTTTGAGTCGTTTGTACCGCAATAGGCGGGTTTTTGGGTCATTGGACCATATGAGATGTAATTTTGAATCGTTTGTACCGCAGAATGCGGGTTTTTGGGTCATTTGGACTATGTCAGTTAGATTTTGGGTCATTTTCCCAGGAGTCAGTTAGGAAGTTGTTAGTAAGTGGACAAACATTGTAAAGGCGGAAGCCTATATATAGATAGAAAGTTGTAGTTCGTGAGAGATAGAGAGATGGCGGAAAGATTTTGGTATGTTTTTGTGTGGATGTTCTGAGATCAAGAGATATTGCCGAAGTCTGTGATCTGCAGAGGCATTGTATTGGGGTTTTGTAGTAATAATATGATGTGATGAAACTGTTCCTTTGCAATCCTGGTGTGTCTTCTGTCTTTTGATGGTAATGCAATGTTTCTTTGATGCAATAGTCGCTTTACTGTTATAATCTGCCGTAACAATGAATGTTTCCATTAAATGATGCTATGAGTATAATAATGTCGAAGTAAATTCTTAGATTTATTGTTGAATGTTGCAATAAGATTAACTAGCTGATGCCGCAATGTCCTCCTTCATTCGGCGAAAACATGGTTCCGTCCACTCTCCCTTGATCTCCTCGGGTGAGACCTCGTCTGCTCTACAGGTGTTGTTGGGCAGGGTAAAACCTGTCCGGGCCGGTGCTCAGAGAGATCACGGTGGGTTGGTGTTGACAGTGATGGGAACCCCTATCGACTGGGTCTGAGTCAACAAATGGTTCCATTGCTGGTTTCCATCAGGATGTGGAGAAATATCGCCAGAAGGCTTGGCATGATCGCCACATCAAGAACAAACAGTTTCAACATGGTGATTTGGTGTTGCTGTATGACATCAAGTTTATGAAACATCTAGTAAAATTGTAGATGCATTGGCTTGGTCCGTATCGCATTAGTAGCATTACTTCAGGAGGAGAGGTATAGTTACAGTAGTTGGATGGAGCGATGCTCCCCAAGTTGATTAATGGTAGTAGGTTGAATCCCTATTGGTCGGGCTTGGAACAGTGTGATGGCTGAGTCGCATCAGGGAAAAAAAAACTGTAGATTGATTGGTGGCAGGATGGAGCACCAACATGGACGAAATGCGGAACCAGGGAAGCTTCTGCTCCAAGTTTGAAGCGGCCTACGACAAGTGGTAGCGTTTGCGATTGGGTCACATCATAAATCATTATGTAGATGGGACTTTTTCATTTTGGGCAGATATGATCATTAGTCGATTCAGATTGTGCACGTTTGGAATACGGAATACACCGAGGCAGTATGGCCGATGGAACCTGGAGGGATGGTTTGCATGGTTGGCATGAGGCATCCACCACAGCAACATGGACAAAGGGATGCTTTTCACATTCTTTGCATGCAGGGCAACAGGCGGAAGTACGATCGCTCTGGAGACCAGCTAATACTCACACGCAGTAGCGAAATATTATGATTTCCCTGGAGCGTGAGAAGGTGGTGCAAAGGATTACTGAGGCAAACGAACGGCTGCATGCGATGTATAAATATAGGACCCAAGGATAGTAAGAGAATAGAGGTTGTTTTAATTAGGAGGGGTTATGTTACGAGAGGATTAGGCATCTAGCTATGTTAGGAATTCCAAGGAGATTGTGGAAATGATCCATTTTATTTCATGTGGTAGCACACTAGGTGCGTTGAGGGCCTGAAACACGAGTGTCCATGAGCGTTTGGAGCAAGCTGCGCCTTGAACCCTCCGGGTTTACAAGCATGAAGTCTCATCTGAGATGTTTAGGCAGTTGGTGATGGTTCAAAGTCTCGTGGTCCCCGCGACCACACAAAAGGGGGGGGTCATCACCCCCGGATCCCTATAACATGTGCTTATTGGTGCGCAACAGATGTGCCAGATGCACTGTCCTGTTTTACACCCTAGCGTTGCTCGCAAAATTACTCTCCATTTACAATCGGTCTCTCAAGACTAGAGGATGAGTTTGCAAGGTCTATGATAGTAGGCTGGGAAACGTCCACCTTTGGGCAAGAATTACATGACAGGGAGCAGATGATTAGTGTAGCAGAAGGAGCAGGACAACACCATGCAATCCAGACAGCAAGAACAGTTCCAGCACTATAGTTCAACCATGATAGACCACAGAGTACACCATGTCCAGTTGACGTGGCTCGAGGGAGAGACACAAGATTGTGTTGGGGGCCTATTGGCAGGCAGTTTGGTAAGGAAGAATCGCAGCATCGCTGATGCTGCGACACGTTAGACGAGGACGCAGAAGGAAGAAGGCTCTATTAGTTGATGTACTTTTTGAGTCATTTGTACCGCAATAGGCAGGTTTTTGGGTCATTGGACCATATGAAATGTAATTTTGAGTCTTTTGTACTGCAGAATGCAAGTTTTTGGGTCATTTGGACCATGTCAGTTTGATTTTGGGTCATTTGTCCAGGATTCAGTTAGGAAGTTGTTAGTAAGTGGACAAACATTGTAAAGGCGGAAGCTTATATATAGACAGAAAGTTGTAGGTCGTGAGAGATAGAGAGATGGTGGAGAGATTTTGGTATGTTTTTGTGTGGATGTTCTGAGATCAAGAGATATTGCCAAAGTCTTTGATCTGTAGAGGCATTGTATTGGGTTTTTGTAGTAGTAATAATATGATGTGATGAAACTGTTCATGTGCAATACTGGTGTGTCTTCTGTCTTTTGATGGTAATGCAATGTTTCTTTGATGCAATAGTTGCTTTACTATTATAATTTGCCGTAACAATGAATGTTTCCATTAAATGATGCTATGAGTATAATAATGTCGAAGTAAATGCATAGATTTATCGTTGAATGTTGCAATAAGATTAACTAGCTGATGCTGCAACGTCCTCCTTCATTCGACAGAAACATGGTTTCGTCCACTCTCCCTTGATCGCCTCGGGTGAGACCTCATCTTCTCTACAGGTGTTGCTGGGCAGGGTAAAACCTGTTTGGGCCGGTGCTCAGGGAGATCGCGGTGGGTTGGTGTCGACGATGATGGGAACCCCTATCGACTGGGTCTGAGTCAACACATACCCCTACGAGTCATTATATAATTATATCAAATAACAACTACACCAATGAGGACATCCAGATCTCTTCTCTTTAATTTATTTCATGCAATTTAGATTGAATAAGGTTATAATCCATACATTTTATGCATTCTTTGAGAATGCAATAGAATCCTTGATCAATTAATAAGTCATCCTTTACACATGATATATGATCCTTTTCAATTTTATTTATGCATCATTAGTAGCATTTTCCATCACACTATAATCCTTTGAATTCCTGCATTTAATGGCCCCCAATACAAATAAGGATCCAAAAACCTCATGTAACCCTTCTTATTTTTGTCAACATTTTATTTCTTATGTCTGGTCCATTTTATGGTTGAGAATAAGTCTATCTTTTGTTTATGTAGATGTCCCCTCGACCAGACATCTATGTTGGCTATGAAAACAACATAAGTCGATGGTCCAAGAACCTTGCATCAAGTTCCTGGGCTATTTATTCCCCCTCCCACATCCTCCACCACACTGGCATAGTATGTTCGGGGGAATGCACAAAAAACCAAGTAGAATATGATGTTGTCATAGGTATCTTAAGGGATGACATCCATCTTGGAACACACCATATGTGGGTACACCTAGACTCCCAACTAGTTGTATCATATCTAAACAATGTATTTTTTGTCCTCAATCCCCTCCTTTTCCACAAGTTCTTGCGAGTGCAAATTTTCATCTGATAGTTTGAAACCATCACTTTCATGTGTATACATATAAACTCCAATACATTCACTGACTCTATTGCTAACGAGGTCTTAATCTAGCACTTGGTACATAATGCGAATTCCTAATCCTGCACATCCAACAAACACACACACACACACACACACACGGCATATCATCAAACATAATTGTCATGTATAAAAAATGGCCCTCCGGGGGAATATACAAAGTACATAGTGTGCCTTATGGGGGATACATCATATAACCCACCTCCCATAGGATCCATCAAGTCCATATACAAAAACGGACTTATATCCCTATACATCACACTCAAGTTGTCCCGCTAGCTATTGGATCACATGGCCCCATAATAGCTAATGGTTGTGTGGCCTCACCTCTCACTACCTATAGTTTTGATCCTTGAGGTTGTCCTAGTCCAGGCCGTGGTCTTTGTCTCTATGGGGGACCATGTCCCACATACCTCCCTCACCATATGGCAAGCCACCACCACTCTCCCCATCACCTGACGCCTTGCAGGTCCACACTCTGTTGGTAGCTAGAGCTTCAAGTAAAACTCCTCGTCATCAATAGCAACAACACTTTTGTCATCGATCCCCTCCCACATCATACCCAGATGCCTCTCTAGGTCTGCGAATAAAGTGTCCATCTGATCTCCTACAACTACCTCTTAAGCAGGGGATCCCCCCATTGTTGCACCACCATCCAAAGTCATGCCTCCAATAGCAATGCAATTTCATGATTTCGGTCTTCCCCCCTATCTCATCATCAACACTTCCCCACATGTTGGGTGGTTGTACCAGCCCAATATCTGCATCACAAAGGGAAACCACCATCATTACACTATAAGCATATAAACTATGCACATAATCAAAACATGTAAAAAAATATATGCAACTATCAACAAAAATAAAAAAATGTACTTAATGAATCGAAACCCCCTATAAGAGGTGGTAACTCTAAATCCCCCAGGTAATCCATGTTGTTCCAAGGTTATCTCTCCATCTAGCCAATGCGTTTCTCCCACACATCTAGAATTTGTGGGGTATAATAAGCACCTACCTCCCCACCACCAACACAGGGCATCACTCACCCCTAGTACATCATATGGGGCTCCTGAGGTCCCCTCGAAGAAACCACTATTGACGCCCTTAGTGTTGAATAACACTCGAATAAATAGGAGCACAACACACTCCAATAATAGAAGGTCCTTCTCATATCTCCCCACTACAATGCACTCATCTACTCCATCATCATATGGATCAATAGTGGTCCCCATGCCATTGACCACACAACAAGCACACGATTCACAAGAACTAACTACCCTCTGGTGATCTTGTTAGGGGATTCCACCCCCAACACCCTCACTACTATCATCGCCACTGCTTGCACTAGCAAGGCCCTTAAATGAGTCATCAAAATATAACCATATCTTAGTTTACTCTGGTCTTCATCATAGTAGTGATCCACTAATCCATGGATAATCTTCCCATCCAACTGTAAAGGCATCGGCTCACGTACCCCATGGTGAGAAAACCTTGTCAAAAAATAGATGTCCTGAGCTGTGATGCTCAAGTCCTCTCCACCCACTCTCAAAACCCCCCTATTAGGGTCCCACATGTCCAAAATCCTCCACAATAGGTACTTAGATGATCATAGTAAGGGGCACTTGAAGAACTTCAAGATCCATACATCCCAAAGCGTTTGAGTTGCTACCATGTCCCCTAGAACCAATGGCATGAACTCATCATAGTTTCTCTCTTGCCACTCCAAAGCACCAACAACGACCATGATGTACTCACAATAACCTACAAAGGAAAAACTCTCCTCCATCAGATATCTATCAACAAAATCATACATACCCGTGCCCCTCTTCTTAGGAACCCTGAGCGTATCGCGAATTCACCTAAGTTAAGATGTGCTTTACGTGAATGTAGAGGGTTTACCTGTGAGACACTAGTGAACAGGATTTAACCACTTCGTATTCACTATGTAGTGTGGTTGTATGCTAAATAATCGCGCTACATCAGCGCGTAGCCGAAGCGCTCATCTCCAGTGCTACGCGCGAAACAATGCATTTTATCCGCATGAAGTCACCACACTACTACCAAGCACGATTATGGGAAAATACCACACTACCATCGTGCGTGATTTTTCCATTACCCCAAGCACTCACATGGTATAACTCTTAAATCCCTTTTTGCAACCATTTGTGAGCTGAAAACCATACCCAACACCCCAGGGACCCACTTTCCCTACAACTACCCTAACCCAAATTACAAGCATAGGGTAAAGGAATACATACAACTCACGACTCGTCCAAAGGGTGCATGGATCTCCTAGAATCACCACAAATTCTCTCTAGGAGGCCATAAAGGAATAGTATAAATGATTTTGAAAAGTGGGCCCAATGATCTATTTATATTCATTTGCCCCAAGTTTTCAACTGACCTTACAGACAAACTGTTAAGATTTAATATGCCAAGACAGAAAATAGCAGCATTACATTCCATTTCACAATAATAGCACATACAGGATCACTGAAGAAACAACAAGCATAGCATAAACACAAGAGACACAGATTTATCCTAGGAAACCCTCATGGGGTAGAAAACCCAGTAAAGCTTCCTCAATATAGATGACCATCAATATACAAAGATGTAACCCTGAGCATAAGCTCCTCCTTCTCCATAGCAGAACTCTCCTCCACAAGTGCACCACTCTCAAGTGAGTGAGTGTGTGTAAAATGAGGAATACACCTCCTCTATTTATACACTACTCCGACTTGTCTTTTACACAAAACATGTAGGCTCGTATTTAACCAATGGGTTAAATACCCCACTACAACTGACTGGGCCGACCCCTCTAGGGTGGTCTAATAACCCTTTGACCCACATAACACATACAGGGCCGACCCCCACTAGGGAAGTCTAATAACCAAAGTTACCACAATCTAACGGAGGAATAAACATCTCCGGATATACAATAAGGTCTTCAAGGAGGAATGAAACATCTCCAGAATAATAAAGTACAAATATAATATTCTTTGAAGTTACAATATCTCAACACTCCCCCTTAACGAGAAGGATATTATAACAGCATCTGCACGAGCAAGGAGTCATCAACATCATATGTGATACATCTATAAATCATTGGAAGCTTTCTCAACATCATCAGTAACTCAAGTAGTTACTGGAACATCTTCAATACTGGAACATCAACATCTTCAGTAGTGAGTCTTCATCTTCTGCAGCACTCGAACAGCTACAGCAACATCAATATCTGAATCCTCACGATCGTCAGCATCGTCATCACACGATCACAACATCGTCATCACACAATCATCAACATCGTCATCACACGATCAACATCGTCATCTAGATCAACACGATCAGCATCGTCACATCATCTCGATCTATAGCATCTGGATCATCTCGATCTACAGCATCTAGATCATCTTGATCTACAGCATCTGGATCATCACGATCTACAGCATCTGGATCATCTCGATCTACAGCATCTGGATCATCTCTATCTACAGCATCTGGATCATCTCGATCTACAGCATCTGGATCATCTCGATCTATAGCATCTGGATCATCTCGATCTACAGCATCTGGATCATCTCGATCTACAACATAAGTATCCTCAACCATACAAGTACATTAATCAATACATGTATCATCAAAAGTATGTATTCTCACCAATACATCTATCATCAAAACATGTATTCTTACTAATACATATATCATCAAAAGCATGTATTCTCACTAATACATCTATCATCAAAAGCATGTATTCTCACTAATACATCTATCATCAAAAGCATGTATTCTCACTAATACATCTATCATCAAAAGCATGTATTATCACTAATACATCTATCAATACAAGTATCCACACCGATACAAGTATACACAACAGCAGCATACCCTGCAACACACATGATCCAATTAGGGTATGGTCAATCCCTCTCACTTTAGGACATAGGTCCAAGGATGATACAATCCTGATCCACTTATGGGATGATCAATCCCTCTCAATTTAAGACATCTCTCATGTCTATGGACGATGCAATCCAGATCAACTTACAGGATGATCAATCCTTATCCTTTTAAGACACCTCACCATGTCTAAGGATGATGCAATCCTGAATCAACTTACAGGATGATTAGTCCTTATCACTTTAAGACACCTTACCATGTCTAGGGATGATGCAATCCCAATCTAATTACAGGATGATTAGTCCTTATCACTTTAAGACACCTCACCATGTCTAGGGATGATGCAATCCCAATCTAATTACAGGATGATTAGTCCTTACCACTTTAAGACACCTCACCATGTCTAGGGACAATGCAATCCCAATCTACTTACAGGATAATTAGTCCTTATCACTTTAAGACACCTCACCATGTCTAGGGACGATGCAATCCCAATCTACTTACAGGATGATTAGTCCTTATCACTTTAAGACACTTCACCATGTCTAAGGAGGATGCAATCCCAATCTACTTACATGATGATTAGTCCTTATCACTTTAAGACACCTCACCATGTCTAGGGACGAGGCAATCCCAATCTACTTACAGGATGATTAGTCCTTATCACTTTAAGACACCTCACCATGTCTAGGGACGATGCAATCCCAATCTACTTACAGGATGATTAGTCCTTATCACTTTAAGACACCTCACCATGTCTAGGGACGATGCAATCCCAATATACTTACATGATGATTAGTCCTTATCACTTTAAGACACCTCACCATGTCTAGGGACGATGCAATCCCAATCTACTTACAGGATGATTAGTCCTTATCACTTTAAGACACCTCACCATGTCTAGGGACGATGCAATCCCAATCTACTTACAGGATGATTAGTCCTTATCACTTTAAGACACCTCACCATGTCTAGGGATGATGCAATCCCAATCTACTTACAGGATGATTAGTCCTTATCACTTTAAGACACCTCACCATGTCTAGGGACAATGCAATCCCAATCTACTTACATGATGATTAGTCCTTATCACTTTAAGACACCTCACCATGTCTAGGGACGATGCAATCCCAATCTACTTACAGGATGATTAGTACTTATCACTTTAAGACACCTCACCATGTCTAGGGACGATGCAATCCCAATCTACTTACAGGATGATTAGTCCTTATCACTTTAAGACAAGTCTCATGTCTAGGGACGATGCAATCCCATCACGTACATTTTGAACCCAGTTCATGGACGATGCAGTCCTCACGTACATTTTGAACCCAGTTCATGGACGATGCAGTCCTCACGTATATTTTGAACCCAGTTCATGGACGATGCAGTCCTCACGTACATTTTGAACCCAGTTCATGGACGATGCAGTCCTCACGTACATTTTGAACCCAGTTCATGGACGATGCAGTCCTCACGTACATTTTGAACCCAGTTCATGGACGGTGCAGTCCTCACGTACATTTTGAACCTAGTTCAGGGACGATGCAGTCCTATCCTCAATTTTTGGAGACATCAGTCTACGGCTCAATTCTGGGACCGAGGTCCGGGGAAGATGCAATCCGCTACCTGTTCATTCAGGACTTCATTCTCGGAGACATCATGTCTACGGCTCTCTTTAGGGCTGAATTCCAGGGATGATCCAATCCTCTCATGTCCACCAAGGACTTCATTTTCGAAGACATACATCTACGACTCTCTTTAGAACAAGTGTTCAAGGATGATACAATCCCTCTTCTTTCTCGGAGACACTTGTCTACGGCTCACTTTAGAACTTGTGTTCAAGGATGATGCAATCCTCACATGTATTCTCATCAATTTACTATCGATCCTGGGAACCCATACAGAACCTGATTCACACTTCTTCTTTAATTACACCATTAAGAGAATGGTCTTATCTAGCCACTTGGAGCAAACATCTCATCATGATTCTCTTCCTCTTTCTAAGAGAATCTTCTAGCCACAAGCCTTCTATAGTGTGTTTGATTTGAAAATCTTTTTTTTTTGTTGAACATCCATCACTTGTTCAGTGTTCATCATTCATCATGATCTTTCCTAAAAATCAAAATTAAGTACATGATTAGTAATACTTCATAATCATCAAATCATATTGACATGATAACCTATTATGCATACAGATATCATTTACATAGTTATGCAACTATTTTGACCAATACTTTGGCACAACACTTTCCCATATCCTGTATGCATACAATGGCTATCTAGATGCTTTCCATCTCTACCAGAACATACTATCGAGAGTGTGCACATCTCTCAGCATGTCAGCAAAGAGGTTTCATTCTAGGCAAGCAACAATGGAATGTTTTTCCAACTTACCAATCATATGCATATTAGTAGTATACTGTTCAATGCTCTATGAATGTTTACACTTAGCATCATATATTCTAGGAATACAAATATGCATACAAGCAATATCATTTACTATTTCAAATAACAACTCAAATACTTATCTTTTATGTTTGTGTGGTTGCCTCTCGTTTGATCTTCTATATGTCTGTTGAACTTCTATTCATTTTGTACCACTGTGCATGCTCAAGTGTGCACTAGTGTCATCATCATGATCTCATACACAAACATACATTCATTAGTATATTCTCAATATTATCAAAGCATTCTAATTCTAAATAATCTTGAATATGTATAGTCATGATCATTAGTATTCAGGGTTTCAAGGAAGTCTTCTTTTACTCATGCATATTCTTGTTTGATCATAGTACTCTTCTGGTTAATTAAATCATCAAGATAAGAGACATAATATGCATAAACCCTTGATTACTAACTTTATGAATAAGCATAACCAATCATACCAAGTATACTTATATAAGGGATCCTAACACAAGGTAAGATTCTAACTTGACATAGGAAAATATACCTGGATTAGTAAACCTGCTTAGTTATGTACAACATACCTAAACAATCTCTTCAATGATTTAGAGATCCTGAGCTAGAACCTGCATGTCTCATAGGTTAAGCATAATATAACAAAGTCATACATACCTCGTAAGTAGAACAAAGATTATGGATGAGTCTTTGTCTTCATGTTGTCATGGTCATGGAACTTGATTTGTCTTTTGTGATGTACCTATATCATGTTAGCAGACAACATCAACCTCACACAACACCATAATGCATTAGTACAATCATATAGCCCTAATCAATGAATGTCTTCGATAATTCACATGTATTCATACCGTTACTAGGGTGATAAGACAATTCTAACATTAATCAAGATTGTACTAATAAATAATATGAAGACAAACACATTATGAACTTAATCAAGAATCCGATTTCAAGACATACCTGAACCTCCTTAAGTCATACTTGTCGAGACTTCTTGTAGTCTTCTTATGTAAGGCCTTAGCCTCAACTCCCCCTGAAACTTGATCTGGAGCTTGATTAGGGTTTGCTAGAGAAACCCTAAAAATTCAATCTTTGACTTTCACACTTCTGAATGGATGGAAGGATGTGTCTCGCTGAGCTGATCAAACTAGCATACTTCAATTTTGAAATCTCCAAAATTTGACCCCTCAAAATTGCCTTTGAAACTTCTGGATCTTCTGGACAGGAACCCGAACTAGGGTTTGATGAAGCCCACCCTTCTGTCCAATCAAAAGGTTCGATCCAAGGCTCTAAACTCTTATTTTTCTGAGGAGCTTCCAGCCGTGGTTACAGACTTCAAAAAATTCCAACTTTTGCTGAAGCCCTAATTTTCCATCTTTCCGATCAAAATCCCGAACTGGGGTTTGATCAAGCCCGGTCTTCTACCCAACCAAAAAATTCAATCTTGGTCTCTAAATTTCGATTTTCTTGAGTAGCATTCAGCCGTGGATTCCGATTCCAAAAATTCTAACTTTCTCCGAAACCCTAAATTCCGGAAGCCATGAATGAAGGTGCTCCAAAAATAATTTTGTTTTGACAGAAAGATGTACCTGATTGTTTCAGCTATAAATCCGAACTTTTTGCTCCACAGGGTCTGAAAACTTTTTCTATGGTAGCCTGACCTGTCATCTTTTCATCCCGATAGGTCTAACCTCAATTGGATTTTCTGAGAGAGAGTTATGCCAAGTGTCGCAACATGACCTGTTTATGGGATAAAACAGGAGAGAGAACTTGTACGGAGTGCCACGTGTCACTGGCTCAGCTTCGGCCTCTGAAAACGTTTCTTGAGATATTAATGTTTGTGTACTACCTGTCACTTTTTACGAAATTTCATTTGGAGCTTCCTAGTCCAAGTTATGCCAAGTGTCGCAACGTAACCTGTTTATGGGATAAAATAGGAGATAAAACTTGTACGACATGCCACATGTCACTGGTTCATCTTCGACATCTAAAAACATTTCCTGAGATAGTACAGTCTGTGTACTACCTGTCACTTTTTACTAAATTTCATTTGGAGCTTCCTAGCCCAAGTTATGACCTTTTTTCCTAGGTCACCTGATTTTGACTGAGATCTGGAAGAGGCAGAAACCCTAACTTGTACTTATCATAACTCAAAAATTACAACGAATCTGAGGGTACCCTTTGGAAATAAGGTACCTGGGGATGTTATCTACGACCTGTCAACTTTTCAGATCCTGAACCTTAGCATAAATGGATGTATAGCGAAAGTTCAACGATGACTGGTTTTTGCTATGTAAAACCCAAACCTTCAAATTGTCACAAGTGAAGCAAGTGTCGTAAGTGCCATACATTGCCTTCCTTCAGGTTAGCTCTGATACCATGTTAATATTTAATATGCTAAGACAGAAAATAGAAACATTACATTCCATTTCACAATAATAGCACATACAGGATCACTGAAGAAACAACAAGCATAGCATAAACACAAGAGACACAGATTTATCCTGGGAAACCCTCATGGGGTAGAAAACCCAGTAAAGCTTCCTCAATATAGATGACAATCAATATACAAAGATGTAACCCTGAGCATAAGCTCCTCCTTCTCCATAGCAAAACTCTCCTCCACAAGTGCACCACTCTCAAGTGAGTGAGTGTGTGTAAAATGAGGAATACACCTCCTCTATTTATACACTACTCCGACTTGTCTTTTACACAAAACATGTAGGCTCGTATTTAACCAATGGGTTAAATACCCCACTACAACTGACTGGGCCGACCCCTCTAGGGTGGTCTAATAACCCTTTGACCCACATAACACATACAGGGCTGACCCCCACTAGGGAAGTCTAATAACCAAAGTTACCACAATCTGACAGAGGAATAAAAATCTCCGGATATACAATAAGGTCTTCAAGGAGGAATGAAACATATCCAGAATAATAAAGTACAAATATAATATTCTTTGAAGTTACAATATCTCAACACAAACTGTAGCTCCGTTTCACAAAATGTTCACACCATTGTGATCAGTACCTTGAGATATGCAGCATGGATCAAATTATTCCCTATTTTGAATAATATCATCTGGGCCCTCTTTTACATGGACACACCATGGATGCGCTTTGTTTTTGGTTAATATTTATGCATTGTGAATACCTCTACCATGTTATTTATTATACATGGGTATTGGTGTCATTTTTGTCGGGTCGTGACCATAAATAGCTTCAACTCTCATTTTCCATTATAAAAATAAGACTCCATCCCTCGGAAAAGGTGTTGGGATTCTATCATAGTTATCATTACAAAAATGGCATACAGGAAATTCTTTCCCTTTGCTCACATTGCATTTACCAATATTCCCATTGATAACCATAGGGCCCTCATTTCCAGTCATGATGTTCCATTAATGTCATCACTGTGAATTGCATGTCTCCCCACAAGTGTGCACACCATTGAAATCCTTCTCATAAATTGACACCTGTGATGTTGAACTGCCACAAATCCAAGGAATCTGATATGGCTTGAAAATATCACCGCTCGTTCATCATTTATATTTGCACATTCACTCCCCCACCTTCAGCAATTCATGCCATCTGATTCCTTAGCATATGTTATGATCAAGATTCACAACTGACTACTCATACCTCCATGAGCACTCTACCATCTGAAATATTCTTTGTATCATCCCCCCTTCGCCCTGTGCCCCCCCCAAAGACACCAAAGGGCCCCCCACCCCTATAAGTAACCAATTATATTCATTTATTCCCACAGGAACAATCTGCATGGCATTAATTCAAGGGGCACTCATCTTCGTGTTTGCAAAACAACCCTCACCTCATCATGAAAATAATTCCCCGACCCACTCAAAACTATGGGGACTCCACCCATCATCAAATTGATTCCCCAATACGCCCAAAACTGGGGGAACCCCACCCATCATTAAATTGGTCCCTCGAAACCCACAAAACCACGGGGACCCCACCAATCATTCTTTATGTACAAACAAGTTCCTCGAACTATACAAAATAGTGGGAACACCTTATTCTTTTTGGAAGAAACCCATGGTCACCTTTGATCAATGTATTTGAGTCTCAATATTCCCAACATTATCTGTTTTGTCGATCACCCTTACTCTCATTATTGTGTCTCCATCAAAGACCCTTCACTTGCATTTTGTCTCCCTCCATTTCACTCTATACCTTTCCTAAACGAATGTTTTCATTATCTCTCTCCATGTTTACATTGATCAAAGGAAGTTATGAGCCCCATGCTTATCAACCAGTCCTATAATTGGTTACAATATCATCTTAGTTCTTATGACGAGACCCTTTTCTTCTCGTATACTTCGACTCTCATCAACATCATCTCACCATATTCTGAGATTTGCAGTAGTTGTAGTTGTACCTTGGGATCCCTTTCAATCACAACAAGGGAACACGTCAAACAAAGTAGGGAGAGGCATTAATGCTCCCTAACTTAGTGGTTTCCCCTATGCTCGACATCAACACATCTATCACATCATGGGAAATGTACTTTTGAAGGTAGCATTGTTCACATTTGAAAACCATGGTAGAATTCCATCTAGAATAGTGAAGTTTCTCCTTAGGAACCTTTGCCACCATTATGGTCCCCCACCCCCCTGGGATTATCATGATCCTCAACAATTCCACTTCTTCAACACTTGGCAGCAATTCCTGGTTCATTTACTCTCACATGGATTGAATCCTCCTTCATCCATGTCTCATAAGTATCTTTGAGTTTACCCCTTTGTCTTATCTTATTGTAGCCATCTTTACAACTTTTCATGAGCATGGGTATACCCGCGTTGTTTGTATAAAACATCATTCTTTATTATAGCTTCACCAGTCATCACCAACAATATTCCCCCATGGAAGGACCCTCTCATCCACATATTATTTGTCCACTACAGAACATGAGAGAAACACAAGAAATGATAATGCATTATCAACTCTACATTACCTTCTGAAACTCATACATCAGAGGCATCTGTTAACGCCTAAATCTCGGACATATGCGACATTTTTTCGATTCTTGCAATAAGGCATAATAAAAAAATAGACTGTAACTCACAAAAGGCATCCTCAACAAATACAAAAGGCAACATGATTCTAAAAGTGCCCAAAAATAGTCAAAACAAGAGGTCACGTAGTTGAATCATTATTAACTTACACTACAATGCATGTTACCAGTTTAGTTCCCACACGATACTTGCTTGGATTTTCCTTCGAGATCCACAAGACATTCAAAATGGAGGGAACACCTACTTTTTGTGGCACAATGAAGGCTCTTCAAAGCCCCATCACCTCCAACAATCCGAATTTGGCTCCTCGAACATTTGGTGGCATTAAATATCCCCCATTGGTGTACATTGGAACTAGTTCATGGACTACATGGGTTAATTCACATTTGGATCTAGTTGTTTCTTGGCCACCCCTTGGCCTATAAAAAGAATCCATTGACATGCATCTTGTAGAGAGAAAGAAGAGCAAAGTTATGATGTTGGATTTGTGTTAGAGCTCCTTCTTAGCTCACCTCTTCCTACCTTTGAAAGCATTCCAAAGAACCCTTGCCACCTTCCTCCAATGGGCAAGATATTCTCTCCATTTTTCTCTCACTCACTTAGAATTTAGTTTGTACAAGAAGGACCTCCCTAAGGGATATTGTTTGCTTCCCTTGAATCCTACACCTCGTAGGTGTTGTACATGCCTGACCATTGTGAAATTCAAAGTGGTTTTGCATACATTTGGTTGTTTGATTTTGCATTCTTCCCCCATTTCCTTTGTTATATGTTATTTAATTTTTTTTATTTTATTTAGATTTCACTAACAACCACTTGCAGTATAATTTGGATAACTCACTCACCCCCCAATGGGATCCAAGGACTAATGCCTTGCAACAACCTACAAGGCTTATCCCCTTGCCAAGTGGAGGGGTGCACCCTTGTGCAATTTTTTTCCACAACATAGGGCATATAAATCAAACCAATTATTGGATCAACATCATATTATTGTTGTAATTCATATAAAGTAGGGACTTGAAATCCAAAATTTGTAACACTAGGATAGGTGGAAGACTCAATAAGTTAGATACTTGATTGTGTGACCCCTTCTTATATTTCAACACTAGATAAAAACTGGATATAGGAAAAACATTTGAGGTGATATTCTCCTTAAAGTTTAGATTTTTATTAAAAAATATCAATGGATGATGATTTATCTTGAGTGTCATTTATTTAGCCAACAAATAACAAGTCCAACATTTTAAAATTTGAACTGATGCATATAATTCCATGTCCTACATGATGTAATTCAATTTGGAAACTTATAAGTCTTCTAAATGATGTGCTACATGATGGCCTCTCTGTTTGAGAATGACTTATATAACATAATTCAAACCATCACTCTCTATTGCAAAGGGATACTAGAAGTCAATCACTCTAAGGATGGAGAAGAACACAAATATTATTGAAGTACCAAAATGTATCGTTGGTGTCACAAGTTCAATAAAGATACATTGATTGGATAATACATGGAAAGGATGTTCTAGCCTGGAAAACTAGAAAATAAAATTCCAATAAAAATTGGCATCACCCATAATACAATTAAGGTCATCTATAGTGTGGGGTAAGGGATAGTATAGAAAGGTATTGGGACTATGAGGATCTGGATAATACCTCACTCATGAATTATCAAATTAAAATAATAAAATATCTTTGGTCAAATATAATTTTTTTGAGTTTTACCTACAACTGATTAACATGTAGAATATCCACAAAATGATGAATATGGAGGATGTGTTCATCCCATGTCTTGTTGAATATCAAGATATCATACATACAAATAATGACAAAACATCTAAGGTGGGGACATAACAAGTCATTGATTAGTATCATAAAAGTTATAGGAACAATGGTGAGACCAAAGGACATAACCAACAACTCAAAAATCCAAATATTGGTCTTATATGTTGTTTTCTTGCATCAATTTCCTTTATTCTGACTTGGTGGTATCTTGAAGTGAGATTCAACTTTTAAAAATAGCATGTCCCTTGTAAATCGTCTAGAAAATTCTTGATACAAATTAATGGGTATTTGTTCTTGACGACAACCTTATTGACATCTCTAGAGTCAATGAATAGCTACCATTGATGGGTTTCCTTCTTACGAATACAAAAGGTAGATAAACCATAAGCTGAGGAGCTAGGTTCAATCTTTCCATCAAGCAATATTGCTTAAATATTTTTTCCAATCCCAATTGTCTTGTTAGGGATAAGACAATAGGGTTGCATATTTGGAAGGGAGACACCAAACACAAGTTCAATTGTATACATGATATGTTTTAGGGGAGGGAAAGTGGTAGGTTCAATAGAAAATATCGATAGTTAGAAAGGAGTGATTCCAATGATGTTGGGGGTAGCAGATTGACCAATCTTAACTTATTGGATAATGCATATATGTAAATATTTATCAACGGAATATTGATGTACAACATCCTTACTTGATAGAGTTTCTAGAGAGGAAGAAGTAGATCACTGGAAGAGAAAGTGTCACGAATCCTTGGTAAGATTACACATGTTGGTGCAAGGAAAAGATGTGGTCAAGTGTTGATGATGGTAAGGTATTCCTAGCATTAAGTTGACACAATCTAGGAGTAACACCACACAAAATTCTTCCTTGAATATGAGGGCCACTTGAAAAGGTAATATTACATTGTTGGGTCACAAACAAGGACTTATTTCCCTCATTCAACCACCTAAAATGGTATGGATTATGGTGGGGAGTTACCAACAAAGTTATTAATTTGGCGTGGGCTATAGAAACCAATATTTTTTTTCTACCATTGTCCACGATAAGATTATCAAGATTATCTTTAATCTAGAAATAATGAGTAAACAACATAGGATGGGTGAGAGACATTGGTAATGTCAATAGAACAAAATTTCTATTGTTTACTAGGTATTTCCACATCAACTAGGACATCTAGAGGGGTATATGGTGTTTAGGGTTAGAGAATAAGGTCTTGGCAAAGAGTGATCATTGTAAAACATTAAACTTGGGTGTTTTGTGAGAGGAGGGGTTATGTAATGTGCACTATTTCCAATAGTAAGGTGGGGTTGGAAAAACTATACAACAAGGTGTACCCATGGGAAAGCTTATTGGTGAAGGTGGGAACCGAGATATATAATGAAAGGGAACTAGGGATTTCCCTATATTTATTTCAATAGTGAGAGAATGTTGAAAATACAATGGAGGAGAAGAACTTAACACCAAAGCAAATTCATGATGGAAAATAGGATGTAGATTAGAACTAAATTTAATTATCAACACTTGTTGTGTATGTGAAATAGATCATTTCACCTAGGGTTTGTAGTGCTATTTGAGTAGAAAGTTGATGTATTTGAAGCAAGCATACCAATATTATTTCAAAATATCATTTTGGATATGAACAGAAGTGCAGTGCATATCTAGTCCCAGTTATTGATGTAGCTAGAGGGTTGACTAACCATCTCCTTGTTGATTTCTTTACAAAGGGATTTTGCAGCATGACTCCCATCGGTTTGGCTTGATTCAACAATTGGAAAGCTAATCCATGTAGATGGATAACTAACAATGTGAGTTTATCTCTTTGTCGAAACATTGTCTTATGCTAGTAATAAGAATAAAAGGCCAGTATCCAAGACTTGACCTCATCACTACCAAAAGCACCAAAACATTATGGAAAAGTCAATTTAAGATCCCAGTGATGTCCATAGGTTGGATGAGATGTGATCTTTTTTATCTTAATAGTTTTGTAGCCAAATCATGTATAACCTAGGTGTTCTCTTAGATAAGTTAATTTTGATGGTGAATAATTTTCTGTTGTTTCTAGAAAAATTACATATATGCATTTACAAGGCAATCATACTCTAGATTATAGTTATGAGGAGGAGCCATGAAGTTGTTGTGGTATTGGAATAAGGTGAGAAGTGTTGCTTTGGAATTATTGTCTATAAAAGCATATGGTCTTTTTAATATGGACATTTCTATTGTCCTATATTGTACTATAACAAGCTGCTCGCAGCAGTGTGGCTCAACCAACGATTCGCTTGATATGAAGGAAATGTTGTAAATGGAGGTCATGCATTCAAATCACCCCGGCTTACCTATGCCCCATGCTTGTGGGTTGTCTGGGTGCACATGGGGTATAGTGGTAGAAGACAGGATTGGATCCCTGGACCCTATGTCACGCGAGTACCAGCCCCTTCCCAGTTGTTGATTCCCCTAGTTACAAAAAAAAAAAATATTGTACAATAACAAGTTACTACTAATTGTAACTTTTTTTAACATTTTGTCTCTCATGGACATTACATTGCATTGTTGGGTGATTCCATGAAGGTGTTTCACCATTTTTTGCGCGCGGGAGCCAAAAAAATTATTTTTTGAACCCTCAATTGAGGTCTTTTCAAGCCCTTGATCGAGGTTTTAAAAGCTCAATCGAGGGTTTTGAAAGACCTCGATCAAGGGCTTGAAAATACCTCAATCGAGGGTTTTTAAATACCTCGATCGAGGGCTTGTTTAGACTCTCGATCGAGCTATTGCTCGATCGAGGGCTTGAGACAGAAAAAAACAAAAAAAAAACAAAAAAACAAAAAAAAACAAAAAAACAAAAAAACAAAAAAAAACAAAAAAAACAAAAAATAAAAAACAAAAAACAAAAACGGTGCCCAGCCGGCCCTGTTCGAAAACGACAGTGCAGTGACAGCAAGAAAGATGGGAGGAATTCCCGCGACCAAGCATCCAAAACCACCTCACCACACCACACCCTATGCCCAACTCCACCTCGCAGTCGTGGCTTCTAATCCACCACGTAAGTGGAATTCAACCTATCATTTGTTTTAAAAAAAAAACTTCAATTTTAGATTTTATTTGTTTTGCTATTTGTTTTAAAAAAAACCTGAATTTATTTGTTTTGTATAAAATTGTGTGTTTTTTACAAAATGTAAATTTTATTTAGTTTTTATCAATTTGTGTGAATGTAACCATTTAAAATGAAAAATCACCATTGAAACCAAAAACCATTTTTTTGTGTACAAAAACCATTGAAACCAAATACTATTTGAAAAAAAAAAAAAAAAATATTCCAAAACAAAAACCAAAAACCATTTGAAATATGTTTAGGGTTTTAAATTTATGTTGTATCTATTTTTTAAAATTATTAATATTTTTGTTTATGTCAACCGGTAGCATTTCACTGCATAAATGCTACCGGCTTTATTTTAAAATGTGTTTTGACAAGCATAAATGCTGTCCGTTTTTTTCAATCCTCTGAGAACACCAAGAGGATTGAAAAATAATAATCATATTAGGTTGCCAGTTTAACAAGAACCATTGACATTAAAAAAAACTCAACAACACCACAATGAAATGTAGAAAACTCATTTGGTCTCCAACTATAACCTTAGATTCAATGATACTTTGGAAAACAACCTACAATTTCTCTAATGGAAAATCCATATTTAAGTAAGTAGCACCATTATTATTAATTTATTTAATGAGATGAAGTGTCATTTTTATTTTTTATCACATTATCATGTATATTTTTATAGTTATACATAATACCATATAAATGCTTATATATAATAAACATATATTTTTATAGTTATACATAATATCGTATAAATACTTGTATATAATAAATATTATTGTAGTTTTACTCTCACATTTTAATAATATATGCACATTTTCATTTTAAAAAACATGCTTAAGTGTATAAAAATAGAATACACACTAAGTTGCCTTCCATTTCACTACACTAAATATTCAAAATATATAAAAAAAAATTTAATTTTTTAATAATATATATTATATAACATTTTAAAAATAAATATAAATATTACAATTAAATTTATATGTGTTTATTAAATTCAACATTTATTAATATAATTATATGTTAAAATAAACTAATAATTTTATGTTAATATAAATTATAAATATATTGAAGTTAAAAAAAATCATTTTCTTAAAATCAAAGCTTACCTAATACCTCAATAATCATCACATTAAAAGCTATCCAAACACATTCAGGTGCATACAACATGTCCATATCAAGATGAAAAGAGGAAGCACAACAACATCTTATATTATTAAGATTTGGATGACTCCCTTGGCCATGGTCTAAATGTCACAATATAATATGTCAATTTTTAGGTATTTCTTTAGTTGATATGAATATATCAAAATATATCTCATATATATATTAATTTACAAATCTTTAGTCTTATCAAAAAACCATAATTATAATTATATATATATATATATATATATATATATATATATATATATATATATATAATGATGATGATTTGTATTGATAAAAACTCATTTACAACATAAATAAAAATGGCGTGCCTAGAGGGAAACCATAGCACTTATAGAACTTGAGTTTATCAAAGTTATGAAAACTACCTAGCAAGTTGATAGGTTTCAAATCATTGATAAGATAACAATGAAAAACAAAAAAAACATGGGACCCTAAGAAACCCCTAATCATGATCTTCATAAGAAACACAAACAACAAGTATATGTTCTAGAGGAGCTAGCTCATACACATTGTATGTGTTTTCCTTGATGAGGAAATCCACCTAGGTCTCTACTTGATCCAATAGGGATAATACTTTGTAATTTCATGGTAAACAACAAACAAGTAACCTAGTTGGTGAAGGAGAGGATAGGCTAAATTGATTTTGTTTCCTTGCACCTCTTATAATGAGAATTAGAGCAAAATGCATAGAACAACTCCGACCAGGGAAACCAAAGAAGTTGCAAGGTTGGGTAAAGTCGACCACCATGCAAATTCACCAATTTATCCACCGATGGGAGTGAAATCATACTGTCAGTTTGAACCTTCAAGAATTCCACTTCCCACTTCATGATGGCCACACTAACCATTGTAATAAACTCCATATACACAAACAAAGAGATGATGATGAAAATGTAGTGGAGAGGAAAGAAAATGAGCAAGAGAGGGTAACCAAAATACCATAGAGAGAAAAGATGCATGGGGATTATTCTCAATACCAAGTACATTACATAAAAACTTAATATTAGTTGACAATGTTGATCATCTATTTTTATGGTCTTTGTGGGGACCAAATTCAAATCCCAAGTGATTTTGATGGAAGAGTAACCCCATGTCATGGTCTCTTAGCTAAAGGAAATTGTTTGTGATTAGTGGTTTTCCCATCGAGGGTAGTAAATAAACATTGAAAGAAAAATCTACTTTGTTTACTAGTGGTAAATCAACATTAAAAGAAAAATAAACTTTGTTTATTAGTGGTAAATAAACATTGAAAATACTCGTGCCACCTCTTGACCCTCAACTAGTAGATCTGTCCCTACAATATATTGAGAATTTATCATTCTAAAAATAGTTTAGTTCTGCCCCCCACGTCCCAACCTCTAGTCCTAATCTTGGTGTGACATTGAGGACTTTATCTAAGAAATATAGCTATTCTCAATGAATATATGTATCCAACATGCTCACATGATTTGAATGTGACCACCACATTTTATCCCTAAAGATGTTGCACTAGGTGCCGCTTGAAACCAAACACCATCCTAATTCTCAAGGGCGTGTGTTGTCACAGATTTGTTTCAAGGACATAATCAATCATGTGACCCTATCTAAATAGGAAGAATCTATCACTACTACATAACAACTTTTCTATGTTGCCTTAACAACATTGTACTTTACCTCCATTCACACAACTCCTCAAAGCCGACACAAAGTAATTCTCTACCATGTAGATTATCCACACAAGACAAACCATCTTTTATTTAGCAGACCCAATGCTTATTGCTTCCTCCTCAAGAGAGATGACCTCTTGGCACCTTGTGGGAGTTTTGATGTGGGTTTTCTTGCTGCCACTACTGTCATTTTAGCCACAAGCCACTAAAGCCCAAAAAATTGGGGCATAAACAATACTATGTATTTCCCAACAATTGCATCAACAGACCTTAATGCTAGTAACTTGCATGCAAATGAAACAACACATGTCTATACATTTTCTAAACAGATCTACATGCTTTCCAATTCCACGTGAAAGGACTAATCACACTCTTCTTTAACGAGGCACACATATCCCCTACTCCATTTGAACATTCTTATTGGATTTACACAACCTCTTCAAATATGAGGTTACTTTATTATGTGGTAGGTAGAGTCAACTTGTATCCCTAGGTGCAGATACATCAAACAACCCACACTATCTCTTGGTTTGGTTTGGATTCTCATGTGGTATGTGTCTCAAGCCAACACACAAACAACCCTTCAATTCATTGATTCGTACTCATGTATGTCAATAGATCTAGAGCGTCATGGCTCTCTATAATCATTCCTATGCTATCAAATTCGACTCATCATTCAAAATATTCGAAATATCATAAATTATAATCATTCACTCACTCATGTCATGCACTCACTGCTTAGCTTTTCTTTGCTTAGATTTGCTTAGTCATTAACAAACTTCTTTTGTTGTTCTGGTTCAATTTAAAAGGTAGATTATCGAGACTCAAACATGTAGTGAGCCCCTGTTGACTTAGGCTTGATTCCATTTACCCTCCATCCCATACCTATGTGTTGCCGCAACAAGTGTTGAACACTAAATTTGACGCCCAGGCCCCTATGATGCTAGCGTTGCTAATAAAAATGATATCGAAATTGAAATGTAAATTTGAAATTGAAATGAAAATGATATTGATATTGGAAATTGATATTGAAATTGAATTTTAATTTTGAAATGAAATTCGAATTGAAAATCAAGAATTGAAATTGAAATGAGAAATGAAAATTGAGAAATGGAAATGTAATTTGAATTCAAATCGAAATTGAAACTTGGAATTTGAAATTGAAAATTGAAGATAAAATTGAAATTGAAATTTGAATTTGAAATGCGATATTTGAAATAGAATTTGAATTTTGAATGTGAAATTTGAAAGAGAATTAGAATTAGAAATTGAAATGTGATGCAGAGAGTTCTGAAGAGAGAACTTCATTGCTTCATGCTCCGCGATGCACGAGAGGATCTGACGTCGCCCAAGAGGGTGGCCATCGGCAATGCTCCCGTTCACTGAGGAGTGAGGCCACGCCGGGGTCGGTGCCACTGGTGGTAGCAGCAGGAGAGCTAATGTGTCGGTTCATCTCAACGACATACATGTTGATCCCCAGGTGGGGGCTGCATGGCAAGACACGAGTGCATCAGGTGCATATTTTTTGTTAGATACATTTTCAGTAAATTTTTAGTATATAATGCATTGAATTTCAGTTGCAAGTTATAATATATATTTTTAGTAACATTTATGTTTTGGTTTGGATCGCAGGTGGTCCATCGGGGGGGTCGTACGAATATGAGGAAGCACGCATCACTCTCCCTGATATCACTACCCAGTGAGAGTGGGTGCACTCGTGTGTGTGCACATTGAGGGAGGATTCTCCCACATGATGATCACTATTCATGATGTTATCAGTAGTGGATGACATGTTGGCCCTCTATAAGAGGGTGGGACCTCTTAGTGACATTTGGTGTTTTCCATGCCAGAGGAGGAGACGGGATGTCATTGGGATCCACAAATGGGAGTATGTCAAAGTCGCCATAATAGGGCATGACATCAAGGGTACTTTGTTTGACATCCCCCCTGACCGCCCTTCCGGTCAACCGCTTAGACTCAAGGAGTTTAAGTTGGAGGCCGCTGCACCATATTTATATGATAGATTCGTAGGAGCATGGGGCATGTTCCCCACCATAACTAGGTCCCATTGTACTTTGCAAAACATATTTATGCAGAGTTTTTTTTGTGGATGCACCCATATTACACCAGCACAGGGTCTGAGTTCTTTGGGGCTGGTAGGGGACGCTCCTACCAACGTCCTGGAGCTCATAGAGACCCTTCCTTCATGCCACCCCCTCCGAGGTTGGTACCAATTCCAAACAAGAAAGTTATCAAGTTGGAGGACATGGCATAGTCATACTAGATTGCTGCAGAGGCTAGACATGACATTGCAAAGTCGTTGTTCACTTCCATGGGTAGTGTTGTTGTTGATGTGCATGGCGAGGCCATACTGGGGTATGTTAAGTTAGCTCGAGATGCATACTTTTGGTTGTATCATAGATACATCGCTCTAGGATAGGTATACTTTTGTACAATTATGTATATATGTTCTTCATGTTACATCATATTATATGTCATAAATTGAATGGTTAATAATACTTAAGGGAGTTGTATTCTATTGCTCCATGCAAGGGACCACATTCATGGATCAACTCTTTGCTAGTGAGCCATCGGTTGGTCAATCTGCTCGTCCCAACCCGCATATGACAATAATCGAGGTAATTTATAATGTATGTTCTAATTTAATTTGTGTTTATTATTTCTTAGTTTAAATAATTTATTTTTTATTTCTTAATTTTCAAGATTTTATGTTTTAGATCTTAACTTCAAATGAATTCAAAATTTTACAGGGAAAAGGAAAGGGCATTTCTCCTGATGATAGACATGAGGATTGCGAAGGTCCTAACCAGCTGGGTCTAGACACAGAGGTGAGTTTTATTTTATGTTCCAATTCATTATTTAATCCCATTTAGTAATTTATTTTTGTACTTTATGTTTCAATTTTTGAATTATAACTTAAATTATGTTTTAGTTTTAATTTTTAATAAATCCAACTTATTGCATGTAATGGCATCTTACACAAGCATCGCTACAGGTGGGTGTCGGTGCTGCAATGACTTTCTCATATGATTGGGATGCAACTCGACCATGTAGTCCTAATGAAGGGCCACCTACCCATATTCCTACCCAGATTTCAAATATCACCATTGACTCGACGGATATCGAGGAATTATTTCATGGTTTACCGTCTCATTTCCAGCATCAAGGGCCTCGTGGGGGTAGTGGCCAATGAGTTGATGATCTATACATTTCCATGTTTTGGATATTTTCATGTTTTGGATGATCTATGTATACGTTTTCATGTTTTGGATATGGATTTCTATCATTTATACATGGACTTTTATCATATATGGACTTTGGATATGAACTTTTGGATATTTTGTTACATATTTTGTATATTTTATCATATTGATGTCTTCATGTGTATTTTGTATCTGATTTGAAATCGATTTTTTTTTTATATTACATCTCGGTATAGTTATTACAGTTACAAATTTATGTTTTATCATTTCGAATGCAAATTTAATGTACAGTGATTACAATATAAAAGTTCAATATCGATGTGTAGTTACAATTTAGTTCAATTTAAAATTTCAATTTCAACTACACTACACTTGCAAATCCAAAATTTAGAATTGATTACATATATTACAATTTAAAATTGAAATTACAATTCCAATTCAATTACAATATAAAAGTTCAATTTAATGTGTAGTTTCAATTCCAATTCAATTACAATTTAATGTGTAATTTCAATTTCAATTTAAAAGCTCATTTTCAATTACATTACAATTGCATAAATGAAATACAAATTTAAAATTAGAATACAATTGAAATTACAATTACATTATGCTGTCTACACATTATAATTCAATTACAATTTACACATTCCAATTCAATTACAATTTAAAATTAGAATTTCAAATTTAATGTGTAATTTCAATTGAAAATTCAATGTGTTGTTCCAATTTAAAAGTTCAATTTCAATTACATTACAATTGCATTTGAAATCAAAATTTAAAATTAGAATACATTGTACAATTTAAAATTTAAATTTTACAATTTTACATTGTATAGATGTATTTTAAATTCTCAATTACATTACAATTGTATTTGAAATCAAAATTTAAAATTAGAATACATTTGAAATTAAAAATTGAAATTATAATTGCATTATGTTGTCTACACATTACACTTCAATTACAATTTCCACATTCCAATTCAATTACAATTTAAAATTTAATGTGTAATTTCAATTGAAAATTCAATGTGTTGTTGCCCCCCTTAAAGATTTATTTTCAACAATATTATTCCTTAACATAGTTTGAAGTGTTATATGACTTGATAACTTGATCTTTCTATTTGTTAGGTATGCTTATTAGATTAATTATGCATGTTCCTTGACTTGGTGATTGCTACTAAGATATCCTTCATTTTTCTATGTTGACAATTGATCCTATGTCATGCATGAAGTGAAGTAAGGGCATGCACCTTTGAGGACCTTGGGAAGCCCATTTTATTGAGATTATCCTGCTCTTGGAAATGTGAGACTACAAAATTGTTCAATGTAGGTATATTCCATGTAGCACCAAGTGCCAATATTTTTATTAAATGGAATGAGGAGACACAAAACAAATTGGTCCTAACTTTGATATGTTTAATAACAAAAATAATTGATTATTGTTGAATGAAACCTTTTTTCAATACATTGGTATTTGATAATATTTTTATATAATTGATAATGAAATACAATGTAATTGGTGATGAAATACAATGAATGGATTATAATGTATATAATTTTGCATTTTAAATCAAAATTTAAAATTATAATACATTGTACAATTTAAAATTTAAATTTTACAATTTTACATTGTATAGATGTATTTTAAATTCTCAATTACATTACAATTGTATTTGAAATCAAAATTTAAACTTAGAATGTACATTACAATTTAAAATTGAAATTTTACAATTACATTATATTGTCTAACATCACAATTCAATTACATTACAATTCAACTATCTAGTAGACCTTTAATATTGTTTTTAAAGCATCTAAAAAAATATCTATAAAACTATTATGGAGGAAGTTCATGGAGCACTGACCATTCATTTAAGTGTATTCACATTGGAGCACCATGACCCATTTTTCACAAAATCCTCCCATCTAGTATTTTTAATCTTGGCATTAAAGAATCTACAAAAATACATTTATAAAACAACCTCCACAAAAATCTCCAAAATAATATTACACAAGACAACATGACAACTATTTCAATGATGCAAGTGGCATACATGTAACTCATTCATCTGGCCAATGGGTTATAGGAATGCAAGTCTCCATAATACGATCATGGTTAGCTTCTGTCATCTTCCATATCTTTGTCTCACCTCTCTTCACCTTGATTTCTGTTAGATGTATCCAAGCTACCACCACCAAATGACTATATTGCAATGATATATATTCAGGCATAAAATATTTGTAAATAATATGAGCACCCTGTTTTTTCACTCTTTCAAGAAAATGTCCCATTAGAACCATGTCTCCAGTTTGGTTTGTGAAGTCTTCATCTTGGTAGGGTTGCACCAACCTACTTTTTATTTGTGTGCGTCGCATCAAATAATATGGCACATTTTCTTGGTTGTGGGGGGGTGCAATGACAACGAATACATCACCTGCAAGATACATTACAAATATTATTCAAATGTCCTACGTGCATTTCTACAACATTTTTATATGTGTAATATATAATGAACTAATTAACTTAATGAAGAATCTTGTGCCTTCCCTAACCATATCAGAAACTCAATCATGATCTAATGAGACCATTGCCTCATCAGTGTGCATCTCTTTCCATGTTGGAATTGGATGTGGGCCCTTTGGATTAAGAGAGACATATTTCCATGGTTTCACATATACATAATTTTCACATTGATGAAGCCCGCATCCATTTGCATCAATGCAAAAATCGCAAAAACAAGCATACTTCCTTGTTTCAATGGAAAATATGTCACCCATGTCTTTACTTCAAACAGGATGTAATTCCCTCGTACCAGGTATGGTCTCACAATACCATGGCATGGATCTATTCACATTACCAAGGGAAACATTCCAAAAGAACATGCATGGAATTCAATTTGTCATATATAAATTCCTATAGAGTATGTGTTCTTTTGGAAATGATGATATTGAATGTTATTATCTTATTAATTGAGTTTGGAGTTTATTACCTACACACCGGCCTTGCTTGTTCACGACCTTGATGTCCCAAATGGCATGTGCACCAATCAACTACTTCTGTGGATAATTGGAGTTGGGTTGTACCATGACTCATCTGGTACCTCTAAACTGCTCATTTCACACATGCACCTGCGCCATCATGTTCACCCTTTCCATGCCATGTTTCAAAAAATCTCCAAGTGTGTTGGATTCCTGTCTCTTTGTGAAGGCAACTCAACCAATAAAATGAGCGTGCCGATTTGAATTGCCCTTCACACCCATCTGACCAAATCCAATGTTCACCAAATGATATGCCTCTCTGCTTGAATGAATCATAAATCAACCCAAAGCAGTGTTGAACGAACAATGTGTCATGCTCACGATCATCACTGACATAAAAATGGTACTCCTAAGTTGATCACTTCATGTGACTGAGGAGTGCTATCCCTACCATCAATGCTTTCTTGAGCATGTATGTACAAAACATGTACAAAGATAGACACCTGGTCAAAGTGATAGTACTCACTTTGTATCCCTATCTGAGGATAAAATGTGTAGTTCTTAACAAAGTCTACCATTCATAATATTGTGCCTGGCTCAAATACCTCACGAGAATGTTTCAATTCTGAAGCTTGCCACCTGGACCTATGGGAGTTCTTTATGTATTTATAAATATGACTTTGAAACTTCTGCATGAAATCTGAAACAAGAATCTCAGATTCGAGCAAGTCGATCCTCTTAGATGGCACAAATGAAGAAGATGATGGATTCATGGAGACATACTCGTACCTCTTCCACATAACAGTGATATATGACAATCCAGGGTGTGTTGGATCGATAGGAAATTTCCTATGGAACAATGTCAAATCACCGCATTCAGGGCATCTTCTCCCACCTACACACCTCTTGTTGAAAAACACGTGTTCAAGATTCCTGTTTCACAGTATCATACAAATAAAATCTCACACTGTGTGAGGAGCTTGTTTACTGTTCCAGTTTCTTTTGCAAAAATCCAGAAATGTGTCATAGTATAGTTGAAATTCAACGTGGTACTGACATCAACAAGTGTCATGAATCGTATTTGACCTAATATACCATGGTTTCAATTTGTTGAACATGATAAATGATATTTGAACACCAGGATTGGTTTCTTGGAATTCCTCGTAAAGTGCAACTCCCGTCATCTCCATCACATGCTTACAGTGCTCCTGATAAATGCCTCTGGATAAACATTATCGCAGGACATGCTTTCAATCTGGAATAGCACGAGAATGGCTATCCAAAAACTCTATCACCTTCTCTATAATTCCTGCTGCCATCCTGCCTCGATAGGATTCCCTACAAATAAGATCCCAAGAATCTGCTTCATCATTTTCATCTATCCGGACCCTGAATTTTGTATATTTGAACAATGTTCTTTTTGAAACATTGAGAAATGATGCCATTGTTAATACCATTCGATTCCTTGAGGTGTTTTGTGCCACAACAGTCGTTGTAATTTCCCTATGAGCAACTCGGATATCATTATTTCTTGATTTTCCAAATGAAGATAATACAGTTCTTACATTTTCTATTGCATTCTCGCATGTATTTTTTGTTTTAACATCTTGAAAACCCAACAACTTTGTGGCATGTTTCATTTTTTGTGTTTTATCAACCCATGTAGGATTTGAGCTTGTGCCATCGTTGAATGTTGTTCAAAATATGAATCAATTATCTTACTGACATGCTCTATAAATCTCTGACTAGGGATCTCGTTCCCAATCTCTTCTCATGCAGAAACAACTACACAATCCTCAAGACAATTCCCACATATTCCAACCCCACTGCAACTCCCAATTATACTAGAAATGTGAGAGGGAAAGGTGTCATGTGATGGTTGATCAAGATCATGAGGGGGAATGGGGTCATGTGATTCTTGATCACCATGATGTGATGGCTAGCCTTAATCTCTCCCTACATAATCAAAATTCATGTGAAGAGAATTTCAATCAGAAATGCACTATGCAAGGATCAATTAATTTTAAAGTACCAAATTGAAGTGTTTTGAAATGCATAATTGGTACACTAATTGAAAATACTTTTAAAACAAGAAAATTATTTGTAACTTGAATTCAAAATAACTAAATATGTACACATTTAGCTTGATAATTGTTATAAGTAAAGTTTGAAATTGCTAGTAAAGTTTGAAATTGTTTGTAACTTAAAATTCCTTATAACTTGAAATTGCTAGTAATTACTTGAGAATTGTTCTAAGTAAAGTTTGAAATTTCTAGTAACTTGAAATTAGTTACATGTAAGTTAGCAAATTGAAAATTGGTTACTTGATAGTTGTGCATTGAACTTTAAAATTGCTAGTAACTTGAAATCTGAAATCACTACTAAAGTTTGAAATTGCTTGTAACTTGAAATTGTTAGTAATTGCATGTGAATTGAATTTTCCATCTAATACATTTAGCTTGAGAATTGTTCTAAGTAAAATTTGAAATTGCTACTAAAGTTTGAAATTGCTTGTAACTTGAAATTGCTAGTAATTACTTGAGAATTGTTCTAAGTAAAGTTTGAAATTGCTAGTAAAATTTGAAATTGCTTGTAACTTGAAATTGGTAGTAACTTGTACATTTAACTTTAAAATTGCTATTAACTTGAAATTTGTTACATGTAAATTAACAAATCGAAAATTGATAGTGGCTTGAGAAAAATTCGGTACAAGTATTGAAAATATATTAAAAACAAGAAAATTGAACTTGTAACTTAATTTCAAAATAACTAAATATGTACATGTAACTTGAAATTGTACATTTAGTTTGAGAATTGCTAGTAAAGTTTGAAAATCAAGTATATATATTTAACTCAAGATAATTATTAATAACTTGATAGTTGTTCATTGAACTTTAAAATTGCTAGTAACTTGAAATTTGATGTGGAAATTGACAAATTGAAAATTGAGTGTGAATTGAATTGTCCAACTAATTATACATAACTATCAATTTAACTTGAAAATTATCCATTTAACTTGAAAATTGTTACAAATTTTGAAAAATAAATAACATATATACCTAATATAGGAAAAAAAAGTTAACTTATCCCTACATTAATGCATAGAAAAAATTGGTACATGAATTGAAAATAAATTAAAAATAACATAATTGAATTTTCCAACTACTACATAATTATCACAATGTTCATTTTATTTGTTGTCATTGAATTTTACATCTATTACATAACTATCAAAATATTCATTCATTTGTTGTCAAATTGAATTTTCTAACTAATACATAACTATCACAATGTTCATTTCAAATATTTAATAAGGGTAAGTTAAACTTAGTCATTAATAGTTATTTCAATCAACAAATGTTGAGACTTGGAGCTCACATTGAGGCTATATACATTTATATTTTTTTAACAAATAACAAAACAAGAATTGAAATTACATTTAAGTTGAAATTGTTAGTAACTTAGAAAATTGCAATTAGTTAAATATGTACATTTTAACTTGAAAATAGTGTCCGAGTGTACATTTAATTTGAAAATTGTTCCAATAAAATTGAAAATTGTTAGTAACTTAGAAATTTGAAAATAGTTAATATGTACATGTTTTAACTTGAAAATAGAATCCAAGTGTACATTTCATTTGAAAATTGTTCCAATAACATTTGTTAGCCACTTGAAAATTATTCATTTAACATAAAAATTGTTGCAAACTTTGAAATATAAATAACAAAGGGATGAAATAAATAAGGATATCATTACAAATAAATAGTAAACAAATTAAACTATGAAATAGTTAATTTTTTTAGAAAATTGTTACTAATTCTGTAGTCTATATATAACAATTTGTTAAAAATATTATTACAAACAAAATATAGTAAGACTAAAATGAAAAAAAATAGTTAGTATATAACAAATTATTAGAGAACTTGATCAAATATGATAAAATATGATATTTAAATTATGTAACATATAATTCAAAAATTTACCTTGGTTGTCCTCTATTCGAATTGGAATTTGTTGCACCAAATGTGTATCTTCTTCTTCTCTCAAGCTTGCTCTTTGTTCTCTCATCCTATCTCTATTCCTCTCACGTTCTTGATCTTCATTTTGTAGACGAGCATGCTTACTTTGACGTTTTCTTTTACTCCCCATCAAACTACAATAAAAACAAACAAAGATTTCATCAAATTGTTATAACAAACAACAATATGTTAGTATGAAATTTTGAAATATGTCTACAAAGAAATCTTACATGTCTAATGAATTCTAATTGAACAATTTCAAATTCATATAGCTATAATTGAAAATAAGCTAGCAATGAGTTAAATTAGTGTTGTTGATCAATTGTTTGGTGATAATATAGAGGTTAGTTGTTATTTTTACGAGGGAATGGTGTTTGGCATCATTAATTGTCCAACTCCTTTCCTAGGTTCTTTTTTATATTTTTTCTACACAGACAAACTCTCGATCGAGCTAAGTTTACAAACCCTTGATCGAGCAAATACCTCAATCGAGGGCTTGAACATACCTCGATCGAGGTCTAGTTAAAACCCTCGATCAAGGTCCTATTAAACCCTCGATCGAGGTATTTTAAATACCTCGATCGAGGGCCTAAAAACAGACCCAGAGCCCTTTTCACTGTAGAAAGATAGTTTTTCCTACCTTTCAGAGGCTTAAACCATTTCATTAAATGCACATTAATGGGAGGACCTGATACCATTGGATTCGTCAATGAATCCTTTATCCAAATACATAAAATCTACGAATTTTTATCTTCGTATGTCTTATATTTTTAAATTTCTACTAAAACTTGCCCTAAAAAACCCTGCTGACAACTTCGATTGAGCTCAAAGATAAATCAACAACATTCAAAATACACATCCAAAAAATTTGAAAAAAATACACAAGCACTAGATAAGCGCGTCCTCTTCAAAAGGGTATTTTTAGTTTTGGAAATAATGTAAACAATCATAATATTTAGTGCACACACACACATGTGTGCAAAATGCGATTGAAATATTCATTGGTCAGTTTCGAAAAATAATAATAAATATAATTTTTCAAGAAAAATTAAAAGAAAAATATGTAAGCACTATTGCATTCTGTCTATATCATGTTCACATATTTTATTTTTTAAAATTATTACTTTAATATTAAATTATTGTACACACACACAAACTACTTGTTAATTGCTTTTCAAATTTTTAAGTACACACGTTTCATTAAATGAAAATTCTGGTAAATGACATTGGTATATTTCCAAAAAAATATCATTGGAAAGCCAACATAATTCTCTACAATTTTTTTTTACCGCATGTCAAAATTCATGTGGAAAATATGAGTTTTGGGGGCTTCAATTTAATACATGGGTAAAATTTCCGTTTTTCATGTCATATTTGGCCAAAAATAGTTACCCATCTTCATGGAATCACCCTGTTCCATTTGTATGACAAAGGGTTCCTTCTATTATTTACCACAATTGGTTTCTTGTTCTATTGTAGTGTATGTTGATCTAAAATGTTATGTTGTCGATTAAGTATATGTGTCATTGCCATTATTACGATGAAAAAAAAATGTAATTAGATAATATATTAGTTAAATGCTACAATACATTAATATAATGACTATATCCAAACACATTAACTAAATTATAAAAATCAATAATATATTAAAATTGTTTGATCTATAATTGTCAGTAAAATTTTATATGAAAAGCTAGACAAGAATCTACAGCTGCATCGGTACAAAATTACTACATAGCACATGTATATGTTTAGCAATGAAACATATTGACATGCTTTATTCAATTGTACAAAATGGTGTGTCTAAGTCATTTGTGTGCAATGACGCACTTTAATAATTTGTATGAAAAACTGCATATAAAATATATCTAAGTGTAAGGTCCCACCATACAAATTTTATAAAACATAAATAAACAAAGGTCCCATTGCATATTTAAGATTCAAAATAGAAAATTATAAGTATGTTTAAACCCATATAACATATGTAATTATAATCAAGGTGTTAATATAAATATATTAATTCCCTTCATGCTTGGAATGATTTACTTTTAAATATATTTATAATTTATGTAGCCAAGCATATGAGAAGAAAAATGATAGCAATATCAGCAATAATATAATATTTTTGTTTATAATAATACTTAAAAATATACCCATATTTCTACATTAAAAGAAAATGGGCTAAGGCAAACATTTTAGTTGTTAAGAACTTTAATCAAACACTTTACATCCATAATAGCTACATCCATTGACATATTTAACCAAACACTTCACATGCATGAAAAATACAGCCATTAAGACATTTAATAAAACATTTTTGGGTGGATGAAATCTAAAGACATTGAAACAATTTGTAATTTACCCACAATACTTTTAAAAAGCCATACCATACACATAGATAAATTTACCTAGGCTAAAAAAGTGACACAATTACTAGTTGTCCATGTATAAGTGCACCTAGTTAATCTAAAACCAACTAGGTGCACTTACACAAACCAACTAGGTGCACTTACACATAGACAACTCGTCTAATTAGTATATCCTACCACATCACATCAAAGTACTAGCATAAAATATACTATTAATATTATTTATTTTCATTTATCACCCATATCCATATGAATATTGGATATATATATATATATGGTCATAGTCACATAACCTATGCCATCATAC
Organism: Larix kaempferi; assembly: GCA_027924585.1. Lineage (NCBI taxonomy): Eukaryota > Viridiplantae > Streptophyta > Pinopsida > Pinales > Pinaceae > Larix > Larix kaempferi. Next base: position 8,663,214 of record BSBM01000804.1, on the reverse strand, counting down.
CTAGGTTAAACCTTGAGAAGTTAACAATATAATTAATATATATTTAATAGTGCGACGTACCCATAATTCATATGAACATAACCTACATAAGTATCCCCCTACCATTTAATTATGCAACGTATCCATTAATCAATTATGTAATAAATATATTTTTAACCTGGATGCTATTTCCCATGACACGTCACCTATAATTCCCCTCCACGTTGGAGGGAAATTACAACCATGGATTTTTCCATATTCCAAAATGGTAACGCCCAGACTCGATCAGCGATAAAGCCTCCCCACGCTGAATTAATGGAGCAAAAAGCTAGGCATCAGCCCAAGCTTTTCTCTGAACTCATGCTTTAGAGGGAGACTTAATTCCTGCCAAAAGATCGCTCTCTCTTAACCTATCGAACTCACACATTACTCACACATTGCTAGACGCGGCCTCGTGCGGTGTAGAGGAGGCGTTTTGGTTCAGCTCAAATAGAGGAAAGGATTGCCGGATAGGAACCCTTTCTTCCTTTCTTCCTTCCACCGAGTGATAGAGTGAGTGATAGAGTGAGTGAATTTGATGGGTAAAATCTCTGTTATGGGGCATTTTGATCGTCAAATACGGTTTGAATTATATTACTAATTTACTAGTAGTATTAATATATTTATGTTATATAAAACTATACTTTCTAAATTCCAACTTCCAAAGCATATATTCACTAAATAAATAGAAACTATATTTGAACTACAACAAAATTCCTAAAATGTCATTATATTACTAATTTATTAATATATTTATGTTATATAAAACTATACTTTCTAAATTCCAACTGCCAAAGCATATAATCAGTCAATAAATAGAAACATCTATTAAATTAAAATTATTTCCATGCCTTTCCATTTGCAAATTGCATTGATTTGTTAAACTATACTTTCTAAATTCCAACTTTCAAAGCATACATTCAGTAAATAAATAGAAACATCTGTTAAATGAAAATTATTTCCGTGTATTTCCATTCGCAAGTTGCATTGATTTTTCCTAAAAACAGAAAAAACTCATTTAACCCAATGATTTCTCAAATCATACATTCACTAAATAAATAGAAACATCTATTAAATTAAAATTATTTCCATGCATTTCCATTTGCAAGTTGCATTGGTTTTTCCTAAAAAGAGAAAAACCCATTTAACCCAATGATTTCTCCCTTATTTTTTGATTTTTTATTAGTGCAATGAGCATCTAGACTCTACAAATTTCAGTGCTCAATGCTCATTGATTGTATTAGCATGCTACAACAGCTTTGGGAGTTGGAAGTTGGGAGTTGCAGGGGGGTCTTGGAGACAGACATTTATTTGCATTATGAGAGGTAATGCTTGCACTATTTTTTTGGGTATGTCTGTGTATTTTTTAATAATTTTAAATAATCAGTGTATGTAGTGATTTATCCCATAATTTCAGTATTCTATATAGATTCGGAGTCAAAGAGTATTGGTTAATTCTCTAACTCTTATTGAAATTGAAATGAACATCTCTTATATTTCTCTCATAGTTCAATTTGAGTGAGAGATTTAGAATTTGAATCAAGGAAAGTACTAAATAAGGGGTTGAGAGACGTGAAATCTGTGTGCAACATTTGGAATACAAATAGTCTATGCAATTTGTAGAATAAACAATACTCAATCATAATATACAGAAAAAAAAAAAGGATATATAGAGCTATAATTTGTAGAGTCTTGCATTTTTAGAAGGGTAATACTTTTTAGGATACTTCATTGTTAAAGAGTAAAATTTTAAACAAAATGTTTCACCACAAGTAATATAAAAACCCAAAACATCAAAAAAAATATTATGAGTAAAATGAAAACCAAATTCCAACACTGCTTCCACCACACAACGAATTCACTTGGGTGTGCCAGTGCGAATACAATCTCTTGTTCATAGAGATCGAGCTTGGAGGTAATCACTCTAGTATTCTATTTCCATTACATTTTCTTCCATTTTGTTTGCTTCCATTACACTTTGCTTCCAACACATTTTTACTTCTCATGTGTTTACTTCTAATGTGATGCAGATCATTCCCATACAAAATCAAAACCGAAAAAAGAACAAAAACTTCGAAGGACGAGAAAAAGCACAAAATACAAAATCAAAACCGAAAAAAGCACAAAATACAAAATCAAAATCGAAAAAACACAAAAGCTTCGAAGAACGACACGTCGAAATCTTGGATAAAGTAAGCCGTTGAGCAGTCTCATCTGCTAAGATGCTAACCATCCGGAGAGAAGAAAAAGAGGGAAACTATCCGTTATATGTAATCGATGGATTGTTCGAGAGAGAAGAACGAAATCTTAGAAGAACCGTTGATGGAAGGTTCGAAATCAAAACTGAAAAAAGAACGAAAACTTAGAAGAACGACAGCTCCAAATCTTGGATAAAGTGAACCGTAACGTAGCCTCAACTGATTTCAGTTGGAGAGAGAGGGAGGAAAAAATAATGTCTTATCTTGAACCGATGGATGGTTCGAAAAACTATCCGTTGAAGGGAGGTGGAGAAATATATATATATCTGGTTTGAACATTTTCCTCCTCTTTTATCTCCTGTGTGTTTCGGCGCCTGTGTGGTCGAGTCTGAGTTTGGTTGTCTCATGTCATGTCCGTGTGTGACAGAAGAGGCTGCTTTCGATTGGATCGTCTGCTGTAGCAAACAAATTCAAGGGAAGGGCGGCTGAACAACTCAACGGTACATGTTATTGTTATTTCCTCTACATGTTATGTCAGTACATTGAACAATCTTAATTTCTTCCTTGTTATCTAAAATCTCACGCATGTATTTCCTTTCATTCTATCAATTTGGTTGCTCTGTTCTGAACGCCATTTGTTGTAAGAACACAATAGATAAGGAACGAAGATAAGCCTTCCATATGAATCAAGCCCTTAAAAACCCTTTCCACGGAACATTAGAAACATTCATTTCTGTAAATTCATTCAGCATCATTAACCAATCAATCTTTATCTCAAATCTCATCCATAGCCTCCATTTTATCTTACAAATCAATTTTATTGAAAATATGTGAGGTTTAGCGCTGTTATGTTATGATGCAAACTGCCATGACAAGAACTCAATACTCTGGGAATTTTTATCTCGTCCTTTATGTTATGATGCGGCCATTGGTAGGGGCTCGATGGAATAAAGAAGACGAGGCTCTGATATGAATCAAGCCCTTCAAAGCCCTTTGATAGAGGTGTGTAGGGCTCTAGGTTCTCCTTCCTGTCTGAAAATTTTAACCGTAATGCCGTGGCTAAAGAATTTGAGCTACAGGTATGTATGGCTGTGAATTCTCCTACCTTCCCTCGTAATATTATAATTGTGATGCCATAGCTATGGCAAGGGTTCCACGTAATGATTCAAGCCCTTCATAACCCTCGAACGAATTCGAGCTCCAGTTATGATTCGATGGCTTAGGCAATGGCTCCCAGTATCTGCCATGTTGATTACTTTTAATTTTCATTGACAGTAGCTTAACTCGTCCTTTATTGAAAATATGTCAGGTTCAGCGCTGTTATGTTATAATGCGGACCGCCTTTGGCAGGGTGACCTCGATGGATCAAAGTAGACGAGCCTCTGATATGAATCAAGTCCTTCAAAACTCTCTGATACAGGTATTTATGACTTTAGGTTTAGCGTTGTTATGTTATGATGCAAACCGCCATTGACAGGAAGAGCTTGATGGAGGAAGGAAGACGAGTCTCCAATACGAACCTTCAAAACCCTCCTTGAACGAATTTGAGTTACAGGTATGGCTCTGGGTTCTCTTGCCTTCTCTCTCAATATTTTAGCCATGATTCCTTGGCTATGGCAAAGGCTCTAGGTAACGTCCTCGAACGAACTTGAGTTTTCTTGGCACTCAATATTTTGGGATTCTTTTTCTTTTTATCTCGTCCGTTATGTTTTGATTCGAACCGCCATTGGTAGGAAGAGCTCGATGGAGTAAAGAAGACGAGTCTCTCATACGAATCAAGCCCTTCAAAACCCTTTGATACAGGTATGTATGGCTCTAGATTGTCCTCCCTCTCTGAAAATTTTAATCGTGATGCCATGGTATGTATGGTTGTGGGTTCTCATAGCTATGGCAAGGGTTCCACATAATGATTCAAGCCCTTCATAACCCTCTTCGAACGAATACGAGCTCCAGTTGTGATTCCATGGCTTCGGCAATGGCTCCCGGTATCTGCCATGTTCATTACTTTAAATTTTCATTGACAGTAGCTTGGCTAAATAGTTAACGGTAGCTTAGCCCATATTTCTCATGGCCAACTTTGGTTAATCAATATACCTTTCATTCAGCAAATTTTTCGTCTATTTTATCAATCCTATATTAGGAATGAAAGATTTAGTCGTTTCTTTTTATTAGAATGGAAGATTTATTACACTTACTATGTTTGTGTATAGTGTTCTTTTTAATTAACTAAATAAATAGAAAATTTGTATACATTAAAAAATAACATTTATTATATCATAAATATCTATAAAAAAAAATGTATTGTATAATATATATTATATTCTAACTTGAATATAATATTTTTATATAAAGACCGTTTTAATGTGTAAATTTTTTATTATTTTAAATTTACTATTTATGTTAGTTATTTATGATTTTCAGAGTGTGGAATGTACATTTTAGAATAGTCATTTATTATGTGTTTGTGGTAATTATTGTAACGTTTTGTATGTTTTATTAAAATTATGTAATTTTTTTAATTTCAAATGACCTAATAGATATATGATTTGGTATTTGGCATTAAAAAATGGATTTTCACATTATAATTGATATGTTTAAAGTTAGGATTATGGTTAGGATCCATGCTTATACTTATTCATGTAAACATAGGATTGACACTTATGGATTGACCCTTATGGATGTAAGCTTAAGGTTAGAATATGATAAGATATGCTAGTCTATCTAGATTAGGTTAGATGAATTTATGTAGATTAGGTTGAGTAGATTCTATAAGCTAGGTTAGACTTAGCTCTAAGGTAGGGTGGCTTAAGGTAATTAGGAGAAGGTAAGGTATGGTAAGATAGACTAGGATATATAAGCTAGGGTAGGTTAGGTTAGATTAGGCTAGGGGAATCTTGGCTTAATTTGGGTAGGATACACTAGGGTGCACTAGCATACAATAAGATAGGCTAGGGTAATGTTAGATAGGAAAAGGGAGGAAATTTGGCTTAAGGTAAGTTATGGTAAGGTAATGTATGGAAGGTTAGGCTAGGTTAAGCTAGGCTAGAGTATGGCTAGGTTAGGGTAGGTTAGGCTAGGCCAAGTTAGGCTAGAATAGAGTAGGCTAGAATAGGGTAGACTAGGCTAGGATATAGTAGGCTAGGGTAAGCTAGAGTAGGCTAAGATAGGCTAGGATAGGATAAGCCAAGCTAGGCTAGAGTAGGCTAGGCTAGGCTAGAGTATGTGACGCTAAGCTAGGATATGATAGGATAGGATAGGATAGAGCAGGGAAGAGTAGGATAGAGTAGGCTAGGCTAGGCTAGGCTAGAGTAGAGTAGGCTAGGCTAGAGTAGAGTAGGCTAGAGTATAGTAGAGTAGGCTAGAGTATAGTAGAGTAGGCTATAGTACTATAGGCTAGGCTAGAGTAGAGTAAGCTAGGCTAGGCTACGAAAGAGCAGGCTAGGCTAGGCTAGGTTAGAGTGGGTTATGCTAGAGTATGCTACAGTAGGCTAGAGGCTAGGATAGAGAAGGCTAGGCTAGAGTAGGCTCGATTAAGAGAGGATAGGCTAGAGTAGGCTAGTCTAAAGTAAGTTAGAGTAGGCGGCTAGAGTAGGATAGGTTAGGCTGCGCTAGGCTAGTCTTGGGTAGAGTAGGCTAGGATAGGATAGAGTATAGTAAGCTAGGCTAGGCTAGAGTAGTCTAGAGTATGCTAGGCTACAATAGGATAGAGGAGAGTGGGCTAGGCTAGGCTAGAGTAGGTTGAGTAGGTTAGGCTACATTATGCTATGCGTAGAGTAGAGTAGGCTAGGCTAGAGTAGGCTAGAGTAGGATAGGATAGGCTAGGTTAGATTAGGCGAGAGTAGGCTAGGCTAGAGTAGGCTAAAGTGGGATAGAGTAGGCTAAAGTAGGCCAGGTTAGGCTAGGATATGGTAGGCTAGTGTAGGATAGGCTATGCTAGTGTAGGCTAGGCTAGAGTAAGTTAGTGTAGGCTATATTAGGCTAGAGTAGCCTAGAGTGGGTTAGAGTAGAGTAGGCTAGGCTTGGCTAGGCTAGGCTAAGCTAGGCTAGGATACGCTAGAGTAGGCTAAAGTAGGCTAGGCTAGAGTAGGCTAGGCTAGGTTGGAGTAGGCTAAGATAGGCTAGGCTAGGATTAAGTATATATGTTAGCCTACACTAGACTATGGTAGGCTAGGCTAGGATAGAGTATGTTAGGTTAGGCTAGATTAGGATATGGTAGACTAGGGTAGAGTAGGCTATGGTAGGCTTGGATAGGCTAGAGTATGCTAGGATAGAGTAGGCTCGTCTATGCTAGTCTAGAGTAGACTAATTTAGGCTAGAGTAGACTAATTTAGGCTGGAGTAGAGTATAGTAGGCTAAGCTAGATTAGTATAGTCTGGGCTAGAGTAGGCTAGGCTAGATTAGTGTAGAGTAGGTTGGAGTAGAGTAGGATGGGCTAAGCTAGAGTAGAGTAGGCTAGAGTATAGAAGCCTAGGCTAGAGTAAGGTAGGCTAGAATAGGGTAGGGTAGAGTAGAGTAGGCAAGGCTAGAGTAGACTAAGTTAGGCTAGGATGGGATAGGCTAAAGTATGCTAATCTAGGATAGAGTAGGTTAGGCTAGGTTAGTTTAGGTTAGTTTTGGCTCGAATACGCTATAGTAGATAAGAGTAGGCTAGGGTAGGGTAGGATCGAGTAGGTTAGGGTATGTTAGGGTACCTTACAATAGGCTAGAGTATGGTGTGCAGGTCATGTCATCTTAGGTTAGGTTAGGTTAGGCTAGAGTAGGCTAGGCTAGAGCATGCTAGGCTAGGCTAGTCTAGAGTATAATAGGTTTGGCTAGCTTAGGCTATAGTAAGCTAGGCTAGAGTAGCTAGTCTAGAATAGGATAGGATATGATAGAGTAGCTAGGCAAGAGGAGGCTAGAGTGGGATAGAGTAGGCTAGGATAGAGTAGGCTTGAGTAGAGTAGGTTATAGTAGGCTAGGATAGAGTTTTCTAGAGTAGGATAGGTTAGGTAAGAGTAGTCTAGGCTAGAGTAGGCTTGAGTAAAGTAGGCTAGAGTAGAGTAAAGTAGGCTCGGGTAGTGTAGGTTAGGCTAGAGTAGGCTTGAGTAGAGTAGGCTATGATAGGCTAGGCCAGAGTAGTCTAGAGTAGTCTAAGCTAAGTTAGAGTAGGATATGCTAGAGTAGGATAAGCTAAGCTATAGTAGGCTTGGATAGACTAGGCTAGAGTATGCCAAAGAAGGCTAGAGTATGCCAAAGTAGGTTAGGTTATGCTAGTGTAGGCTAGAGTAGGCTAGAGTAGGCTAAAGTAGGCTAGGCTAAGCTAGGGTAGGGTAGGATAGAGTATGTTGGAGTAGGCTAGAGTAGGATAGGCTAGGCTAGGCTAGGATTTAGTATAGTAGGCTAGGAAAGAGTAAAATAGGCTAGAGTAGAGTAGGCTTGAGTATCATAGAGTAGGCTATAGTAGAGTAATGTAGAGTAGGCTAGAGTAGAGAAGGTTAGAGGAGAGTAGTCTAGGCTAGCATAGGATAGGCTACAGTAGGTTCCAGTATGCTAGGCTAGGCTAGAGTAGTCTAGGTTAGAATAGGCTAGAGTAGGCTAGGATAGGCTAGGCTAACCTATAGTAGGTTAGGCTAATCTAAAGTAGGTTAGGATAGGATAGGAGAGTGTAGGCTAGGATAGGGTAGGCTAGGGTAGGCTAGAGTAGGCTAGGATAGAGTAGGATAATGTAGGATAGAGTAGGCTAGGGTAGTGTAGAGTAGGCTAGTCTAGGCTAGGCTCGAGTAGGATATGCTATCTTAGAGTAGACTAGGATAGGCTATAGTAGAGTAGGATATAGTAGTCCAGGGTAGAGAAGGATAGCCTATACTAGGCTAGAGTATGGTAGAGTAGGATAGGGTCAGATAGAGTAGTCTAGGCTAGAGTAGGGTAATCTAGGAGATGCTAGAGTAGGCTATGGTAGAGAAGGGTAATCTAGAGTAAGTAAGAGTAGGCTAGAATAGGCTAGGTTATCCTATGTTTAGCTAGGCTAGCCTTGGCTAGAGTAGGCTAGGCTAGGCTCACTAGTACAAAATGAGAAATTAATGACTAAAAAATGACTAAAATTCGACTATAAATGACTATTTTTGAGTCTGTGACTAATAGTATCTGATTTCCACTATCTTATCTCTAGTCGTATTTCACTAGTCATGAATTGGTTGACTTATTAGTCATTGATTTATTCATTGATAGTCACTGATTAAGTCATTTATTTAGTCATTGATACTGACTGATTTAGTCATTGATATCCACTGATTTAGTGATTAATTGTCACAATTAATGGCCAAATATACGACTAAATAAACTATTAATGGCCAAGTTGTTGCCCTTCACAGACAGAAAAGAATACAAGATCCAACTTGCAATAAATTTGTTTTAATTGTCTATCAATTGTTGACCTCTCGACAGCTAGAGATGTTTTCCTGACTGAGATCCAAAATACATACAATTATCTTCAACTTCACTTCTTCAAAAACAATTGCAGTAAAAATTATTTTAGGAATTGTCTTATGAGCAACAACCACATTTTTGAACAACAGGTTGCCCTTTCATTCGTACAGTAGTAGGTCCGCTGCTATTCATGGTAGGTTGACTTGCCTTTAGTGTTATGTATAAATCCAGTTTCTTGTTCTTTCAGGGATAAATCCACTTTCATCTTCTTTTGAAAAACCTTCAGTCACAACTTTGTCAAGGCTCTCGATAATTATTTAATCAAAACAATTGTCTCAGGTCAAAAGTCTACAAGGTTAAGATGCATGTATAAAGAGGACACATACTATCAGCAACAATTTTATTTTCCTTGTAGCTAACAACCTTGGGGTTCTATTAGAAGGACATAAAACACTACTCAGTGGAAACTATTTATTGTGCAACAATGGTATATGCTCATAATGATAGATCTCATAGGTATGGGAGCCCATAGTTTGAGCATCCTATAAAAATTTCAATTGAAGGGCCTGCCTCTACATGAAACATCAAGCTGATAAACAATGAGGATTTACCCATTCTAACTAATCATATCATCACATTTGGAACCTATCACATTCCTTTCAATTTGAAGATTGAATGACTTAAAATGACTTTGACTAAGGAATTACAATAGGGGATCACTATTTGACCAGTCACTACCTAAATAGACAAGAGAAGAAAACCTATGTAAGCTAAAATTTTCAACCCTATCAAAAATATTTATGTCAATATCAGATACCCTGTCTCTTTGTACGCAAAATCCTTAAGTCTTATATCCAGTTCAATTTTGGCTGCACCAGGTTAGGGGAGAATACGATTGTCCCTGTACATGACCTGAAGCAATATACAGGTTAGAAAAGCCCCAAAAACACATGAAATGTAGATAGTGAGAGAATGTAGGATTGAATCAATATTTAGCATAATAGACCACTCCTAGTGTAAAAAGCATTACACATTTATAGGCAACTCCAAGAAAAATACCATGACGTTGTTTACCCCATCATTAACCTTTCTCTCAAGGTCATCCAATATACTATCTATACTTCCACAGAGTACCACTGTTGACACCAAGTTTCCACCTTCATTTTTCACAATAGTTTACTACATCATGCTAGGAATGATGTCAAAATTGATCTTAAATTAATAATTCATTATTGTAAGACCCAAAACATGGGACCCTTAATATGACAAATTGTCAAAATCTATAATAAATTTTCTATCCAAGAAAGTGAACAAGGCCTTACTTTAACGCCACCAATTTCTTCCACTCAAACAAAGTTAGCAAATCCTAGCTCATCTAGACTTGGTTGGCTAAGTTTAAACTGCAACATAGATGTAAAAACATTAATTATAGAAATATGTCAACCTTGGGATACAAAGCAATTACCATGATAAGATATATGGCATAGAAATGCTTACAAAGGACACAACACTAGTTGTGCGGCAAAATCGGCGTAGTTCAAATTTTGAATTGATTTTCCAAACACTAGTAGTGTAAAAGAGTGATAGACAACATCTGTAAATAGGCAATGTAGAGAGGATGCTTCTCACATTATTTTGGTTTAAAAGATATTTTGACTGTTTCATACAGAATTCCATGAATATTATTAGGATATGATATGCATGTGCTTAGACCTATCCCATGAAGGAAAACTGAAACTTGAAGCATATAGTTAAGAATAACATGCAATCGATTCTATAGCCATAATCATGCCAGGATTGTTCTGATATATAATTTCTATGTACTCATGCAAGTTTACCAGGTATATCCTCTCACTACAGAAAATTTAAGGGAATCAAAATAGGCACACTGATGAATAAAAAAGAACAAAACTGAAATAAATTTGCTTATATTGTGATGCTATGAATGATTTTTTTCAAAATCGATGTATGACAACCCCTGTAAATGGTAGAGTGGCCATTTTAAATAAATTGTTGCATCAATGCAACTTGATAATATATGATACTACCTTTATTTTATTTAGTTTGGAAACAAAACAACCAGCAATATCAATTGATAAAGGTGTAGGATTGTGGATATAAATTCAGTTGTTGTAAGCCATACAACAATGTTCTACCAATAGGCATGTAAAATAAATTTTCTACAAAAATATACTTATGATTGTTTTCCTTAACTCACCGACAAGAATTCATAGAAGTTTTACTCTTTCTCTCCAAATTCCTGGCACTCATGAAAAAGATAGAAATGTGTTGCTACTCAACTGAGATTAGATAAGATAAGATAATTTTATCAATGTTCAACGAATGATCACGTATGTCAAAAGGACTCTGGGGTACAAAATGATGTGAATACAAAGTGGGAGTACTAAAACCACTCCTATAAAAAGTAAGATGTAGAAACTAAGGTATGAATCTAATTAAAAATACTAGAAATCCAACCCTGAAGATGGAGAATTGATCCAAGCAAAGATAATGGTGCAAGCATCTCATAGTCCGCTGGAACCATCTCTCCTGAGTCCTAACATCCAAGGAAAAATGGAGGAATATCAAAATATAAGTATGCTTGGAGGATGCACTGTAAGATGAATTGGACTATGTCGTGCTGCTTCCTAGAAAAAATATTAAACCATTCTAACAAAAAAAATGCTTGTTGTTAGAAAACAGAACAAGCTCACATAATTACTAAAGACCTATCTATATGCGTTGTGGATCTTAACAAACCCTGTGTACCAATGAGGCAGATCGATAACATTGCTAACAAACTATTACAATATTGAGGCTATAAGATAAGATCATTTTATTAATGTATGTGGGCAACTAGGTATTTTCTTTTCCTTTTCAAGTGGCTTCCCACATGGTCCTCCACATGAATGTGGAGTGAGATAAAATTCCACTTCCTTTTCTTGCACCTTCCCACAAAAAAAATAGTAATGAATATCATCTAGGGATGAAAGCTTCATAGACTAACAACCGGGGCATCTCCAGTTAGAACCCAGACTTTTCCCATCAGACAAATCTAGAGAGGATGGATCTCTTGCCCATTTCCCACACACACACACACATACATATACATATATATATATATGGATGGATGGAGTCACAGTTAGTGACCCTATATGCACATGATACACATTAACACTCTTAAATATTTAATCTTATATTCTTACGCAAAAAATAATAAAAATGCATCCATCCCCATAGTCGCATGGATTGGATTTAGAGTCTTGAAACAACATGTATAGGGGGCTCCCTATTCTAGTGAAAAATGATAAAATCATATCCTCTAGTTGGAAACCATTTGACATTATAGGAACTCAAAGAGAATTTCACACTTCAGCTGTAGAACTAATCAAATTCAAATCAGACCTTGTAAACTGCTCATGATGAAACTCCAGGTGAATCTATACTTCGCACTAGATAAATTAGTTTTCTTTAATATATCAATACCTAGGGCAAAGAAAACCTTCATCTGGAGTGTACTTTTGGCATGGAAAATAGCAATTCGAAGATCACCATTTGCAGTTCCCTCTTCAATTGCATTTGTTGCATTAATAACAAAGCAGCATACAAAAGGAACAAATGTAATCAATAAATTAGTTTTCTTTAATATATAAATACCTAGGGCGAAGAGAATCTTCATCTGGATTGTACTTGTGGCATGGAAAATAGCAATTCGAAGATCGCCATTTGCAGTTCCCTCTTCAATTGCATTTGTTGCATTAATAACAAAGCAACATACAAAAGGAACAAATGTAATCAAGCACATAAAAGAACCATTAAATTTGATAGCCACATACAATAACCAAAAACTGCATTCAAATGAAGAGGAGAATTAGCAAAGGTGACTTGGTGCACCAGAGAGATGTTCTTTAGAAATAAAGTCTTTGTGAGAGTTTGATCTAGATTATTCTTCAATTATTATATCTTCATTAGATATTGTCATGTCAATTTGTGACTGTATTTGACCGAAAACAAGAAGTTTTTGTAAGGATTGAAACAACAAATTTCCATCCAAATTGGATATGTCACTCCATTACAAAACTAGATCCAAATTAAAAATGATTTATTCCATACTAAGATACACAAACATCCAAATGACCTAGCAAGGTAATTAAAATAGAAATATGACATGTCAAACCAATTAAGAAGGTGCAAATATGACAATTCATACACCCTGCTTGAAGTACTTCTAGACATCAATGGGCCTTTGTTAAATAGTTAGCTGAAATTTTAAAACCTATAAAATATTTGTGAGATTTTGAGAAATCAAAATGAAAAATAAACTGGAATTAAGGGAAAAAATGGATTGTTGAAAACTCATTGTTTTCTGGAAACACTCACGAGTATACTGAGCACTTGCCAAGTTTTTATAACTTCACAAGAGGCAACATCATTTTAAAAGTGAATTTAGCCCTCATTGTCACTCTTTTACTAGTTAAATTCATCTAAAGTCGGAAGAACAACAATTTTGTAAGCAGAGAGTGAGTACAATGACAATTTATTTGGGGAAAAGACACTTTCTTGGATTCTCCATCTTTAATGCTCAGAGATTTTTGCTAAATTTTTTAATTTGTTTCCTATTTTCCCCAATTTTTATTTGTTGGGCCCTTGAGTTTTCCTGAGCTTAATTCTAGTCTAACTTGGTTGTGGACTTTCGACAAACACTTCATATACACCCTGTTGTATCTTATTATTCATGCTAAAAGCGATCTGTGTGTGAAAGTTTGACTCGGTATTTCATCAAACACTTGGGAGTACTATTAATATTTGGCTGTAGCTTCCCTTGATAGTATTCAGTACTAAATTTAATAGTTCCTCACCAAACATATTGATCACAAATATTAATAATTGACATTGATTCCCATGGAAATTACAACCACAGTTTTCTTGTGAGGAAAATATTTAAATGCCACTATCATAACAGAGTTTAATACTAAAAAAAATAGGCTTGAACATTCATAAATATTTTTCCTGTACATATGCATAAACTACAGTACCTTCTATGAGTAGTCGGACTCCCTCAGTGGTCACGGTTTGTTGTTGTGAGAGTGATGGTGAGATGTGATTTCCAAATAGAAATGTCGAGTCTTGTTTTGTGTCCTCTTCAAGCAAATAAAAAGTATCCAAACTTGACTTTGTTGATAATCTTCCTGTACAATGGGGTGCACCCTCTTCTTGAAAAAACTGGTATTTAACTGGAGCATATTTATCTTTGTGTAGTCCATGATTAGGATGATGAGGAATCGGTGTTATGTCCCTCTTCTCAAGAAGCTCTCACAACCCTCTTAACACTGTAGATACTCCTTTGAAGTGAAAGCCCTCTCCTATGGTCAACATTACTTCCTGAAACCCCCATGACTTCCAAATGATGAGTCATGTTTCACTGCAAATGGTAAAAAAGAAGATCTCTTGGAATTATGTTCTGCATACTTCTCTAAAGCAAGCTTCTGCATATGCTCTGAAATCCTCCCTGTACCCAAACATGCCATTGCAAATGTTGTAGAAGGAAGGAGAACAGGGCACATAAATAAGATCAGGAGAGAAGAGAAAAGGCAAATCTTTAAAAATAAATAAACAAATAATCGGTAATTTTCAACAACAACAAAAAATATTCACTCAAATAAATGAAAGTCTCCTATGTGGAATACTCCACAAACATAAGATATTCTACATTCATGTAAAAGTCTCATATAATAAACTTAAAATCTCAGTCACTAACCCAACATCAAACATTGCAAATCTAATTACCATGGTAGATCCCCAATATTAATTTAGTTTAAATTCATATAATAAAGATTGCTTCTCCTATCTCTTGATCAATTCATCTGGCACTTATTAAATGCACCGTCAAAACAACAGTGTTAATGAGAATCATAGAACTAAATTATATAATCTTCACCAGAGGTGAAAAATGCATAAAGGAATCTCTTCCCAGCCTCTCACAGAGCAGAGGCAAAGAGAGCATTATTTATCATAAATTGTGAAGAACAAAAGTTGTAGATATCCACAACTTCACTTATGTATTGTCATATGGGTATACGTATGATGGACCAAAACACTGTGTAGATAATGGTGTCTCATAAAGTATGAAGTGGGATTCCCTTAAATAGAGATGAAATATAATCACAATTGAAGATGAGCAAGATATTCCACAAGTTCTTCGATCAGGATTCTGAAAATCAGTACTTCTATCGCAGTTCCTATCTCCTTTGTTTCCTTCCGGAACTTTATCGACTCTTCTTCAGCTTCTTTCTTCCATGCTATCTGTACCATCCTTTCTAAATTATTTGCATCAGCCTTCTTCCGTGTATAGATTTGATTACATGATGCCTTTGCTAACTACTCAGAACCAAAACCTTCTTTGATAAAGGATTCTATTAAAAAGTCAATGACATATTGTTTTCTTGGTGATTCCAACATCTCTTTCACAGATTCCAAAAGGAACATCCTAGAGTGCCTCGGTACTTGTTTCCTCCTCAAGCATTGTGGCGGGAAAGGATTTTTTGCATGGGATGTATAGTGGTAGCCTACAAAACATTGGAGTTCCCTATCATTTAAATATTCAATTAGACATGAAATTGTCTCAGATGGGTTAAGCATTTTTCTGATGTATTCCTCTATTCTACATTCAGCCCAATCCATTCCCTCTTGGTATTTAAAATAAGGGTGAGATGAGATTTTATTATAGTCAAGATATTTTATGTCATTGATATTTCCATGATCCTGAAGAATATAATTCCTGCTTTCACTCTCAGAAGGGGTTGTCTTCCATGATGCTTTCTCTTTTAAGGTCAATGGATATGTACAAGAATAATGGCTATAATTTCTCAGTCTTTGAAGCAACTTGTGGTTAGCTACTATCACTATAAATGAATGGAAAGTTTCAAAAAGTAGATTACCAAACACAAACTCACATTCAGACTTGCAAGTACTCAAGAATGATCTAAATTGGCTTAAAGTGTAAGGAAAATAACTGATTCTGCAAAATCTACACTGTTAAAACTCAAAATTTAATATCAAATTGTTGTGGGGAAAATGCACCTATAGTTCAGGGGAGAAACTACCAACTTACGGTGATAAACATAGACTTATAAGCATTTTGCAAGTACAACAAATAAATGAAGAGATTAGGGTTTAGAGATGTAGGCGCCTCATTCAAAAGGTTGATCCTAGCTTTGCCTCCCTCGCTCTTCAATGCTTATCCAGTGTCACAATGCCTAGACCTGCAAAACAACTTGATAGCTTTCTCAAATACATTTGACTACACATATAAGACTGATATTCATAATAGAATAAGACATCAGATTATAAACAAACTGTAATCAAATCTGAGACACATTAATAGGTCATATTTGGAAAGAGAAGAATGTATGATCTTTATTGATTAATGAAAGCAAGTACATAAAGTTATACTTTCCTTCAAGCATGGCACTTCACGAAACCTAGATTCAAGGTCTCCTACTTCCATTCTCCAAGGATTCCAGCCTATAATCAACTGTGCTAGGGTTTACCAAACACTAAGCACAAGAGAGGGGGATGAGGGTCTCCATTCCTCCAGCATAACTTTGTAATTGGGCTTACTCCCCTCACATGGCCCTTCTACCCTCCTTATATAGTCACTGAAGGAGGATGAGGGTCTCCATTCCTCCAGCATAACTTTGTAATTGGGATTAGTCCCCTCACATGGCCCTTCTACCCTCCTTATATAGTCAGTTATAACCGAGTAGGAGGTTCTCGAACCAACTTAACTTCCTAAAATTTCGAGATTTTGACCAAAACAGGGGTGTACGCTACTCTACAATAGACAAAGTAGCGTACATATGGAGTTGAGTGCTACTATTTCTACAATGGAGTAGCGCTCAGAAGGTTTGAGAACTACTATTGTACACTAGAGTAGGGTACACATGCTACTATCATGCCTGTGTAGCAGCACTCATGTTAAAAAATGGCCAAAAACAGGCTTTTCTGCTCATTTTCAGGAGATGGTTTGGTCCGGAAAAATGTTCCTAAGGGTCATATACATCAAATGGGTCAAGAATGAGGTAATTTAAACCATTTTTAGTGTCCCAAATGACTCCTCCATCCACAAATGTCCTGTTGTGTGACTGAACTTGATCTCAAGAAATGTTGTCATGTGACCAAGGGAAGCAAGTATTGTCACGGACGGAGAGGTGTCATTTCAAGATATAACAGATGCCCCCTAATGTATGAGGTCAGAGGGAGTGCGGGAAATGATGGCCGAAATACATTATAAATAACAAAGAGTTGAATCATGGAGGAACGGAGAAACCAAGAATCATAGGCTCAAATGAAGTACCTGAAAGAAAAAGCAATGTCAAACAAACTCATCCTTGGGGTAATTGTCCATGTTCAAATGGTGGAACATGACCTCCAAGAGGATACAATAATGATCCAAAATACTAATGCATATATCATGGCCACTAAAAATACAAGCATGGATCCATGAGGAACAGAAGTGTAAACATAGCCACATAAATACAAGGTGGATCTATGTCAAAACTGGAGAACATAGCCATAGAGAACAAGCTGGATCTATGTCTTATCAAGAGCCGAAAAAGAGTGTGGCTCAGTCTTGCGCAACTTGGGCGATAACATAAATGAGGTGATGCTATCGAGGATCCCAAGGTCTTCATCCAAAAACAACCCAAGGTACAAACCTATCCATGCGAATAAATGAGTTGATGTCAAACATGGGAGGTATCGTTTGATTACCGGTCATTGATGTATACCGTTAACAAATGCGAGGGTGTCCACAAATAATGAAATGGAACCCAAGGTACCTAGTACATTCAAACAAGTGCGAATAAGTGGTCTTTCCATCGAACACTTGAAGAATCCATCAGATAGGAGACATTGATGTATTCCCATCTATCCAATAGCAAGGGAAACTGCCACTAATGACTGCAATCCCCAAGGTACTAACCGAAACTCTATACTTCATTCCCAGAGAACAATGAGCTAAAGTCGATGGGAAGAAGTCCATTGGAAGGGATGCCTTAATACATCCTCCATCGTCCAACAAGAGGGACACTCAAATAGGTATGAGCTGATTTGGAGTAGGACTAAACACAAGATGAAACATACTGACACCAAGGAATGGCCGACGCATGAGGTCAAGGCAACCACAGAATGGCCGACACAGGTTATATCCTTGAACAATGAGCATGACACAAGAGTGACTTAGGCAGCTTTCAACACAAAGAGACCACAATACAAATCTGCAATGTAGGAGACATTAACAGATTCTCCATATGATTGGAAGACTAACCAAATGGAGGAGTAAGAACTCTGAGATCAATTTATCCTAAGGCCAACACTAGAACCCAACTTGTTTGATAGACTCAAAATAGGTGCTTTGTTCAAGGAAATAGTTGACTTGCTTCCATCATATTGAAAGATATTTTAACATTCTTCCCTTCCCTTTCCTTTTTCATTTTTTAATGAGCTTGACAAATAACTAAAGCATGCTCGACGGTATTTTCATATTTAAGGAGTTTGAAAAACCTAGAAGAAAACTCCATACACCTATCCGTGGATTTTATATCGAGCCTAGATTGGTCTGTGCTCGGCGGTGTTTTCTTGCTTATAGAGTTGAAAAACTTAAACAGTCCTCTATACACCTATCCGTGGATTTTTTATCGAGCCCGAGTAGGTGAATGCTCGCTTGGTGTTTTCACATTTTGAGAGTCTGAAAACCCTAAAGATGACTCCAAAGATCCTTTTTTGTAAAGTTAGTCTCCTTCCTCGAAAAAGTGTAAAATGATGGAAGAAGAACTCTTCTAGCGCATACAAGAGTATACCTAGAGTATACCTTTTCCGTAAATTATCCACCAAGGCCCAGAAAAGGGGTAATTCTATACCTAAGTGGATGTCGATTCAGTTATTTTAACGAGCCTGAAAAGACAACTATGCTCGACAAACTTTTCCTATTTAAAGAGTCTGAAAAGGGCTTAAAACAACTCCATAGGGATCTTTTCCATAAAGGTTTAACGAGTCCGGAAAAGTAAACTCATGACCTCCTTACTGTTTTTAACGAGCTCAAAGGAGATAGCAAAATGCTCATAACTTCCTTACTGTTTTTAACGAGCTCGAAGGGAAGGTGAAAGAAATGCTCGTAGCCTCCTTACTGTTTTTAACGAGCTCGAAGGAAAGGTGGAAGACTGCTCATAGCCTACTTACTATTTTTAATGAGCTCAAAGTAAAAGAAGAATGCTCAAAACCTACTTATTATTTTTAACGAGTTCGAAGTAAAAGAAGAATGCTCAAAATGGGAGGAGACGAGTGTCAGGGACATGCAAAACTAGCTCCAAGCGCATGGAACAAAGCTATGCCTAATGCAAGGAACATGAGCAAGATAAGTACACTCAGGGTGTGTCTCCTCCAGGTAAAAGGTGTCAAATTGTGAGGGCAAAATGATACAGGGCTTAGCGGAAATGAGATCAAAGATGGAGGCTTATACAACGGGCTAAAAGCGTGGAAGCTGGCATCAAGCTCATTAGCACAAGCGGGATCATAACAGATGCATATGCAACCTAAACACAAAGATGGGAGCCTTATCAGGGATGGCCAGAAATATATGAGGAAGAAAGACATGAGGCTTCTTCTCAAAGTCATGGTAAATCTAAAAAGGCTCCCGATCCTATGAGAAAAACTCAGCATGGGCACCAAAATGGCATAAGGGTGTTGACTAGGGTGACCCATGTTAGGTAGGCTCTGATTTCGGAATGGTGCACAATGCATAAAGAGATGGCCAACACACCAATATCCAACAGGTTCGACCCTATGGCGAATTCGGATGGCAAAAGGTTCAAATGCAACATAACAGCAGGGAAGCCTAAACCTATATGCAAGGTTCCAAATATACTTGACATGGTCGCACAAGGTGTCGAAAAGGACCAGTAGGAAAGTATACATCCAGCTAAGAATCCTATCTCCAAGAAACATTAGTACCAGGATCATATCTAAAACATATGTAAAGAAATACCCGATACAAATCACTATGGTAGAAATACTTTCAACTTCACTATCATTAAAAACAGGAATAAACAAGGCAGAGTTTTCAAATGAAGACTCTATGGTACCCAAGCCCGAGGACTTACAATCAACAAGATCAAGTTCAGGATGAAGATCAAAGTTTAAGGACATGATGGAATCTGAAGAAACAAATTCATCATCACGGGAGTTGAAAATTCTAGAAGCATAATCAAACTTAGCAGGAACACCGATTTGCAGATCTATAGGAGAGTCCAAAGACTCAATAGTAGGAAGATCAGACTTTAAGGTCAAACCGGGGCTGGACATAACTGCGACTGGATCAACATCCAAATGAATGGCAGACTGTACTATGGACTCTAAGAAAACTTCATCGGAAGGAAGTATATCATCCCAAATAGAACACATATCTAAACATTCAAATGGAGGTGTCACTTGGTCAAAAGCTGGGACCAAGTCCCAATAAGGTAAGCATGAACTCAGAGACTTCTTCTTAGTAGCAGTTGAACTCAAGGAACAATATGCCACATAAGTCCCATGTAACATAGTAGTGCCTAATGATGAGGGATCTGACTGGTCTACAGTTGGGTAATAAGGAGGATCAACGAATGCAAGCTGTTCGATAGTGACGATGCTTTCGTTATGAGGGAAATGCATCACATGAAAGAGCATAGACACCACAGCATGCATAGCATAAACATAATCATGCCCGAGGATCATATCGAAATCCACAGGGTCCTTTAAAACCATAAAATCAACTAAGACTATTTTTCCACCCAAAGTAACAAGTGCCTAACGAAGGAATCTGATCGGTTCACTATGTCTTCTATTAAAGGTCAACGGCCAATTAGCAGTTGGAATAACATTAGGGAAACCCAAATCTCTCCAAGCATAAGCGGATAAGATACTAACAGAAGCACCTTCATCAACAATGCATCGATCAATCGTATGGTTCCTGATATCAACCTTTATCTGGAAAGGTGTCGAAGAAGGAAGACGAGGCTCGGCTAGACTATTCCAATCAAAGGAAACAATCCTAGGGCTTGGTAGGGGTTCACATGGCACAGATGAAGTGCCCCCTTTTTCAAGAATATCCAAACTGGTAATGTAGAAGACTTCAGCAGTAGGTGCATCAATCTCTGAAGGACTGATGGGATCGGTCAAAGATTGCATTGATTCGATCATTTCACTCTCTGAAGGAAGAGTGGGGTCGACCAAAGATTGCATTGGTTCAACCAATTTATAGACCAAAGGTTGATCTGACTGTAGGGAATCTATAGACAACTCAGGAACAGAGGTTCCGTCAGACATGGACCACACTCTTCGTGCCTCTAGAATGGCAGGGCATCGGTGAGTAAGGTGATCTCCCTTACAAAGTTTACAAGGGAACTTTAGTTTCCGTCCTGTAGGTTTAGACTCCTTTACAATGTCAGCACTCTCAGCATGACTAGCATTGGCTGACAGCTTGCCCCTAGCATGACTCACAGAGGTTGGTTGCTCAAAAGCATCAGACTTTTGAACTAAGGACCACACTTTTTGCACTTCTGGAAGTACAGGGCACAAGTAAGTAAGGTGATCTCCCTTGCAAAACTTACAAGGGAACTTAAGATTCTGTTTGTTTGGTTTTTCGACAATGTCAACTCCCTCAGCATGACTTGTAGTGGCTGATCTGGGGTCTCCAGTATGACTCACAGGAACTGGTGACTTGTCATTAATATGACTAGTAGTGATCAATGACGTGTCCTCAACATGACTGATAGTGGTTGAAGACAAACTTTCAGTATGATTTTCAGTGACTAAAAGTTTTCTCCCAGCATGACCTCCAGAGGCTGGGTAGGTTCCCCCTGCATGACTTGCAGAGGTAGAGTGCTTGCCCCCAGCATGACTCACAAAGGCTGGGTTGTTGCCCCCTTGTTTTGGCATCTTCTTCCCATTCTTCCTCCATCTATTCCTTTTAGACTACTGGTTACTAATATTGCTACCTTCGCCACATGAGGTAGAAGGAGGAGGAGAAGATGTTACTGGAAAGGGAGGCATAGGGTTCTGATGCTCTCGATTTGAGGTGCTTACAAAAGAAGCATCAGGAGCATGCAAGGAATTCAGAGAGGAAAACAACCAAATCGGCATCCGTAAAGTGAATCTAGGAAGATTCAAAGTAGCCATTAAGGGAGTACCAATGTTTCCAATGAATGGAACAGCACAAGGATCCCCCGGAACAGAGGTACCTTGATTGGCACTCGCTGGAATGCTAGACATAGTTTCTCACTCAAATGAACAAGAATTTCTCTAAGGCAAACTAAAACAAGTAGCACAAAGAGTACACCACTAAAAAAGGTCCTAGGTAAATCAAACCAGGCAAACAGATGCCTTCCAGAGAAGAGTCTGGGATGATGAGGGCCCAGAACAGATCAACGAAGGATGAAGAATAGTTACCTGGGGTCCACAATACAATGACTAAGGGTGCAAGCGCTGGAATCACCCAACCGCCCTCCCAAAGACCTACAAGGGATTTCCTCCCATGTATGTCCTAGGTACAACAGATATACCCTCCGCTATCACCTGTGTATGAACGTATGGTCAGATACTAAGGATACCACAACACCAAAAACTCCTGGGGGAACAGTTGTTGGTCGAATTAGAAGGCATGGGTAGGGTAACTGAGCCCGAAACTCAAAAGAGTCACCAAACGCGATCCAATCCTGGTATATGCTTGAAACAGAAAGTAGGAGGAGTATTCCCAACAATCTAATCTCACAAGACCTACTGCATAGATCCCAGGAAAGCTTTGAATGAAGTGGGTTTATCTGTGATAGTCAAACTATGATTTTTGCATAATGTGTGATCTTGGGTGGTTTAAGGCGTTTTAAACCCAAGATCCTAACCAAGACTAGTTGGTGTAGTGTAACCTAGAAAAGAAAATGTTACTAGTACATTTTATTAGGGTTCATTTTAAAGGTTACTTGCTTACTCAAAAAAGGTAGTGGGTGTGTGAGAGTGGTTATAATAGAGATAGAGTACTGAAAATGAAATGTTTACCACCAACAAATCTTTTCTTTTCAATGCAAGTCTTAAAATTCTGATCTAGAATGCATATGAAAATACAATTTTTAATCTTTCGAATGCAAAAAAGGTAAACATAAAGTCTAAACTCAAAACCTAAGAATGCAGCTACTCAAACAAATAGGTATGCAAAAGAAAACTTGTTCGTTTTTATGCAAAGCACTCTAAAATCTTTTAAGCCACTTGCAAGGTACTCTATTCAGAAGATAAATCAAAATTCTTTATTCTTTCCAAAGGTAAGAAACAAAACTGAAACTAACCTACTATCAAAGCAAAGCAAAGAAACTTTCAGGTTCTCTTTATGAAATAGTAAAAGCTACCAAATATGACTTTCAAATTCTTATTGATGTAAGCATGCCAACCATTGGGAAAAGAGTACAAAAAATACTTTTAGACCCAAATGAAGCAAATGACCTACGAACAAGTATGGTTTGGTAAAGTTGGGTCTGCACATAAACAATGCAAACAAGGTCTTGAACAACAGCCAAAACACTTGAGCTTTCACTACAAAAGAAAAACTAAAAGCATAAGGGAGGATAAGAAACCAACCTAAAAGAGAAATTTCAGTCAAATAGATACAAACCGGGTCAAGAAGACTCAAGAGGTTTCAAATCCAGTGGAAATGGGGCAAGCAAGTTCAGTCAGACTCAAATTAGGGTACAAAACACCAAACAGGTCCACAACCCCCCAACTTGGGTCAACAAACCCCAAAACTTTCCAAACAACCCAAATTGATCAAAAGAGGTTCAAATCATGAATGTAGGATCGGTACAAGGATGGGAGACCACTTATAGGGGTTTAACACAGACCTAGGGTCATTAAGGACCACAAAAATGCACCCAGAACCCCCAGATTTGGGTCCACAACCCAAAAAATCAAAAAATTTAAACCCAGATTTTGAGTGCTACTGTGTATGAAGGATACTAGCACCTAAGGCGCTACTATACTGCACAACAGTAGCGTACAGGTTGAAAAAATTGAAAAAATGGGGTTAAAACCCCCCACACCTAGGTCCACAAGGGTTTGCAAGGACTTGGAAGGGTCTGTAAAAGCCCAGCAGGGTCAAACAGAGCCTACTAACTAATTCTAATCAAGAAATTGAACAAATACCTTCAAACAAAACTAAAGAAATGACCTTGGATACCCCTAAGCAGTTAGGCTTTCCCCGGCAAAGTCGCCATTCTGTTGTGGGGAAAATGCACCTATAGTTCAGGGGAGAAACTACCAACTTACGGTGATAAAGATAGACTTACAAGCATTTTTCAAGTACAAAAAATAAATGAAGAGATTAGGGTTTAGAGATGTAGGCACCTCATTCAGAAGGTTGATCCTAGCTTTGCCTCCCTCGCTCTTCAATGCTTATCCAGTGTCACAATGCCCAGACTTGCAAAACAACTTGATACCTTTCTCAAATACATTTGACCACATATAAGACTGATATTCATAATAGAAGAAGACATCAGATTATAAACAAACTGTAATCAAATCCGAGACACATTAATAGGTCATATTTGGAAAGAGAAGAACGTATGATCTTTATTGATGAATGAAAGCAAGTACAGAAATTTATACCTTCCTTCAAGCTTGGCACTTCACGAAACCTAGATTCAAGGTCTCCTGCTTCCATTCTCCAAGGATTCCAGCCTCTAATCAACTGTGGTAGGGTTTACCAAAAACTAAGCACAAGATAGCGGGATGAGGGTCTCCATTCCTCCAGCATAACTTTGTAATTGGGCTTAGTCCCTCACATGGCCCCTCTACCCTCCTTATATAGTCAGTGAAGGATAGGAAAAGAAGTTATAACCGAGTAGGAGGTTCCCCAACCAACTTAACTTCCCAAAATTTCGAGATTTTGACCAAAATAGGGGTATACGCTACTCTACAATAGACAAAGTAGCGTACATATGGAGTTGAGCGCTACTATTTCAACAGTGGAGTAGCACTCAAAAGGTTTGAGAGCTACTATTGTACACTAGAGTAGGGTACACACGCTACTATCATGCCTGTGTACCAACGCTCATGTTAAAAAATGGCCAAAAACAAGCTTTTCTGCTCATTTTCAGGAGATGGTTTGGTCTGGAAAAATGTTCCTAAGGGTCATATACATCAAATGGGTCAAGAATGAGGTAATTTCAACCATTTTTAATGTCCCAAATGACTCCTCCATCCACAAATGTCCTGTTGTGTGACTGAACTTGATCTCAAGAAATGTCGTCATGCGACCAAGGGAAGCAAGTATCGTCACGGACGGAGAGGTGTCATTTCAAGCTATAACACAAATGTAGAGATAAATAAGAACTAACTTTGTATATTGGCAATATGTTGACCATATACTGGACTTCCTTCTCCAAAGGGCGTTTCTTAAACAGAGACTCGGCTTAGTTGTTTATTCTTTCCGCAACACAAAAGAACTAATGCATATTCCATATTTTCAGTTCGAATATGGACATCATTATTTTCTCTCTGATGGCCATCAACAAAGAAATCATATTTTTCATCCTCTTCACTTCACCAAAACAAAAACCAATTAGTTGTATATTGCTTTTCATATTTCCTAGACAATGCAGGAAATTATAGATACAGAGACTTCACATATACATGGCAATTATCTTTCAATATAGTATCTTCTTAGTAGTGTAACATGAAACAAAATATGTAATGAACAAAATGCCTCATGTCTTCTAAAAAACATATCTAGATATGAATTTCAGAACTCTGGCCTTATCTTCTTGATAACTACAACTCATTTGCCTAGATTTCAAGTTATCACCCCTCTTGCAAATGGGAGAATTCAAAGGAATTTTCTTGTTCCCTGATACCTTAAGAAAACCAAAATTCTTAACAAGAGGCGAGGATGTATGCATGTAATATTGTTGAAGGTTGTCATTTGAGAAACCAAAGTGCTTATGGAAATTAATCACATTGTCAGACAATATGGTAATTCCAGATGACTGATTGAATACATATCTTGGTCCATGTCCATGATCTTTCTCTCCCAATTCATTATTATCCAAGGAAAGATATACCGAGGAGCATGATGCTTCTAAAACACAACATTCAATCCCTTCTAAATCATGGAAATCTACTATCATTAATTCTTCTAAGCTAGCATTAGAGGACAAGTTGTTAATTGAAGTTGATCCAATATCACTATCCAAGTAGGAATAAAAAATGGTACTGCTACTCAGAGAAGACAAGTATAAGCTTTCTAGACTAGTTCTCTTCAGATTGGATCTCAATTTATAATTGTATTCAATTTCCAACTTCACTTCTTGACAAAAGCCCTCATTCAATTTCATGGATTTGTCTAGATCCATTGAAGAAATACAGTAGTTAGCCAATCTTTGGGGTTTGAATGAGACACATCCTTTATACCCTACTCTGCTAGAGTCACCTTGACCAGGTGCCACTTCTCCAAATGAATCCCAATTGACAATCTCACTTACATGAAGTTGATTTTGATCATCATTGCAGTGATCAACCTTATTTATCCGATGACTACGCCTCCTCATTGACTTGGAAAACTTTGAAACACTCTGAACGTCAATGTGGATGTTTGGCAGAGATTCTTTGTTTGGTGTTAATTTTCTCAAAATTGACTTAAACAAAGAAGACTTGACAATCTTCCCTTCTTCACGTTGCTTCTTGTTTCTCTTATCTTTATCCACTTTATTCCCTTTCTTGAAGCCGAGAATCCTTGTATAGTGGCTAAGTCTACCCTCATATTTCTATATTGAAGTAAGCCCATGTTCTGTGTTAATTCCTTCAGCTTATTCCATCTGCATTGTGTCAGTTGTTTTCCTTTTCTGAACTGTGAACTTGAGGCATTTCACATTCATATTGAGATCCTCTGTATGATACTCTTTTGAATGCCAAAATATATCAAGATGAGCATTTCTGTCCTTTTCTCCACAACTTCTCTTCCTCTTCTTGTTTGGCTTAAGATTCATCTCCAGAAAGCAACAAGGAGAAACCCATGGATTAGGATCTATTTGATTATATCACAAACCCCCAGGATTGAGCAATTTCATTTTCAATTTTGTGAGACATTTTCTGATCTCCTTGGAAACATTGTCATTTGATTATCTCTTGGTAGAGTACTGCTTATCCAAAAGATAATCCTCTAACAAAAAGGGCTCCTGATATTCCTCCAAAAATTCATGGATCGGCCTCAGAGTTTTATGTTTCTTGGTGGCCTACTCATATATTCTGAATATCTTCCCAATGTGTAATTCCCTGAAACAGTGCTGAAAACCACCAGTCATGATTCTTTGTTAGGTTAGTGATGGTCCAAATTCGCAACTACTACACTTTAATTTACCACAATTGTGTGCTGGAACATGCCCTTATTTTTATTTTAAACAAACCAGTTCTGAGAATCACATTTTTTGCTTCATGCTACATTCGAGAAACTCAAAAATATTTACATAAAGAAATTCTAAATACTACAGTGCAATATTTATTCATTGCATCATCTTTAGGGGTTGAAAAGAGCTTAATTACTTGATAGAAATTATGTTGGGGAAGTTGTTCTGGATTTAAAAAAGTTGCATTCAAAGCTGTCCTTCGTGGATTTCTGATTTTATTAGACCTCCTTTTGAGAAAGGACAACCACAGTGAGCATGTGGAATCCTAATAAGCATGGAGTAACCTCTGAGCCCAGAGATTTTCCAACTCAAAAAACCAAAAACCAGCCCCAACCGTGGTAAAATTTCTAGAATTTGCAGGCAATCTCAGCAGAAATCCATCGATTCAAAGTTTGACAAGTTACATACAAGTTGGGCTTATATTCCTCATTTTTGTACAGAAAAAACATGTTGGAAATGTAACTTGGAGATGAGATCAGAGCGTATACTACAATAATTTGACAAGAAAACACCCAAAACAGTAATGCGATCATAGTGTGCCTCAGAGTGAAACTGCAGGAAAGCTACAATAACCAACCCTTCCTGGGGGTTAATTCAAGATGCTCCATGATAGACAAGCCTCTAGCATGCCATAGGAGCACAATTCCAAACACAAGATATCAAATTTTCACACAAGTCACCTTGGACCTAAAAGTTCCATTTCTTTCAAAACCAATGATGAATCTTCATCGATAAAGTTGGAATACCTCTTGGATATAATTTCCAGGCCCTTGTATTTAGGAGTTTCAACCTTCTATGAAGCTTCCCACCTTTCTTCCAATCCATCACCTTCCAACATCCTAACCACTTCAAACATCTTTGGCCAGTGACCAGGGTTAAATTGAGTGCATAAAAACGCTACCTGCACCATCTCCTCAAGTTCAACTCTATCATAATTGGGTTTAATATCCTTGTCTATCATGATGTCAAGCCTATTCTCTTGATGTAATTTTTTAACCCACCACACAAGTAACACAAGACAACCACACAATTCAAGAGTTTATTCTTCATTATTATCAGTTTTACTTGGTATTCATCATAGCATTCATAACTCAGTTGTACTTACCCAATCAAGCATCACTCATTTATGGTTTTTTGCCCGACCAAAATCCAAATCCTTTTGTCTAGTTATGAGTTATGGCAATAATATGCCAAAACCAGATACATCATTCTTCTTAGAGGGATGGCCCGTTGAGAGGAACTCAGGGGCAATGTGCCCAACAATAACCCTAACAACTGTAGTCACATGTGAATCCCTGTGATCCATAACTTTCGCTAATCCAAAGTCACCCACAATAGCTTCAAAATATTCATCTAGTAAGATGTTGGCTGCTTTTACATCATGGTGAATTATCTTGGGATCACACTACTCATGTACGTACAAAAGTCCCCTAGCAGCTCCCAGGGATATCCTTTTCCTTATATCCCAATCCAATGAAGGATTTCTGTGAATGGTATCTACAAGTTTATAGTATTCAGTTAGTTTGTTTTACTTGAGACTCAATTATGTCTTCCCTGTAATATAGATCAAAATAAAACAAACTTATATTCTGTTACATTTCTGTATGACACTTGGAAAGATAAACAATCACTAAATAGAAGTAATGATGGGAACATAGATACCAAAAGGTAAATTAGATTTACTACAAATATATTGAGCACACCACTAGGGGCTTGAATGGTTGTTCAAGAGGTACTGGTGATATTCTCCCCAAGAATGTGGTACCTTTTGTCCTTTGTAATAGTAGGGCTGTTCTGGCCATTAGTTGGGTTGGACGTGGCATTTTCCATATAATGCAACATAGTATCCCACATCTTGATAGGTGGTGGATGCTTGGCACTTGAGAAGAAGCATCTTGCCAATTCCTCCAAATATATGAGCACAATTGTTGGAGGTCCAAACAAGAATGATTACAGATTTCACCTGCATTGCATTAGCTATGACTTGGCAACAGTCAGATTCAAGATCTTGATATCTTGATATGGCTTATCATTCTTATCAATATTTACTTTCTCTATTCCCTGCAAAAACAAAATAAGTTTAACTATAGAAAGGGATGAAAACCCAGAGTAGCATGAAAGTGCTTGCTATTAAATATCAAATTCATCCACGTTAATAGACCAAAGGAGACTCTCAAATCAACAAACCTCACCTGTATAACATCCATCCCCTTCACAACTCGTCCAAACACTGTATGCTTATTGTCTAGCCATGGAGTAGCTACAGTCGTGATAAAAAGTTGAGAACCATTTGTATTTGGACTAGCATTTTCCATTGAAAATGTAAATGGTTGATCATGTGATAAACTATAATCAACAAGCAAGCAAAATAAGGTCTTTACTAAATGGCCAGCAACATGGGTAAACGAAATGCAAGAAAGCATCAAAATTATAAAAAATTCATTGATAATAAAATATCAAATTTAAAATCAAATCACGCTCCGGTGGAATGAAATATTTTTAACATTAGAATTAGAAAATTCTAAGCATCACTTAGTGTAGATAAGAAAAACACTATATGTCCAAATTTAAACAAAATCACTTCCTAGCATGACAAGATGAGCTCAACAAATATTGCTGCTACTCAACATAACATAACCAATGGTTACAAGGTCATCTTTGAAAAACTAAAAGTTGAAACATTATAGTGTGGTCTGAAATAGTGTCCAAGGCTGAAGCCATGTTTAAGAATTTTATTACTGAACAACCTTGATAAAGAAACCTTGATAATGCAAGGAAAATGTTGGATGAAGCAACTTTGATAGCTTCCAAATGTTTTAATAGGCCTTGAGATTGAGAAGCAAGTTTATATAGCTTCACAGGGGTATTGTTATCATAATGAGGAGCTGCTTCCACCATGGCATTTAATGGACTAAGGTGTCATAGTGCAATCAATCCAAGTGCAAAGCACAAGCAACATTCCTGCAAAAAGATTTCTATCTTTACCATTCCATCTACCCAAACTTATTTTCACAACCTCTGCCTCCTGAAAGCTATTAGAATTGAATGGTAGCTTTCTATCCTTGATTTAAATGAATGGTATATGCAAGTTTACTTAAGACCCAATAATGTCTTGTCTATAATATAGACCAATTCAGACAAACATATATGCAAAATCTCTATAGTTTGGACAGTAGACAACCTGTCTCTTACTTGCTCTACCCTAATATTTGCAGAAACATGCCCCAAGGGAAAAAGAAACAATTACCCCTCAGATGAGATGCAACACTTCCATTCAGCATGTATGGATAAACCAATAGCCTTTCTGTGGATGTCTTTCAAAATCCACATAATCTCAACAAACTCCTGTGCACAGCCAAGCTGATCATCTCCACTTCTGTCTAAAACTAGACTTCTCCCCCCGTGGCATTATCATATTTCAATCTCTTTACAACTACCGGAGTGCCATATTGTAGGAATCCCTTGTAAACATTCCCAAGACCTCCATTATCTAGAATATTCTTGCTACTATAATTATCAGTAGCAAGTTGAAGCTCTTTGAAAAGGAATCTCTTTAAATGTACCAAGCAAACTTCTGGATCATGATGCTTTGCAAGTATTTCATCATATAACCCATAAACAAAATAAGAAAACTGCTCAAATGTTCCTATATATATATATATATATATATATATACCTTAAAGGTTCTACTTTCATAGATGTTATTTAGTAGTTCAGTAGTTCTGGTAGTTCGGGTGAACCTAAGGCCTTTACATTCCTTGACATTGAGGCCCATCCATTTTCCATCAAACACTTGACAGCAGATAGATAGAGTCTTGGACATATACGACCTAGAACATGAAGACATAGACTTCACTCCATCCCTTGGGGATTTTCCCCAGCTTCTCTTTGTTCGGATCCAGATCTCACGCTAGTTGACCTATCGTAGCTAAGGTAAGGCCTCCTCCCCACGCCTTAAACAGAAGCCACAAGGAAATACTGGAGGAGCAAGCTCCCAGCAACACGAATATAATGCGATCAAGGACCATCAGAGTTAAAAACATATGATAGATAACCAATTTCTAGTCACCAGTAAAGACAACCTGATGCTTGAGATCAAATCACGAGTTATTGGACAAGGGAGAGTAGGAAACGCCCAACCCAATGTAGGATTTACATGAATGGTATCTGCAAGTTTACTTAAGACCCAATAATGTATGTCTATAATACAGACCAATTCATACAAACTTATATGCAAAAGCTATATATTTTGGATAGTAGACAACTTGTCTCGTACTTGCTCTACCCTAATATTTGCAGAAACATGCCCCAAGGGAAAAATAAATAATTACCCCTCAGACGATATGAAACACTTCCATTCAGAATGTATGGATAAACCAATAGCATTTTTGTGGATGTCATGCAAAATCCACATAATCTCAACAAATTCCTATGCGCAACCAAGCTGATCATCTCCACTTCTGTCTCAAATTGGAATTCTCCCCTGCAGCATTAGCATCTTTCAATCTCTTTACATCTACCAAAGTGCCATCTCTAACAAAAGCAACAACCCAGCAAGATCTTCCTTTCAAGGCCGCCTGCTGTTCGTCCAGTCCATTGTAAACCTCCCCCATCCATCCATGCATAAACTTTTAGCAAGCAAGCCCCGACTATCCCAGCCCAACCGGTATCAAATTTGAGTAGTTTCGTCGATTTCAGTAGTCAATCCAACAGTTGATTCCCATTAAGTACCCATACCCAAAATTGGAACATTATGGAAGGAACAGTATTCCATTGAGCTATAGCAAGTTGTGCCTCCCCTGAGTAAGTGCTTCTTTTGCTTGCGGTAAGTGGGAAATCAAATCTCAATTTGCAGTCCAGATTTAAGTTTCACCCCCTTTAATCTAACCCCCTCAATTAAAAAGATTATTTGTTCTATTTTCTAAGAAACTCATACATAAAAATTTTATATGACTATCGTATCTCACAAGAATAAACATGCATTTATCCTTTTATCGCACAAACCACACTTTGTCTAAAAATTCGAACTTCTCTAGCAACTAGCTTAAACAATAAATTTATTGTATTTTAATGTACACTTAAGAAAATATAAGTTATCTCCCTTTCATATTTCCCGCCCGATTGATTGGTGTTACTTTTAAATCCCCTTTTCCATTCTCTTTTTGTGATCCTAATGAATGAACATAATACTAGTAGTAAAATGGTTGCTTGCGTCGTAGTCCATGAGAGACGAAAATGTTGCACCTTGCCTTGTTGCCTCACTTGCTAACAACCCTCTCAGCTCTCTGTCTTGCCTTCCATCTAACAAGGCATCCCTCGTAAACATTCCCAAAACCATGAATGAATAGTGAAAAATGCATAACTGAACCATGGTTATAGAAATGGGTAAGAACATTGATACTCATCATGAACCTCCAACATCTCTTGTAGCTGATACCAGTTCACTAGCCACAATACCATCATCGCAAGCTTGTAATGTTGTTTTTAAGTGCATCGCAACTGCACAACCCTCCATCATAAGATAGAAATAATAAATACTACCTGTCACAACACAAAAAAATGAGAGTGAGAAAGAGAGACTGTTTCACGCCAAGTTTTGGGTGAAAAGAAAAACCTGTGCATTATTTTATCATCGATAACGGAAGCGAGAAACCCTAAAATACAAACCCTACTGTAAATTTGAAGGTGCCATGGTTTAAATTCAGAGGTTGTTCTTTCGAGAGTTTCATGTTTTGCTTATTATAGAACATTACAAATGACCACAAACGTTTGATAGATCATAAAATAAAATTCAAATACAATGACTCGATATGTGTTCAAATCCAAGGAAGTGCCATAAAGGTACTACCAATATAGGGGTAAATTTGTTGCAGCCTTCATAAGTTTATACAATATCTTTCGAATAATAGAAAGCATAACAAATTTGCCATCAAAATGCATCAAATCCCACCAAATATAAGCCTATTCGATTGATGTCCATGACAATTTGACAAACGTGCTATATCTAGAAGTGATTAATTCATTTAACCCAAGCCCTAAACCTCCACAATGCATAGGCATAAAAATCGACACATAAAATGAGAAAAAAGGGATGAAACCATAAACTCACCACTAAAACAACGTTGGTGTATCTTCCCATGAATTCTGTAAGCTTTTGTTTAATGACCTCTAGCAAACACGCAATGTCATCACTCTAAAGGTCTGGAGAAGGTCCTACCATTTAAGGGATAGGAAGTGGCCTCCATACCTTGTTTCCCTATACATTTCCCAAAATATGGATAGTAAGGAAATTCCATTCTCTTAATAATAAGTTTTATTTTTAAAAGTTTTAGATTATAATTAAATTTTATAATAAGGAATTTTGATTTTTAAATAGTAAAAAATTAAATATTAGATTTATTCTTTAAAATATTAGAAAATAAAATGTAAAACGTAAGATATTATTTAAGGGAAAAGGGGTTATAAAAAGATATAGAGTTTAAAGGGAAAGGGGAAATCTTTATTTATTTTTTAAATTGGAGGACATTGGTTATTTTGCAAAAAGACATGCCAAGGGATATTATCGATATTTCTAGACATAAACAAAGTGAGAAAACTGACGATAGACCTGATTGAAAATTTTATCGATGGATGCAAAAAATGGTGGATTTTAACTGACAAGAGACAATTTACTCCAACTTGTTGAAACTTTGACCGACTACCGAAAGGGTCAAATGGTGACGGTTTTGGCCAAACAAAATTTGAGCGTGATCAACGTGATGAGATGAACACAATGGTATTGAGTAACTGACATGACAATGACCAGATGAAAAGACGACAAATCCCCACAACTTGACTCGACCATGACATGGTAATAGAGAAAATGTAACTTGGTGGACCTACCGATGGGGTCATATGACAATGAAAATGGTGAAAAAAGGTATGGACACGATAAGCACATCGAACTGGATGTGACGCTATAGGCAAAATGATCTTGCAACAAACTTTAATTTGGTCATCCTAGTCATCATGTTACAACACTTCGAAACAAGTCAATGTTGAGCATCAACATATTTTAAAGAGGTCTTTGAATCCATCTATAGTGTTAAAATTTTCTAAATTGTACAAATTCATTGTCAAAATTGTAATTTATCATTGCCAAGCTAACACAACTAAAAATTACTAACATAAACAACTGATTCATATTCTTAGTCGGTGTTAGCTAGTCATATTTGTATTCATGTGACTAAATTAGTTGTTTATGTTAGTCATTTTTATTTTAGTCACTTGTTATCTAGTCGTATATTTTATCCAATGACTAAATTAGTCATTTATCTTAGTCGTTTTTAGTTGGATCACTTAAAATTGTTGAATTTTGGTTGTTTATCCCTTAAAAAAACTATGGTGACTAAATTTTTTAGTCGCCTAGTCACTTATCTCTCATTTTGTACTAGTGGCTAGAGTATAGTAGTCTAGGCCATGTTAGATCATTAGGCTAGGCTAGAGTAGGCTAGAGTAGGCTAGGCTATAGTAGGCTAGTGTAGAGTAGAGTGGGCTAGGTTAGAGTAGCCTAGGCTAGGATAGAGTAGGATATAGTAGGCTAGGCTAGAATAGAGTAGGATAGAGTAGGCTAGGCTAGGCTAGAATAGGCTAGGATAGGATAGAGTAGCCTAGGCTAGGCTAGGCTAGGCTAGGCTAGGCTAGAGCAGGGTAGAGTACGGTAGAGTAGGTTAGAGTAGGCTCGGCTAGAGTAGACTAAAGTAGGCCAGCGTAGGCTAGGCTAAGCTAGAGTAGCAAGAGTAGGATGAACTAGGCTAGGCTTGGTTAAGTTAATCTAGAGTAGGTTAGGCTATTATAGGCTAGTCTATTCTATGCTAGGATAGGCAAGAGTTGGCTAGGCTAGAATAGGCTAGGGTAGGCTAGAGTAGGCTAGAGTAGGATAGGTTATGCTTTGCCAGGTTAGGCTAGGCTAGTATAGACTAAGCTAGAGTGGGCCAAAGTAGGATAGGCTAGGATTGGCTAGGCTAGGGTATGCTTGGCTGGGCTAGGATAGGCCTGGCTAAGCTAGAATTGACTAGGGTAGGATAGGCTAGGTTAGGCTAGGATAGAGTAGGCTAAATTAGTTTGGGCTACTCTAGTATAGGCTAGGCTAGGCTAGGCTAGAGTAGGTTAGGCTAGGCTAGAGTAGGCTAGGATAGAGTAGGCTAGGCTAGAGTAGGCTAGGTTAGGCTAGGCTAGAGTAAGCTATATTAGGCTAGGCTAGAGTAGGCTAGAATAGGCTATGGTAGGCTCAGCTAGAGTAAGTTAGGCTAAGCTAGCGTAGATTTGGCTAGATTAGGCTAGAGTGAGAAAAAGTAGCTACGCTAGAGTAGGCTAAAGTAGAGTGGGATAGGATAGGATAGGATAGGATAGGATAGGATAGGCTAGAGTAGACTAAAGTAGGCTAGTTTAGGTCAGGCTAGGATATAGTAGGCTAGGCTAGAGTAAGCTAGACTAGGATAGACTAGGTTAGGTTAGAGTAGTCTAGGCTAGAGTAGGCTAGAGTAGGTTAGAGTTTGTAAGGTTAAGCTAGTGTAGGCTAGGCTAGAGTAGGGTAGGTTTGGCCAAGAGAAAGGATGACAGGCTAGTGTAGGATAGGCTAGAAAATATTAGGTTGGGATAGAGTAGGCTAGGCTAGGCAATATTAGGTTGGGCTAGAGTGTGCTAGGCTAGGCTAGAGTAGAGTAGGATAAAGTAGGATATGGTATAGTAGATTAGGCTAGAGTAGTGTAGAGTAAGCTAGAGTAGAGTAGCCTAGAGTAGAGTAGGATAGGATAGAGTAGGGTAGAATATAATAGGGTAGGCTAGTGTAGGCTAGGCTAAACTAGGATAGACTAAAGTAGGCTAGGCTAGGTTAGGGTAGGCTAGGGTAGAGTAGGCTATGATACACTAAGCTAGGCTATACTAGGGTAAGTTGGAGTAGGATAGGGTATGTTAAGGAAGGCAAGGATAGGCTAGAGTAGGCTATGTTAAACTAGAGTAGGCTAGGTTATGCCAAAGTACGGTGTGTAGGTCAGGTCAAGTTAGGTTAGGTTAGTCTAGGCCAAAGTATGCTATACTATATTAGGGTAAGCTAGAGTAGGCTAGAGTAGGCTAGCATAGGGTAGGATAAGCTAGGTTATGCTAGAGTATGCTAGCATAGGCTAGGCTAAGCTAGGATTACTAGAGTAAGGTAGGTTATGCTAGAGTAGACTAGGCTTGGCTAGAGTACAGTAGGCTATGTTAGGTAAGGTTCCTCTTAGTTAGGTTAAGTTATAAGGTTAAGTTAGTCTATGTTAACTTAGGCTAGGGTAGTTTAGATAAGGCTAGGTTAGGTTGGGCTAGGTTAGAATAGGTTAGGTTAGGTTAGGTTAGGTTAGTCTAGGTTAGGGTAGGGTAGGGTAGGTTAGGTTAGGATAGGTTAGGTTAGGATAGGTTAGGTTAGTTTAGGCTAGGTTCGGTTAGGATAAGTTAGGCTCATTTAGGTTAGGTTAGGTTATACTAGGTTAGTTTAGTTTAGGTTAGGTTAGGGTAGGGTAGGGTAGGTTAAGCTAAGTTAGGCTATAATAGGTTAGGTTAGTCTAGGCTAGGTTAGGTTAGGTTAGGTTAGTCTAGGTTACGTTTGTCTAGGTTAGGTTAGGTTATCTTATGTTAGGTTGGGCTAGGTTAGGATAGGTTAGGTTAGGATATGTTACGTTAGTTTAGGTTAGGCTAACTTAGTTTAGTCCAGGCTAGGTTAGACTACGTCAGATTATGTTAGGTTAGGTTAGGATAGGTTAGGCTAGGATAGGTTAGGATATGATAGGTTAAGCTACGCTAGTTTAGTCTAGGATAGTTTATGCAAGGTTAGGTTAATCTAGGTTAGGCTAGGCTAGGATAGGCTAGGTTAAGTTAGGTTTTGTTATGTTAGGTTAGGCTAGGTTAGGCTATGTTATGTTAGATTAGGTTGGGTTAGGTTAAGTTACATTAGGTTAGTTTAGGCTACGTTATCTTAGGTTATGAGAGGATAGGTTAGGTTAGGCTTAGATAGGTTATGCTAGGCTACATTAGGCTATAGGCTTGGTTAGGTTAGGCTAGTATATGTTTGCTAGGTTAGGTTAAGTTCGGCTAGGCTAGGCTACCCCAGGTTAAGTTAGGCTAGTTTATGCTAGGCAAGTTTAGGCTAGGTTGGTTTAGGCAAGGCTTGGCTAAGTTTGGCTAGGTTAGGCTAGGTTAGGATCGATTAGGTTAGAATAGGTTAGGCTATGCTTGGTCAGGGTAGGATAGGTTAGGATAAGTTAGGTTAGGTTAGGCTAAGTTAGGTTAGGCTAGGATAGGTTAGGTTAGGCTAGGCTAGGATAGGATAAGATATGATAGGATAGGATAGGCTATGCTAGACTAGAGTAGGCTAGGCTAGGATAGAGTATGCTAGAGTAGGCTAAAGTAGGCTAAGCTAGGCTAGGCTACGCTAGGGTAGAGTAGAGTAGGATAGAGTATTTTGGAGTATGATAGGCTAGGCTAGGCAGGAGTAGGATAGGATAGACTAGGATAGGCTAGGCTAGAGTATAGTAGGGTAGGAAAGAGTAATGTAGGAAAGAGTATTGTAGGCTTGAGAGGTGTAGAGTAGGCTAGAGTAGAGTAATTTAGAGTAGGCTATAGTAGAGAAGGATAGCGTAGAGTAGGCTAGGCTAGAGTAGGATAGGCTAGAGTAGGTTCGAGTACACTAGTTTAGG
Source organism: Larix kaempferi (assembly GCA_027924585.1). Classification (NCBI taxonomy): domain Eukaryota; kingdom Viridiplantae; phylum Streptophyta; class Pinopsida; order Pinales; family Pinaceae; genus Larix; species Larix kaempferi. The sequence goes on along the minus strand of BSBM01000804.1, from coordinate 8,625,405 downwards.
CTATAGTAGGCTAGGCTAGAGTAGGTTCGAGTACACTAGGTTAGAATAGAGTAGGATAGGCTAGAGTAGGCTAGGCTAGAGCATGCTAGGCTATAATACGCTAGGCTAGAATAGGTTAGAGTAAGCTAAGCTAGGATAGACTAGGCTATGGTAGGCCAGGCTAAGCTAGAGTAGGCTAGGATAGGATAGGAGAGAGTAGGATAGGATAGGGTAGGCTAGGCTAGGCTAGAGTAGGCTAGGCTAGGCTGGGTTTGAGTAGGCTAACCTAGCCTAGAGTTGAGTAGGCTAGGCTAGAGTAGAGTAGGATATAGTAGTCCAGGGTAGAGTAAGCTAGCCTAGGCTAGGCTAGGCTAGAGTATGGTAGAGTAGGAAAGGCTAGGCTAGAGTATGGTAGAGCAGGCTAAGTTAGGCTAGAGTAATCTAGGCCTAGAGTAGGGCCATCTATGAGAAGTTAGATTGGGTTAGGGTAGAGTAGGGTAAGCTAGATTAAGTAAGAGTAGGATAGAGTAGGTTAGGCTAGGCTAGGCTTTGCTAGGCTAGTCTTGGTTAGAGTAGGCTAGGCTAGGCTTGGTTAGGCTGGAGTAGGCTAGGATAGAATAATGTAGGCTAGGCTAGTGTAAGCTAGAGTATAGTATAGTAGGATAGGCTAGAGTAGGCTTGAGTAGAGTAGGTTAGAGTAGGCTAGAGTAGGCTAGGCTAAGCTAGAGTTGGCTAGGCTGGGATAGGATAGAGTAGGCTAGAGTAGGCTAGGATAGAGTAGGTTAGAGTAGGCTAGGCTAGAGTAGGCTTGAGTAGAGTACGGTAGAGTAAACTAGGGTAGAGTAGGCTGGAGTAGGATAGGCTAAGCTAGGGTAGTCTAGGATAGAGTTGGCTAGGCTAGGCTAGGATAGAGTAGGGTATAGTAGGGTAGAGTAGACTAGGCTAGAATAGGTTAGAGTAGGATAGGCTAGAGTAGGCTAGGCTAGGCTAGAGTAGCTAGACTAGGCTAAAGTAGGCTAGGCTTGGCTAGGCTAGGCTAGAGTAGTCTAGGTTAGGTTATGCTAGGCTTGGACAAAGTATGCTAGGCTAGGATATAGTTTGCTAGAGTAGGTTAGAGTAAGCTTGAGTAGAATAGGCTAGGCTAGGCTATGCTTGGTCAGGCTAGGATAGGATAATATATTCTAGGCTAGAGTAGGCCAAAGTAGGCTAGGCTAGGCTGGGCTTGGCTAGACTAGGCTAGGTTGGGCTTGGCTATACTAGACTAGGATGGGCTTGGCTAGACTAGGCTAGGCTAGGTTAGGATAGGATAAAGTAGGCTAATGTAGGCTAGGATACTCTAGGGTAGGCCAAGCTAGGCTCGAGTAGGGTAGGCTAGACTAAGCTAGGATAACTTACAGTAGGATGGGCTAGGCTAGAGTATGGTAGCCTAGGCTAGCCTATGGTAGGCTATAGTAGGTTAGAGTAGGATAGGCTAGAGTAGGCTAGGTTAGGCTAGGTTAGGCTAGGCTAGGCTAAAGTAGGCTGTGCTAGAGTAGGCTAGGCTAGAGTAGGCTAAAGTAGGCTAGGGTGGGTTAGGCTAGAGTAAGTTAGGCTAGGCTAGCCTAGAGTGGGCTAGGTTAGGCTAGAGGTAGCAAGAGTAGCTACACTAGAGTAGGCTAGAGTAGGCTATAGTATGCTTGGCTAGTTTAGAGTAGGCTAGATAAGCTGGAGTAGGCTAGGCTAGGCTATGCTAGAGTAGGCTATAGTAGGATAGGATAAATTAGGGTAGAGTACGCTAGGATAGACTATGCTAGGCTAGAGTACGCTAGGATAGAGTAGTCTAGGCTAGAGTACACTAGAGTAGAATAGGATAGGATAGGCTAGGCTACGCTAGACTCGAATAGGCTAGGCTAGGATAGATCAAGGTAGGCTAGGCTAGAGTAGAGTAGAGTAGGCTAGTCTTGGCCAATCTAGGATAGAGTAGGATGATCTAGAGTAGGATAGGCTAGAGTAAGCTAAAGTAGATATACTATTCTAGGCTAGAGCAGGCTAGCCTAAGCTAGGCTAGGATAGAGTAGCATAAAGTAGGCTAGAGTATGTAAGGATATGCTAGTGTAGGCTAGGATGGAGTAGGTTAGGTTAGGTTTGGATAAATGATGTTAGGCTAGAGTAAGCTAGGCTAGGAAATATTAGGTTGGGACAGATTATGATAGGATAGACTACAGTAAAGTAGGCTAGAGTAGGCTAGGGTATAGAAGAGTAGGTTAGGGTAAAGTCGGCTAGGAGTAGGCTAGGTAAGAGTAGGTTAGGCTAAAGCAGGCTAGGTTAGGCTATGCTAGGGTAGGCTAAGCTAGAGTAAGTTACGCTAGGGTAGTGTAGGCTAGGCTAGAGTAAGTTAGTGTAGGCTATATTAGGCTAGAGTAGCCTAGAGTAGGCTAGAGTAGAGTAGGCTAGGCTAGGCTAGTATAGGCTCGGCTAGAGTAGCCTATAGTAGGCTAGGCTAGGCTAGGCTAGAGTAGGCTAAAGTAGGCTAGGCTAGAGTAGGATAGGCTAGGATAGGCTAGGCTGGAATAGGCTAAGATAGGATAGGTTATGCTAGGCTAGGCTTAAGTATATATGCTAGCCTAGGCTAGGCTATGGTAGGCTAGGCTAGGCTGGATTAGGCTAGAGTAGGCTAGAGTAGGGTAGGCTAGAGTAGGTTAGGTTAGGTTAGTCTAGGCTAGGATAGGATAGGACAGGATAGGCTAGGATAGGATAGGCTTGGCTAGGCTAGGCTAGCCTAGCCTAGCCTAGCTTAGGGTAGGTTAGTCTAGAGTAGTCTATGGTGGACTAAGCTAGAGTAGGTTACGGTAGGCTTGGCTAGGCTAGAGTATGATAGGATAGAGTAGGCTAGGTTATGCTAGGCTATCGTAGACTAAGCTAGGCTAGATTAGAGTATAGTAGGATAGTCTAGATTAGTGTAGAGTGGGATAGAGCAGGCTAGGATAGATTAGTGTAGAGTAGGAAGGAGTAAAGTAGGATGGGATAAGCTACAGTAGAGTAGGTTAGAGTAGAGAAGGCTAGGCCATAGCAAGGTAGGATAGAATAAGGTAGCCTAGAGTAAGCAATGTTAGTTTTTCATAATTTAATTCAAATAGATCTAAGATCTTAACTGAAAGAACAACATGTACAGCATATCAAGCATAAAAAACAAGAGACAAGAGACACAAAACATTTCACCGGGGAAGACCAAGAAGGTGAAAAACCCCGCAACTTCCTCAGAGATAGAATAAGCACCAATACAAAGATCACAAAGATCAAACCAAAGAGATAGATTACTGCAGCAACTACTCCTCCTCCACTAGTGCGCACTCCTCTCTCTAACTAATGCGAAGTGAGTGAATGAGTGAATGTGTCAAACGAGAGAGTCACACTCTCTATTTATACTTTAAATTTCACTTGACCTTTACTCAACTAGGTCGGCCCCAACTTAACAACTTAACATAATGTTGACTGGGCTGACCCCACTAGGGTGGTCTAATAACCCTTTAACCCACATGACTCATAAAGGGCCGACCCCATCATGGTGGTCTAATAACCCATCAAATATAAGTTACGACACTTACAATATAACTTGCAACACTTGCACATACAACTAATGACACTTCCAATCTAAGGAATAATACATCTCCCTTGGGGATACAATAAAGTACAAATGTAATACATAAAATATACAAGTGAATATCTTCCAAAGTTACAAATACATCATCACTCCGTCTTAACTGGGAAGGTATTCTCTTGACATAAGTCATCAATACATATCTGCACAAGTCTTCAGTTCTGGAGCTAGATCATCGTCACTTGATCACAGAGCATCATCGTCACTGCTGCTGTACTCTTCATCTCAATCACCGGTGCTATCTCTCAATTCTTCTCATCATAGGAAGTTCTACAGAGAGAGCCCTTTTTCATGCTGGTTGTAGGCCTAGCCTCTTGTAGGTCTTCATCATCTTTGGACAAATTGTGGAATCCTTAGGACTGATTACGTGCGTCAACAAAACCTTCAAAGAGCATCTGAGCACAGATTGTCAAATATTCAAGGATCTTTTACATGTGACCGTCACAAAAACTTGAAAGAGTATCCAAGATCAGACTATCAGATCTCCTAGGATCTTTTACATGTCATCAGGAAAAACCTTAAAAGGGTGTCTTCCAACCTGCAAGATCTCTAAAGAGCATCTGAGGACTTTTACGAGCACACAGCTCAACCTATCGGATCTCCAGGAATGATTACATGCCTCCTATAGCAAAACCTCAAAAGAGTATCTGAGCTCAAACTATTGGATCTCCTAGGATCTTTTTTATGCTACCTGTAGCAAAACCTCAAAAGAGTATCCGAGCTCATACTATCAGATCTCCCGGGATCTTTTCTATGCTACATGCACAATCTGTCCATGGCCAACCTATAGCAAAACCTCGAAAGAGTATCCAAGCTCAGACTACCGGATCTCCCATGATCTTTTCTATGCTATCTGCACAATCTGTCCATGGCCACATAGTATCATCCTGATACTCATGATCATACTGATCATCATCATATAGTACATCATCCTGATGCACATCATCATCACATGATCACCCTGATCATATACACAACATCATCCTAATGCATATCATATGGATCATCATCTTCATACTCATCACACATGACCATCCTGATCATCATCATAGCATCGTCCTGATGCATATCATCTAGAGCATAGTCCTGATTCTCATCACACATGATCATCCTGATCATCATCATAGCAATAACCAGAGCATCGTCCTGATGCTCATCACACAACACTTACATCCATAGCCATGGGAAGGATCCTCGTACCACCATGATTGGAATGGATTCTACAAATGTGTCCCATCACTTCTTCCTCGAAGTATCTTAGTATCTAAAGAACACCAAGCCTCTCTATGAAGTACTCAAACTTCACTTTGGCTAGTGGTTTGGTCAACACATCTAAAATCTACTCAACTATCGCAAGATACAGGAGCTTCACTACTCCTCTCTACACCATATCCCTGATATAGTGATATTTGATCTCGATATGCTTCGACTTGTCATGGAACACCGGGTTCTCTAACAACTTCACACAGCTCCGGTTGTCACAATAGATACAAGTAGCATCCAACGGGAGATCAAATAAATCAGATAGTATCTTCCTTAGCCATACTGCCTCACAACTAGCCGAACAAGCTGGGACATACCCTGCTTCGGCTGTACTCAGTGCTATGCAGGATTGCTTCCTGCTAAACCAAGAGATCACACCTGATCCCATACTGAAGTAGCACCTCGAAGTGCTCTTCCTATCTATAGCACTACCTGCCCACTTTGAATCAACATAACCCTCCATGTTAAACTTTTGATTCACATCATACTTGAGCCCATAATCAACTATACCCTTCAGGTACCCCAGAATATGCTTTACAGCAATCAGGTGAACATGTCTAGGATCTGTCAAGAACTGGCTCAAGGTGTTCACCACAAAGCAAATATATGGTCTCGTGATCGTCAGGTACATAAAGGACCCAATCATCTGACGATACATCATGGAATCAACCAAATCTAATGAAGCATCACTCAATAGCTTCAGGTTCAATGCCATAGGTGTGGCCATGGTCTTGCAGTCCATCATCCTGAACCGCTTCAGGATCTCTATTGCATATTTTCCTTGTCCAAGGAATATTCCATCTGCACTTTGCTACACCTCCATACCTAGAAAGTAATGCATCATGCCAAAGTCCTTCATCTCGAACTCGACAGCAAGCTTCCTCTTCATGTTGGAAATCAATCTATCCTCACCTATCACAAACAGGTCATCCACATACAATAGGAGCATTGGATTTCCTTCCTCAACCTTGTAGTAAAGGTTGGAATCCGCTTTACTCTTGGTAAATCCAAAACTGGACAAGAAGCTGTCTATCCTACTGTACCATGTCGTAGGTGCTTGCTTCAAGCCATACAAGACTTTCTTCAATCTACACATAAATGACACCCTGTCATGTGTCTCAAAACCTAGTGGCTGCTCCACATACACTTCCTCTTTGACTACACCTTTCAAGAAAGTTGTCTTGACATCCATCTGGTGTATCTTCCATTTCATCACTGCAGCTAGAGCAAGTATTGTACAGGTGCAAAAGTTTCTTCATAATATATCCCTTCTTTCTGGGAGAAGCCACGAACCACAAACCTTGCCTACCATCTGTAGCATGCTTGATCTTGTAGATCCACTTGGAAGTCACAACAGACTTCCCTTCTGGTCTTGGGACCACATCCCAAACATCATTCTTCATGATCGATTAGTATTCTTCAATCATGGCATCCTTCCATTACTACATCCCATATCATGGGAACTTCAGATACCTCAGTATCTTCAATAGGTAGTTTTCTTGAACTTCGTTGCTAGAACAAATGTCGTTGTTGAGTCTTCGTTTCTTGTTCTTCGAAACAAGTCTATCTTGTAGGTGATGGTACATGGTATTTCCTACAAAATAAGTTCAATTGCATGACTAGAAACATCTCATATATTTCAGAATAAATTCTTACACATAAATATATATGTCATATAGTCATGTAATTATCTTTATCCAATGCTTCAATACAACATTTATCCATATCTTGTAACTTTCTAGATGCCTTCCATCTCTACCAGAACATTTGTTAAGAGTGTGCACAACTTCCAACATGTCATCAAAGAGGTTTCATTCTAGATAAGTAGCAATGGAATTTTGTACAGTACTGTAGCTAGGGTTTTACCCCTAGCTTGTGCCAATGAGCACCTACTAAGGAAAATGGACTCCTTAGTAGCAGTTCAGTATATTAAACTAATTATGCAATAAACAAAACATTAAATTATTTCTAATACAAGCATGAAGCATAAACACCAAAATGAAAGAATGTCTTTGTATTGATGTTACCTTGAGTGTCAAGGTTGGTGAAGCCCTTTGCAGTGTCCAAGAGGATGCTCCAAGCTTCAAGAATGCTCCTTCTCCTTCTCCAATGTTGGGAATGGGCCAAAGGTGGCTCTCAAGGTGAAAATAGTTCAAAGGTGAACTAGGGTTTCGAGAGATATTTTGGCAGAGTAAGGGTGCTTGTGATTGTGGATATGGAATAAGGGATCTCCATCACCTATTTATAGTTTTTTGGTGGTGGAGTGCTGACCCATGGTTTTAGGAAACACATGGTTTTGGGCAGCTGTATAGGGTTTTTTTCTCCTTTTCCTCATTATTTTATATTTTTATTCCCTTTTTAGGGGATTTTTGCTATTTTTGGAGGAAAAGGGGGTTTTTTAGCCTTTTTTAGGCTATTTTGATGGTTTTGTGGCCTTTTGGAGGCATTTTAAGCCTTTTGGAGGCTTTTTAATGGGATTTTTTAGGATTTTAATGGAAATATGGTAGGAAAATGGACAAATGAGCCATATAATGTGGTAAATGAGCTAGTGAGCACTTTTTGGGTGTTAACAGATTGCCCCCTGATGTGCGAGGGCAGGAGCTCATCGTATGGCCGATGGACATCATAAGTCATGAATGGTTTTCCTGGGATGTGGAGAGAAGAGAAGAAACAAACTGGAGCCCGGAACAACGATCCCGAACAACTGCAAGAACTAAAAGTACATAACCTCAATAAAGGATGAGGAATCATCTGATCATATGGACGAGGCGGGCATTCCCATGCTCGTATCAGGATATAACATAATAACAACAATGGGGTCCAAAAAAAATGGGGACCTGAAATATACATGACCTCAAATACTGACTGAGGAATAATCTCAATATATGGACGAGGCGGGCATACCCATGCTCGTATCAAGATACATAAATATAACTGGGAGGCCCAAAAAAGGGGACCTGTAAGATACATGACCACTGTGTACATCATAAGAGTCCAGAGGGGACACAAATCTGGGACATACTGCTGAGCGTATCATGTGTGAACTGCAGAACTGGTGCACTGGAACAATCAACAGTGCTACTGAGTGTGGTACCAAAGGAACTGATGAGCTGCTGGATCATAGTGACTGGGGTCAAACTCTCCATGGTACACTGAACTGGAACTGAAACTGGGTACTCAAGGAAGCATGGAACTGGATGGCTTCCGAATACAAACGCCAACGCAGCCCGGACATCCACGGGAACATACAACTGGGCGTTCCGAAGTGACTCACCAATGTGCTAGAGTCAGGGGAAATCCGGGGTCTTCGACTAAAAACTGATGGGATATAATCCTACGCGATCCTCAACGATGCGATCAAGGTGCTGAAGTCGAGCATGTGAGGAACAACCACTCGGAGAGGCAATGATGTCTCCTCTCAGAATGATCCGTAGGCACTTACCACAGATGGTGATAAGTCCAAGGCGTAGGGACCTCTAGGCCTATCCTCTGGAATAGAGGAGCTGTCGTCGACAGAGGGAGACCTGCAACTATCAAGGCAATGATGTTTCCTTGACGGGAGCGTGAGGTACAAGACCGAAATGTGATAGTGCTGATGGCAGGACTGATAAACAGTGGGTGGATAACTGGGCAAGTAGAGTGGGTGGACTCAAACTTCCTTTGTTCAGAGTATGATAATGGGAATGATCTGGCAGCATATGAAACGAACTGAGGGGAAAGGGATCATAGCTGTAATGGATCTGGGAGGATAACTGGTTGAGGGAGACTCGAGCTGGTATAAAATGGCAGGAGACTGCAGAATACTCTGAACAAAGGCGACCTGATTGGGGGTGCTGCCGAGATGATAGATCAAAGTGCCAAGAGGCACGGGGGAAAACTTCTTCATGGGTTAAGGAACTAGAAGAAGTGTGTGTAAAATGGTACTGTCGTGTGGATTTTACGAGCCCAGGACAGTTCATGCTCGTGGTTGCTTTCAATTTTAAGGAGTCTGAAAGCGATAAGAAGACTCTGAAGTTATGGAATGGTACTGTCGTGTGGATTTAACGAGCCCAGGACAGTGCATGCTCATGGTTGCTTTCAATTTTAGAGAGTCTGAAAGCAAGTAAGAAGACTCCAGGGGGTTGCTTTTTCGTAGATTTAGTCTCCAAGGCCCAAAGAAGCATAAAAGGATGCAATGAAGAACTCTTCTAGCCGGTGTGACTAGAGTATTCCTTTTTCGTAATTAGTCTACCAGGTCCGGAAAAGGGTTAAACTTATACCAGATAGACGCCCTTTCAGGTACTTTAACGAGCATGAAAGGAAGCAAGATTGCTCGGCGATCTTTTCATTCTTTTAGGAGTAGGAAAAGAGCTTAACGGAAACTCCCTAAGTGCCTTTTTCGTAAAGGACTTGTCCGGCCCGAAAAAGGGATAAAATTATACCGAACAAAAGGAATGGCCAGGCAAGGAGGAAGTGTTCAATCAAGGTTTAGTAATGATGACCAGGAACGAGGGTAGGTGGGAAAACTGATGGACCTCCTTGCGGGGTAGTTGAAATGGTGGCAAAATAACGAAACGGTTGCAGTATGACAGGAGTGAATGGCTCATGTAAAAATGTGGAACAATCCGATGGTGGCCGATGTGGCATGCAAACCGAGGCAGCAAGGTGTCGGGACACAATGTTGAAATTGTACCAAGTGAGAGCGAGAAATGATCTCAAGCATCATCACGAGCTCGGAAAAATGGATCCGGCGATATAAAGGATGTCAAAAACGGGTGACGGCCGATGTGGCACGTAAACCGAGGTGACGGGGGCATTCTGAAAAATGCCCGGAAAATCTGGAGGTGAGAGCGAGAAATGATCTCTAGCATCATCACCAGCTCGGAAAAATGAATCCGATGATATAAAACATGTGAAAAACGGAGAACGGCCGATGTGGCACGCAAACCGAGGCGACTAGTGGCGTCTGAAAAAATGGGTAACAAATGACAGAGTAAAAACAAAAAGGAAAGTACTTGTACAACGCAGACCAATGAGGCCGCGGGTTTCTTTTTCATGGGTAAAAACGCTTAAGATACAACCCATTACGAGGGTTGCGCAAAGGACGGCCTTCGGAGTCAGCTAAGATGAATGCCCCCTTGCCGAGGCAGGTCTGCACGACGTAAGGGCCTTGCCACATAGATTCAAACTTCCCTTTACCGGTTTTGTCATGGGCTTGGTCATAGGCAAGGACGAGGTCCCCTTCGTGGAAAGTTTGAGGGTGAACATGTTTATCATAACCGGCTTTGGAGCGGTTTTTGGCAGCTTCGATGTTCTGGAGAGTGGCCAAAACTGTAGCTAGGGTTTTACCCCTAGCTTGTGCCAATGAGCACCTACTAAGGAAAATGGACTCCTTAGTAGCAGTTCAGTATATTAAACTAATTATGCAATAAACAAAACATTAAATTATTTCTAATACAAGCATGAAGCATAAACACCAAAATGAAAGAATGTCTTTGTATTGATGTTACCTTGAGTGTCAAGGTTGGTGAAGCCCTTTGCAGTGTCCAAGAGGATGCTCCAAGCTTCAAGAATGCTCCTTCTCCTTCTCCAATGTTGGGAATGGGCCAAAGGTGGCTCTCAAGGTGAAAATAGTTCAAAGGTGAACTAGGGTTTCGAGAGAGATTTTGGCAGAGTAAGGGTGCTTGTGATTGTGGATATGGAATAAGGGATCTCCATCACCTATTTATAGTTTTTTGGTGGTGGAGTGCTGACCCATGGTTTTAGGAAACACATGGTTTTGGGCAGCTGTATAGGGTTTTTTTCTCCTTTTCCTCATTATTTTATATTTTTATTCCCTTTTTAGGGGATTTTTGCTATTTTTGGAGGAAAAGGGGGTTTTTTAGCCTTTTTTAGGCTATTTTGATGGTTTTGTGGCCTTTTGGAGGCATTTTAAGCCTTTTGGAGGCTTTTTAATGGGATTTTTTAGGATTTTAATGGAAATATGGTAGGAAAATGGACAAATGAGCCATATAATGTGGTAAATGAGCTAGTGAGCACTTTTTGGGTGTTAACAAGTACCATAGGCCACTTACCTATTACTATATTAGTAGTAGCTTTTTCATTAATGCAACTTTTCTAAAATGCATAATATACATCCTAAATCATAAATATGTACATGAACGAACAACATCATTTAAGTAATAAGAAATGACAATTCAAATCCTTATCTTTGTTTGCTTGTTGGGTGGACTCCCTCTCAATCTTTTCTTCCTTGTAGGAACTACTGGAGTGAGCTCCCTCTTGATATTTGCTTCCTGGATTATCTATCTTTGAACTTATATCCATCATGGACCACTATGCATGCTTAAGTGTGCACTACTGTCATCCTCAAGATCTCATACATAATCATACATGCATTAGTATAATCTCAATACTATCAAAACATTATGATTGTAAATAATCTTAAACATGTATGGTTATAATCATTTCATACACAGGTAATTTATCACAAGCGTTAGTATTCAATGTTTCATGGAGGATTTCATTTACTCATGCATATTCTTATATGACCATAGGACTCTTCATTAAGAAGCATAATATGCATAAACCCATGATTACTCAAACTTATAACTTCATGAATAATCATTATCAATCATACAAAAGATATACTTATATAAGATCTTAACATAAGGTAGGATTCTAACTCGATATAGGAAAACATACCTGGATTATCATGGGTATCTAACATACCCAAACAATGTCTTCTTTGTTCTCTTAGAGACCTTGTGCTAGGAATCTGCATATCTCATAGGTTAAGCATTGTAGAACCAAATTATACATACCTCGTAAGTAGAGCTTCTATGTGATCAATGGCTATGGATGAGTCTTTGTCTTCATGTCACCATGGTCATATGTTCTTGATCTAGAACTTGATTTGTCTTTCTTGATGTACCCTTCATGTTAGTGGACAACATCATCCTCATACAACACCACAGTGCATTAGTACAATCATAACTATCATAACCCTAATCAATGAATGTCTTCTATCATTCATATGTATTCATACTTTTACTAGGGTGATAAGACAAGTCTAAAATTAATCAATATTGTACTAACCTCAATAATATGAAGACAAACATATCATAAACTTAATCATGAATAGACTTCAAAACATACCTGTATCTCCTCAAGTCATACCTACCAAGATTGCTTGTAGCCTTCTTATGTAAGGCCTTATCCTCATCTCCCTCTTGAACTTGAATCTCTTTACTTATATAGGTGTCCAAATCATTTTATTCTAGGATTAACCCAATCCACTTTGATTTGCTGAAATTGGATCTAGAGATGGATTAGGGTTTGTCAGAGAAACCCTAAAAATTCAAACTTTTGATTGGATGAAAATATGCACCTTGCTGAGATGATCAAGCTAGTATACTTCCATTTTGAAATCTCCAAAATTTGACCCCTCAAAATTGCCTTTGAAACTTTCGTATCTTCTGGTCAAAATCTCGAACTAGGGTTTGATAATGCCTGGGTTTCTACCTAGCCAAAAGGTTCGATCTTGTGCTCTAAACTTTGATTTTTCTGAGGAGAATCCAATCGTGGTCACAGATTCCAAAAATTTCAACTTTTGCAGAAACCCTAATTTTCCACCTTTTCGATGAGGATCCTGAACTAGGGTTTGATAATGCCTAGGGTTTTACCCAACCAAAAAATTTGATCTTGGTCTCTAAATTTCGATTTTGCTGAGGAGAGTAATCATATGCTAAGATCATTCCAAAATTCCACTTCTGTCAAAAGCCCTAATTTCCTATAGCAGTGACAAGCCAAAAATGAGAATACTCAGAATCCAATTCTATTTCACAGAAATATGTGCCTTATTGTTTATGGTGTATCTCTGAAATTTCAGATTCACAGGATCTGAAACTTCGGCTTGTGGTAGCCTGACCTGTCATATTTCCAACCCCATAGTTCTGACCTCAAATGGATTCTCTGAGAGAGAGATATGCCACATGTCACAACGTGGCCTATTTATGGGATGAAATAGTATAGTGAACTTGTATGGCATGCCACATGTCACTATTTCAACTTCAACCTCTTAAACCTGGGCCTGTAAAACTACAGTCCATGCTCTTACTGTAACTTTTTACAGAATTTCATTTGGAACTTCGTATCCCAAGTTGTGACCTTTTTTCCTAGTCCACCTGTTTATGACTAAGATCTGGAATAGGCAGAAACCCTAAAGTGTACGAATCATAAAACAGAAAGTACAATGAATTAGATGTTGTGCTTAGGACCAAGGTACATGGGGATTTTATCTTCGACCTGTACAAGATTTAGAACCTGAACCTTCGCCAAAATGGATTTATAGCGAAAGTGTGTGAGTATTTTGATCACAGAAGATCGAGGAGCTATGGAGAACCTCACAAAATCGAATTAGTTTGCAAAAACTGTGGAAAAACTTGAAAAAAGAGATAAATTTACACACAATGTATGCTCAAATCTTTGATTAACTGACTGTCTAACATGTGAAAATGTTAGTAACAGGTTTTTATTACATTCATGAGAAAATCGAGAGCATTAGGTGGCTCAAGCTGAGTGTACAAGTCATCAATGCCAAATTGGCCTCAATCCCCCCTAGGTGGGTCCAACTCAATCCCAATCACCCCAAACAGCTACGAATTCTGGTGTGGAGGTGGCTGAAGCATGCTGAGTCATTAATTAGCTCAAGGCAGGCGTGGGTGAGCAAATAGAGGAGGTTTGGGGGCCCAAGGGAGTATTAAATGCTCCAAATCTAGCCAAAAGTGGGCAAAAATCCACCCTAGCGCCCTTGGTCAACTAAATTCCCCAAAACAAGGAGAGAGGGCGCACCAGCAATAAATGAGGGCGCACTTGTGGACAAAACTGGAGGCTGGGTGAACTGGTTTGCTCAGAAGTGGGTGTGAACACTCTCAAAGTGGGTTTTTGACCAACTATAGTCACTTAATCCAAAACATGGTTTAATTAAGCACATGGATAATTAAAATTTATGGATTATGGTACTAAGTGTGGTTACTGTTCTAACACCCCCCCTTAACCATAACTTTGTACATCTCATGAAATATAAGTGGGAGGCCTTGGCAACAAAGGCTCAAGTCACCTCAATACAAACAGAAATTTTATTTGTCCATATGAACCGAGGAAAAGAAGTAAAACCTCATGGGATAAAAACTTCCCTCAAAAATGGACATGGGGCTGAACCTGCAATTAAATTGCAGCAATCACCATCCATCACTCACTCCAAGCAAAGATCTCAAGTAAGTGAAGGTCTTCTCTGTAAAGCACTTGGTGAAAATATCAGCAGTTTGCTCGGTGGATGGGCAATACTGCAGTGAAATCACCCTGTCATGCACCAAGCCCCGAATGTAATGCATGTGGATCTCAATGTGCTTTGTTCTTTGCCTCTGTACTGGATCAGTAGATATCTTGATGGCACTTTGATTATCCACCCAAATATTGGTTGGAGAATCAATAGCAACACCAAACTCCCGAAGAATGCCTTGCAACCAAACACACTGTGTGGCTGCGTTCACTGCTGCCCTGTACTCGGCCTCTGCTGATGAAAGAGAAATTGTATGCTGTTTCTTACTTGACCAGCAAATAGGACCTTCAGCAAACATAAACACAAAACCTGAAGTGGACTTTCTATCGATGGGATCTCCCGCCCAATCGGAATCAGAAAATCCAGCTAGTTGAAGTGAAGAACCAGCTGCATAGTGTACCCCGAAGCTCTTAGTTCCTTGGACATAATGAAGGATTATTTTGGCTGCCTTCCAATGGATCTCATGTGGCTGCTGCATATACCTTGCTACAGCACTTACAGCATAAGACAAATCAGGTCTTGTATGTGTAAGGTACAACAAACTTCCAACTAGCTGCCTATAGAGTGTGCAATCCACCACCGGAGAGTCTTCAAATTCACCTAGTTTTATGCCTGAAAGGAATGGGCACTTGGCTGCCTTACATTCAGACATTTTGAACTTGAATAACAGGTCTGAAGCATACTTAGATTGACTCAGCAAAATACCTCTCTCAGATTGCTCAATTTCCAAACCCAAAAATTGCCTTAGCAATCCTAGGTCGCTCATGGCAAATTCACTATGCAAAGAAGCTTTAATTGAGCCAATTTGTTTGGTGCAGCTCCCTGTAATTAAGAGATTATCAACATACAGTACAATGACCTGCAAATTACCATCACAATTCTGCAAATAAACATTTGGATCAGACTTGCATCGACAGAAACCAATTGAGAGCAAAAAAGCATCCATTTTGGCATACCAAGCCCTGGGGGCTTGCTTGAGTCCATAGAGTGACTTCTTCAACCTGCATACAAGTGTGGGATCCTCTTGGAATCCTTCAGGCTGCTGCATATATATCTCTTCCTGTAGCTCACCATGCAAGAATGCACTTTTGACATCCATGTGGTGAACTTCCCAACCTTTACTAGCTGCCATGGCTAGAGCTAGTCTAATTGAGTCCATCTTTGCAACCGGTGCAAAGGTCTCTGTATAATCCACACCATGGATTTGTGAGTAGCCCTTAGCCACTAACCTAGCCTTATATTTCAGATCAGAACCATCAGCAACAGGTTTGGTTCGAAAAATCCACTTACATTGCACTAGTTTCCTCTTGGGAGGAAGAGGCACCAAATCCCCTGTTTTGTTCTCTTGCAGAGATTGGAATTCTTCTTGCATTGCTGCCCTCCACCTTGGATCATGATGAGCTTCCTGATATGATGTTGGATCAGATCCAATCATCATATAACAGTGATCAGCAAGCTCACTCTCATTTGCAAAGGAAGCATTGATTGTTTGGGATCTAGTCTTCCTAGGCTCTTGGGGATTGCCTGCCAATTCACCTGCAGCTTCTATGATTTTTTCAGCCCACTTGGGCCTTGATGGTGACTCATGTACAGAAATTTCATCTTCAGCCATGTCATCTTCAGCAATATCAGAAAAATCAGAGGAAGAATCATCACTAATCTCATTGAGGTGTGGAGGAGAGGAGCTTTCCCCCGGTGCAAGCTCAAAATCTGGAATTGGTTCTTCTTCGAATTGCACACTTCTCTCAATGAAAGTTTTAAGTGTGGATGTGTCAAAGAGCTTATAGCCCTTTGTGTCCTCACCATATCCAACCATGATACATTCCCTGCTCTGTGGCTCCAAAACCTTCCTTTTTTCTGATGGAATTCGAGCCCATGCTCTAGACCCAAAAATCCTGAAATTTGACACATTTGGTTTTTGGCCAAACCATGCCTCATAGGGGGTTTTTCCTTTGACTGATTTGTGAAAGGCTCTGTTCTGAATATGAGCAGCACAATTGATGGCTTCAGCCCATAGCTTAGGGCTTAGATCCCTAGCTTCAATCATGCAAGTAGCCATCTCCTTGAGAGATCTATTTTTCCTCTCTGCCACACCATTTTGCTGAGGTGTGTAGGGGATTGAATGTTGCATTTGGATGCCACATTCCTCACAAAGGTGCTGAATGTTATTATTCACATATTCCTTTCCATTATCAGTCCTAAGGATCTTTATCTTATGACCACTATGGTTCTCCACTAGGGCTTTCCAAATCTTCAGTTTCTCAAACACTTCTGACTTCAATTTAAGGAAGTAAACCCAGCAGAATCGAGAGTAGTCATCTATGAATGTAAGTACATACCTTGATCCACCATATGATGGAGTGGGAAGAGGACCAATGAGGTCTGAATGTACCAATCCAAGTGGTTGAGTGGCTCTCCTTGCCATTCCCTTCTCATAGCTGCGCTCAGGATGCTTTCCAACTACACACCCAATGCATGCACCATTCGATGATCTGATTTCTGGAAGCCCTTCCACCATCTCGTCCCTGTGCAATTGCTGGAGATATTTGTAGTTCATGTGGCCAAATCTTTCATGCCATAACTTGGAGGTCTCGTTGGCATGAGAGACAAGAGCATGGTCACTAGAATTTGGAATGAAGTTTGAGAATTTGTACATTCTCTCATCATGATCTGCATACCCTACTGCCACAACTTGATTTGAGGAAATTTCTGAGATTTCTACCAAATCTGGAGTGAATGTCACTCTCTTGGCTTCTCCTGTATGAGTCATTTGATAGACTGATAGCAAATTTGCAGCCAATGAAGGTACATAGAGCACATCACTGAAATAGCCATGCTCCATGTCAATCCTTCCAATCCCCTTGGTTTGGAGTTCTGAATCATCTCCCATTCGAACTGTTGGGCCACCATTCGAATGCAAAGAGGAGAAGAGCTCTCTGGATGAAACCATATGTCTGGAAGCTCCTGAATCAATGATGAAGGATGAGGGATTCGAAGTACCTGCTACCAAAGCATGACACTTCTCCTTATTGTCAGGGTTTGAGGTGCTTTCTTTCTTCCTTGCGCCCTCAGGGACTGGGATGTTGTTCTTCTCCAGCAGCTGCGCCATTGAGTCAATGGTTTTCTTCATACATGAGCTCTCTGGATGCCATCCCCTATGACAATAGGTGCATTTGGTCTTTTCCTTTCCCTTCTTGTCCTTCTCCTTTGACAGATTCGAACCCCCATCTGCAGACTTGGTCTTGTCAAACTTTCTCTTCTCTTGCTGCTTCGAATTCTTGGCTTTCTGCTTTCCTTTGCTTGCATTTGAAACACCCATTGCCAATGCTTGGTCCTTTGATTTTATGGTGCCCATCTGAACTAGTTTATCCTGCTCCTGAGTGAGACACTCCATGAAGGTAGCTAGTGATGGCATTTGCCAATTTCGAAGGGTCATTTTGGCTGAGTGAAATGTGCTAACAAATACTGAAAACTCTGGGCCTAGCTTCGAAAGGATGGACAGAATCAGTTGTTCCTCCTTCTTAACAATTCCACATTGTTGCAGTTGAAGCACCAGTGACTTGAATTTCGTGAAGAACTCCTGGATGGTTTCAAAATGCGCTGGGCTCAAGCTAATGAGCTCGTTTTCAAGCTGGTGGCCTCTCAGTTCATCAGTTTTCCCAAAGAGTGATTCTAGCTTCACCCATACTTCATTGGGGGTTGTCAAACTGTCTGTATGAAACAAGAGTTCCCTTGAAATGCTCAGGCATAGCAATCCATAAGCTTCATCAAGTCGATTGTAGTACTTTGCTTTCTCCACAGCAGAATTTGGCTCCACTTCTGTGCCCATGGTCACTCTATAGAGACCCTTAGATCTCAGCTTGATGACCATCTCAGCCTTCCAATCGAAAAAATTGAAGGGTGTGAGCAACATTTGGTTTGCTTCCATGACTGCTGCGTTGATGGTGAGAAAACTACTGAAACACCTGCAAAAAACACTCAATTTTTGTCTGGAAATCCTCTCTAGAATGCAGTTCAACGCTCAATGTTGGCCTGCAACTCACTAAATCCACGATGGATCTGATACCATGTGAGTATTTTGATCACAGAAGATCGAGGAGCTATGGAGAACCTCACAAAATCGAATTAGTTTGCAAAAACTGTGGAAAAACTTGAAAAAAGAGATAAATTTACACACAATGTATGCTCAAATATTTGATTAACTGACTGTCTAACATGTGAAAATGTTAGTAACAGGTTTTTATTACATTCATGAGAAAATCGAGAGCATTAGGTGGCTCAAGTTGAGTGTACAAGTCATCAATGCCAAATTGGCCTCAATCCCCCCTAGGTGGGTCCAACTCAATCCCAATCACCCCAAACAGCTACGAATTCTGGTGTGGAGGTGGCTGAAGCATGCTGAGTCATTAATTAGCTCAAGGCAGGCGTGGGTGAGCAAATAGAGGAGGTTTGGGGGCCCAAGGGAGCATTAAATGCTCCAAATCTAGCCAAAAGTGGGCAAAAATCCACCCTAGCGCCCTTGGTCAACTAAATTCCCCAAAACAAGGAGAGAGGGCGCACCAGCAATAAATGAGGGCGCACTTGTGGACAAAACTGGAGGCTGGGTGAAATGGTTTGCTCAGAAGTGGGTGTGAACACTCTCAAAGTGGGTTTTTGACCAACTATAGTCACTTAATCCAAAACATGGTTTAATTAAGCACATGGATAATTAAAATTTATGGATTATGGTACTAAGTGTGGTTACTGTTCTAACAAAGTGCCATGATGACTAGTTTTTACTATAGCAAGCCTTAGCTTCCAATTTGTCGTAAGTGCAACAAGTGTCATAAATGCCATACCATGCTTTCCTTCAGGCTAGCTATGATACCATGTTATCTTTTTATCATTTAATTCAAATATATACAGGATCTTAAATGAAAGAACAACATGTACAACATATCAATCATAAGAGACAAGAGACAAGAGACATAAAACATTTCACCAGGGAAAACAAAGAAGGTGAAAAACCCCGCAACTTCCTCAGAGATAGAATAAGCACCAAGACAAAGATCACAAAGATCAAAACCAAGAGATAGATGACTGCAACAACTACTCCTCCTCCACTAGTGGACACTCCTCCTCTCTCTCTCACTAATGCAAAGTGAGTGAATGAGTGAATGTATCAAATGAGAGAGTCACACTCTCTATTTATACTTTAACTTTCACTTGACATTTACTCAACTAGGTCAGCCCCAACTTAACCACTTAACATAATGATGACTGGTCTGACCCCACTAGGGTG
Source organism: Larix kaempferi (assembly GCA_027924585.1). Taxonomy (NCBI): domain Eukaryota; kingdom Viridiplantae; phylum Streptophyta; class Pinopsida; order Pinales; family Pinaceae; genus Larix; species Larix kaempferi. The sequence goes on along the minus strand of BSBM01000804.1, from coordinate 8,605,923 downwards.
GTCTAATAACCCTTTAACCCACATGACTCATACAGGGCCGACCCTATCAAGGTGGTCTAATAACCATCAAATATAAGTTACGACACTTACAATATAACTTGCGACACTTGCAAGTACAACTGATGACACTTCCAATCAGAGGAATAATACATCTTTGTTGGGGATACGATAAAGTACAAATGCAATACATACAATATACAAGTGAACATCTTCCAAAGTTACAAATACATCAACAAGCAAGGCTAGAGTAGACTAAGCTAGGCTAGGCTAGGATAGGCTAGAGTAGGCTAAGCTAGGATAGAGTAGGTTAGGTTAGGCTAAGCTAGGTTACGATAGAGTAGGCTAGGCAAGGCAAGTTTACGCTAGAATAGGCTATATTAGAAAAGAATAGGCTAGTGTAGGGTAGGATAGAGTAGGATAGGGTATGCTAGGCTAGAGTATAATAGGCTAGGCTAGGAAAGGCAAGTTTATGCTAGAATAGGCTATATTAGACAAGAGTAGGCTAGTAAGCAAGGCTAGAGTAGACTAAGCTAGGCTAGGCTAGGATAGGCTAGAGTAGGCTAATCTAGGCTAGAGTAGGTTAGGCTAGGCTAAGATAGGTTAGGATACAGTAGGATAGGTTAGAAAATTTTATGCTAGAATAGGCTATATTAGACAAGAGTAGGCTAGTGTAGGGTAGGATAGAGTAGGATAGGGTATGCTAGGGTATGTTTGGATAAGCTAGAGCATGGTGTGTAGGTCATGTCATCCTAGGCTAGAGTAGGTTAGGATAGAGTAGATTAGGCTAGAGTAGGCTCGGATAGACTAGTCTAAGCTAGAGTAGGTCAGAGTATGCTAGAGTAGGCTAGGGTAGGTTGGGCTAGGCTAGAGCACACTAGGCTAGGATATTCTAGAGTATAATAGGCTAGGCTAGCTTAGACTATAATAATCTAGCCTAGAGTAGGCTAGGCTATGATAGAGTAGGCTAGGGTAGAGTAAGCTAGGAAATATTAGGATAGAGTGGGATAGAGTAGGGTAGGCTAGAGTAGGCTAGAGTAGAGTAGAGTAGGCTAGGCTAGAATTGGATAGGCTATGATAGGCTCCAGTAGAGTAGGCTATAGTAGGATAGGCTAGAGTATTCTAGAGTAGGATAGGCTAGGCTAGAGTAGGCTTGAGTAAAGTAGGATAGAGTAGAGTAGAGTAGGCTCGGGTAGTGTAGGCTAGGATAGAGTAGGCTTGAGTAGAAAACGCCAATTTTATTAAACTTGGACATATTCTAAGTCATTTTAAAGATGGGTCAAAAATAGTCTTTCTAAACCCCAAAATCAAGCAAAATCCAGTTCCAAAAGTGCCAAATTTGGGTTCCAAAAGTACCAAAGCCGGTTCCAAATTGCCAAATCCGGTTCTGAAAGTGTCAAAACTGGTTCCAAAAGTGCCAAATCAAGGTTCCAAAAGTGCCAAAACCCATTCCAAAAGTGCCAAAACCAATTTCGAAAGTGCCAAAACTGATTCAAAAAGTGCCAAAACCGATTCTGAAAGTGCCAAATCAAAGTTCCAAAAGTGAAAAAAATCGGTTCCTAAAGAGCCATAACTGGTTCCAAAAGTGCCAAATCTGGTTCCAAAAGTGACCAAACCGGTTCTGAAACTACCAAATCCGTTTCCAAAATTGTCAAATCCAGGTTCCAAAACCATACTTTTTCTTTTGATATTTCCACTTTTGAAATTGGTTTTTGCGGTGTTCCGATATGATAATTATGACGGTAATTTGAAGTTGTAAAAAATATACAAATTCTCAAATGAATCGGTGTCTGTATAATATGATGGTCATTGCAAGTTGAATTTCATTAACAAACACCCCATTTGAACGAGGCTCAAGATAAATGAATGAAGGGTCGGTCAATCCTTCTTCTTCCCACTATTATTTTCATAATAGTTCTAAACTACAAGAAGGGTGGTTCAATCCTTCTTGTGTTCACCGTTCTGGATACAAGTGAATTGTCGGATATTGGTGTTCACAATTATCTACTAAAAGAAGGGGTAGCCGATCCTTCTTGTCGGAAGTCGGAAGTCCAGAGAAATATTGTTTAGATGTTATAACTTAGGCAATGTCCAATTCCCTATGATATACTGCGGAAGTTGGTAGTAGGGAATTGTCATCCCAACCTTCATAGATTAAATATTTTTTCATGTCTCTTTTAAATTAAGGGTCGGCCGACCCTTCTTATGGTTAGTATTTTTGCATTCTTCACCATTTATGATATACATGAATTAACAGCCTATACTTCATAGGTTGAATATTTGCACAATTCCCTCATAAATGAAGGGGCAGTCGACCCTTCTTCTTCCCAATATTATTTTCATACTAGTTCTAGACTACAAAAAGGGTCGTCCGATCCTTCTTGTGTTCACCAGTCTGGATACAAGTGAATTGCTGGATATTCATGTTCAAAATTATCTACTAAACGAAGGGTCGGTCGAACCTTCTTGTGATTTGTATTTTTCCAGTCTTGACCATTCTGGTTATACATGAATTGATCTCTATTTTGGCAGGCCAAAATATCACACGTGTGAGCCTAAAGAGAGAACTGACACTATAGGAAGTGATGACATGGTATGTATGATGACATGGAATGTGTGATGAGGTTGGAAAGACACATGCTTGTGTTCTGGTGCTATCATTAAGTCATTGTATCAATAGGAATCATTCTGGAAAAGTATGACAAGTTTGTGAAACTTTGAAAATTGACAAAGTATGGAAAAAGTAGAAAAAACTACTCTGAGAGAATGCTCACCATAATTCATGGTTTGAGAAAAATGCATGCACCATCATATCATGCTATATCTTGTTGAAGTGGCTATTTAGTCATGGTTAGTTTCCCTTAATCCTTTCTGAGGATAAATTTATAAGTCTGCCAAAAGAGGGTTTCAGGATCAACCTTGGAGAATATCTTGGAAATGAGCAAGTGTTGGAAAACTGGTTCAGGTGGCCTTGGGAAAATGCCTATTGTACCTCATGGGAGAATGATAAAAGGGAGGTTAGATCGACGGTCCAAAATATTTTCGCACCACCAACATGCCCAACATAATGTAGGTCTTAGTGGTTGTGAAATACCATACCGTTGTACGCATGTCGTCTCCACATCATTCTGCAATCAGAGAAAGCAGTAAGAAAAACCACCATCCCGCGTTGCGAAACCACCTTCGGTGGTGTATAAAAGAGAAGGGCACATCAAAAATTGACTTTTGTGTTGTGAACAGCAGAGGATTGGAACATGTCTATGCTGCTCGAAAGCGGAAGAGCATAGTTTATTCATCTTGTCCATGCCAGGTAGGTCCTCTTAACTCATGAAAGTAACTAGAATTGTTTACATAATTGAAGGAAGTAGTGAAACCGTCTGTTAGAACATTGAAACTATGAGGATAGGAGAAACCCTAGTGGACAGACATAGTGACATTCATGACCCCATAATGGTTAAATTCTCAGTTTCAGAAATCAAAAGCAAGTTGGAGGGTTTATATAAACAAAATTTGGATGTGCACAATGTTTATAAGCCTTGTTTTATCCATTTCTGTCCCGAACAACCTTCAGGGTTTCCAGAAATCATTTTGTGGTGTGTAGTAAATTATTCTCAGATTCAAAGAGTCATTATGAATTCATCATGAAAGAAAATTCTTTGTCGTGTAAATGTGTCTACCATTAGGAAATATCTAGCAGTACCCATGTTTTCCTCCCACCACCGGGAAGATTTTGCCGAAGAAGCCCTAGTTAGCCAGTACAGAGAGTCATCCGCTGAGACCAAACAAACCTTCATGACCAATTGTCTGAAACCTAGCCTTGCCATTGGAAACACCCCCTATCCACTTGACATTAATTTATGTGATGAAAATTAATAGTTATTTTTGTCACTCATTTCACAGTTTTTAGGGTTTGATGATGATTCCATGGTCACAGAGGTCCAGTTAAGTTTGCTTTTTAGATTAAGTGTTTCTAAACCAGAAATGGATTACAGTCAAGTATCCTACCTTAAATTTGATGAATTCTTGCCTCGAAACATCCACTCTCAGTTAGTGAATTTCCACACTTCGAGACATTTCAAATTCTAGACACACTTGATGAAAATGCTCATGTTTAGCAGTCAAAAAGATTTACATTTCCTACAATCTGTGTTTTCGGAAACAGTGGAAGATAGTATGTTTAATTTTATGAATTTTATTTTATCAAAAGTATGCAAATTGATGTTTGGAGAAAATTTGCCTAGAGTATTATTAAAGATCAAGACCCTGATGCAATTAAGCCCAAAAAGAGCAATTCGAGACTGGTTTTTAGGGAAGTAAGATATAGTAAACAGACTTTATGGATTTTTTAGGGAGCCCTATATTCTACCATCCCTTTTTACTGTGAGAGTTTTTGCTTTGGATTTTATCAGACAAAAATTGATAGTAGAAAATGACCATTTTCTACATTTCAAGAAAGCTACAGATATAAAGTTCCCATTAAAAATTGGTCCTTTTATCATCAAGAACAAGAATGCTCTCCCTTTTGTACAAAAACATTTAGAAGCACTAAGTTTTAGGAAAGAGACAACTATTAATTATGATCATTTTCATGTTATTTCTGACAGAAGGAAAGAGAACAAAAATAAAGCCTTTGATCACCAAGAGGTTGAAGGATTGGCGAAGATGGAAAAATTACTACAATATGAATCATACACAAAAGTTTCAGGAATTTCACATGCTAATACTTCTACCTTGGATAAAGTTTCAGTTGAGTTGGTACCTGAGATGAAATATGTGTGAAATATGTGTAAAATATGTTTACCAGGTGATTCTAGCAAATTTCATTCAAGAGATCACATATGTGTAAAACATGGGAAAGAAAGACAAACAACAGCAAAAGCAATGCATAATTTGTTTCCAGAAGTCAAGAATGTTGTTGATTCAGAAATTATATTGATGACTAGCAGAGATCTAGACAAAAATACTTTGAATTTGGCTATATCGTCTAATGATAAGGTCACAGAAATGAAATTGAATTTGCAGAAGATAACAGTCCCTGATAAATTCACCTACACAGACAGACTGGAGAGGTGATTTATGTTGATATGATGAAAGCTACTTTAACAGTGGAAAAACTACAGAAAATAGTTAACAGGCTGCAAATCCAGTTGATGCAAGAGAAAATAGAGAACAAAGCTCATCAACTGCAAATAAAAAGATTGCAAGATGACCTGGTGAAGAGCAATGATTAACCAAATAGAGGGGAGGAAATTAAAAATCTTTTAGTGGAGAAAGAAAAGAATATCCAATTACTTCAGCAAAAGGTTAGAATTCCAGCAACTTGGATAATTCAAGCCTATGAATTAACTATGGTAGAACAAGAAAAGGAAACTTTATCTCGAGAATTGAATGATTGTCTTACTAAATTGCTCAAGTTTGAGGAAAACGAGGAAAGTTGGGAGAAAGATAGATCGAGTCTTAAGACTGGAATTGAAGATCTAAAGTCCAAATTGGCAAATACAGGACAAGAGAAGCAAGGAACATATCAAGGCAACAAAGAAGCAAGCACGGATCATATAGTTCAAGCTATTTCCCAAGTTAGCTAGAAAGAGGTGGAGATCATAGAACTAAAAGAAGAAAAACAAAGACTAGAAGAGGAAAATCAGAAAAAGGACACTGAAATAAAAGAGTTGACAAAAAACAATAAATATTTGGTAGGAACAAATCAGAGGACGATAGGCCAAGTGATAGGACAACTAGCATTGCAAGGTGCAAAGCGTTTGATTTGGGATTCAATCATCGATGAGGCTTCAAAATTGAGGCCTTATTTAGATTTTATGAAGACAAATGAAGCCATAGAAAATTATAGCTTACAAAGTTGTAAAGCAATGAGAGAAGTTTTAGATAAGACACCAAAAGATATAGCCTAGGGTACCATAAATTTCTTAAATGCTCTGACAAAAGGTGATCTGAAAGAAATGGTTATCAAAAACAGGGTAACAGTCATAACTTGGGCTAGGAGAGTCCTTGGCAAATATTCTCACATTGAGAATGTTCAGGCTAGTGCAGAACAGATGAAGGAATAGGTTGAAGCGTTCAAAAAGGGATTTGAAAAGGTAATACAAAATGGACTGCCTTCTTTTTGGGATGAAAATAATGAATTAATTTCCTAGGACAATTATAAGGATTTACTATATAACATCAGGAGGAACCATGAGCAATTTCAAGGTTTGACTCATGTTCTAACAGGAAAAATTCTACTAAAGAAACTCTCCCTTGACTTTGAAATTCTAAACCAGCTGGCCATGATAGCTGAAACAATTCCTCCAACTTCCATTGCAGAGCACATAGAGATGGAAGTTTTGGTCGAGGAGATGACTAGTTATGAGGTACCTTCTACAGAGCAATGGAAGACAGTGGAGAGATATGGGAAAATAAAGTACACCTTGCACACTTGAAGACTACTGTTCGAGAAAGAAGCCCTATCAGCAGCTACAGCCAATAGAAAGACATAAAATGTTATATTCTGAGAAATTTTGGAAATTGTATAAATTTTGACCGAAATGGAATGTAATAGTTAGTTTATAATTTTCTATTTTTAGTTATGAAGCAGTTAGGGTTTTACCTTGAGAGGTTTTACAATGTATAAAAGGAAATTTTTGGCAATGTAGTAAGTGTTGGAACCCATGAAGAGATATTCATTTTGTATTGAGCCCTTCAATTTTGAATAAATATGGTCGAGCAGAATTGATGCATATTTTCAAGACTAAAGATTCCGATGTTATTTTATTCAAAGGATTAGATGTTTTTTTTGGCAATGTAGTAAGGGTTGGAAATCGTGAAGATATACTCGTTTTGTATTGAGCCCTTCGATTCTGAAATAATACTCTCGAACAGAGTTGATGCATATTTTCAAGAGTAAAGATTCCTGTGCTATTTTATTCAAAGGATTAAAAAGAATGTGACTGTCCTGTCAATGATGAGCTAATTAACAAATTAAATTATGATGATAATGACTGTGCTGTGATTGCAGAATGTGAAACAATATGAATCAAGGAAAGAAATAGATTGGTGTATAACATGCATATAAATCATATGAATAATCAATCAAGCACACAGATTTATATGTTTTATGATTTAACAATACAAAATAGAGTTATTAGATGTATGTATGAAAAACCAAAATGAATCAAGGAAATTTGATTCATATAACAAAAGAAAGTAAAATAGAAACTAATTGAAATTCTTTAAAGATTGTAAAACATTACAAGTATCCAAGTACAGAGTGTCTCCAGCTCTCTTCTTCGATGGTCCCCCCCGTTCATGCGATTTTCCCAATATTATTTCCATACTAGTTCTAAACTGCAGGAAGGGTCGTCCAATCCTTCTTGTGCTCACCATTATGGATATAGGTGAATTGCTAGATATTGGTGTTCTCAATTATCTACTAAACGAAGGGTCGGCCAACCGTTCTTGTGCTTAGGATTTTTCCATTATTGACCATTCTGGTTATACATGAAATGACGGCCTAGCCTTAGTATTTTTCCATGATTGACCATTTTGGTTTTCGGTTGTAAATGTTTTCCAATAATCGTGGATTTGATTCCCACAACCCGCAATTGCGGATTGTGAGAAGAGTATTGTAAATGTTTGCATTCTATGTTTCCGCAACCCGCAATGCGGATTGCAGGAACTATTTGAATAATGGATTTATGACATGCGTTTCTGCAACCCGCAACCTGCAATGCAGATTGCAGAAACTTTGGCTTGTTTTCATTTGAAGTTGAATGTCATTAACCAACACCCCATTTTTGAATGAGGCTCGAGATAAATGAATGAACGAGCGGCCGACCTTTCTTCTGCCCAATATTATTTTCATAATAGTTCTAAACTAGAAGAAGGGTGGTTCAATCCTTCTTGTGTTCACCATTGTGGATATAGGTGAATTGTCATTTATTGGTGTTCACAATTATCTACTAAGAGAAAGGGGCGGCCGATCCATCTTGTCGACAGTTGAAAGTCAGGATAAATATTGTTTACATGTTATAACATAGGCAATGTCTTGATCCCTACCATATTCTATGGAAGTTGGTAGTGGGGAATTGTTGTCCCAACTTTCGTAGATTAAAAAAAAATTCATTTCTCTTTTAAATGAAGGGTCGACCGACCCTTTTTGTGCTCAGTAGCTTTGCAGTCTTCACCATTCATTATATACATGGATTGAAAGCCTATACTTCGTAGATTGAATATTTGCACAATTCCCTCATAAATGAAGGGGCATCTGACCCTTCTTGTGCCCAATATTATTTTCATACTAGTTCTAGACTGCCAGAAGGGTCATCCGATCCTTCTTGTGTTCTCTAGTATGGATACAGGTGAATTGCTAGATATTGGTGTTCACAATTATCTACTAAACGAAGGGTCAGCCAACCCTTCTTGTGATTTATAGTTTTCCAGTCTTCACCATTCTTTTTATACATGAATTGATCTCTATTTTGGCAGGACAAAATCTCACACGATAGGAATTGATGACATGGCTCTTAGGATATTCCTATACTCCATCCTAGTCCCACCAGTATTTTGATCATTTACATTTTCAGTCATGCATGCACTTTTAGGGTTTGCATGCATTCCAGTCATCAGTACCAGCACCTAGCCCTCAGTTAGCTAGCCCCCGGAGCTTCCTTCCACTCAGTTTCATCCCTCCTAGCCTATCATGTGCCCTCCTTTCACCTACTACATGAGAAGGGCACCTTTCTCACCTACCAGTCTAGTTTACTTTAGTTAGCCACCAGTCTTTCCTTGATTTGAGGCCAGACTGACTCTTCACTATTGTTATCACTCCGATTGACCTCCGATGAGACATGACTACCTGTTTTGACTCTAGTTAGCTCCTCACGCACCCTCCACTGAGCCTCCTTCATTCAGTTAGTGTCTCCACATGCCAGTTACATTCAGTTACACCTACCACGTTCAGTTAGACTCAATTTGACTAACGGTTGACAATTACTTGTGCATTGATGACTCCACCGATGATGATATAGACTACTAGTTGTGCTCTGATGACACTCCAGTGATCTTTTGATCACTCCATGAAGGCTAATTCGAATTGCCACCTTGGCATTTGAATCCCCATGCATTGTACTACTTATTGTCCATATTTTGATTAATTAATTAGTGTGTGTGAAGTATTTTTAATTTTATCCAAGTTCTACTGTATTATTATTATGTTGCTCATTATACTGCATTGACCACTCTTCTTCTATTTTCTTGCTTACTCAATTACTTTCTTGTGAGGTATACATCATCTCTTAGATCTGCTATGAGTATTTTCACAATGGCATATATGATGACATGGAATGTGTGATGAGGCTGGAAAGACACATGATGGTGTTCTGGTGCTATCTGACATCATTCTGGAAAAGTATGACAAGTTTTTGAAAATTTGGAAATTAACAAAGTATGGAAAAAGTAGTCAAAACTGCTCTGAGAGAATGCCCGCCATAATTCATGGTTTGAGAAAAATGCACACACCATCATATCATGCTATAGCTTGTTGAAGTGGCCATCTAGTTATACATGATTGCGGATTGTGGGAAGTGTTTGAATAATGGATTTGTAACATGCATTTCCGCAACCCGCAATGCAGATTGTGGATTGTGGAAACGCAGGTTTGTTCATATTTCGAGTTATAGTCTTGCAACCCACAATTGCAGATTGCAGATTGCGGGAACATTGTATATATTTCCAAAAAAATAAACCCCCGCAACACGTCTTCTGCATTCCACAGATTAGATCTCAGCTGTCGATTTGTCTTAATCTTACGGCCCAGCTTTAACCCGATGGAATTAAGAAATATGTTGATTTTTTTATGTTTCCTTTTATTATTTTTCATCTTCGAAAATGACCTGCTATGTGGATTTTACTACGAGTTTTTACTAGGGGTCTTTTTCGCCATTTTTTACAGCTTAAATGAAGGGTCGGCCGACCCTTCTTGTCCTTAGTATTTTTCCAGTCTTCATTATTCTAGATATATATGAATTGACATCCTATCCTTTGTATGTTGAATATCTGCACAACTCCCTCATAAATGAAGGGGAGGCCAACCCTTCTTCTGCCCAATATTATTTTTATACTGGTTCTAGGATGCCAGAAGGGTCGTCCGATCCTTCTTGTGTTCACCAGTTTAGATACAGGTGAATTGCTGGATGTTCATGTTCACAATTATCTACTAAATGAAGGGTCGGCCGACCCTTCTTGTGATTTATATTTTTCCAGTCTTAACCATTCTGGTTATACATGAATTGATTTTTGGTAGGCCAAAATATCACACATGTGAGCCTCAAAGAGAGAACTGACACCATCGAAAGTGATGACATGGAATGTGCGATGAGGCTGGAAAGACACATGATGGTGTTCTGGTGCTATCATTTAGTGAGTGTTGCAATCTGACATCATTCTGAAAAAGTATGATAAGTTTGTGAAACTTTGGAAATTGACAAAGTATGGAAAAAGTAGTCAAAACTTCTCTGAGACAATACCTATCATAATTCATGGTTTGAGAAAAATGCACACACCATCATATCATGCTATAGCTTGTTGAAGTGGCTATCTAGTTATAAATGATTGTGGATGCAGGAACTGTTTGAATAATGGATTTGCGACATGCATTTCCGCAACCCGCAATGCGAATTGTAGATTGTGAAAACTTAGGTTTGTTTTTATTTCGAGTTGTAGTCCTGCAAGCCGCAATTGCAGATTGCAGGAATGTTGTATATATTTCCAAAAAATTAAAACCCTGCAACTTGTCTTCCACATTCTACAGATTAGATCTCAGCCGTTGATTTGTCTTAATCTTACGGCCTAGATTTTGCCCAACAGAATTAATAAATATGTTGGTTTTGTTTCTATTTCCTTTTATTATTTTTCATCTTCGAAAATTACCTGCTATGTGGATTTTACTATGAGTTTTTACCAGGGGTCGTTTTTGCCATTTTTCCAACTTAAATGAAGGGTCGGCCAACGCTTCTTGTGCTTAGTATTTTTGCAGTCTTCTCCATTCAGGATATACATGAATTGACATCCTATACTTCGTAGGTTGAATATTTGCACAATTCCCTCATAAACGAAGGGGCAGCCGACCCTTCTTCTGCCCACTATTGTTTTCATACTAGTTCTAGATTGCCAAAAGCTTGACGGACATCGACGGTTACAGAAGCTTGACGGAGATGGACGGCCACAAGCGTTGTTCGCAAAAGTAAGATATGACAGTTTAAGCGTGGGCGGAGTGTTGCTATCCCGTGAGCAAGTTGGAAATTAGATCAACGGACGGAAGGATAGATCTACGGACAATAGGTACTTCAGTGATTTGAGATGCACGGGGAAATTAACTTTTCAGATTTGCAAAGTTTTGGTAGGGACCGCATGTTTCGACGGTACAAATCTAGTGCGGAAAGGCATTAACAGTGGAGGTTTAGTTCGCAGATTCAACATGCATTGAGTATTGACACATTCCAAATTCGTGAACCTCGGTAAAGGCTGCACCTTTGGATGGTAAGGATGCAAACAGGGGCTAGATTGACAATTGATAATAATCACGTAGATCTAAGGTACGAGGAAGGAGACGTTTGAGAGATTGAAGACTATGGAAGGATGTGGGGCTAAGCATGGAAGAAGATCAACTGTACCAGATCGATCATGTAAGATGGATGGCTCATAGAAATTCCCTTATCGTTATAGGTGCAAGAAGGATAGGAAAGGATAGATAATATAAGAAATGGAATGCACGGGGATATGAGTACTGTATGATTCGGTTTACCCCTTTCCCCCTTGTTCGAGGTCAAGGGGGGCAAGTTAATTTAGATAGACTCAAATAGACTCTAGCACCTTGTTTACTACACATTCTATCTAGGACCAAGTCCAACAGAACTGATGCAATAACTTAACAACTAGCTCAAAGAAAACTTCAAAGAATCAGGTAAGAGAGCCACAATGGAAAGTCACATGACACATATGGAACAAAGTTATAATCATTTTGAATCTTTGATATATAAGCAAATATAGGGGTTTAAGCTTGCTCCAATGCATGTAAGAAAAATTCCCACTTCTAAAGGTATATTCTTCCTCCATGAGATCAAATAAGCTAAGCCTTAAAATTGGATGAAAGTATATGCAGGCCACCCAATAATTTGAAAATATTTATGGTATTAAAAATAGAACTTACATGCATTGAATAGATGGCAACCTTAATTTACCTGCTATGTGGATTTTACTACGAGTTTTTACCAAGGGTCGTTTTCACCATTTTTTTCATCTTAAATGAAGGGTCGGCCGACCCTTATTGTGATTAGTATTTTGGCAGTCTTCACCATTCAGGATATACATGAATTGATAGCCTATACTTCCTAGGTTGAATATTTGCACAATTCCATCATGAATGAAGGGGTGGCCGACCCTTCTTCTGCCCACTATTATTTTCATACTAGTTCTAGACTACCAGAAGGGTCGTCCGATCCTTGTGTTCACCAGTCTGGATACAGGTGAATTGTTGTATATTGTTGTTCACAATTATCTACTAAACGAAGGATCAACCAACCCTTCTTGTGATTTATATTTTTCCAGTCTTGACCATTCTGGTTATACATGAATTGATCTCTATTTTGTAAGGCCAAAATCTCACACGTGTGAGCCTCAAAGAGATAATTGACATCATAGGAAGTGATGACACTTTGTTTTGTTTTTATTCAGATTTGTGGTCCTGAAACCTGCAATTGTGGATTGCGGATTGCGGGAACGTTGTATATATTTCCAAAAAATTAAACCCTCGCAACTTGTCTTCTGCATTCCCCAAATTAGATCTCAACCATCGATTTGTCTTAATCTTAGGGCCTATATGTAACCCGATGGAATTAATAAATGTGTTGATTTTGTTTCTGTTTTCTTTTATCATTTTTCATTTTTGAAAATTGCTTGTTGTATGGATTTTGCTACCATTTTTTACCAAGGCTCGTTTTCACCATTTGTGCAGATTTTACTATGAGTTTTTACCAGGGGTCATTTTCGCGAGTTTTTACTAGGGGTCATTTTCGCGACTTTTTACCAGGGGTCATTTTCATGAATTTTTACCAGGGGTCATTTTCGCCATTTTTTCCAGCTTGCACAAGTTGTCTTTGTGTCACTTTCTTATTCAATTGTTGAAGGTTTTTTTCTATTTTGAGTTTTTTTTCTTATTGCTGTTTATTTATTCATCATATTTCTCCAATTTTTCAAACATGTCTCGCAACACTCAATGCAAAACTCCTTAGAAAGATATTTTGAACAAAGACCCAAACTTCGGCATCCTTGCCGACACCAACAATAAGGTTTCAAAGACATACCAAATGGATTGGTCCAAAATTTACTCCATCTTTGACAATGACAACCTAACTGATATTCAGAGTGACCACCCCCCCCTATGAAAATATTAGGGATTCACAACTCCACGCTATAGCCGCCAGACCTTCTATCCTTCCCTAGACTGATGCAATTAAGTGGATTATAGACCATGCTAACCCTAAAGACCGCTCTTTCAATGATATCGCAGGGTCTCAATTGGTTACTTTTCACCATGTGGTTTTTACCAGAGCTTACGCCCTAAAACCAGGTATTCAACCCCTCAATGTTGCATTCATTGAGTCATCAAAGACTAGGTACAATTTCAATTAAATGTTGAAGTCTTGGATGCACAGATTGACAAATTTCATGCCCAGGGTTGATAATTTATACCCAATTTCCTGGTTCAAAGAGCCTTATTCTCTTCTGGAATCCATGCTCTGCATACTTTATGGTCTCCCTAATTGTTCAGTATTCAAAGCTGAATGGGATCCTATCTCCCATAAAGTCCTAACAATGGGGCAGTCATTCCCTTGGGCTTCAATTTTATCAGTAGAGTTAACGACAGCCATTGAGAAATATTAGAAAACAACAGCTACAAGGAAGCCATACTTCTTTTTCTCTGCATTTGTAATTGATGTTTTATGTATAGAGTTTCAGTATCCCGCCATGGGGTGGAGTTGGACTAAGTCCTCACCCCTTGTTCATATTTATTGTTCTGCCTTATGGGAAAGCAATTTTGTTCCCTTGCTCTATGACATCTGCGACCATTTCTTTGGTGAAATTTACCAGCAGATTTTCAGGGAACATGCCCTTGCCTTTTCTCCTGATGCCAAAACTCTCATCCCTACATTGGGTGACTAGTATGTGGGAGAATCCTTTGCTTACATTAGAGTTTGGGGAAGCAGTACTGTACATTTTCTACCAAGAGTTGTCCCTGGAAGACTGTTACTTGAGGAGATATCTTATCAAATTGTTATAGATCGTGTCTACCTTAAGCTCACTGGTCCCAAAAGGAAGGGATTGCCTATGTTCCCTTTAAACCTCGGGCCTTTTGTTATCCTAACTTCAACTTGGGCTGCAACATTGGGATACAGGATTGTTTCTTTGAAATTGGGATTTGCTCCCAAAAGAGCTCATGACCCCAAAGGATTTATGGAGGCCCATTTCAAAAGGCACATATGAAGATTGGTTATACACATCAACACATCCCTATTGACTCTATTTACCAGGGAGTTAATATTTTCTCTGAAGTCCTGCTGAGGGAAAAGAGCAAAGAAGAATAGAGTCATATTTTTCAGTATCAGTGGGAGATTAAAACCAAGCTTTTGAGCTATAGAAGCATGGAACACAAGCTTAATGAGCAAAAAAGAAAATATAGGGAAGAAAAGGAATCTCACAAAGCCAGTGCTCCATTGATGCTGACCTACCCGAATGGAGACAAAGGAAAAGGCCTTATGGAGGATACTCTGAAGTTGAAAACTGCTACAGAATTAAAGATGTGGATGCATACATCTCAGCAATTGAAGCAAAAATTAGCACAGATAAGTTTGGTGCTGGATACCCAAGTAGTTGTAGTACCCAAACCCACTACTAATATTCAAGTGGCTGCTACAGCCAACCTGATTAGTGATGTTCAAGTGATTGCTGTGAGTAAACTAGCTAAAATATAGAAAATTCAAACTTCTGCCTCTGAAATTCCTACTCTTACTATTGAAGATAGTGATGTGGAAGATGAAACACTTCCCTCTATAACTGTGGTGCAGGAAGAAACTAAAAGTTCTTAGGAAATCACAGATTTGTTGGATGCCATAGTCATGGATGATCTTGTCCTAGATCAACAGTCTCTTGAAACCACTACTACTATTGATACCACAACTTCAACACTCTTACTTTCATCCATTCAAGCTCTTTCCACTTTATCTTCTAGGGTAACACCACCATCCACAATATCCCAGTTATTTCATGCAATAAATTCCATTATTGTTCCATCTCCAACCCTGTCAGTTCCACTTTCCATTCCACCATCAATAGTTGCAGATATCTAGTCTTCAATTGTCTCTCTGCAACCACCATCATCTATTTCATCACCACCAGCCAATGATGTCCAAATTCTGGTTCTTCCATCTTCACCATTAGTTTCCAGTGCATCTTTTTCACTTCCTGGAGTTTTTACTTCAATCCCTACTCCAATCTCTTTACCCTCAGTCCCTGAAGTTATCCCTTCTCCACTAACCACCTCTCATATTACTGTGACAATACCTAATACCACTATTAATCAGACAGCCCCAATAATTGCAACAGGCGATGTGGCTACATCTTCCAATGAATTGGTAGCTACTTATGAGGAAGATATTGTAACCTCCCTTGGAAATTATTTCTATAGAAAAAAGGCTAAGGCAGTGGTGAAGAAGGGTAACAAAAAGGGAAGATATCAGGATGTGTTGCAGGGCCCCTTACCTAATCAAATCCTTTGGGCCAAGCAATCAGATGACATACAACAAGAAGCACTGGATACTGCTGCTACCATGGGTGCTTTTGTAGGTGCCAATTTTGATTCATTAATCACACTGAATAAAGAAATTGATGTCAAGAAGGAGGAGCTCAAGAAACTTCAAGAGCATCTGGTTAAGGCCAATGAAGAACATGAAGCTGACATTCGTGAACTGAGAAAAGCATTTGAAAATAAGATTGAAGACCTTCAAGAACATAATGCTTCTCTTCAAGTCCAATTGCAAGATGTTGAAGCTTTGGACACTGCCAATGCTGAAAAGATAGTTGTGCTTGAACAAGAACTAAATGATGCAACTGCAAGTGCATCCTCCTCTGCGTTTTCTAGGTTTTCACAGCAAGAGTTCAAGGACCTATCCAATCAAGTCAGCCTGGAGCATCATCAACTTCTAGCTAAGATATTTACTACCTTGGGTGAGATCCATGAGACTTACATTGTCTTTGACAAAATGGATGGCACCTTGGGCCAGCAAGTAGAGAAAACAAAACAGGCTTCTAAAGCTGTAGAAGACATCATGGATTGGCAGAAGTATATTGAAGATAAGCCAGTTGATATCCCTGAGTTGGACAACCTCAAATTTAGAAGGATCCAAACTGATGTACGAGCTTCGAAGAATGTTATTGACATGGTACAAGATACTATCAACCAGTCTCAAGCCCTTTGCAGAAGAAGATGGTATCCCTCAGACAATCTCATGGAGATACTGGCATTCCATGCAACAGGGCTCATTGAGGGGGAAGATCCGCCAAAATTGATGATAGAATAGGTCGAAGCCCATTGTGATCAAGTCAAGGAGAAAATCCTGCAGATTGAGCATATCCAAATTAAAGACGTGGATTGGTTGATTAAGCAACCTATTTCCTTGGAGGCCAAGTTCTATATGTTTGTCCTCATGTGTCATAAAATAGCCAAAAATGAGATTGAAGGATTCATGTGTGATGCCCAGCTGGGGATCAAATCTCCTCATTATCCAGATATAGATGAATTGATAGAAGTTTGGGACAACTGGGAAGATTTCCTCACTAAATAGAATATTCTGATTTTGTAATCCCTGTTTAAGGGGAATTTATCCTTTGTATTATTTTTGTAATTTATTATTTAAGGGGTAGATCTCTCTTAGGCAAGGGATGATCATTTTTGGGGTAGAAATTGATAGAAGAAGAATGGAGATGCTCTGTTTTATGCTGAGCTTGTAATTTCTTATAGACTTTCATTAGTATAGGAAAGTTATTCGCTTGCATCATCTTTTGTTCATTGATCAAATTTCTTTGGTAAATATTGATTTCTACTTCAAGTTATTATCTATGTTGTTTAATCCTTTGCAAATATTATTTCATGCAAAGATTGTTAATATGGATTTTTCCTTATGTTAGATCTGTGTATGAATTATGTTTTAATTGAATTTCTTCAACTAAAATATTTATCAATTTCTGCAAATGATTTATAGTAAATTATAATCTATGTTAATTTTTCAATTGACATATTGGTTACAGGTTAATCTTGAATGAGCTTAAACACTTAATATTGCATTCAGTTAATTTTAATTGATTGATTGTAACTTAAGCAAATAAGGAATTGATATTCTTCACATTTCTGTTAAGTGGATGAATGTACTTATTTATTTTCACATTAAGTTAATCTGCATTAAACAAGACACCTTTTAGAGTAGGTCTAACTTAGATTAGATTTTCCTTCCTCGGTAGATTTGTTTCAGACTAAACACACTTTGTTTTCCTTCATTGGAAGACAGATCCTTTTAGGATCAAAACCACAAGTGCCAGCGGAGGCCTTTGTATCCGTGGGAGATTACCATCCCAAACAGCTTGAGTATAGGGTAATACTTGTGCAGGATTATCTGAAGACTTTGGCTGGGTTTTCTCCCTTTGTTGAGAGCTTTGGAACCCATTCCAGCACATACACACTCGAGGCCTCAACAAATGGTGCTAGAAGGAGGGATTGAAGTAAAATATGCCTAAACAGAATACTCATAAACCTCCTCTAGCAAGAACATCATCGGGTGTCACTCGTAGCCAGTGACATAAGCCATGAATATGCTATGTTAAGCCTGTTAGAAGGTTATATTGATGAAGTATAACAACTTTTATCAATTTCAAACTCCGATTTTGCATTTTTGGAAACCAAACTCGACACTTTACAAAAATTATAATCATAGTGAAATTGAACATAGTAGTACAAAAAAACATTCAAGTGTATTATTTAACAAAATACTTTCATTTTCATTTTATTCGCAATTGGCCTCACATCACTCATGCCATTCAGCTGTAGCACGCAAGGCCATAATCGATCTAACAAGAATGTGTCATTGACATCGTCACAAGTATAAGTTTTTGTTATAATATAGTTTCCTTCCTCGTTAGAAACATGTTTTTCTTTGGAGTCATCGAAAATCATAGTATTTGTCCAATCCCAACCATGGATCAAAGTGTCCCAAGCTAAACTCAAAGGATTGTGAAATACATAAGGATTTCCATCACCCTGAAAACCCTCTCTGGCTACGGAAGAACAATCTTCCTGTGTTAAAATTAATCTAAATAGTTCCCTTTTCAATCCTGTTCTTTCTAATAATCTAGGCAAAAACTCGTCAACATTTTTTCGTTGAGCAGATGTCCATACCCCAACCTCAAAAATCGTAAATCATTTTTCAAAAAATTCCCTTAAGCCCGGCTGTATAAAATAATACTTTGTTGATGTTTCGATGTCCGGTGGTCATCGCAATCTGGGTTTCTGTTTTCTATCTAATGCGTGTAACAAAACCCCATTGAAATAAAAAATGATCAATGGTTTACTAGAAACAAATCATCTAGTTCTATATGCAAACAAAAAACACACACACAACCCAATCAATAAAATATTATGGTTCAATGTTTCTAAGTATATTGATTTCATGTTCAACAATTGAAACAGATTACCAGATACATGGTACGATGTCCATAAATAATATGAGAACTATGCAATAAAACTTACACCAATTAAATGTAGGAGTTGTAAAAAATATACAAATCATTAAATGAATTTTTTTTGTATAATATGATGGTCATTTCAAATTGAATGTGTTTAACCAATGCCCCATTTTTGAACGAGGCCCGAGAAAATTCAACACAGAACACAACATTGTTTTTATAGTTATATCTCTCTCTTGTGAACCGTCAAATTTACAACTAGTTGGCATTTTCAAGTAGTTTTCCTTGCAATTGTTTGCTGATTGATATTGCCCTTCATCTATAAACAACATGTCTGTTTGTTTATATATATCTCCATATTGGGTAAGTACATCCTTGAATGACGTTTTGTATATGTTCTGTACTTCACCAACATTATAGTATGTAGACATTGAGTGATTATAAATAGTACTAAGTTTACATTGCTCTCGACCCCAAATAAATACAAAATATTCATTTTTCAACCATTCAAAAATAGCAAGGAAATTTTTAATTTCCATGTTGTTGAGTGAGGAAAACCACAAAGCAACGTCGAAATGCTCTCTGGCAACACTGATAATTTCGAGGCTAAACATGCATGTATAATAACGATAGAAATTATGGACAAAATGAGGTTGTTTGGAAGAATCTTCAATGTTGGATAACATCCGAACTCCAAAGAGAAATCCCTCTACTCTCAGAACCAATAGTTTCTTTTGCGGTGATATCCTGACTGCATACAAGAACAGTGACTATATATATAACAACAACAAAAACACTTTGTTCATGAAGTTAATGATCACAACCATGCAATTGTACATGAAGATGTTTATTTCCAAAGATTAATACAAAAATCACCCAAAATTTCACAGATTCAATTGATTTAATAAAAGCATCACACTGAACTAATAATATGTTACATTCAGATGAAAATAGCAACGTCTCGGGAAAAAACAAAAAACACATTGAATGATTTAAAATAGGCAATGATAGGTTACATTTGATGGTTGTCACTCAACCAGGATTCAACTGGGAGAAGGCATTGAAGGTTCTGATATCAGCTGATTCATGCATTTTACTAAAATGTTTCCAAAGTCCATGTACCAATTCACTATCTGTCCTAAGGGATGATTCAATAAAGGGCTTACTCAAAATACAGTTTTGAAATGGAAGTGCTTTCTCACCATCACCCTCCAAAACAATCACGTATGTATTAATTTTCGAATTTTTCATTGGGAACTCTGTCCACACACTCTCCATATTTTTTTGTGTATTTCCTTCTTGATCATAGGTACATCTCTCTTGAAACCAAATAAATAAAAAAATTTGCTCATATGATTTATCTTTACCGCATGACGTCAAAAATTTTGTAAGAAATGGCTTCCCCTCATTGACACTACATTTAGATGACCAAATCCCAACATTGAATTTGGAAAGAAGTAAATCCAAAAATTGAATGGCATGTGTTCGTGACTCATATGAAGTTATTTTATGTTTAAATTAAAATTCACCATTAGTAATCTCTTCCCCCTTTTTTACTCTTTCCCCTCCAACATTATTTTTTTTATTTCCTTTTTTTTCTCTTTTTGAGTCATTTTTTGTGGCTTTCTTCTGAAATAGAAAACTTTCAATTTCTAATATCAATAACATTTTTGTATGGGGAGCTGCACAGAAATATTTCTTGTCATTATATACTTCGGAATAAATTTGTTTTATCAATTTAAGTAGAAAAATATTCTTTGTCTTTTACCTGTCAATGGCAGGACAATATTTGACTGGTGAGTAACATCACTGGAGACACCACGTTTTGACACCAAGGTGCCCTCTCCAGGTTCTGTATTGTCCAAGCTCTCTCCTTGTTCATTATTATCCAAGCTCTCGCCGGCTTGTTCATTATTGTCCAAGCTCCCTCATGGTCCATTATTCTCCAATGTGATTTGCTAGCCAATCTCCATGGACATTGTCGATGCCAGCTCTGGTTGTGAATGATCGACATGTTGACCTGGAAATATGCAAGTATACATTTTATATAATTTTTTTCAAGTATTCAAGGTCACTATCCCCTTTCATTATTTAGTTAGTTTAACCACTATCTTCGAAAAATAAATTTTTACCTTCTTGTCCGGTTTGGTAATTCTTTGTGGATTCTCCATCACATTCACTTTCGTCATCAGATAGTATAATTTTATTGGAGGATACCTTGGTATGCTCTTTATTTGAATCTGTAGTAGAATAGGAATTTAAAGAAGTTATTGAACACAAACGACCAAGAAAAGTAAAATAAAATCAAAGACATCTGAAAATGTTAATAGAAATACCTTGTTTTAGTCGCAACTCATGATAGAAAATGTTCATGAATAGCTCTTGCTGTAGTGTCTCCACAATAGAAATAACTATTCTTTCTGGAGACCTGATCAACGAGCGAAGAAGCCTACCTCCTGCATACAACGAAAGAACTATGCCTTGAGAAGAGACCTATCTAGAAATTACGTGATCCTAGAATTCCTGTGTCCTTTCTTTTGCAAACACATGGCTTCTTGCACTATCATTTTTAACCTTGGGCCGAGGTAAATAAATCATCCGCAGGCCCTCATCCTTCCAATCCATATCAATTTCAGAAGTAGATAAAAGATCCTTATCCCTTCCAATGCTCCAATACCATATAATAGAGAATCCTATAAACAAGTCCCTGGAGAATTCTCTATAAACTCTCTTTGTAGGATTCGGTGTAACATGTTTTTTTTATTTCTTGCTGAAAATTGTGAAAGCTTTAGAAATCATACAAGAGTTGTCCATATTAGCTAAAAAAATACAATTACATGCCTCTTGATTTGTTTCTAAGTAGTACAAAAATGCAAGCATGTCTTGTTGTGTCCATGGACTATCACAATTACACATATCCACAGCAACAAATTCACAGCTGACTGCCGCACCAAAAAATGGAATTGATCTGAGTGTGTTAACCAAAGATTCAGGATAGCAACATTGACAAGAAAACTGTAAAATATTTTCAATGTCATCAGTGGACATATGCATCCTCTCTTTATTGATATATAGATTCAATATTTTCTGAGCATCAATTGGTATTTTGGTACCATTATCCACTTGAGATTTCTTTCTTTCTCTTTTTACTCAGAGATTTTCCTTGCTTTTCGGAGCATAAAATACTGCATAGTTGCTGGAGATGGTTTGGTGTCATTTTATATATTTCAATGACATTATTGTGAGTGACAATCTGTGATCAATCAATTTGAACATCATTAACTTTGAAATATTCAACGATCGAATGCCTGGTTGACCTCTCGTCCTTGATTCGTTTTCAATATTGATTTAAATTTTCTACGCAAACATTTTTATCGACTGATGTGCTCATCCAAACTGATCCATTGATTATATTGTCCGCCACAGCGGTTAGTTCATCTTCATCAAGATCATGCAATGTTCTAAAAAAATTAGAGGCATAACTCTTTATTTTATTTTGAACAAAATTATCCTGAGTGATGCTCTTGGGCGAGCATAGCAAGGAGCCACTTTTGTAAATCTCAAATACAGACTTCCATTTGCTCCACAGTAGATCCGATGTCAAAACAAGAGTTAGATTGTCTTTAAGGCTCTCCTTTGTTTGAACAACAAAGAGATCCATACATTCAGCTTGGAAAGACTGCAAACATATAAAATTGAATATTCCAGTTAATTTTCTAATTTCATAACACAGGCAGCAATCTAAAGACTTTGATTGATAAGAATAAAAATTCTATAACTTCCAAGCATCACTGGAAATGTTTCCCTTTCCCAGGAGGGATGGAGTACAGTAGGATATCCATTTCTCCCTTGCTTTTTCAACTTGAGAAATGAATGGAGTGTTTGAAAATTCCTTGTTTGACAAATTTTGCTGTTTGCATAATTTGTTGATGATGTGCTGAGGAATGTATCTATGTAGAAGACGAGTTCTTCGATGTCAATACCTTGAATGGAGCTATTTATATTGATCATCTGCAATGATTATTTTCTACGCAGAAATATTATGCTGCCCATCCAATATATAAAAATTTATTGATGGCAAATTAATTTCTTCTTCATTCCCAGGAAGAAAGGCCAATGTGGTCTCCTTATGGAAAGGCAATAGAATAGCATCTCTCAATGTTGTTGTAAATGTATGGAGAAGAGATACAACCATCTTTTGCACGACCTCCTCATCAACCTTTTGATATTGTAAGTGCGGAGGTGCAAGAACACATATTGTTACCTCAATGGAAAAAACTTTCTCATTGAACAAAAAGAATTTGATCTTCTCTTGTTGAACTTTTGAATCTCTTAGTCGCTTTTCACGGCATCGCTTTAGAAGGACTTCTTTTGAGTTGTTTGAAGAAATATTTTTCCACATATTTTACAATAAATTGGAGAAATGCTCTTCTGTTGTACATAAGAATCCTTTCATGGCATACCTTTATCAACTTCTTATTAATATTCATGTAATGCAATACAGAGGAATTTTTCCCAGCCATCATTCTTTTCCTCCATACCGACAAAGTTCCTTTCTTCAAGGATGATGCAGTATCAATTCCAGAACGATTAGAAACATCATACGAGGGAAAAACCCACCCTTGCTTTGCACAGGAAATCGAATCTGGATCGGGACCAATTTTCATTAGATCTAGTCCATAATTAGAAACCATAAGATCAAGCTCTAAAAGGAAATACTTTTCACCATCGACCGTTTCAACTTGAACTCACAATTTTTCATTAGATTCAACGGGATCCCTATATGTCAATATTCCAGCTCTAGTCTGAGCTCCCTCGTAATCCAATTAGAATAGATATAAATCCAGGTACAAATTATTTGGTTCTTCCATCTCAACATTCCATCCATTTGTGAATAGCTGAAGGTCGTGAAATTTTGCCAATTCAAAGAAAGGGATTTCCTGGTAGTTATTAAGGCTCAACAATGCAACCATGCTTTATCTGCAAAACAATCTATATAAGAATGCATACAATGTCTCTAATTATAAATTAGTATTTTAATATTAGATGATCAATGGTTAAGGAACGACCCCTCATTTTCAAAATCAATTGATTGATTAAGAACAAATGTGCTAGCATTATCCATGAGAGATCGAATGCACATTTTATAGAGTCTTTTGAGATAAGGATAGATCATAGAACGAGCGATCATCATAGAAGGGGCGGTTGATCCTTCTTGTTTATGTGTATGAGTTTATCACATGTTTTTTATTCGAGTTTATGTGAGTTTTTGTACTTAATTTATATGTATGTGAATGGTAATTGCACATTGATTAATTGGAATACAAGTGCATGTTTGTGAATAAGAAACACATAGTTTGATGAATTCGTAGCTAACTGGTGAATACAGTAGAGATTCAGCGTAGTTCTGTATACTGCGATAGCTGCCAAGTGAGAATTCATCTAGTGTTCTAGTTGATGTTAAATAGAACGTTATGCGAAGATCATAATGACATCTGTGCATCGCCATGGTTAAGAGAATCTTGATTATGAAACCCCCATATTCGCTTCGGGTTAGACTTCAACCTGTGTACAAGGTGATTCCGAAGGGGCCAGTGAAAGGGGTTTTGTTGTGTATACATTTATCTCATGAATGAAGGGTCAACTGACCCTTATTGTGCTCAGTCTTCTTCCAGTGTTCACCATTCTTCATATACATGAATTGACACCCTCGCCTTCAGAGGTTGAATATTTTCACAATTCTCTCATAAATGAAGGGTAGGCTGACACTTCTTGTGCCCATGATTCATTTCATAATAGTTCTATACAGCAAGAAGGGTCGGTCAATCCTTCTTCTGTTCCCCCTTCTGGATACAGGGGAATTCATAATTCTCTACTAAAAAAAGGGGCGGCCGATCCTTCTTTCCACATGTCGGGAGCCAGGATAATTTTTTTTATATGTTGTAACTTAGCTAATGTCTCGATCACCATGGTTACAGAAGCTTGACGGAGATCGAGGGCCACAAGTGTTGTTCGCAAAAGTAAGATTGGATGGTTTAAGCATGGGTGGACTGTTGCTAGCCTGTGAGCGAGTTGGAAATTAGATCAACGGGCAGAAGGACAGATATACAGATGAAAGGTACTTCGGTGATTTGGGATGCGTGGGGAAATCGACTTTTCATATTTGCGAAGTTTTGGTCTGGACCGCAGGTTTTGACGGTGCAGATCTGGTGGGGAAAGGCATCAGCTGTGGAGGTTTAGTTCGTAGATTGAACATGCATGGAGTATTGGCAAGTTCCAAATTCACAAACCTCGGTAAAGGTCGCACCTTTGGAAGGTCAGTATGTGGACAGGGGCCAGATCAACAATTGATAATAACTATGCAGATCTAAGGTACGATGAAGGCGACGTTTGAGAGATTGATGACTACGGAAACCCGTGGGGATAAGCATGGAAGGAGATCAATAGTACTAGATCGATCATGCAAGATGGATGGCTCAGAGAAATTCCTTTATCACTAGAGGTGCAAAAATTATAGGAAATTCTTTATCTAAGTATTGTTTGATTCAGTTTCCCTCTTTCCCCCTTGGTCGAGGTCAAGGGGGCAAGTTAATTTAGATAGAATCAAATAGACTATAACAGCTTGGTGAATTCACATTCTATCTAGGACCAAGTCCAACAAAACTGATGCAATAACTAAACAATTAGCTCAAAGAAAACTTCAAAGAATCAAGTTAGAGAGCTACAATGGAAAGTCACATGACACATATTGTAACATCCCACTATTTTCATAAAAATTTAAAATTTCTAAATCGTCATTAAATACTAATAATTGTAAAATGATGAAATAAAAAATGCTTAATAAAGCAGTAATTAATAATTACATCATTTGGTAGGAACAACTTACTGCTGTGTTTTTTTTTGTTTTCTGATGGTGTTTCGTGTCGGCGACACATCATGAATCCAATTAATAATTATGACATTTATTTATATGCTTGAATGGTTAAATTTTGGATACATTTGGAAAAAAGAATTCTCCTCGACAAGTACTGACAGTTTAATTTTTCTGGATGATGATGAAACGGGTCCCACGAGGTTCCCCAAGGCTTACTTAGCTGCTCAGCTAAAGCTTTGCACTCATCCTTCATGCGCAGATTTGCAGGTAAGAGATAACGATAATTTAAGAGTGTTTAATAACCATTCCCAAAAATGATAACTGCTTGTACTTCGACGCCACATGTATGGTTTCTTTTTAATTTTTGTAAGAAGTAACATGGCTAGCTCAAAACTGCAGAAGTCGTCAATTCCAGAGTGTAGTTGTTATCAGTTTTCTGTACTAAGAGTTTATGGCTTCTCTTGTTATCATTCCATGAATGTCTTGCGGCTTTTTAAAACAATCTTTGTATAAATTTCGACTTGTGACAATTCTAAGGCAAGGGAACATGGTCCTATGGACACCATAGTGAGAGTGGCAAGGTGATGCTAAGTTCTTTATTACATAAGCAATTATAATGATAATGTTAATACATTAATATCCTACCATGAAATTCATACGATGGTTCTTGGGTAGCAACTATACCCTAAGGGTGTATCCATATAAATTATGAGATGAGAAAAGCTTGAAGAGCTTTATAATGGATTTATGATGAACTTTATATTAGGTTGGGGCAGAATCTATCCATACCTTAGGATCGAATGCGACCTAGGTGGATGTTTTATGTTATGAGTACACTTAAATCGATTTAAATGGAACATATGAAGTATTTTACACATGCTGCTGATCAATGTTTTAACCTTGGTATAAATTATAAAGTTGATGCAATAAACGTTGATCCTTATGGTTGGAAGGTGGAATGATAGCATTGTAAAAAGTATACATACGAAATCAAGGGTATCGCAAATGATTGGATTTGTAATCAAGTCGCCTGGCCACAACCTTAATGATAATGTTACGTGCATGTTGTAATGGGTGTCCAGTATGTGAGAAGGTTCACCCAAGCTGAGTTGTAATGGGTCTCCTGCCTCGGTGTCAATAGAGTTGGCAACTTCATGGCTTGGGAGGTGGATGGGTGAGTTAATACCGCATCTACCACCCTCCATCGTGGCTTATTGAAAATAGATCTCCATCGTTGATTGTCGTGCGTTGGGATTGTGGTGAACCCTAACGTAACTTACAGGATCTTGTAACATTTTCTGGGTCATTGTTTCGGTGCTAGGGTTTGGGGTGAGGCCAACCGGCCATGAGACACTTAGGTTTTTGACATTTTTAGCCTCCCTCAGGCTCGAACCTGAGACCTACAGCAACCTCCAAACTGTAAGTGATGCTATCAATGGAGGCCGAGTCTGGAAATGAATAGTGCAGCAACCACAGGGTTGGATGAGTGCGTCTGTTTGTGGTGTTGTAGTGACTTGAAGGTCTGGGGTTTCAAAATGGGTTGCA
Source organism: Larix kaempferi (assembly GCA_027924585.1). Classification (NCBI taxonomy): domain Eukaryota; kingdom Viridiplantae; phylum Streptophyta; class Pinopsida; order Pinales; family Pinaceae; genus Larix; species Larix kaempferi. The sequence goes on along the minus strand of BSBM01000804.1, from coordinate 8,578,724 downwards.
AGTTTCCCAAATGTCAACACAGTGTGTCTACGAGTTGGGTCTTTATCCTTCGAAGTGGATAGATGGCTTCGTCATTAGACGCAGGTACAGTGGTGTTGCAAAGGTTTAGTGTTTTCTTTGTTTCATGCATCAATATTTCATGAATGTTATTTAACTCTGAGCATAATTGCTTGACAGGTAGCTCTCGGCGAACAACAGTGTGCGGGAAAGTTGACGGAAAAAAGGAATACAACGAACCCACTGGTAGGCTTCGGTGGTACCCCTACCTCGTGGTTCTCCTGGATTCGGACTTGGTGAACAAGGTGTTGGAAATGTGTCTTCTCGGCAATGGTCTTTGTCTCGCCAGCAACTTTGGGAAAACGTTATTGTTGATGGTTTTGTTGTTAGCGTAGATGATGTAAATATTTTCTAAAATGTATGGCCGGCCTTCCCTTGGCTCGGTGAGCTTGATAGGGTTTGAACCCTCATTGTTGCAAGGGATTTCACAGCATTAACTATTTTATGTTTATCATTTTGCACTTCTAAATCGATGGAAGAAACAAGTGTGGAACTGTAGGGAATAGAAGTGTTGACTATGGTTTTGTTTCGCCAGTAGCTGTGTAATGTAGAAAAAAATGGGTTTTGAATGAAACCATCAGTAAACAAATGAGGCGATCTATAGGATGTTGCGATGGTATATTTAAATGGAAATGTTCAGGGTTAGGGTTTAATGTTTACGTATGGTGTTTTGAACTCTCATTTTTGAATTTGTTTTGAAAGAACGAAAGGCATGTTTTTAAGTGCTTATCCAATGGATGGCTGTAAGCCGATAATGGAATGCCTAGCTTACAAAATGTCTGTGCATACTTGGGTTAAACTATTAATAAAAGGGTATTAGTTTTGGTTTGAATACATCAGTGTTTGATGTCAACCCTAGCCTATTGATGATGATGAAATGTGATGGGTTGTAATGATGTTAAATGCAAGAATAACAGTTCTTGTTTCCACAGTTAGAATATCTATGATAATGAAAACATTTGATTTTGCAGCTGTTAAATGTTTGTAAATATTAGTATGATAAGAATAGATCAACCCTGGTTTGGGTGTAGATATGTTGTATTTTACTCTGTTAGTTAAATAATGCTATCATTTTCTTTGCTTTTAAGAACATGCTATTTTGTGATGTAAATTCTGCCACATACAGTTGATAATACATAATCAAAGAAAATTACAGTGTATTCGTTAGTTAGTTTAATTTGCCTATTAATAAAATAGTTTGTCTACTTTAATTCTATCTCCCTTATTTGTCCAATTTGGACCTCTGGAGAAATGAAAGAACAATACAGTACCTCTTTTTTTTTTGCACAAAAATAATACAGTGATGACAATAATTTCTATAAAGATCGATCAGATTCAAATAACAATAAAAACAAAAGAATGGGCACGTGGTTAAACAGAATGCATGGCATTGGTTTCTTTTGAAGAAATAACTGATGATCAGTAAACCCTAGTTACTAACACCATGTCTACCTTCATAAGTTAGAAAGGAAAATACTATCATAACTAGTTTCTGGTAGGTTGTTTCAGCATTTAGAGTTTGAACAGTACAATCAATACATGCAAAGATCTAATATGCAGCTGCTAAAATATAAGATGCATGGGGAACATAAGTCTGTGCATGGGGTCTCTTTGGGATTATGAATTTAGATGCATGTTAGGTTTCACTTTTAAATGAACAAATTTAATGCTACCTCTCTGTACTGGAGTACGATGCAGCTTCACGCATGGGGAAAAATGCAGAGGAGTCATTTTATCAGTTTAGAAATTTAAAATCAATCAGGATCTAACATTTTACTGCTACTGGTCATTAATAACATTTCTAAGCCATTTTCTGAGAGCATTCATGTGATTGGAAACAAAAAAAAAATAAAAGAATAGAACTTGAGTGTGATAGGAGGAACAAATCACTCAAGAAGCTTGTTCCACCCAACCTACTCCTAAGCAACCAAGATGTTTACCTTAGAACCCCCGATCCTGTCCACCGATCAAGCAGGAGGAAGGAATTTCAAAAGCTTAGGGTCTCTACTTGCAGTAGCAAGAAAATTTATCCAGCCTTATAGGCTTAGTAGTCAATGGGACCTGCACTAGCACCTCTGGTCTGTCCTTCTCATAACATTTGTAGACTTACACTTGCAATCTCCATAGCCTCCCTATTCGAATCTCTCAACCATCACCTGATGCACATGAGGAATGTTTCTGCAAAAAATATTGTAAGAGCTCCCTACTCAATTTGAATTGCCTTTTATAGGCTGCCTAGGTCTTTTGTAATTAACTGGTCATTAGTGAGCTACCTACTCACCTCCCTCCACCTCGAGGGGGAAATGCCACAAAATTAGGTGGAGTTGTCCCATACCAACAGGTAATGGTAGAGTGCAAATGTTGCCATCTATCCCAATCTTTCCAGCAGCTTCCATTCCTCCTAGTGGGCCAGTGAACACTCTTGTAACAACTTTCTTGAGTGTTTGTATCCCTTTTTTATTTATTAAATAATAATAATGAGTCATTACATTCATCTTTGACCTAATTGGTCATAATTACAAATCTTGTAATTATAATTGAACACAAATTATTTTGCAAAAAGGATAATAGTAGAAAATAATTATTCTCAAAAATTGGGTAGGTGACATACACCCCCCCTTAAGCCTCAACATCGTCCTCGATGTTGCTTTATTCACTCCTTAAGTGTTCCTGGAACAGAGTTGGGTATGCATCCCACATACTACTCTCCAACTCCCAGGTAGCCTCTGCTGGGCTAAAGTGCTTCCATTGCACTTTTACTTGGCCAACCGTGTGGTTCTGGAGTAGAGTTTCTTTCCTTGCGAGAATACAGTTCGGTTCCACTGGAAAATCGCCGCCTTGTTCCACCTGAACATTATTCCAACTTACAACATGAGTAGGATCATGCACATATTTCTTTAAAAATGAAATGTGAAAAACATTATGGACTTTGAGGTTTGAAGGTAAGGCTAATTGATATGCCACAGGGCCAACTTTGGACAAGATTTCGAAGGACCACAATACCTGGGTGCTAGTTTGGCACAGCTCCCCAATTTCAAGGAACTCTTTTTCAGCCTTACCTTAAGAAAAACATGTTCACGAAACTAGAACTCTTTATGAGTTCTTTGAAGGTCTGCTTGACTTTTCTGTCTATCCTGGGCAGCTTTAAGATTTCCTTGTACTTGCTTCACGATTAGTTCTAATTCCTGCAACAATTCGGGCCCTAAGGTGACTCTGCTAACTGGATCACGCCATGACACCGATGTGTTACACTTTCTATCGTAAAGAATCTCAAATGGGATAAGCTTGGCTGAAGCATGGTAGTGATTGTTATACGCAAACTCTGCTAAATGCAAGTAGTCTTCCCACTTACCAGGCTGATCCTTAACATACATTCTGAGCATGTCTTCCAATATCTAGTTCACCCTTTCAGTCTGTCTGTCTATTTGCGAATGAAACGCAGTGCTGAAATTTAAGGTGGTATTTAACCCCTTGAACAAGGACCTCCAAACGTTACCTGTGAACTTTGAATCTCGGTCTGAAACTATTACCTTAGGTATCCCATGCAGTCGGAAAACCTGCTTCATAAAAATTTATGCGATATCAGGAGCTTTATGGGTAGTTTTGACAGGGATAAAATGGGTTGCCTTGCTGAGTTTGTCTACTACCACCATGATGGAGTCGTGCTATTTTTGATTCTTTAGTAACCCAGTGATGAAATATATACTTATGATTTCCCATTTCCAGCTGGGTATAGGCAAGGGCTGCAGCAATCCAGCATGATGCTGATGTTCCACCTTTACTTTTTGACAGTCAAAACACTTAGCTATATATTCTGCTACTTCATCCTTCATTCTGGGCCAATAGTACTCCTTACTTAGCATTGTGATGGTCTTATGATAACCTGGATGGCAAGAATAATGGATTTTGTGCATCTCATCCAAAATTAGAATCTTTACTGCTGGTACATTTGGTACATACAATCTGTTTTTGTACAGCAGTAAGCCATTTTCCTTCAAACTGGAATCTGTTATAGAATTTTCAGAATTATTTTCTGCTGTCCTTTCTTATAATTTTCTGTATTCCTCATTCTCTTTAATTCCTTCAAAAAACTGTTTCTCCAAATCTGTTGCGTATGTGCTGATGGCTAAAATAAAATGTATCCTTGCATTACGATTTAATGCGTCAGCAACTTTATTTTCCTTCCCCTTAATGTGCTGAATTTCAAAATCATACTCACTCATAAAAGTTAGCCATCTGGCTTGCCTGACATTCAAATTTGTTTGATCTAGTAAATATTTCAGCCCCATATTATCCATCATTAAGGTAAATTTTCTGCCAATAAGGTGGTGATGCCACATTTTCAAGGCATGAATTACTGCTAACAATTCTAGATCATAGGTGGAATAGTTCTTCTCATTTATTTTCAGCTTTCTTGATTCATAGGCTACAACATGTCCCTCCTATGTTAGGACTCCTCCCAGTCCATCATTGCATGCGTCTGTACATACTACAAAATCTTTATTAGGATCTGCAATCCTCAAAACAGGCGCTGAAGTCAGCAATTCTTTTAACTTTGCAAAATTGTCTGCACACTTTTGATCCCAGACAAACTTCTTTCCCTTTTTCTACAATGATGTTATGGGGTTTGCAATCCTGGAAAACCCTTCAATGAATTTTCTATAATAACCAGTGATGCCCATAAATGATCGCACATCCGTCACATCTTTAGGAACCGGCCATTCATTAATGGCCTTTTTCTTGGCAGGGTCAACCGAAATCCCTTCCTCGGAGATTATGTGTCCTAAGTACTGAATCTTGTCTTTGTAAAAATCACATTTACTAAACTCAGCATACAGTTGGTGCTCTCTCAAAACTTGCAAAATGATACATAGATGTTCATCATGCCCCTCCTTGTTCTTAGAATATACTAAAATGTCATCGATAAACACAACTGCAAACTTATCTAAGTACTTGTGCAAAATTTTGTTCATTAAACACATAAATATAGCAGGGGCATTAGTTAATCCAAACGGCATGACAACGAACTCATAGTGCCCATAACGAGTTCTAAAGGATGTTTTGAAAATGTCTTCATCCTTCACACAAACCTGATGATATCTTGATCATAAATCGATCTTCGAGAATACCGTTGCTCCGCGTAACTAGTCAAAAAGATCGTCAATGCAGGGCAGCGGGTACCTATTCTTGATCGTCATTTTATTTAGTTGATAATCTATGCAAAGTCTTAGGGTACCATCCTTCTTCTTAACAAAAATGACTGGTGCTCCCCAAGGAGACACGCTGGGTCTTATGTATTTTTTATTAATCAGCTCCTTCAGCTGGGATTTTAACTCATTCAACTCTAGTATATTCATCTGGTATGGAGCTTTAGAACTTGGTACTGCACCAGGTATTAATTCAATAGAAAAATCCAGGTCCCTTTTGGGAGGTAATTCTGGGATCTCTTCAGGAAAAATATCGTGGAAATCCTTTAAGACAGGTATGTTCTCTATTTTCAGTTTTTCCTCGTTAGTACTCATCTCATCATGCACCGCATTTACTGCAAACATCTGACACCATTTTCTGATTGCCCTTTTTACTTGCATGGCTGAAATCTGCCAAACGGATGTTTTCCTAGGGATGCCTTTTACCTCTGCTATCTTTCCTTCATCATCCAGGCAAATAAAACTTTTCTCATAACAATTCAGAATGACACGATGGGTTTCTAACTAGTCCATACCGATTAGGATGTCATATAACCCCAATGGAAGAATATTTAACTTAACCTGGGTTGTTAGTTGATTCATAGATAAAACACAATTTCCCACAAAATCAGAAACCTTCCTTTTTGTTCTTGTTGCTAATCTAATTAACCAATATTTATCGAATTTCTCTATTTTCAAATCGAGACTTTCTACAACAACTGGTGATATATAACTTAGACTAGCACCAGGGTCAATTAAAATAGAAACTGGGTGGTTTTGCAGCATACCTTCAACCTCCACCATTGAGACTTGGTGTTCTGCTTGCCGGTTGTCTAATGCTGCACTAATTTTGGGTACTTCTCTTGCCACATTTCCTACAGTAGCTTCAGACTGTATGGAGTGAATATGGTTGGTCGCCCGTTTCTTGAGGGGGCAGTCTAAGGCATAATCGGGCCCTTGGCACTCAAAGAATTTTATAGGTGGATTCTGTTCATTGGTCCTGTTGCCAGCTAAGTTGTACTTAGATGGACTATCAAGCGAGCAGGCAAAGTTGAACATTTCAATGTTCTTTTTTTTCGATGATTTGATATCCAGCTGGCCTTTTAAAGGGCCCCCGTTTTAACTTTTTTCCACATGTACATGGCCCTGCGGGGTTTGTAATAAAACGTACTAGCATGGTGTTTTGTAAAAGACTTGGTTCCCTTGGAATTTTTGGCTAAGTCAGGTATTCCAAGGAGTTTTTTCACCTAGTTATTATGCCTTGCATTAGTGCATAACATAATTTTTGGGTTTTTCTACTGCTCCTCCAAAGCTGGAATGCCTGGGGAGGTTGACGGGCCTTAGGGGGTTGTTAAAGTCTATGGGTCAATGTATATGAACATGCTAGGCGTTATTTTTGAGTCATATGGACATGTGCTAAGTCCCCCTACGTTGTTTTTTAATTTTCGGCGAAGTTTATTTTTCCCGTAAATTGAGCCATTTTTTTTAATGGTTCAATTAAAAAAAAAAAAAATTGGTCTTGAAGTGGCGTCTGGAGGTCTTTTCTGCCTTAGGGGTGCTTGTTTTCTAACCCAGAGCACCCCCTTAACCCCTAAACCCACTTTTCCTAATGTTTGGGTGCTTAAATTTTTACCTATGGACAAAAAACCCAAAAAAGTCATGAAAAGATAAAAAAGGTGAAAAAATGACTCATAAAAGTATTAAATTTTGTGAGTGATTTATGGACTGATTTTTTCAGCTATGTTTTAGGAGTTGTAAGAGCTGATTTTGGAAAGATTCTGGGCAGCGATATTAGTGGGATTACTTTCCCATTTGAGGGGGTCATATTTCCCAAAATTGGGCCCCTTCAATCATGGAATTTGCAGCTATGTTTATGGGCTGTCACATGGTTGATTTTTAGCTGATTTGGGGTTGATTTTGGCAGCCCATTACATGGGAGTGGGCAGCCCCATTTTCTCCACGAGTTATGCCACTCATTCCACCCATTTCTCTCCATCTTTGGCTATTTAAGCATGGATGCCCACTCCATTTTCTCTAGTTGGAGTTTGGGAGTTAGATATAGCACTTGTAATTCGATTTAGTACTTGTCATTTTGCTTAATGAATAAAGAGACTTTGAAGGTCAAGCTTGGTATAGTGCTTTTGATGAGTGGGTGAATGTCCTGGTTTTCATTGAGGTAACATGTATTTGAGCTACTTGTTTTCTTTTGCATCTAAATCTAGCTTTGGGAAGGATCAGTATTGATTTATAAGGAGGATTAGATAATTTGTTTATTATTTAGTCTTTTATCTATGCAAATGTAAAGATCTGATTTAAATGTGTCATTTGTTTATGAGCACTTCCTTTTGATTTCTCATATGTATATTTCTAGATTTGATCATTTGGTTTCAAGTTGATGTGATTTGCAGGTTATTTCAAGTGGATGAGTGGAGGATCTTGTTTGTTTCCTTTACTTTTCTAACATCTTTTTGCAGACGTAGCTCCTCAGTTCTCCACCAAGAAGGCTCCAAGGCTTCTTCAAGGAAAAAATTGATAAATTGATAAAAACTCTCCATATCTCCTTCTCTTCTACTTCATACTTTCACCTTGGTTACTGGTTACTTTTTGAAAGAGTAATAGTGGTTTGCAATCTGAACTTTACATTCTGATTTATTACTCTAAATGTCTGATCTATTCCATTTACAAAGTGTTCATCTTTAATAGATTAGATCTTTTCATTTATCTACCATTTTACTTTTCTCAACTTGTAAAAAATTGTCAAATCTTTAAAAGTTTTGAGAAGTAGTGTTAGATTTGATTTGAAAGTTCATTTGGCTGATTTAAAGAGCTGATAATTTGCAGCCCTTAAAAGCTTGCAAAGATCCCAAGTAACAAGGCCCAAATGCTTGTTTTACTTGGTTAAATTATGTCATTTTAACTAGTTTTTACACTTAGTATTTTCTGGGTTTTTTAGGAGGTGTTCCAAAGACACTCTTAAAGTGTTTTTGGGCATCTTTATTGATCTATTGCTTGCTGGTTTGCAACATTTAAAGAGAAGGTAGAGAGAATTGCTGGCCAATTTTCGAGGATCCAGGCCATCCGGAGCATCTAGTTCAAAAATTTCCTGAACCGGTCACTTTTCTCTTCTAGTTTGTAAGCCACTAAGTCGATTTAAGACTGGGACATTTCTATCATATTGTAACTAAAGCATCAAACGAGAGCAAGTGGGCTAACCAAGTGCCCACACCCGATCCCCCCAGAGGGGAAAACTGTGTCGACTCAAATTTCGTGGTTTGCAATTTTTTAGTTTAGATTTCTTTTTCTGCAAAAAATAAAATCAAACTAGGATTAAAATCAACCTTGTTGGTCCGTTCCATTGGCGGGCCACAAGTTCACTCAAAACGTAGTTTTATCATTTTTTTTACAAACTCAAAACGCCCCCCTTGCTTTCCCGAAGTAGGGTTTCTGTACAAGGGCTTGCCCGAGTACATGCCTGAAAAGAGACTCCTGGGGTTTAAAAAAGATAAAATTTTGGTTCATAAAAATTTTCTAAAAAATACCAAGGTCTTCTCCCGTATGCTCTGTGGCCGACTTGCAGCTCAGTATGATCCAGTTGGTACACATCAGAAAGGGGGATATGACTAGTAATAGGAGCTAACACCGCCCCAAATAAAAAACCCTTTATGTGAAAATCCGGCACATCACGAGCATTTTGTTGTCGTGAGGAAATTTCTCAGAAGGCTTGGGACAAAACTGAGTAGTGACCTCTTGGAAATCGTTAGGCTTGCCCTCGTTGGTACAGCATCTGAACACCTCCTTGAGATTCTGATTCAGCCCAGGCCTGAGAGGGAAGCCATGCTTCAAAATTTCGGACATGTTCCCCCGTACCTTGCGTATATTGGGAACCCACCTGCCATAATAAAAAGATCACTTTCACATTAATCTTAAAATACACCAAGAACACTCGCACTACATTTACTTTTCTGCTCATGCATTTATTTGACTCCATTACAAGGCACTGGTCTATATTAATGTTATTTCATGCTATTATGATGCAAATGAATGATAATGAATGAGAGCAAATGATGTATTGATAAATGATTGCTTTGCTTTACAAAAGTATATGCTGCTTTGTCTTGGTTATAAAAAAATATTTTTCTAACTCCTAGATTAGACGCCTTAGTTTTGTTTTCATTCTTAGGGTCCACCCCCCTTGGCTTCGCTAGGAAATCCTAGACGGAGGAGTCGAGTCCCAAGTGACAGCACTTGACTCTGACTTGCCCCCAAGGCCACACCAGCAGCTTGAAGACTTCTGTTGCGTTTTCCCCAGGTGTGGAAGCAGGCGGGAACATTTTGGCACCATTACCGAGGATAAGTCTTTTTATTCCCGGAATATGACTTTTGAGTTTCCCTTTTTGTTTTTACTTTGTTTGATGAATCTTTAGATTAGATTTTTAATTTTTCATTTGGCGACTCCACTAACCTTTTTTCCTTTTATAAATTTTCAAAGAAAAACAAAAAGATAGAATTCTTTGTGAGATTGTTTTATATGTATATTTTTATTCTCACATGGTGACTCCATTGAAGGGATAAAACCCTTTGTTTCTCATATATTTTGTTGAGACTGCTTGTGTGTAGATGAGTCCATGCATTACAGTAAAATCTATAAAGACTCACCTTTTGACAACTCCATTGATTCAGTACCAGATATATCCCATGGTCATTTCAAATGCAAGCTATTGATATTTGAAAATGGATGATAAAGAGTCTAGTGAGCAAATTTCCGATGTACATCCTCCCATTGACTTCTCAGACATCCCTGGTTTCCCTAATTATCATGATGGTGAAAATGTATCTGATTATCTATCGGTCTTTTGGGGAGATGATGATGATGTAGAAACCCGGCATGTCTTTTCTTTTCTTAAAGTTGTGGCTAACTTCAAAGTCTTATATGAAGATAACATAATGGAGATGTTTGTTAGTACATTACAGGGACCTGTTTATCAATGGTATTCTAAAGAGCTTCCAAATAAATGTATTAATTCTCTTTCGAGCCTCCTTAGAATGTTTATAAGGCAATGGAATAATAAAGGAGCTAGTATGGAACACTTGGACAGGATCCTTAGAAGGTACATTCTCTTGTTCATACCTTGGATTAAGTATCGTAAGGAAGATCCCAACTTTCCTCATATCATCATGACAGAAAATGATAAATATTGGGAGGTGCCTCTAAGTTATATCAATCGTGTTGATCTCCCTATAGCACAGTATGATTTTAAAGAAAAGATTTAGCATGACCCTATCGAAGAGTTCCATGAAGCACCCTCAATTGAAGATTTTGTGGAAAACCATCCCCTTGTCACCATAACTGAAAACATAGAAGAGGTGGAGTGTTCTCAAACCTATGAAGATGATCACATATGTATTCCTGATTTACGTAAAGAGGAAGCCATTATAGAAGTTGACAAAGAAATTCATGAAGGGTCTCCATTTCCAATTGAAGATTTTTCAAAAGAGCTCCCTCAATTTTCCATTGAAGATTTGGGATCTCGAGATTACTTCAGTGTAAATGATGATGCTAGTACTTTAGATTCACCTCAGGAAGAAACCATTACAAAAGCCTCTAAAGAAACTTGTAATGAATTTTGTATGGTTTATGATGACACTCCTCCGTTTTCTCCACATAATGGTGAAGTCTTGGACATCTTTACACCTTGTAATATCTTTCAAACCAAGCCTTCTGAGGATGAGTGTCATGCTCATGAAAATTGTGAAAGTTGGCTTCCTTGTGATATCTTTGAAAGCACTCTTTTCGAAGATGAGGATGGGTATGGCCAGGATTGTGATGCAATAGACAAAGACTCCCCTTTCATTTACAAGGATGGGTATGATGATTATTGGATGGATTTAGAAAAACCCATCTTTGATATATCAAGAGAGGGGAGTGTTGATTTTGAGACCTTGGGGAATCTTGACATGGAAGAGGAACATACAGATACTTCTCATGATCAATCAGAGCCATGCATAAGTATTAGTAATGAAGACTTGGATCAGTAGTATAACGAAGAGTTGGATAGGATGGAATCAGTGGAATGTTAGTTTCAACCTTCATCAACACATTCTGAGGTTCCTTATGATTTGGAGCAGCTTGGGGCTTATACTTTCACAGAAATAAACTATCAGAAGAACCCTTCGAACCAATATGATGAGGTAGTTGGTTTGCCTTATCATTCCGAGTTTTTTCTCAGCCCTATCCAGTCATGGGTAGAAGAGGCCTGCATGAGGACTTACCATTGGGGGAAGCACTTCAAAGATTTATCATATACCTATGATCTACCATCCAATCTTTCAATCCAGAATTATCATACAGGTTTGCATTTTCTAAACAAGGTACCCTTGTTTTGGCTGGTAACCAAACACAAGGTTAAAAGATTTTATATTGATAAAATGTTAAGATGGTTGCATTGGATTTATCATGTTACCTAGCATTTTATTATATGCTTAGAGTAGGAAAATAAGTTCATCAAGTGAGCATTTACTTTCAACATTTCTTTTTCAGTACTTTCATTTTTTGTACTAAGAATTTTTTAGTTAATTTTGTTTTTGAATAAAGTAACTTATGGTTCATTTGTCTCTTATAAGAACTTGTGCTATTGAAAGGTTTCTTGTCAAGTTGAGATGTTTTTACAGGTCATAGAAATCGGAGATTCTGGTATTCTTGTATGCTCTCCTTGCTTGAAGACCAGATCGAGCACATGTCCCATAGTTGGAGCCAGATGTTGCCAGCTAAGTTGTACTTAGATGGACTATCAAGTGAGCGGGCAAAGTTGAACATTTCAATGTTATTTTTTTTCGATGATTTGATATCCACCTGGCCTTTTAAAGGGCCCCCGTTTTAACTTTTTTCCACATGTCCATGGCCCTGCGGGGTTTGTAATAAAACATACTAGCATGGTGTTTTGTAAAAGACTTGGTTGCCTAGGAATTTTTGGCTAAGTCAGGTATTCCAAGGAGTTTTTTCACCTAGTTATTATGTCTTGCATTAGTGCCTAACATAATTTTTGGGTTTTTCTCCTGCTCCTCCAAAGCTGGAATGCCTGGGGAGGCTGACGGGCCTTAGGGGGTTGTTAAAGTCTATGGGTCAATGTATATGAACATGCTAGGAGTTATTTTTGAGTCATATGGACATGTGCTAAATCCCCCTAGGTTGTTTTTTAATTTTTGGCAAAGTTTATTTTTTTCGTAAATTGAGCCATTTTTTTTAATGGTTCAATTAAAAAAAATAATAATTGGTCTTGAAGTGGTGTCTGGAGGTCTTTTCTACCTTAGGAGTGCTCGTTTTCTAACCCAGAGCACCTCCTTAAGCCCTAAAGCCACTTTTCCTAATGTTTGGGTGCTTAAATTTTTACCTATGGACAAAAAACCCAAAAAAACCCAAAAAAGTCATGAAAAAATAAAAAAGGTGAAAAAATGACTCATAAAAGTATTAAATTTTGGGAGTGATTTATGGATTGATTTTTTCAGCTATGTTTTAGGAGTTGTAAGAGCTGATTTTGGAAAGATTCCGGGTAGCTATATTAGTGGGATTACTTCCCCATTTGAGGGGGGCATATTTCCCAAAATTGGGCCCCTTCAATCATGGAATTTGCAGCTATGTTTATGGGCTGTCAAATGGATGATTTTGGCAGCCCATTACATGGGAGTGGGAAGCCCCATTTTCTCCACGAGTTATGCCACTCATTCCACCCATTTCTCTCCATCTTTGGCTATTTAAGCATGGCTGCCCACTCCATTTTCTCTAGTTGGAGTTTGGCAGTTAGAGCTAGCACTTGTAATTCGATTTTGTACTTGTCATTTTGCTTAATGAATAAAGAGACTTTGGAGGTCAAGCTTGGTGTAGTGCTTTTGATGAGTGGGTGAATGTTATGGTTTTCATTGAGGTACCATGTATTTGAGCTACTTGTTTTCTTTTGCATCTAAATCTAGCTTTGGGAAGGATCAATATTGATTTATAAGGAGGATTAGATAATTTGTTTATTATTTAGTCTTTTATCTATGCAAGTGTAGAGATCTGATTTAAATGTGTCATTTGTTTATGAGCATTTCCTTTTGATTTCTCATATGTATATTTCTAGATTTGATCATTTGGTTTCAAGTTGATGTGATTTGCAGGTTATTTCAAGTGGATGAGTGGAAGATCTTGTTTGTTTCCTTTACTTTTCTAACATCTTTTTGCAGACATAGCCCCTTAGTTCTCCACCAAGAAGGCTCCAAGGCTTCTTCAAGGAAAAAATTGATAAATTGATAAAAACTCTCCATATCTCCTTCTCTTCTACTTCATACTTTCACCTTGCTTACTGGTTAATTTTTGAAAGAGTAATAGTGGTTTGCAATCTGAACTTTACATTCTGATTTATTACTCTAAATGTCTGATCTATTCCATTTACAAAGTGTTCATCTTTAATAGATTAGATCTTTAAAAGTTGTCAAATCTTTAAAAGTTTTGAGGAGTAGTGTTAGATCTGATTTGAAAGTTCATTTGGATGATTTAAGGAGCTGATAATTTGCATCCCTTAAAAGCTTGCAAAGATCCCAAGTAACAAGGCCCAAATGCTTGTTTTACCTGGTTAAATTCCGTCATTTTAACTAGTTTTTACAATTAGTATTTTCTGGGTTTTTTAGGAGGTGTTCCAAAGATACTCTTAAAGTGTTTTTGGGAATCTTTACTGAGCTATTGCTTGTTGGTTTGTAGCATTTAAAGAGCAGGTAGAGAGAATTGCTGGCCAATTTTCGAGGATCCAGGCCATCCGGAGCATCTAGTTCGAAAATTTCCTGAACCGGTCACTTTTCTCTTCTATTTTGTAAGCCACTAAGTCGATTTAAGATTGGGGCATTTCTATCATATTGTAACTAAAGCATCAAATGAGAGCAAGTGGGCTAACTAAGTGCCCACACCCCATCCCCCCAGAGGGGAAAACTGTGTCGACTCAAATTTCGTGGTTTGCAATTTTTTAGTTTAGATTTCTTTTTCTGCAAAAAAATAAAATCAAACTAGGATTAAAATCAACCTTGTTGGTCCGTTCCACTGGCGGGCCACAAGTTCACTCAAAACGTAGTTTTATCATTTTTTTTACAAACTCAAAACGCCCCCCTTGCTTTCCCGAAGTAGGGTTTCTGTAAAAGGGCTTGCCCGAGTACGTGCCTGAAAAGAGACTACTGGGGTTTAAAAAAGATAAAATTTTGGTTCATAAAATTTTTCTAAAACATACCAAGGTCTTCTCCCGTATGCTCTATGGCCGACTTGCAGCTCAGTCTTATCGAGTTGGTACACATCAGAAAGGGGGAGATGACTAGTAATAGGATCTAACACCGCCCCAAATAAAATACCCTTTATGTGAAAATCCGGCACATCACGAACATTTTGTTGTCGTGGGGAAATTTCTCAGAAGGCTTGGGACAAAACTGAGTAGTGACCTCTTGGAACCCGTTAGGCTTACCCTCGTTGGTACAGCATCTGAACACCTCCTTGAGACTCCGATTCAGCCCAGGCCTGAGAGGGAAGCCATGCTTCAAAATTCTGGACATGTTCCCCCGTACCTTGCGTATATTGGGAACCCACCTGACATAATAAAAATATCACTTTCACATTAATCTTAAAATACACCAATAACACTCACACTACATTTACTTTTCTGCTCATGCATTTATTTGACTCCGTTACAAGGCACTAGTCTATATTAATGTTATTTCATGCTATTATGATGCAAATGAATGATAATGAATGAGAGAAAATGATGTATTGATAAATGATTGCTTTGCTTTACAAAAGTATATGCTGCTTTGTCTTGGTTATAAAAAATATTTTTCTAACTCCTAGATTAGACGCCTTAGTTTTGTTTTCATTCTTAGGGTCCACCCCCCCTTGGCTTCGCTAGGAAAGCCTAGACGGAGGAGTCGAGTCCCAAGTGACAGCACTTGAATCTGACTTGCCCCCAAGGCCACACCAGCAGCTTGAAGACTTCTGCTGTGTTTTCCCCAGGTGTGGAACCAGGCAACAACAGGTCGTGGCAACATTGGGAACATTTCTGGGTGCTGTAAATTTTTGTTGCTGATTATTTATGTTTTGTTGAAATTTTTACTTTGAAAATTTTTCCTTTGGAAACTGGAATTGCCACCATATCTGAAATTTTTCCTTTTTTGTTCAAAATTACTAAATTTTGGGTTTTTCCATCTAGGTACCCCTTCTCTTTTCTTATTCTGGTCGAAGCAAAAAGTTGCTTTCCTCATGGCTTCTTCTAGTGTCTTAGGGTTATCGTACTCTATCATGTCCTTGATGTGGAAAGGTAGACAACTTAGGTACCTCTAGACCTTCGGTTTTTCCTCCACCATATATGTCACATACCTTAGCAAACTTAAAAACTTATTGTTTAGTTCTTTCATGTTCATCGTTCCTAGTTTTAGATCATAGAATGCTTTGGACTTTTCTTCATAATACTGCTCAGATAAGAATTTCTTCTTGAAGTATCTTTTAAAAGTACTCCAACTCACATTTCGGTCTTTTATACCTTTTACCCTTTTAAGGTCTTTCCACCAAATATCTGCCTTCCCGATCATATTATAAATTGCCATTTTTGCCTTTAAGGATTCCGAATAGTCATAGATCTAAAACTAGTTTTTCATGCCAGACAACCATGCTTCCAATGTCTCTCCTTTCTCTATCTCGCCATTGAAAGTTGGGGGTTTGATTTTCTTGAATTCACCAGATATCTGTTCGTACTGTTTATTTCTTTTTCTTTTTGGCTTGAAGTCTCCTTCACTGCTGTCACTAGAGTAGTTATGCTTCTTTTTACGTGGATGTTTGGCAGTTCTTGATGATGTTGAGTTGTTGTTTCCCTCAGTTTTTTTTGTTTGTTTATCCTTGCCTTCATGAGATAGCTCTTTAGTTTCGGAAGTATGTTCGAGGTCCTGTCCATATTTTGGATATTGGTCGAACAGTGCTTGCTTCAACTCCTCCTATGTCCTCGGGATTCTTTCATTGTCCTGTTTTACTGACTGGATCTCTGCCTTCAATTCTTGAAAAGCACAAAATAATTCTGACGAATCGTTACCCTAATTTCCCTGGAATCATTATTCCATACTTGGGTTGTTTGGCGGAAATCTGCCCCTTATGTGTTTAGCTGCTCCCTCCATATCTGTAAATCAAAGAAAAATTTTCTATATACGACAAAATAATTTAAACCTGAGTTAGCGAAAATTTCACAGTCATAAATTTTCTCTTTGTGTGTTTCTTGGACCGTCTATAGGCCTAGAGTTTGAACATGAGCTCTGATACCACATGTAACATCCGACTATTTTCATAAAAATTTAAAATTTCTAAATCGCCATTAAATACTAATAATTGTAAAATGCGGAAATAATAAATGCTCAATAAAGCAGTAATTAATAATTATGTCATTTGGTAGGAACAACTTACTGTTGTTTTTTTTTTTGTTTTCTGATGGTGTTTCATGTCGGCGACACATCATGAATCCAATTAATAATTATGACATTTATTTACATGCTTGAATGGTTAAATTTTCGATACATTTGGAAAACATAATTCTCCTCGACAAGTATTGACAGTTTAATTTTTCTGGATGATGATGAAAGGGGTCCCACGAGGTGTCCCGAGGCTTGCTTAGCTGCTCAGCTAAAGCTTTGCACTCGTCCTTCATGCGTAGATTCGCAGGTAAGAGATAGCGATAATTTAAGAGTGTTTAATAACCATTCCCAAAAATGATAACTGCTTGTACTTCGACGCCGCAGGTATGGTTTCTTTTTAATTTTTGTAAGAAGTAACATGGCTAGCTCAAAACTGCAGAAGTCGTCAATTCCAGAGTGTGGTTGTTATCAGTTTTCTGTACTAAGAGTTTATGGCTTCTCTTGTTATCATTCCATGAATGTCTTGCGGCTTTTTAAAACAATCTTTGTATAAATTTTGACTTGTGACAATTCTAAGGCAAGGGAACATGGTCCTATGGACACCATAGTGAGAGTGGCAAGGTGATGCTAAGTTCTTTATTACCTAAGCAATTATAATGATAATGTTAATACATTAATATCCTACCATGCAATTCATATGATGGTTCTTGGGTAGCAACTATACCCTAAGGGTGTATCCATATAAATTATGACATGAGCAAAGCTTGAAGAGCTTTATAATGGATTTATGATGAACTTTATATTAGGTTGGGGCGAAATCTATCCATACCTTATGATCGAATGTGACCTATGTGGATGTTTTATGTTATGAGTACACTTATATCGATTTAAATGGAACACACGACGTCTTTTACACATGCTGCCGATGAATGTTTTAACCTTGGTATAAATTATAAAGTTGATGCAATAAACGTTGATCCTTATGGTTGGCAGGTGGAATGATGGCGTTGTAAAAAGTCTGCGTACGAAATCAAGGGTATCGTAAATGATTGGATTTGTAATCAAGTCGCCTGGCCACACCGTTAATGGTAATGTCATGTGCACGTTGTAATGGGTGTCCAGCATGTGAGAAGGTTCGCCAAAGCTGAGTTGTAACATGCCTCCTACCTCGATGCCAATAGAGTTGGCAATTTCGTGGCTTGGGTGGTGGATGGGTGAGTTAATACCGCATCTACCACCCTCCATCGTGGCTTATTGAAAATAGATCTCCGTCATTGATTGTTGTGCATTGGGATTGCGGTGAACCCTAACATAACTTACAGGATCTTGTAACATTTCCTAGGCCATTGTTTCGGTGCTAGGGTTTGGGGTGAGGCCAACCGGTCGTGAGGCACTTAGGTTTTTTACATTTTCAGCCTCCCTCGAGCTTGAACCTGAGACCTACAGCAACCTCCAAACTGTAAGTGAATGCTATCAATGAAGGCCGAGTCTAGAAATGAATAGTGCAACAACCACAGGATGGGATGAGTGAGTCTGTTTGTGGCGTTGTAGTGACTTGAAGGTCTGGGGTTTCAAAATGGGTTGCAAGTTTCACAAGTGTCAACACAGTGTGTCTACAAGTTGGGTCTTTCTCCTTCAAAGTGGATAGATGGCTTCGTCATTCGACGCAGGTACAGTGGCGTTGCAAAGGTTTAGCATTTTCTTTGTTCCATGCATCAATATTTCATGAATGTTATTTAACTCTGAGCATAATTGCTTGACAGGTAGCTCTCGGCGAACAGGAGTGTGCGGGAAAGTTGACGGGAAAAAGGAATACAACGAACCCACCGGTAAGCTTCGGTGGTACCCCTAACTCGTGGTTCTCCTGGATTCGGACTTGGTGAGCAAGGTGTTGGAAATGTGTCTTCTCGGCAATGGTATTTGTCTCACCTGCAACTTTGGGAAAACGTTATTGTTGATGGTTTTGTTGTTAGCGTAGATGATGTAAATATTTTCTAAAATGTATGGCCGGCCTTCCCTCGGCTTGGCGAGCTTGATAGGGTTTGAACCCTTGTTGTTGCAAGGGATTTCACAGCATTAAACATTTTATGTTTATCGTTTTGCACTTCTAAATCAATGGAAGAAACAAGTGTGGAACTGTAGGAAATAGAAGTGTTGACTATGGTTTTGTTTCGACAGTAGTTGTGTAGTGTAGAAAAAAAATTGGTTTTGAATGAAACCATCAGTAAACAAATGAGGCGATCTGTAGGATGCTACGATCGTATTTTTAAATGGAAATGTTCATCGTTAGGGTTTAATGTTTACGTATGGTGTTTTGAACTCTCATTTTCGAATTTGTTTTGAAAGAACGAAAGGCATGTTTTTAAGCGTTTATTCAATGGATGGTTGTAAGCCAATAATGGAATGCCTAGCTTACAAAATGTCTGTGCATACTTGGGTTAAACTATTAATAAAAGGGTATTAGTTTTGGTTTGAATACAACAGTGTTTGATGTCAACCCTAGCCTATCGATGATGATGAAATGTGTTGGGCTGTAATGATGTTAAATGCAAGAACAACAGTTCTTGTTTCCACAGTTAGAATATCTATGATAATGAAAACATTTGATTTTGCGGCTGTTAAACGCTTGTAAATATTAGTATGATAAGAACAGATCAACCCTGGTTTGGGTGTAGAGATACTATATTTTACTCTGTTAATAAAGTAATGCTATCCTTTTCTTTTCTTTTAAGAACATGCTATTCTGTGATGTAAATTTTGCCACATACAGTTGATAATACATAATCAAAGAAAATTATAGTGTATTCGTCAGTTAGTTCAATTTTCCTATTAATAAAACAGTTTGTCTACTTTAATTCTATTTCCCTGTATTTGTCCAATTTGGACCCCTGGAGAAATGAAAGAACAATACAGCACCTCTTTTTTTTGGCACAAAAATAATATAGTGATGACAATAATTTCTATAAAGATCGATTAGATTCAAATAACAATAAAAACAAAAGAATGGGCATGTGGTTAAACAGAATGCATGACATTGGTTTCTTTTTGAAGAAATAACTGATGATCAGTAAACCTTAGTTACTAACACCATGTCTACCTTCAGAAGCCGGAAAGGAAAATACTGTCACAACTAGTTTCTGGTAGGTTGTTTTAGCATTTAGAGTTTGAACAGTACAATCAATACATGCAGAGATCTAATCTGGAGCTGCTAAAATATAAGATGCATGGGGAACATAATTCTGTGCATGGGGTCTCTTTGGGATTATGAATTTAGATGCATGTTAGGTTTCACTTTTAAATGAATAGATTTAATGCTACCTCTCTGTACTGGAGTACGATGCAGCTTCACGCATGGGGAAAAATGCAGAGGAGTCATTTTATCAGTTCAGAAATTTAAGATCAATCATGATCTAACATTTTACTGCTACTGGTCATTAATAACATTTCTAAGCTATTTTTTGAGAGCATTCATGTGATTGGAAACACAAAAAAAATAAAAGAATGGAACCTGAGTGTGATAGGAGGAAAAAATCACTCAAGAAGCATGTTCCACACAACCTACTCCTAAGCAGTGAAGATGTCTTCCTTAGGACCCCCGATCCTGTCCATTTATCTACCAGGGGGAAGGAAGTTCAGAAGCTCAGGGTCTCTACTTGCAGCAGCAAGAAAATTTATCCAGCCTTACAGGTTTAGTAGTCAATGGGACCTACACCAGCACCTCTAGTCTATCCTTCTCATAACATTTGTAGACTTAAACTTGCACTCTCCACAACCTCCCTATTCAAATCTCTCAGCCATCACCTGATGCACATGATGAATGTTTCTGCAGAAAACATTGTAAGAGCTCCCTGCTCAATTCGAATTGCCTTTTATAGGCTGCCTAGTTCTTTTGTAATTAACTGATCATTAGTGAGCTACCTGCTCACCTCCCTCCACCTGGAGGGAGAAATTCCACAAATTTAGGGGGCGTTGTCCCATACCAACAGCTAATGGTAGAGTTCAAATGCTACCATCTGTCTTAATCCTTCCACCAGATTCCATTCCTCCTAGTGGGCCAGTGAACACTCTTGTAACAACTTTCTTGAGTTTTTGTCTCCCATTTTTATTTATTAAATAATAATAATGAGTCATTACATTCATCTTTGACCTAATTGGTCATAATTACAAAACTTGTAATTATAATTTAACACAAAGTATTTTGCAAAAAGAATAATAGTAGAAAATAATTATTCTCAAAAATTGGGTAGGCGACACATATGGAACAAAGTTATAATCATTTTGAATCTTTGATATATAAGCAAATCTAGGGGTTTAAGCTTTCTCCAATGCATGCAAGAATAATTCCCACTTCCAAAGGTATATTCTTCCTCCATGAGATCAAATGAGCTAAGACTTAAAATTGGACAAAAGTATATGCAGGCCACCCAATATTTTGAAAAATTTTCTGGTATTAAAAATGGAATTTACATGCATTGAATAGATGGAACCTTAATTAAGCTTGGACAATTATTGGAAAACAATCTCTACAAATCATATAGAGATAACAAATAAAACTTATTAAAGAGTATTGATTGGATTGTTTATTATCTCTTCTTTTCCACTAGACCAAAGCATTTTGACCATAACTAAATGGCTACCTTACCTTTGTTAAAAATTTCCATAGAATGAAGGGGCGGCCAACCCTTTTTCTACCAAGTATTCTTTTCATAATAGTTCTAGACTGCAAGAAGGGTCATCCAATCTTTCTTGTGTTCAACATTTTGGATACAAGTGAACTTCTAGATTTAGGGGTTCACAATTTTATACTAAACAAAGGGGTGGCCGATCCTTCTTGTCGTAGGTCGAAAGTCGGGATAAATATTGTTTATATGTTATAAATTAGCCAATCTCCATTCCCCACTATTTACTGCGGAAGTCAGGAGTCAGGAATTGTTGTCCCATCCCGCAATCTGCATTGCGGGTTGCGGGATAGCGGAATTGATGAAACGTTTTAAGAAATCTAGGTATCCGCAATCCACAATATATTTACGTCTTCAGAAAAGGCAATGAAATCCTCATGCAGGGTGCAAGAAGGGTCGGCCGACCTTTCTTGTGCCGAGTATTCTATTCAAAATAGTTCGAGGCTGCAGGAAGGGTCGGTCGATCCTTCTTCTATTCACCATTCTGGATACAGGTGAATTGTAACATATAGGTGTCTACAGTTCTCTACTAAACGAAGGGGCGGTCGATTCTTCTTGTCGTAAGTCCAGATAAATATTGTTGATATGTTATAACTTAGCCAATATACCGATCCTAACAATTCATTGCGGATGTCGAAATTATGGAATTGTTGTCCCAACCTAGGCGGGTTGAATATTTTTGCAATTCACTCATAAATGAAGGGTTGGACAACCTTTCTTCTTCCTAGTATTCTGTTCAAAATAGTTCTAGACTGCAAGAAGGGTTGGTCAATCCTTCTTGTGTTCACCATTGTGGATACAGGTGAATGGTTGGATATAGTTGTTCATAATTTTATTATAAACGAAGGGGCAACCGATCCTTCTTGTCGGAGGTCGGAAGTTCGGATAAATAGTATTTATATGTTATAACTTAGACAATCTCCATTATAGGATGAATTCTGCATTAATTTGGAAGAAACAACATTGACAATATTTAAATGTGTGGATCAGAGCGTATAAAATGAATTCTAACTAAGATATTACAGTCAACTATGAGGCAAAGAGATAAGATGGTCTAACACGAAATACATTCACAGAAGATAAATTAAAAGTATGAAGAAAGTAACAACAGATGAATCTCTGTTTTGGATATACTTGTACTTCCGGTCTTCATTAATGTCTTCAAAAAATATTACGTCATTGTATTTTTTGCTCTCGGATCCAACCCCTATTGCTTTATAAAATCAAAATTTATACAAAAGGTTCTTTGAATTCTTCGCTAAAAAAAGAAATTTCAAAGAAATCTGTCTGATGTAACACTCGAGAAGTTAATAAAGGAACCGCAGCATCATTTAAAATTAAGACACCTGAATATTTATTCCTAACATAACCTGTGTTTTGGTTTCCCAAATATTTCAACAATTTTCCATTGCTCTTGAGTTGGGATTTCATAATCCATCATTTCTTTCACCATCACCTCCAATTCTATGCATTCTGTGTAACATACATCTAGCAGGCCCTTCTTAATCATTACAAATTGTTCAAGTATTTCAAAATCATCGATCAATTTATCAATTATTGTCTTTCCAATTAATCCTTTGACCAAACCTTCAAATTTCGAGTGATCCATATGAGCCTGTACTATCAAACTGTGATAATCTTCTTGAGTCATTAATTTTCCATCAGTACTCCAAAAAGAAGGTAGACCACATTCAAAAGGCCCCATAAATAATTCCTTAAAATTTTGAACTTCAAGGACCATCTGTTGAGCCATGTCTTCTACTTCTTTAACACGATCATGCTTTCCAATAAATCTTATTGCCAAAATGATGATTGATGGTCTGTCTTTGATTCCAAAACTCTGCACATCTATTTGGGTTATATTTTTTAACAAACTGACTGTATTTTGAGCAGTTTCTGAAGGCCTTTTGCGTAATGTCTCCTTTGCAACTTTACACCTTTGGAGAGTTATGTTTTCTATAGCATCTTTATCTGCTATAAATTTCAAATAAGACCATAATTTGGTGACTTCCATTGATATCGCATCCCATATAAAGTGTTTAGCTCCATGTAATGGAAGCCGGCCTATCAATTTATCTTTTAATTCATCAAATTTCTTTTGCAGTTGATTTCTATCATTCAAAGCCTTTATCTTTGCTCCAAAATTTTGAATTAGTTCCTCTTTCAACTTCCAGTTTTCCACTTTCAACTCTTCTATCTCTATATATTTTAGACTAATTTGTGACATAGCACTGGTCAGTTCCTCAGAGGAGGACTTTTCCATTTATCCTTCATCCGTACATAGATATTGATCCCCTCGCTTCTCTGGCACTTGCACATTTTCAAAATAATTGGTATTCAACAATGAAATTTGTGACAAGAATTCAATCCTTTGTTTTTCTCAAGCATGCTTTTCATCTTGCAACTTTAACATTTTACCTTTGTGATCCATCATTTCTTGATATATGGATTCATTTTTTTGTTGTAATGCTGTCAACTCTAGAGATTGCACATGTCGATTATTTGGCACCTTCAATTTTTTCTTGAGAATTTGAATGGTATTTTCTTTTTCATAAATGAGCCTTTTGGTACACTGGCTATTCCGTGGCTCGGCTCCCACGGTCACAAGGTCCACTTGTATTCTTTTGATCTGGATCGAATTTTCTTTGTTTTTCGCCTTCTCTTACCTCAGTTGACTCTCCAGCTTTGCTATCACAGACTGCAATTTAGAAACTTTTTAAGTGAATTGCAATAAATCATAATACAGGACATCTCCTATTTGTTTATGCAATTGAATCTTATCTGGTATATTAATCGCATCAAGCTTAACTTCCATTTCAGAAACTTTCTCATCGTTCACCACTGCAAACTTTATAGTGTTTCTTCCTGGATCCGTAGTTGTAAGAAGGGAAACATTTTGTTATGCCAACATTCTTACCTAAGGGTAGAATTTTTTAGTTTCTTCGGAAGACTGCTTCTTCTTTGATTTATATTGTGAAAGGACATCAAATCTGGACTTATACTGAGAGTTACTTCCAGATTCCTTTATTTCTGAAAAATAATATTGTTGAACAATTGAATATCATTCCTCGATACTAATAATTTCCTTCTGTCGTTCCACTTATGATTTCTTCCTTGAAACTTCTTGATCGACTTCCATACTATCAACTTCTGAAATACTTCTCTTACTGGTTATATCAGATTTAGCTAGTGTCTGAACCAGCATTGCCAAATTGCCTATTTGTTCGATATTCGCCTCTTTATTATCTTGTTCAAATTTGAATAAATTTGCCATTTATTTCAATCCTTTTACCGTTTGATGATCAAAAGCCTTGTTTCCATTTTGATGTCTCCTTTGTGATATAACTTGATGAGGATCATAATTAATCCTTTCAGCCTCTTGGAAATCCATAATCTTCAGTAATTTTTCTACTATAGAGAGGGTTGCCTTATTCTTAATGATGAATGGACCAACTTTAAGAGGGAATTTCACATCCGATGCTTTTTTGAAAGCACATAAATGTTCTTCATCGGAATGCAACCTTTCTCTAATAAATTCCAAGGAAAAAACCCTCGCTGTTAAAAAGGCTGGCAATAAATATGGTGCTCTAGTAAAACCATACACCCTAATTATAGTATGCTCTCTATACAAGAACCAATCACCTTTTTGGCCGTCTAGTGTAGGCATTAAAGTTTCTTTCATTTCTTCTAACACTCGGGGCATTTCAGCATTAAAAATAATTCTGTAAACTTCTACCATGATTTTATGGGTGAACTCAAACATATAGACCTGTTTAGGAAGGTCATGAGAAAAGATGGTACCAAGAAACTTGGATTCTGAAATGTTTGAACACATGAACAGCTTCAGGAGATATGAATGATATATGAAATGCTTCAACTGGTTGAATTTCACCAACTGGACATGAATCACTTTAGCTAGGAATTCATCAAAATTAAGACAACGCACCGAACTCGACTATGACTCTGGTGAAATTACTTGGAGAAGGAAACCTAACATAACTTCTGTGATTGACTTATCACTATCTAGACCTAAAATTTTACTCAACAAGGACAAAACTAACTGGGTATCTCGTTGAAAGACATCAATACCCAAAGGGAATGATAGGTTTTCATGTGACTGACCATCTTTCAAGACTTGTAATAAAAACTTATTTTTTCTTCAGGACTGCAGTTTCTATAAAGCTTTGCCAAATTTTATTCGTTAAACAAATCAGGGCTTTGGGGAAATGTTTCAGGTAAATGTAGAACCTCACGGACACTCTGCGCATTTACTAGGCCTAGAATTTTGGTCATTTTTACATTAATGATTACCATTTTGCCCTGCGAATAATTCGCCGCACACCAACAAACAAATTCAGGGAAGTGTAGGGTTTGTTCGACACAAAAATAGTACATAAAAGAACCAAAAACATTAAATACATCCTTTCTCTGCGACTTAAACTCCATTAATTTCTCCTTAGACTGTGAAATATTACACAAAGACAAAACAAGGTCGAAAATATCTCTTTCCCTGTCAAATACAAGCTTCTCATTTTCATATGAACTTTCATTGAAGGGAAGAAGGTCTTGGGTTTTCTCCATTTGGGACACAAAATCTAAACACTGAGGATTTCGAGCTACCTGTGAAGTGAGCTTTTTGCGTGCCATTCCAGTTGACCAAGACAACGACATCTTTCCCATGGGTTCTTTTCCTCTAGGCAATAAGCGACAAAAACAGTTTTTAAAACTTTGAGCAAACCTTTTATAGAACATATGCTTAGGTGGTTTCAGAACTTGCGATCAGCAGTTTAAATTTAACCGCTTTTCATAGCGGACTCCACCAATGCTTGCCATGTGGTAAGCAGTTTAATTTCCGCTCCACCTTATCCAAGTTTAACCGCCGTGCACTTTCTAGCGTGGGAACCCATTTCCACCATCGATTTGCTTCTGGGTGGGTCTCCATCATTATTCCAACACATGGCTACACGTTTGCAACTTTTGGTGTGAGTCGTCCAATTTTTTAGCGCCTTTTCCACCTCCGCCCTTGGATTGAGAGGCCTTAGAATAGTGACAATATTTTCATTGTTCCTCTCTATAAACATTAACAAGCAATGTTATATTAATGTTAAATAACCCAAGAATCCATATAGAATAAATTTAAAAAACATAAAGACAAAAATGCTAACAATATGAAGAAATCACTTGTTTGATCAATTATACCAATTCTATACATTGTTTGTAGATGGGTTTGTAGAATATCTAGTGTAACATGGGAAGAAGTCAATGAAGAAGAGGGAGAGATGACCATAAGAGATAAGAGAAGTCTAAACAACAAGATCAATCTTCCAAGATGGCATTGAGATGAAACATTAAATTAGGAAAAGAAGGAGAGATCACATGTCGTAGCAATAACATCTAAGGTTGGTGTTGTTTTTTTACACAACCCATTTCATATTAGCTGCATAATTCTATTGTTCATGTAGTGTACCTTTTTAATAAATTTGTTAAAATTGGAAAATTGCAATTTCTGGCCAATTCAACCCTTAGACTATTAATGACTCGAATGCTTCCAAATTGCTCCAAATTCTTCCGATTTGGGTCTGAAGGTGTTAGAAAGGTATTAGGACATAAAAAGAAACAAAATTTGCATCGTTCCTCACTACATATTTTAATAAGCAATGTCTAACGAGATAAACCAAGAACCCATCATATAGAGGAAATTCTAGAAACATAAAAAATACCTAACAATTTGAAAAATATTCATAACCATTGAGGTGTAATATGTCACATTTATGCAGCTATTATAGGCTTGGAAACTTCCAAAAGACTTCAGCCACTTGCATTTACAATTAGAGAATGAAAGGCAGAATTACTAGGAAAATCTATGTTGAAGCCCGCAAGGGTAGATGGCTCCAAAAGACTCTTTAAAGGATTTAGAATTGGGTTTGAAGGTATATGAAGAGTATTAAGACATAAAAAGGAACATCATCAGTGATTATAGACTTATAACAGAATACTTATGCAACATCCATTTACCTTCAGGAGAAGTTGGGGAATTTTACTAGTCAAATCGAGGTTCAAAACCCCCAAGGGTAGGGGACAAAGATGGCTTCCCAAATGTTGTAATACCTTCCCAAATTTTAGAACAGAGATGTGGTGCTGATAAAGGACTTCAGTTATCTCCCCAATGCATCATCAATTAGTTTCTATAGGCTTCTGCAACTACCATAAATAAAATATTTGTATACATGTCTTCACATACTAGGGGGAAATGCTAGTAAACTTCACCACTGGTTATGAAATTTGAGATTTAGGTTCCAAGGACTTGTGAAATATTAATGAAACTTCTTCATAACATTAATTACACTCCATACATCAACAAAATCACAAATATTGACTTATACAATTTGAAAAAATGTCTCTTCAAGCTCCAGCAACAAGATATAGGGAAAATGGCACCATCTATGCATTGTTTGGTATTTTTACATAGTTTCACTTCGTATTTCGACCTAAGATTCTTATGAGCATTAAATACAGAGTATATATATCAGAATACAAATAAATGGATATTCTTGGACCATCACAAAAGCTACTCTCCTTCTTTGTTCTTGCGACTTTTATAAAATTCTCAAGTTCTCCATGGGTACATCTCAGGACTGATTACACTGTCTCTAGAAAAACCTGTGTACCATACTGTCACCCCATGATCTTCAGATCATGTCATCATCAATGAAGCACCATCTACTAGAACATCTTCTGCTGTTAGCAACCTCGTCTGCTGGAACATCCTCATCAGCAACACCATCAGCTGGAACATCTTCTGCTGTTAGCAACCTCGTCAGCTAGAACACCATCTACTGGAACATCCTCATTAGCAACACCATCAGCTGGAACACCTGCAACAAACATAAGTAACTAAACACTGATACTATCAGTCATCCAGTACCAATCTACCCTCACCCTTGGAGAGGCATCCATCCCTACAGATAAGCATTAGCTCATGAGAGCTGGAACTATCAGTCATCTAGTATTGATCTACCCTCACCCTTAGAGAGGCATCCATCCCTACGGACAGGCATCATCTCGTGAGAGCTGGAACTATCAGTCAGCCTATACTGGTCTTTCGTCCCTCCTGGATACGCATCTATCCTTTCGAATAGGATCTCTATTAGTCTTTCTTTCTAGAGAGATCCCTCTGGACCACACCAAGCTTCAAAATTCACACGAGCCAGAGGCTTAGTCAACACATCCGTAACTTGTTCCTCTATATGAAAATACTCGATCTTCACAGCTCCCTTCTGCACCATATCCTGGATATAGTGGAACTTAATCTCGATGTGCTTCGATCTATCATGAAGCATAGGATTTTCTGTCAACTTAATGCAACTCTGGTTGTCACAGAGTATTTCCAAAGCATAAATCTATGCATCGAACAATCTTGTCAACATCTTGCGAAGCCAGACTGCTTCACCACAAGTTGAACAAGATGCTACATATTCAACTTCCGTTGTACTGAGTGCAACAAAGGGTTTCTTTATACTGATCCATGAGATCACGCCTGATCCCAAACTAAAGTAACATGATCCTGAGGTACTCTTTCTATTTTCATCACTTCCATCCCAATCTGAGTCTGTGTACCCATACAGTCTGAACTCACTATCTGAGGCATATCTGAGTCCATAATCCAATGTACCCTTCAGATATCTCATCACATGTTTTTCCGCAATCAGGTGAACTTTCTTGGGTTCCACCATATACTGACTCAATGTGTTTATAGCAAAGCAAATACCTGGTCTCGTATTTGTCAGGTACATCAAAGACCCAATCATCTAATGATACATCATGGCATGAACCAAATCTGATGAAGCATCACTCAATAGCTTCAGGTTCGATGCCATAGGTGTGGCCATGGCCTTGTAGTCCATCATCCTAAACCGCTTCAGGATCTCTACTGCATACTTCTTTGTCCAAGGAAGATTCTATCCGCACTCTGCCACACCTCCATGCCTAGAAAATAGTGCATCATACCCAAGTCCCTTATCTCGAACTCGATAGCAAGCTTCCTCTTTGTGTCAGCAATCAACCCATCCTCACCTATCACAACCAAGTCAACCACATACAGTAGGAGTATCACTAGATTGCCTTCCTCAACCTCGTAGTAAAGGTTGGAATATGCTTTACTCTTGGTAAATCCCAAACTAGTTAGGAAGCTGTCAATTCTGCCGTACCATGTCCTGGGTGCCTGTTTCGAATCATACAATGCTTTCTTCAGTTTACACACATGAGTCTCCCTGTCATGTGTCTCAAACCCGAGTGGTTGATCCACATATACTCCCTCTTCCACTACACCATTCAAGAATGTTTTCCACATATCCTGTAACTTTCTAGATGCCTTCCATCTCTACCAGAACATTGTTAAGAGTGTGCACTACTCCAACATGTCAACAAAGAGGTTTCATTATAGATAAGTAGCAATGGAATGTTGTACAGTACCATAGACCACTTAGTACCCATTACTTGCATATAAGTAGTATCGTGTTCATAATTTAATGCAATTTTTTTCTAACATGCATAGTATACATCCTTAATCTAGGAACATAAGTATGTATATTATGAGTGAACAACATTATTTAAGTAATCATATATTATACAAGAAATAATAATTCAAATACTTATCTTTGTTTGGTTGTTGGGTGGACTCCCTCTCAATCTTATCTTCCTTGTAGGAACTAATGGAGTCTCTAACAGAGTGTTCTTCTTCTTGTGGGAGCTACTTTTGTTCCTGGGACAATCTCCTTCTTGTGATGAGGATGCTCCCTCTTGCTGTAATTCTTCTTGGTGTGTGCTGTGAGAGCATGGTCTTCACTACCCATGTTTTCTTTTCGAGCTACAATTCAAGCTTCTTCCCATGAGCATTCCTCCCACAGCCTACTAAATGTGATGATCTTCTTCCACAAATTCCTTGGATGAAGGAATCCCATGACCTAGGAGGACCATTCACCCACAGCCTACTGAATGTGATGAGCTTCTTCCACAAATTCCTTGGATGAAGGAATCCCATGACCTAGGAGTACCATTCAAGGTGGTCATCACTATTTCTCCATTCTGTATATATTCTTCAATGGCTTCAAGTTGTTCTTTTATCTAAGATACCCTTGTAAAGTGTGACTACATCGTCTCTGCATTTTGTATCTTAACATTCTTTAATGTATTCCTCAAAGTCATCTTCCGATTTATGTTCTTTCCTTCAAAAATATTGGTCAAGGAGTCAAACATCTATTTGGGTGTCTTTAGGGATGACACATGTGGTATGAGATGGTCCTCGATAGAATGATCCTCGTGGCCTTGACCAAGTTCTTCTTATGTAAGGCCTTAGCCTCATCTCCCTCTGGTGTGGTGAGACATCTTAATGAGAAACTCAAATTGAAATAAAAGATTTAGATCTTAGTACCACTGGATTTGGAGCTGGCTAGGGTTTGACAGAGAAACCGTAAAAATCCAAACTTGCAATTTCAAACTTCTGACTGGATAGGGAGATGCAATTGATTGAGGCAAGCAAGCTGGTGTGCTCAGATTTTGAAAAATCAAAGAATTGGTACTAAGGAAATTAGAGTAAACACTCCACTAGCATGGACAAGGTACAAGCTCTCCAAATTGCAAAGATGCAAATAAAAATGATCAAAAGCTACTCTCCTTCTTTGTTCTTGTGACTTTTATAAACTTCTCAAGTCCTCCATGGGTCGAATTCCTTCCAAAGGATTCATTCCAACTCAATTTGGGAAGAGATTCCAATGTGTGCAACTTGGCCAAGAATTCCTAGTCTCCTTATTCCCTCATTTCGAATGGGTGTCCCTTTGGCTTCCCTAACTCCCTTGTGCACCTCCTTGGAGGCTATTTTTTCCCTAACATGTCATATATTTCAGATGTCGGCATTCATGTCTGATTTGTGTCATAGGTGTCATAGCATCTTCATCATCGTTGTCATACTAGAGGCTAGGGAATCTAGCCCAAGTGTCAGAATTCTTCTAAGATGCCTCTTTTGCTTCCATGGGACTTATTCTTCCACTCCAATTCGACCTTACATGAATCATGCCATGAATAATACATCTTAAACTACCCCAATTATGTAACCCTTCATCTTGAACTCGAATTGGTGAGAGAATCATGCCAAGTGTAGTGGGGAATCTTGCCACAAATGGGTCCCACAACCTCTTAATATGTGTCCTCATGGTCCAATGCACAATGGACTCTCCAATTCCCAATTAGGATGGGAATATTTCACCCTCAAAATTGGTACCACAACAAGTAGAGTAAACACTCCACAAGCATGGACAAGCTATGCTCTCCAATATGCAAAATGAGAAATGATAAAAAGCCACTCTCCAATGGCAGAGATATTATTGGTGATTGTATTGGAATATTCCATGGTAATGATATTGGCATGAGATCCCTCTAAGATTTTGGAACGTACTATGAGGTCAATGATGTAAGGGTTTGAAGGTGAAAATAGATGAAGTCTATTGGTGATTATTTATGGGATTTGATTACACTCTTTGGAGGCATATTGTTCTTCTTATTCATATTAGGGTGGCAGGATCGAGCAAGGATAGGAGATTGAAGTCCCCTTTGGGTTGGTGCTTGTGATCTCAGGGAGTTGGGGATTTCATCCAGTTGGTGCTAGTAAAACTATTGAGTTGGAAATTATGAAAACCAAGGGGTTGTAGCCTCGTTCTAGATGGAGCTAGTAAACCAAGAAGTTGGAGATTCCTTAGGTTTCGAGCCTCCTTCCAGTTGGTGCAGTTAAATCATGGATTCAATTCCTTCGAGAGATTCTGATAGCTAGACTGAAGATCTCTAGAGAACATAGAATAACATGAAAGTATCTACTCCGCAGATGGGGTTCGACTGTTCTATGGATCAAATTTTGATTTGATTGGATTATAAGAATGAGACTCCATTTAAATGCATAAGGTTTTGATATCTGGAAATCTGTTCTAAATGCTTACATCACTCTAAAAAGACTACAAAAAACTGCATCCATGAAGGAGCTAACAAATAATAATGCAATGGAAATGGATATCGTGTTGCATGGAATACATGATCATGTGAAAGATAAATTTGGAAGTTGTTCATCAGGTGGGACAAGGTACAAAATCTATGCACAAAGGGACCCCATTCTTAGCATTATTTTTGTCCCGAGTACTTAAAAAGATCGGGTAAATAGTTCATGAGCTTTGGAGTCCAAAGAAGGCTTAAAAGGTATAAGGGAAGTAAGCTTACCTTAGGGAGCCTACAAACTTATGCCAATAAGCGCAAGTGCTTAAAATATTAAGCAGAGGTGCTAGAGCATCAACTACACAACACGTTAGGCGATGATGAGGGTGCTATGTGGCAGGTGTTGGTTCATCCAACAATACTAAGAGGTGGGGGGCAATCAATATTGCCTTTTTCAACCCTTTTATAGAAAATTAGTAGTAAGCACAAGTTAAATAATCATTCCCAATGTGAATAGGACAATTAAAAATTTGAACACACCGATACGAAATTGTTCTACAAGCACCAACTTGATGGAGAACTTAATCCCATGAATTCTTCTGCCACTACAGAAAGGATGCTCCTACACCCCTAGTTTTCCACCTACTAAATAGACAAGGATGCCCCGCCACCCTAAATATCTACCCACAACTAGAAGGAGGCAACAATTCCCTTAGAAGGCCTGAACCTGCTCCAAGAACCACCCAACAACCCTCTAATTTATAATAGTTTTAAATTTGGTTTTTCAGATCTTGCTTCTGATATGCAATTACCAAAACTTCATAGACACCTATGGTCCTCTTCATACATTTGACTTGTATAGTTATATATATTTTCAAAGAAATTTATTATTTGAGAACTTTATTAAGGAAAATCATGCCTCTTCATAAAAAAAATATTTGATCCTTATAATGGCATTGATTCATCATTGATCTTCATAGTGTTTCAATCTTGTTTTAATTAGTAAGGAATTACTATTTTGCAGAGTTAACCAATTTTGGAAATTCTCCAAAGTTGGCAATTTGGCCAAATTGTTCTCCAAATATACCATTGCCAAACGTATCTTCAATAGAGTGGACGTCAAACCGGAGGTCAACTAAGATTTACAAATATTTTGCATCCGATCCTTTAAATTAACCCTCCAGCATCTCTCAAAAGTTAAATGATTCAAACCCGTTCGATCTTCGTCAATGCACATCGACGGTGGACTTCAACATGCGCTTAGCTATATTTCATAAAGAATCTGCACCATATCTTGTGATTTTAAATGCTGCAAAACTTAACCCAGCATAACTATCCTGTAGCGTTGGATCGCCCCATCCAAGATCGACGGTGGACTTCAAAATTTTATGAGCCCAATTATGAACCCTTGCGCCAATATGTCCCATCAGTTAAATCAAAGGGTAGCATCTTTGACCCTTAATGTCCTATAACGCGCTATAACAATCTTTCAATTGCTTTGATGTTTAATTCCGACGGCTCTGTAGATCTACTGCGATCCGTGTTCTATTTTTTTTATCATTTCCGATCCGTGTTGTGGAGTTAAATAGGATCTGCTCCTGTTCACTAGAGGTTGCTGAAAATGTTTTCTAAATTAGCTATGTGTTCGACTCTTTATCCATCCATTGGCGCTCATCAAAGTCAGGTTGTTAGAGTTGGAGAAAAGGAAAGTCTGAGGATTCTGACCACTGCTCTGCTCAGCGGTCACGAGAAGCTTTCTTACAACTTCTCTTGCAGCAGTTCTTCAGGCCTGTCTCCTTGTTTAATAGCGGAAGGTAGCAGTCACGGAAGGACTAGCATCACTGATGCACACACCCACAGACATGTCGAGAAGTTGGACAAGGAAATGGCAGAGGTTCGGTAGAAGTTAGATTGGTTGGAGCAAACCATGGAAAACGATAAAACTGAAATAATGCAAACCATGGCAAATGACAAAGCCAAAATGATGGAGAGGAATGCGCAAGACAAAGCAAAAATGATGGAGAGGAATGCGCAAGACAAATCTGAAATGATGAGGATAATTCGAGCCCTCCTCCGTGAACACAATGAAGCCATTCAAAATCAACCCGAGGGGAGCCCAGCTACTTCGGTAGGTTTTGGATAGTCCCGTCCAACTGCCGGAACTCCCTCGACTCCCTCAGAGGAAAGATCAAAAAGATCATCAGGAGGGGTGAAACTAATGGATATCGACCCCTGAGGGAACCACACGTCCCACCCACCCACCCACGATCACTTCTTATTTTAGGTTTAGTTTTCTATTAGTTTAGGCCAGGGATTTTGTCCTCGACCCTTATGTTCAGTTTATATTGGCAACTATTTTAGGTTTACTTTTCTGTAAGTTTAGGGCAGGGCTTTTGTCCAATGCCCTACATTTTGAAAAGTTATGTACAATCTAAGATGATGTCACTACTATTTGAATAATATATATCCAATTTTTGAATATTAATTTTAATTAATTTTCTTAATTCTTTGTTCTTCTCTAAATTCTTAACCTCTCTTATTTATTGATTATTATTTATCGGTTATGTTTGGATTTATGTATTATGTTTCAGTTTAGATAAAGTTTTGAATTTATTTTGCATGGTAGTTTAAATAACGGAAAACAAAAAATCGAGGCAATCAATTCGACATAGTGATTATTTACTGGAGAAAAACTCTTTGAATGTAGAAAAACTCCATGAAACACATTAATGAACCATATTTTATTTCATTTTTTAGATTGAGCGAGGAACCATATTTTTCTTGGAAGTGCATTTTAGCTATTTTGTATAAGATTTGAAAATGGAGTTGTGTTGATTTTCAAAGTGTACTAATGTTTGTAAATTTCCTTACTTTATTTTGCAAAATATACATGGTTATCTAAATATGCCTTAAATTTCTAGTCTTAAAACAATAATTTTTAATAAAACATTATCAATAGGATTATTATAAAAAGAGTATTATCGAAGGTCATGTATTTCTTGGTTTTTCCCTCGATGTTTCTGCTCTTGCATTGGAATTACTATACCTTAAATCCATAGGTTTATATTGAAATGGTACCTTTAAGATCTGTACCATTTCTCCAAGTTGTCTATTTTTACAAATCCCTCATAAATGAAGGGGCGGCCGACCCTTCTTCTGCCCATAACTCTATTCATAATAGTTTTAAGAATGCAAGAAGGGTCGATCTATCCTTCTTGTGTTCGCCATTCTGGATATAGGTGAATTGATGGATATGGGTGTTCACAATTATCTACTAATCGAAGGGGCAGATCCCTACTATTTATAGCGGAAATTGAAAGTCTAGAATTCTCAGACTGGTCTTCGTAGATTAAATTTGTTTACACTAATCTCGTAAATGAAGGGTTGCCCAAACCCTTGTTGTGGTAAGCATTCTGCCAGTGTTCACCATTATGGATATAAATGAATTGACGGTCTAGCCTTCATAGGTTGAATAATTTTACATTGCTTCTCACAATTTGCATGCAAGTGGAAGTATTCTCAGAGAAAGAGTGGCTGCTCTTTCCCCAAGTTGTCTATTTTTACAAATCCCTCAAAAAGGAAGGGGCACCTGCCCCTTGTTGTGGTAAGTATTCTTCCAATGTTCACCATTATGGATATCAATGAATTTTACATTGCTTCACATAATTTTCTTACAAGTGGAAATATTCTCACAGAAAGAGCGACCATTCTTTCTCCAAGTTGTCTATTTATACAAATACCTCATAAAGGAAGGGGCTACCGACCCTTCTTTTTCCCATAACTCTATTCATAAAAGTTATAGGATGCAATAAGGGTCGGTCGATCCTTCTTCTATTCACCAATATGGATATAGCTCAATTGTTGGATATGGGTGTTCACAAATATCTACTAAGGAAATGGGCAGATCCTTACTATTTACAGCGGAAGTTGGAAGTTTAGAATTCTCAGCCTGGCCTTCGTAGATTAAATATGTTTACACTTCACTCGTAAATTAAGGGTTCACCGGCCCTTGTTGTGGTAAGTATTCTTCCAGTGCTCACCATTTTGGATATAAATGAATTGATGGTCTAGCCTTCGTAGGTTGAATAAGTTTACATTGCTTTGCACAATTTGCTTGCAAGTGGAAATATTCTCAAAGAAAGAGTGGCCGCTCTTTCTCCAAGTTGTCTATTTTTACAAATCCCTCATAACGTAAGGGGCAGCCAACCCTTCTTCTTCCCATAACTCTATTCATAATAGTTATAGGATTTAAGAAGGGTTGGTTGATCCTTCCTGTGTTGGCCAATCTGGATATAGGTGAATTGTTGAATAAGGCTGTTAAAAATTATCCACTAAAAAAAATGGGTGGATCACAATTATTTACAGCGGGAGTTGGATATGAATTTATAGAGCGGGAATGAAATAATCAAAGATCCCAAGCTTTAACATTTCCAATGGGGGAGAAAATCACGGAAAGAGGACTAGAGATACTCTGATTCATTAAGAGATTGTAATTTTTTGCAGCCTTGAAGAAATACAGTTAGTTTTATCTTCGTATATGTTTTGTTAATTTATTAAATTTGTTTGATGGATGTTGAAATACACTATTTTAGTTTGCAATCACAATTAATACATTGATATGTAGGTTAGATGTGTCTTGACTTATGATCTATGTTTTCATGTTTTAAATGAATTTGTTTATTTAAATCATTTATCTATTTCTGCAAATGATCAACATATGTTATTAAATTAATGCCAGTTTTTCAATTAGCATTTTATAACAGGATAATATTGTATGTGCTTCAATCCTTAAGCTACAATCATACTATTGGCACCAGGTTTTCCCTAGACAATTTGAGGGGTTCAAGTCCATTAAAGGAGTGGTAAGGCCTCGGTTGTTGAATCAAAAGACCCAAGGGATGTTTAATGGGATCTCTGGATATGAATTTGCAGCACGCGAATAAAATAATCAAAGATCCTAAGCTTTAACATTGTTGATGGGGGATAATTTTTTTTTTGTAAATATGCAAATTTATATTAAGCTAATAGAAATACAGTAGAGATTACAGTTAGCAGTGGTCTTATCCAAAGGTGCCAGGCATAGATATTAGCAAAGTTGTGGCGATTCAAAATCAAACTATACAAAAAAAACCTTCCCATTGTAGGGAAACCAGGGTGAATATCAGGCGTAGTCATGGTCATAGAGGCATACAAAAAAATGGAAGTCATAGGCAGAACCAAAACAGACAAAAAGTAAGAGAGAGACATCAGAAGAACCTCCTCAACTAGTTGCAGAGGGGCCTTTTGCATCAGAAGGTGTCTCCCCCAGAATTGGGCAGCTGTAGTAATCCATTTCCTTCCAATCGCTTGCAGGTGTTGGAGCAGCATTCCCAAGTGTCGAAGCAGCAATCCCAGGTGTCGACGTACCTCTCACGGGAGGCATATTAGTATTCGCAGAAGGAAGAGTGGCCTGAGCAGGGAGCTTGACCGGAAAGGGTGTGGTATTCTAGGGCATGACAGGAACAAAACCAGTCGGCTCATTGCATGTCTGCTTGGCCAGGATCGGGCCCAAGGTGGAGGGGATGGGGAAGGAGGTGTGTTGTTTATCCTTTCCCTTCATAAGGTCCTGGTTCCATGTCAAAACCGACATGCCACCACTTGGGTTGGACTTATCCATGCCAAGAGGAGTGGTTAGAGTTCCAAGGGTAGCTTCAGGTCTGACATCAGATGTGGTGGCGCCAGGTGTATTGTTCCCAGGATGAATGTCGCGGCCGAAGGGACGACTGGTGGCATATGTGTCCCAACTGAGTTTCCGAAGGGACGAGTGGTGGCATAGGTGTTCCAGGGTGCCGAGGGTGACCACCAAGTTTGGCAGAGTAGCCTGCAGAGTTTGGGTGGCATGGCGAGCAGGGGTCAATTTCATCTACATGTCCTCCATAAGTTGTCCTAACATGTTCTTTAGAAGCCAATAGGGGTCCCAGGTCTACTCCTGATTCCTGTTAGCCAAAATGTCCTCAATTATCCTAGCCTCCCAGTTATCAATTAGTAAATGGACTGGAATGGAGATTCCAACACCGTAGCCCTACCTGGTGTGACTCGTCTCTAGAGCTACATCTTTCTACTGGCTACCCTTTGGCCTACCCATGCGATCCAATGAGAATATGTTATAGGTGCAGGTAAGCGAGAGTGTGAGGATAACTGAAGCACGATGAGCCTGGAGCAGAACCGAGTGAGTGCAAATGCGCAGCGTAGAGGGCCATGACAGAACATAGTAGCATGAACCTGGAAGCCTAATCTTCGCATGCCGAAAATCCATGTGAATTGTTTCCAGCCTGATCTTTGCACGCCGGATATCCATGTGAATTGTTTCTAGGTAGGATGAGGCGACATCGGGGGAAAAGGAATTAAAGAGCCCAACGACTTGACATTGCATGGCTGACCTCACAATTAATACATTGATCTGTGGAGGGGTAAGGCCTCGGTTATCGAATTAGAAGACCCAAGGGATGTCTAATGGGAATGGGATCTCTGGATATGAATTTGCAGCGTGCAAATGAAATAATCAAAGATCCTAAGCTTTAACATTGGTGATGAGGGAGAAATTATAAAGGCCTGCTCAATGTTATGTACGGGCACAGATGAAGGGTGTAGATCTGTGGCGACGAAAATCGACGTCCATAGGTGCCTTACTATGAATATTGGTGTAAATGAGTATCTTCTTCACTAATATATAACATTTATGGAAAAATAAAGTTAAGGATTGTGAATACCTTGTGTAATAGAATATATTCTTGAGTAAATATAAACATGGTTCTCATTGAGTAAATGAATTTAACGTGT
The DNA here is from genome assembly GCA_027924585.1 of Larix kaempferi. NCBI lineage: Eukaryota > Viridiplantae > Streptophyta > Pinopsida > Pinales > Pinaceae > Larix > Larix kaempferi. The sequence continues at coordinate 8,539,609 of BSBM01000804.1, read as the reverse complement.
GGATGAAGTTAGTATTTGGATATCACATAGAGTGAAATAGGTGAAGATAGATCTACTTTTTATTAACCGAAAGTTATAATTAATTTGTTAAACAAATTAACTGAAATTTAGAATTAATTTGTTATATGTACATATAAAATAAGGTGATCTCATTTAGTTCTCAAGTTTTACATCCTTGCGAAAACATTAATTGGTTATGGAATGACTTTTGAAAATGATAACCCTAGAAATAAAGAAACTATACCACTTGCTAGTGGCTCTGGGGAAACCAGCAAGTTGGAAAAGATTGATGTCATGGATATAGATGATGACACAGAAAGAGCTCCCAAAATGCAGAAAGTGCAAAAACCTGAGCAGCAGATTGTACACACTAGTACAAAATGAGAAATTAATGACTAAAAAAATGACTAAAATGCGACTATAAATGACTATTTTTGAGTCGGTGACTATTGGTATCTGATTTCCACTATCTTATCTCTAGTCATATTTCACTAGTCATTAATTGGTTGACTTATTAGTCATTGATTTAGTCATTAATAGTCACTGATTAAGTCATTGATTTAGTCATTGATACTCACTAATTTAGTCACTGATTTAGTCATTGATACTCACTGATTTAGTCATATATTGTCACAATTAATGACCAAATATACGACTAAATAAACTACTAGATGATAACATATTAATGAATAAGCTAAATACAACTAAATGTTAGTCGCGCTATAATATACTGGAAATTAGCTACTAATAGTTGTATATATGCGAATTTAGTCGTTTTCTTAGTCACTAATTTATGATAGGGTACGGAGGAATCGAACCACCAATCTCCTGCCTATAATTAGGCAGGTGCTCTACCATTGAGCTAGCACCCTTTAAGAAGTTGTTATTGCTTGAAAATGATGATATTCAAACAAATTTTGCATCATTCAAGCATACAAAATAATGATTACCAAGTTACTATAGATCCATAATGGCTTACCTTGTACTAGTCCTTCAAGTCTTTCAACTGCATTTATTAAGTGCAAATATATTTTTGCACTTCATAAAAGCAGTTGAAGAACTTGAAGGACTAGTACAAGGTAATCCATTATGGATCTATAGTAACTTGGTAATCATTATTTTGTATGCTTGAATGATGCAAAATGAAAAAATCCCAGAAATTTATTGGAATGACAAGCATGCATCTATTCTTAAACTATCTACCAAGTCATCTAGAGTCATGCCAAGATATTTGAATTTGACTGAAAATTCATAAGTAACTTGAATATAATGGTGAATGATTCGATGGAAAGGAGAATTTCAGTTTATATAGAAGAAAAGGATGAGCAAATGGTGTCCCAAACACATCTTCCTCCAATGTGGGCCAAGTCACCTCCCTCGCTATAGAAATGAGATCTTGATCATAGTGAAATCTAATAACAAATAGGTCCATGATATCAAACTACTGCTTGTATCTGCAAGATCCAGTCAAGGTTGGCAATCTGTCAAAGTTAACAAGATAACATGGCATGCTTCTCTAAAATTTAGCATCTTACTATATTCTTCTACAAACAGGCTCAGTGACCAAATGTGTTGCAAAGGGAAAGTCAATCAAATCAAGAAGGTTGATCATGACATTGAAAATCAAAATAGCAGAAATTTTTTATGTCCGCAACAATCATCCATATTTTGAGTCCATTACAACTTGGATCATGATGAATTCAGAGCCAGTCGAATTGGCTAGGCTAAATTTAACCAGTTATAGAGCCTTGCTGATAATACACAGCCAGGTAAAACACTTACATATAACTTCCATCTTGGATATCCTCTCGTTGTCCACAAAAATATAACTATATGATTGGAAAAATCCTAAATAACATTGTATGGACACATTAAATAAATAACATTACCAATCTCATAAGTTCTAAATTCATGGATTCCTAGGATATTTGACTTCGTTGACCTCTACATCTTCCTACATATTTAGAGACAACCACCCAGAAATCTAATTAAATAGAAAAAATAATTTCTACTTACATTTGTATTCAGCAATTTAGGCAGGTAAGATGGGGATAGCCTTCCACAGTTGATTTTGAATCTAGTACATGAATGTCAAAAATAAATTTCTACTCAATGTGGGGCCTTCGAGAGCAATGTTTTGAAGGCCTGAGACATGCTCTGTTTGTTGCATTTTTTTATGCTTGTAATCTGAAACCGACGTTTTATCTGCTTTGAGTCAAGTTCTGACTATCTTTCAATCTGAATGCTACACAATTTCATCAAAATTGATTATGGGATCCTTCCATCATTTCAAAAAACAAAAAAGTAAGTGTTAATTTCCTAAAAATTCTAGGAGCATTTTTTATATAATATATATTTTTATATATTTAACCCATATATATTAAAAAAAGCATGCAAAATAGTGAATTGGTTGCAGAAAATATTAAAACGTCGACATCTATGGTAGATTAATGATAATCATTAAAGTCTCATCAACCATTTAGTACACAAATACCATCAAAGAGCTAGTAGTTATAACTTATAACATTGTCATCAAATGATAAACCATAACATCAACCTCCATGTTTCAAGTTTCAACGGATAACATTTGTCATCATAAAACTGTAAGAGATAGCATCAACTATGAAATGAAATAGGGAATCATGATCAAAGGGTTGTAATAAGCAATCAATAGTTCAAAATTCAATTATCATATAATGTTTACAAAATACAAATAATTCTGTGTTCTGGAAGCTAGATTCTAAACTAAAAAAGCAAATAATTATACTATCTACTAAGCTTTCTTAAGGCTCTTGCCATGAGCAATTTGTAATTTCTTCTCTCGTCATGTAGTAGCTACAGGAATCATTCTGGGAATGTAGGGAATAGTTTTAGGAGAGTGGGGAATAGATTGGGGATTATGCACTCCTTGGAAGTGAGCTTCGAGAGTGGGAGCGCAAGGTGGGGTGAATCTTCCACGCATCTAGGGTTCAAAGTATAGAACATCGAAAAGAACACCTAAATTGTATCATTCCACTTATGATGAGGACATGAATTAGCTTCCATCGCCCTAGGATGAAGGACCAAGTGCAAGGCCAAAAAAGATAGGTAAGTAGTGTGTACAGTAGGTTTATTATGCTATGTTTTATGTTTTTCAAAGTTCTTTTGAATTGTGGTTCGGTAAGAAGGAAAAAAAAAGTGGAAGAATGCATTCATGAAGAATGAAAAAAGTTCGTTCCTACAACAAAGTAAAAGACATTCAAGTTGGTTCCATCCAAGGGAATATGATCTCTAGAGGATTTGCAAGATGTACATAAAGAGCGTCATTTGTTCGCATCAACCACAAGGTTTCTAGGTTGCAGGTGAAAAACATCTTGTTTATATGATTCTTTATGAGTTAAGGCAAAACCCAAAGGCTTGGAATATGATAATTGACATTCATTTTAATCTAGATGTTGATCAGATTCACATGTTGGAGTACAAATCAACATCTACCTCTATGGTAGTTTAACTAAAAAATATCATCCAACATTGACTCTAATCCAACTAATGAGTCAATGAATGGACAGTTGGTGGCTTGGCATAAATTACATCAACTAGGTTGGATACTTATCATGTAGCTAACTATATTTCTCACTATGTGACATCTAATTTCGTACAAAACTGAATATGGAAAACCAATAGCAATTGTGTTTCATAATTGATCTTTCATAATCAATTTTATTAAATTGGAAATATGAAATGTCAATAAAAGCAAATAATACAGATCCATACATAACGAATCTTTTTAGTACCTGCAGAACCATATTATTGGGCCATGAAGGATAAGCAAGCCACACATCATCCAATTCAACCTCTCCATCATCTTGGTCTATCACAACCAGTATCCATATTATCTTGTTATAATTACTTAAGAACCTAGCAGATCTGCCTAGTTATGTGTATTTTGCTACTCCATCCATAGTTTCTAACTTATAGTAGGTGTAATTAGTTACTCTGAATTTGTATCTACTCTTATTGTTGACAAAAACTTTAAACAATAATATTGCTCCTAGTGCATGAAGAACATCATAGTGCAAAAATATCTCTATTTCTTACTCTTACTGTAAAGGACATTTATCTCCTGATTTTGACATGGTTGAAGTATGATCTAGAATCTAGAAAAATCATCGACTTGCTCCAGCAGTCTTCATGGTTGTTGTATACAATCCTGATAGGGAATATACAGATGCACTGACTAAATAAATCATAAGATAAATGTTAACAAATCTATTAATTTGAACTGAACTATATGCCATACCTAGCTTTTTACCACTTGCAAGGAAGAACAAATTGTTTAGACAAAATCAGCCTGAAAATATCAAATTTTCTTTGGATCGATACCAGTAACTACCATGCACCATTTATTTTGTATTGAAAAACACATCATATATTTATAGATCTATACCTATGAGGCTATAAATAATAAAAGAAGTGATATTTCCAGTCGTCATGTACACATAAATGGTCAAGAAAGCACCATAGATAACCACAATAACTACAGACAATGTGGATGCTCCATTCATGCCTCCATAAAATAGCCCAACAACCTTCTACTAATAGAAATGACAAAAATAAACCAACCTGCACGGTTGGGACTTAATTAATATTTCACAACATGTTCTACAAAATTATTTCCATTCCTGGTAAAGCAACATACACAAACCCATAATTTTCCTAGAATATTTGGAAACTTACAGCTTGTTTAAGGCCAAGCTTCAAAGTCTCATCTACTTTTTCTGCATAACGTAAGTTTTTGAGTCCTTCCTATGCAAATTATCTTGCTGTGCGTACTACACCAAAAGATTCCTGCAAGAGACAAAAATTATTTTCATTGGCTGCAACAAAATCCTGTTATGAAATTAGATGCAATGGATACTATGCTTCAAGATTTAGACATTTATTTGATTTTCAGTCAACCTCATTTTTTATTTGTGTTTTCTCATCTTGTGGATTTATTAAAAGGATCTGTTAACTATGTAAGTCATGACTTGTGCCATTAAATATGAAATTTAAACTTAGCATTGTTTGAATACTATTGAGTTCCAGTGGTTTGGTACCAAAGTTCTAGTGTGTAAGAAGTAAAACAACCATTTCCTGGTGTATAATATAGAAAGAGTTTGAATTTCTTCCCCATCTTTCCACTTGCTAGCCTAATATTATGATGACAGTTTCTAGCTTCAAATTCAACATTTGGCATGCAAATCAGAGTGGTTAGGGTTGAAAGAGTAAATTTTGTAGCCCAGTATGGTCCTCACTCAGAAAGATGAAGCATAGCCAGCCATTGATTAACATATTAACTCTCGAAGCATAACCAAAAAATGGTAACCGTTTCTTGTTTACCCAGTCAATCAATTCCAGTCTATCGACCCTTGAAAATTCAATTCGGCCTACCAAGGCTCTTCTTGCCAAAAATTCAACCCTATCCATGTTAACATCTGCGCCAAGAACATATATGTCCAAACCCTCACGGACGTTATAGGTCTTCAGACGGAGTCAAAACCTTGCACACTCCCTGGTTAACTTTCTATTTAATTTTTTCTTATCCTCATAGTGAAAATCACCATTGATCTCACCATGAAAAAGTTCAAGGTCTGAAACCCTCCCCTGCTCCACACCCAACACTTCCTCTCTACAGCAAATATCGGACAAATAAAGCGATTTAGGGTTTTCAAGAGCCTTTTGTTTAACTTTGGAAACTGGCTCCATTAGGTGAAACCCAGTGGAAGACAAATGCCACTCGTCACCCCCACCAGAACAACCTTGACACCCACATATAGCATGTCACATCACAAAAAAATAAAATTATATGTTGGATACATCAATGTATCGCCAAAATAGTAAAACCCTAGAAACATAATAGTGCAAAAAATTTATGGACGAAAAATCCAATACTCCCCAAAATGGATCGAGAAAATTAAAATTGAAAATACCCTAAAATCAAAGAGACTAAAAAATTACTGCAATAGAAAAAATTAAAAAATTCTCACTTTTTTCTCTTGGTTGGTACTAGGCCAATCGAAGCGATCAGCTGGACTCCAAGTCTACTACGAGTAATCCATCATCCTCTAGGATCTAACTAGGGTTTTCAGTAGAATCTTCCCCAATCCTCCCAACGCCTCCATCCTCACTAATGGTTAGAATTCTCAATTAGAAATGTGGTTTGCTAATTGACGATCGACATGAGACAAACTAGACTTCAAATCTATTGAAGGCAGTCCTCATAGACTGCAGAAATATTTGAGAACATTTTAGTTTTTTGGTGATCTATAGTTTATTTAATATATTTATCAATGGTTAGATCACGCTTTTGGAGATAGAATTCAGATCTCTCCTGATGACTGGAGATTGTTTACAATCTGCCATCTTATTTTTTGAAGCTCAGCTTAGTGGGATTAATATGTTGACTGATTGCAGACATACTATAACTTTTTATATGCCCCACTGAGGTATATAAGGAAAAGACATGGCTTTTAAAGCCTCTGTACATGGTGTTTTATTTCAATTAATAGAATGCTAAGTTTTTTCTAAGGAAAAAAAAAGACTGTAGAAATATTTAAGGGCCTACTTTATAACATTTTTGCTTCCTCCAAATCAACTTTACCAGTAAGATAGTATTATTTCTGAACAATTTGCTACCAACCTTTATTTCTAATATGATCCTGCTACCCCTAGCTAAACCAGACATCTCTAGAGTCCAAACATAAATAAGACTATAGAGTGTGTTTGCAAATTAAAAAACACCAATATATAGATGAGACACCCCTAGCCTAATCCAAAAGAGTGGAGTGCCATTCACCAAAATAGTTCACTTCTTGTAAAGATGCTATAAGAATTACTTGATTACTTGGCTCCTTTACGTAGTTCTTAGAAATTTTTTTTTTTGAAGATGACTAAACCTAAGGACTATACTTTGCAGCTCACCAAGTTTTGATCCTATCAAGAACTTGAAGAAGAGACTGTCTCAAAGCTTTTGCCATTAAAAATTCTTTAGTTTTTTAAATTTTTTTAGTAAATATCGAACAATTAGCCGCTATTTTTCCTAGGGTGAGGAAATAAACATCTTTTAAGATTATCAATCAAACCCATCTTTTACATAATCCGGCAGTAAACCTCAAGGGAACTCTTATTCCCAGGTCGTTGACTTTTTGTAGATATTTTACAAATGTTACTATCAAGTGATCAGTTGCCTCTGTGGGGTTGTTCTTAGAAAAAGGATTTCATATCTTTCTACCTTTCTTGAAGATGAGCAGACCTAATTAAGTCAAGCTGCTATAAAATCCAAACCCTATACAACAACACATCTACAACAAATTTATCGTAGATCAATGGCAACTCAAAACCTACAAACATCCTAAGGTGTATTAATATAGTCTTCTCAGGTTACATTGTTTGTTGTTTTTTATGCCTAATTTCTCAGAGACCTAAACGGTATTCTATTGCACTATCATATAACCATTGGAACCTTGGCTGATCAACTTCAGTGTAGTGATATCAAAATAATCCAAAGGACTAGTTGGATCAAAACCACAATAGGAAAAATTTATACCATTGAATTTTCTTTTGAAATATTCATAAATATCCACTTCCCTTCTTCATAAATCCTACACAATTATTTTTATCTAAGTATGCACAACAAGGTAACATTGTTTTTTTAATTCAAATAGTGAATAACATAACATGGGAGAGGAGTCTTGCACCATGCCATTTCTTAAATTCCTTATGGACCTTACTTGAGTGACGCAAAGGTAGACAAGGGACCTCACTTGAGCTATGATTAAGGCTATTCTTACCTTTGTAAATCTAAAGCGAGATTATCCCTCGTTTTCTATGCTTAAGTACCACTCCTTGCCTACCATCAAATAATTCAAGTAAAGTCATCATCTACCTGAGCATAGCAAAGACAAGGATAACCTGACATCTTTCCATAATGCTAAAGGAAGGGATAACCTACCTTGGAGTGGAGGAAAACACAAATTCTTAAATTCAACTACTACCTTTCTACTTGTTTATAATATCTAGGAAATTTATTCCATGTAAATTTATGTTCCTATTGCTAGAAAATAAAAAAAATGGGTAGGCTTGGATTTTAATCCTAAATTGCAATGTTAAAAATTGTATGAAATCTCAATGAGTTGGTTTTTATCATTCTTGGTATTGGATACATTGCATATATTCTGATTCCAAGGTGCTCACAAAAAGACACTACCTGATCCGTGGTATCTCTCTTGCAAGGGATTTGAATTTTTTCCATGCAGAAATTATAACATGGTCATACCAGAATTACTTCAAGACCATTTTATACTATTTAGTATTTAGTAATTGAGTTCTAGAATATAGTTATTATCCTCTCATTAAGTGCTTGGTTCAACTTCTAGTTTGGTATCTCGAGACTAATTGGATTTGTTTGATGACTGGTGAGGTTTAACCACAATAATATGATGGACTAGTATAAATTGTATTGCAAACTTGGAGATAGTGGTCTCCAGATAGAATCTTAAATGGTATATTTGAAACAATAAAAGCACTCGGTTACAAAAAGGAATTGACATTTCATCTAAAGAAAATTACTCAGCCCCTCGTACATTTATTTTTCTGACCTTATATACTGAACCACAAAAAAGGCAAGTGATCCTCTCTTTTTCAGTCAGATGGTTCATTGGGATGATTTGAAACTAATCAGAATCCCTTTCTACAATGTAGCCATTAGTTTTATTAGTTCCATTTATTGAACCAAGGTACCTTACCTTAACACAATGCATGATTTTCCCTTGGAACTCCAAGAGATTCTTTATTTAGTAATACTTTTGCTGCCTCCATCTGGTGGACTTAGAACTATTGGGAATAACATGATCTAGGATCTATAGGGGAGCCCCTACTAGCCTGAAACAATGGCGCTATAGAAACTCCTCGCTGATTGAGTGGACATCTGAAGCTTTCCAGTCTGTAAACAACAACACTTGGATCTTTTGAAATTTTATCATAGGGAGTCTAGAGGTGCTCTTCCAATTTTTCAGGAAAAAGATGAAATACTCGGTTAGTCCCAGGTCATTCAGACAAAATGAAAACTTCAAAGTTCCAAATCATTATTTATTCATCACTTTCCTTTTATAAGTAAATTGATCAAATGGAAAAATACAAAATGTAAACAATTATGTCACAGAAGAAACAAACAGATGAAATGATCATGCTAAACAAATTAATATTGTATGGAATATTAAGATACTTGCAGCCGCAGCAACACGAGGCCAAATAGTTTGTTCAATGTCAGAGGCATCTACTGTCTCTCCCCACATACAAACCTCTCCACCAATCAACAGTTTTTGTTGTTCAGGGTTAGTGATATTTACTAATGGTTCATTTCAGTAGAACTCCTCCCATGTTGTTTGTAGGTGATCCAAGTACCAACTGTCTTGGTTACTTACAATGCACCTTAATCCTCTTTCAACAACCTTTGGCGCAAATCCAAGACCAATCCTAAATGCATAAAAGAAACACTAAAATATCGTCAAAACAGAGGACCTAAACATTGAATAAAGGGAAGATAAATCATCCACTAGCAGTTTTGAAAAATGTCTATAATACTCATTTATTACATAAGTTGTGATTGTCTTCAAGTTAAAAAATCAACATTTTATTTTCAATGGAGAAAATAGGATAGGCATTGATGCTCATTACATTCTTCACTAAGCATGTGTTTCATAAAAGAGGAATATATGTCAAAATTTAGTGAACTAGTTGGTATCATCACAGAAACATGGTTTGAAATTGATTTGCAAACATGGCATTCATTTATTTATTTTCTTCTCACATTTCTTTTTAAGCTATTTTCCATCCCCAATTAGAATAGCTTAACAATATCAACATATCAAGATAAATTGATTTCATTTGGAGTTCTGTGAGATCCTATAGCATAATGATAAAATGAATCTCTATTTTCCCAATTTGAATTGACTATGCATTAAGCCAGTATTTGTTCAATTCAAACTAAGGCATTCAACAAGTACATCATACATGTTATCATGTTCTTTGAAATAAAGGTTTTTGGGAAATCTATGAACAATACTATTGGCAGTGTAAGTGAGAAAAGTCTGATTTACCAGCTGTGGACAATTGTCTTAGGACTCAAATCTCCTCCAAAGTTATTAAATGTCTCCTCCCTGCATTCAGCATGTTATTGTGGGAAAATAATATTCATGACATCTATGACTATATTTCAAGAAATACTTGCAGATTGTGTTTCTCACCAATTAATGGGTTCATAACCATGGGACAAGGCAATTTTCTGGGCATGGAGTACAAAGTATTTATAAGATTCAGAAGTATTGAATCCCATTTTTTCCAACCTGCAACTTGAAAAGAGCTAATTAATATATAAACCCCAACTTTTTTCATATATAGTGTTTTATCACAACTATGGTATTCATATTTTGAATTTTTTTCATATAAATTAATAGTTTTCAACTATACTTTCCAATATTGGTTGAAAAGTTTCTTGATCTTAATAAGTGTCAGAAAATGGAGGTTCAATATTTAATTATTTCAAACCGGGGTCTAAAATTTGACAAGTATTGAAAAATAACTCTATTGTGAAGACATCAAACTCAATTATAAAAGTAATTTCAAGAAACATGGCAAAATATTCAATAGATAACTAAATATTATTTATATCCACATGTGGACCAAATGAATACGTCAATGAAGAATTCTTTGAGGTAAAGGAGAATTCTTCAGTTTACAGATTAGAGTTTCCTATAAGATCTGAGTATTTGCTTGGTTGTTGACTTACTAAGGTATTCCCTCCAAAGCATCGGTCTTTTTGGTGGCCTTTCCCTTTTTTGCTCGAGGTCAGAGTCAATGAAGGGCTTTGTTGTCATTATTGTTCCATTGAAACTGACAGTTCATTACAGTAATGATTTGTTCATCATTGTTATCTTGTGAAATGGAAATATTTGCAATGACTGTAATACTTGATGTATTAAGTATGCTTTGACAGTTGGATGGTAGTTTGAAGAACAAACTATCCATTCTCGGTTTTCTTTGAAGTGTGCCTGGGGAGAGAAACTGTGTGATGCAAATAAGATCTCAAAATACTAAAATAGTTGGGGAGGAGAGGTTACTGGCTAGGGACTTCAAAGGTAGCTAAGAAATAGATCTTGGGAACCTGAAAGCATTTGGGGAAGAAGAGGCTGGGCAGAAGATCTATATTCTAGCAATTATGCTTCTAATACTGAAGATTTCGGCCAAGTCTTGTTGTTGACATCAAAAGCATTTGATTTTCCTATGCCTCCAATGAAACCTTGCCTCAGTCTTCAAGAGCTCTCTCTATACCAGAAAGTTGAGATCCTGGCCTATTTTCTGTGTATAGCTATCTCAGAAAATTCAACAATTTATTATTTTTGAGTCCTAGGTATGAGATTTAGGGTTGTTTATGTGCCCACACATTCCTAGACTACCGTTTCTTATGCCCAGGAAGGTACAGGATGCCCATAATTGTCCTCAAAACTACCCATAATTCATATTGAGCATTGCATTAGGTTAAGCAAGGCTACAAGCACACCCATAACTTGCCTAAAACACGCCTAGACTTGGATTTTAGGCTCCCTTGTTGTTGCAATGTGCCCAGAAAAATCGGTATCTAGTCTAGTAATGGTATGACGAATCAAACTTCTAATTCAGTGCTTTTAGAGTAACATTTGCTGGTGTTCCTACCTCATCTTTTTTAGCTTTAGTCCAGGTTCCATGGGTGTGTGAGGTGTCTTGGGGTTTGCATACTTACATCTTTAACATCTTCAATTGACTCTCAACATACTTTTTCTGAGGGGGAAATATCTCTTTAGTATCTTCCAGACTTCCATGCCCATCTAATAGTGCAATTATACCAAGTCAGATATCTCACAGGTCTTCTTCAAGTTCTTTAGATCTGCAATTGTCTTCCCTATTACCACTAGGAATGGGTCTAAAACAATGCCTTATTTCATCATAAAATTTCTACAACCTAAGAGGAAAGCACTCTGCCACTGTCATAGTTCTAGAAATCTATTACCCAAAAACTATGCTCAACTACATCCTTTTGTTAGCTAAATGTGAGCTTATGCTAGCTATTTAATTGTTGGTATGATTTCTTTAAGGTTATCGTTTTAATATTATTGTTTTGATCACAATTTTTGTTGTTTTCTTTTCTTTTGCAGACTAGAATACCATTATTGTTAGTGGTACTATTACCTACCTCTTTAAATGAACCAACATGCTACCAACCATATCATAACCCCTTCCATAAATGCACCCTATGTGTGAACTTTTGGGATGGACATATCATTTTCTGGCATACAAATTTTTATGCTAACCCACTCTTAGTTCTTGTTCAAATATATTTGGTTATTTTCCTGTAGAATCCACCTTGTAATGTTCCCATTTCCACCACATTCAAAGAATTTTCCTGTAGCACCTATTTAGATAAATAAGTCACCCATTGATGTTAACTTCTAGTTCCATCCTTGTTTGGTATCTCCAGCATATTCTTGGATTCTCGTAACAATGAACAGATACCTGGGAAATTTATCCAATTAATGATTTCCAACCTAGTTTGGGATCCAAATAAATCAAGACAATCATACAAAGTATCTCTGCAATACAAAGTTTCCATTCAGCATAAGGGAGAAGAAAACTGGAGATTAGTGGCATCTTATATGGATACTTCTTTGGCTAATTCTACATAATGGAGTTCTAACTTGAGATAATCTTCAAAGATTTCCTGGCAAGGTCCTGGTTTTTTTGTGCTATGCAAAGACACAAATAATCTGTCACCCATGTTTTACTCAAAGACCTTATATCATATATTACTGTAAAAAGGAGTTATAACTTGATTTTGTGGTTGGCAAAGAATATGGAAAATAAAATGGCAGTTTCATGAATATATCTGAGTAGCCCTAACATCATTTGATACAGCATCCCTTTAACATCATTCATATAGAAAAATATGGTTACCTTTTTTTCAACTTATGGGGATCATATATGGTAGTTGGAAACAGTACCTTAACCCCTTCATACTTTGCATCTATCAACAGGAAATTAACTGTGTATTTCTAGTTAACATCATCTATCAACATGCAATTAAATGTGTGTCAATTAGCTACAGTTTCCACAAATCCCCAACGATTGGATCGATATGAGAAAAAAAATTTAAAATATAATATGACAATTATGGATTCCATGGAGTACCACCTGATCCCTCATATCATGGGAAAATAGGATAACAAAATGTATGAAGCATTGACTACTCTATACTAGAGTGTCAACGATTCCCAGAAGATACTCTTGAAGAACAAACTCAACAATACATGCACGAGTAACTACTTTGTACTAGAGGGTCAACATTTCCTTGAAGATGCTCTTTAAGAACAAACTCACCAATACATGCATGAGTTACATAAGCATAGTGGTGAGATACCTTATGACATACAACCAAGAAATCACTTATTTTCGATCGGTATGAATATTAAAGAGGTGTTAGTTCCCATCGCACTAAATGGTTTCTTTTCACCCTAGCGAGATTTAGCAAGGTCTCTATTCTCATGAGCATATGCAAACCTCTGGGAATGTTTGGGACACTTCCATCTAAGAAGAAAAGTCGAGAAACATTGGTAGACTTTGTAGATGATGTGCAAATTATTGCCATCAATGGAAAGGTCCCAAGTGCATTCAGTTTTATTCCCCCCTCCCCCTACATAATCGCTTGAGCATAAATAATACTTCTAAGGAAATGCAAAAACCAGACATGACACTGAATATCAAATATAACTGCAAAACGGTTTGAGAAGCACTTCAAATTAAGGTGGAATTGGCAAGATGATTTCTGTGAACTTAAGTGTTGATCAACCACCGCCTATCAAAAGGTGAAATGTGCTAGAAAACATGCAGTTATGATTCAAAGTTTTAAAAACTGGAGGCGAGATTGGAACTGGCGAGAGTCAGATTGGGACTAACCAGAACTGGATGATGAGCCGGTATACTAAAGAAAGCATAGCATATGAAAATTTTAATTAAAAACATATATAATAATGTATATCAAATTTCAATGTAAAAAACCAAACAATTAGACACCAAGTAAGCAATGTTTGCTCATGTGTAAAGCATGTAAGATAAGATAAGATAATTTTATTAATGTCCAACTAATGACCAAATGCCATCAAGTGCGATACATATCTGAAGTTTGAACAATGAAACAAAATACATGAACATTGAGGCTCTAAATGGCCTTTAGAGTCCAAAAAAACATCATGGCATCATGCTACATGCTATAACGACTAACTATATTTCATAATGATAGATCATCAAGCTTATCCCCAGTACTGCAATTGGGATCCTCAACTTACATCATCATGATGAGATTCAGGATCACCCTCTGGATCAGGTCCTACAGACACACGGCTACTAGTGCTTGCTGCTACAAGTGGACCATCAGTTTTTCCCATCCACCCCAAGTCATCATTGTCAAATTCTTCCTGTTGAGTTTGCACTACCCATTCTGAGGAGGGATCGATATCATCCAAGACAATGGGATCTTTTAGAGATTTTGTTTAGCCACTGGTTGTGCCTCAGTGGAAATTTGTACCACACAAAGAAAATCATTCAATCATTGTTGTTCCAAACACTTTCTCTTCTTTGTATGAATGTGCTCAAAGACAAGGCAATTGCTCTCACACTAGCATTGCAACTTTGCCTCAGGATGCTAATAGCAAACTTTTGCAGTTGAGGACTTTGGGTTACCAAATGCTTACCATTAATTCGTTGTGATAAATCATGACAGTCAAATACAAATCTAAAAATTTTAAGAAATTAGTTCGTTAGTTTGGCCAGGAATTCAAAATGTACTTGAATTTAAGAAAATTTGGAATTGCTTACTTGGCTGGTCCTCATACTCGAAGGCATAGCTAGGGTTTTGCTGAAGACACTCGGACTCCAATACAACAACTACATTGAAAAGCATTTCAAAAATTACATAAATATGAGATACTCTCAGCACTTTTCAGAAAATCAGAATCTTCATATGTAACTGAAAAGTGTATGGGAAAACATTATTTAATTAGGACATGACCCGTTTGTGTGTTGGTCAAGTTTAGGTCTCAAACATAATTCTACAATTGATAGGTGCTTATGTTCTCTCCTTGGTTTGGGAGGTCCACACCAACGGTGTGTGTAACAAGGGCACTATTTTAGTATCAGTGGGGGTGCTGCAAATCATGTATTCTTTTGACTGAAAAACATCTAGTCTTTTAGGAAGACAAATGGTTGAAACACATTATTTTACCTCTGCATTCCTTGGGGAGAGGGGAATCCCTACCTATACTGTCATAAACACATTGTCCACCTAGGCTACAACCTTTTTAGGATTTTATGTGCTGATGCAAATTAAATGACAAAGAGTAGAGATACAGAGACTATTGCCATAAAATTTGGGACCTCCTCTAGTTTAGGAAAGTTCTCAACTGATATACAAAAGGGGGAGTATCCTTTAGCAGCTAGAGATGCATCATGACCTCTGAAAAAAGGGAAAATTGGCACACATGTTCATTACCGAAATGGCCAGTCAAATAATCAAGAAGACGCTGTAAGTGGAGGAGGATCCATTACTTACCTCGCTGGCCATAGAAATTGTAGTTGAGATGCCCGAAATTCCAAAATATGACCCCGATTGCAGAGCATGGCCATAGAAATTGTGGTTGAGATGCCCAAAATTCAAAAATATGACCCCGATTGCAGAGCATCTACCAACAGGATGTTGGGTGCCAGATCAATTTTGTTTGATTTGATATGCACAGCTGGGATGTTGAGTAGATATTTGATCTCTTCCCTAGTTCGATCGTTCGATCAAAGGAATGTATGTTTATGTTCCATATGAATTGGTTGAAAGTAGGATCAAAACCATATTCATGGTGCCAAAACTCTTTTTCATTGTAAAAAGATTATTCTCCAAATAATGCTAAAATTTGTGGCGCTAAATGCCTTTATCTAACTAGTTGTATACCATGATTAATGGCTTCTAAAAAACTCACTAAATAGTTAAATTTGTTTTCTATTTTGATTGCTTGGTTTATGTGTATATTCTATATATATATATATATATATTTATTGGTTTGGTTTATATATATAAACTATATTAGTATTTACAAATTTATAAATGGAAATATAATGTGAAATAACTATATTATATTTTGTTGTTAGATGTTAATATTAATATGATATAATTATACTATGTTAATATTACATATGCTATAGCTATATTTATATTATTTTAAAATAACTATATTACATACCCGGATGGGGGTGTCCTGGGAGGTTATATACAATGGACCTATGAGGCTATAAATAATAAAAGAAGTGATATTTCCAGTTGTCATGGACACATAAATGGTCAAGAAAACACCATAGATAACCACAATAACTACAGACAATGCGAATGCTCCATTCATGCCTCCATAAAATAGCCCAACAACCTTGTACTCATAGAAAGGACAAAAATAAACCAACCTGCACGGTTGGGACTTAACTAATATTTCACAACATGTTCTACAAAATTATTTCCATTCCTGGTAAAGCAACATACACAAACCCATAATTTTCCTAGAATATTTGGAAACTTACAGCTTGTTTAAGGCCAAGCTTCAAAGTCTCATCTACTTTTTCTGCATAACGTAAGTTTTTGAGTCCTTCCTGTGCAAATGACCTTGCTGTGCGTACTACACCAAAAGATTCCTGCAAGAGACAAAAAGTATTTTCATTGGCTACAACAAAATCTTGTTATGAAATTAGATGCAATGGATACTATGCTACAAGATTTAGACATTTATTTGATTTTCAGTCAACCTCATTTTTTATTTGTGTTTTCTCATCTTGTGGATTTATTAAAAGGATCTGTTAACTGTGTAAGTCATGACTTGTGCCATTAAATATGAAATTTAAACTTAGCATTGTTTGAATACTATTGAGTTCCAGTGGTTTGGTACCAAAGTTCTAGTGTGTAAGAAGTAAAACAACCATTTCCTGGTGTATAATATAGCAAGAGTTTGAATTTCTTCCCCATCTTTCCACTTGCTAGCCTAATATTATGATGACAGTTTCCAGCTTCAAATTCAACATTTGGCATGCAAATCATAGTGGTTAGGGTTGAAAGAGTAAATTTTGTAGCCCAGTATGGTCCTCACTCGGAAAGATGAAGCATATCCAGCCATTGATTAACATATTAACCCTCGAAGCATAACCAAAAACTGGTAACCGTTTCTTGTTTACCCAGTCAATCAATTCCAGTCTATCGACCCTTGCAAATTCAATTCGTCCTACCAAGGCTCTTCTTGCCAAAACTTCAACCCTATCCTTGCCCATCTAATAGTGCAATTATACCAAGTCAGATATCTCACAGGTCTTCTTCAAGTTCTTTAGATCTGCAATTGTCTTCCCTATTACCACTAGGAATGGGTCTAAAACATTGCCTTATTTCATCATAAAATTTCTACAACCCAAGAGGAAAGCACTCTGCCAATGTCATAGTTCTAGAAATCTATTACCCAAAAACTATGCTCAACTACATCCTTTTGTTAGCTAAATGTGATCTTATGCTAGCTATTTAATTGCTGGTATGATTTCTTTAAGGTTATCGTTTTAATGTTATTGTTTTGATCACAATTTTTGTTGTTTTCTTTTCTTTTGCAGACTAGAATACCATTATTGTTAGTGGTACTATTACCTACCTCTTTAAATGAACCAACATGCTACCAACCATATCATAACCCCTTCCATAAATGAACACTATGTGTGAACTTTTGGGATGGACATATCATTTTTCGGCGTACAAATTTTTATGCTAACCCACTCTTAGTTCTTGTTCAAATATATTTGGTTATTTTCCTGTAGAATCCACCTTGTAACGTTCCCATTTCCACCACATTCAAAGAATTTTCCTGTAGCACCTATTTAGATAAATAAGTCACCCATTGATGTTAACTTCTAGTTCCATCCTTATTTGGTATCTCCAGCATATTCTTGGATTCTCACAACAATGAACAGATACCTGGGAAATTTATCCAATTAATGATTTCCAACCTAGTTTGGGATCCAAATAAATCAAGACAATCATACAAAGTATCTCTGCAATACAAAGTTTCCATTCAGCATAAGGGGAGAAGAAAACTGGAGATCAGTGGCATCTTATATGGATACTTCTTTGGCTAATTCTACATAATGGAGTTCTAACTTGAGATAATCTTCAAGGATTTCCTGGCAAGGTCCTGGTTTTTTTGTGCTATGCAAAGACACAAATAATCTGTCACCCATGTTTTACTCAAAGACCTTATATCATATATTACTGTAAAAAGGAGTTATAACTTGATTTTGTGGTTGGCAAATAATATGGAAAATAAAATGGCAGTTTCATGACTATATCTAAGTAGCCCTAACATCATTTGATACAGCATCCCTTTAACATCATTCATATAGAAAACTATGGTTTCCTTTTTTTCAACTTATAGGGATCATATATGGTAGTTGGAAACAGTACCTTAACCCCTTCATACTTTGCATCTATCAACAAGAAATTAACTGTGTATTTCTAGTTAACAAAATGTATGAAGCATTGACTACTCTATACTAGAGTGTCAACAATTCCCAGAAGATACTCTTGAAGAACAAACTCAATAATACATGCACGAGTAACTACTTTGTACTAGAGTGTCAACATTTCCTAGAAGATGCTCTTTAAGAACAAACTCACCAATACATGCATGAGTTACATAAGAATAGTGGTGAGATACCTTATGACATAGAACCAAGAAATCACTTATTTTCGATCGGTATGATTATTAAAGAGGTGTTAGTTCCCATTGCACTAAATGGTTTCTTTTCACCCTAGGGAGATTTAGCAAGGTCTCTATTCTCATGAGCATATGAAAACCTATGGGAATGTTTGGGACACTTCCATCTAAGAAGAAAAGTCGAGAAACATTGGTAGACTTTGTATATGATGTGCAAATTACTGCCATCAATGGAAAGGTTGGAAAACTGATCTCTTTAAGCCATCTTGTGAATATTCCGAGGTCCCAAGTGCATTCAGTTTTATTCCCCCCTCCCCCTACATAATCTCTTGAGCATAAATAATACTTCTAAGGAAATGCAAAAACCAGACATGGCACTAAGAATCAGATATAACTGCAAAATGGTTTGAGAAGCACTTCAAATTAAGGTGGAATTGGCAAGATGATTTCTGTGAACTTAAGTGTTGATCAACCACCGCCTATCAAAAGGTGAAATGTGCTAGAAAGCATGCAGTTATGATTCAAAGTTTTAAAAACTAGAAGCGAGATTGGAACTGGCGAGAGTCAGATTGGGACTAACCAGAACTGGATGATGAGCCGGTATACTAAAGAAAGCATAGCATATGAAAATTTTAATTAAAAACATATATAATAATGTATATCAAATTTCAATGTAAAAAACCAAACAATTAGACACCAAGTAAGCAATGTTTGCTCATGTGTAAAGCATGTAAGATAAGATAAGATAATTTTATTAATGTCCAACTAATGACCAAATGCCATCAAGTGCGATACATATCTGAAGTTTGAACAATGAAACAAAATACATGAACATTGAGGCTCTAAATGGCCTTTAGAGTCCAAAAAACATCATGGCATCATGCTACAGGCTATAACGACTAACTATATTTCATAATGATAGATAATCAAGCTTATCCCCAGTACTGCAATTGGGATATTCAACTTACATCATCATGATGAGATTCAAGATCACCCTCTGGATCAGGTCCTACAGACACATGGCTACTAGTGCTTGCTGCTACAAGTGGACCATCAGTTTTCCCCATCCACCCCAAGTCATCATTGTCAAATTCTTCCTGTTGAGTTTCCACTACCCATTCCGAGGAGGGATCGATATCATCCAAGACAATGGGATCTTTTAGGGATTCTGTTCAGCCACTAGTTGTGCCTCAGTGGAAAGTTGTACCGCACAAAGAAAATCATTCAATCATTGTTGTTCCAAACACTTTCTCTTCTTTGTATGAATGTGCTCAAAGACAAGGCAATTGCTCTCACACTAGCACTGCAAGTTTGCCTCAGGATGCTAATAGCAAACTTTTGTAGGTGAGGACTTTGGGTTACCAAATGCTTCCCATTAATTCGTTGTGATAAATCATGACAGTCAAATACAAATCTAAAAAGTTTAAGAAATTAGTTCGTTAGTTTGGCCAGGAATTCAAAATGTACTTGAATTTAAGAAAATTTGGAATTGCTTACTTGGCTGGTCCTCATACTCGAAGGCATATCTAGGGTTTTGTTGAAGACACTCGGACTCCAATACAACAACTACATTGAAAAGCATTTCAAAAATTACATAAATATGAGATACTCTCAGCACTTTTCAGAAAATCAGAATCTTCATATGTAACTGAAAAGTGTATGGGCAAACACTATTTAATTAGGACATGACCCCTTTGTGTGCTGGTCAAGTTTAGGTCTCAAACATAATTCTACAATTGATAGGTGCTTATGTTCTCTCCTTGGTTTTGGAGGTCCACACCAACGGTGTGTGTAACAAGGGCACTGTTTTAGTATCAGTGGGGGTGTTGCAAATCATGTATTCTTTTGACTAAAAATCATCTAGTCTTTTAGGAAGACAAATGGTTGAAACACATTATTTTACCTCTGCATTCCTTGGGGAGAGGGGAATCCCTATATATACTGTCATAAATGCATTGTCCACCTAGGCTACAACCTTTTTAGGATTTTATGTGCTGATGCAAATTAAATGACAGAGAGTAAAGATACAGAGAATATTGCCATAAAATTTGGGACCTCCTCTAGTTTAGGAAAGTTCTCAACTGATATACAAAAGGGGGAGTATCCTTTAGTAGCTAGAGATGCATCATGACCTCTGAAAAAACGGAAAATTGGCACACATGTTCATTACCGAAATGGCTAGTCAAATAATCAAGAAGACGTTGTAAGTGGAGGACGATCCATTACTTACCTCACTGGCCATAGAAATTGTAGTTGAGATGCCCGAAATTCCAAAATATGACCCCGATTGCAGAGCATGGCCATAGAAATTGTGGTTGAGATGCCCGAAATTCCAAAATATGACCCCGATTGCATCTACCAACAAGATGTTGGGTGCCAGATCAATTTTGTTTGATTTGATATGCATAGCTGGGATGTGGAGTAGATATTTGATCTTTGCCCTAGTTCGATTGTTCGATCAAAGGAATGTATGTTTATGTTCCATATGAATTGGTTGTAAGTAGGATCAAAACCATATTCATGGTGCCAAAACTCTTTTTCATTGTAAAAAGATTATTCTCCAAATAGTGCTAAAATTTGTGGCGCTAAATGCCTTTATCTAACTAGTTGTATACCATGGTTAATGGCTTCTAAAAAACTCACTAAATAGTTAAATTTGTTTTTTATTTTGATTGTTTGGTTTATGTGTATATTCTATATATATATTTTTTATTGGTTTGGTTTATATATATAAACTATATTAGTATTTACAAATTTATAAATGGAAATATAACGTGAAATAACTATATTATATTTTGTTGTTAAATGTTAATATTAATATGATATAATTATATTATATTAATATTACATATGCTATAGCTATATTTATATTATTTTAAAATAACTATATTACATACCCGGATGGGGGTGTCTTGGGGCCTACGACGTGTGGCGAGCTCACCACCTACCAGCCTACCAGATAATCGATGGTGGAGGAGGTGACAGTACTTTAATGAGTCGTGGGAACCTCACCCCGGCTCGCTCTAGTCAGTAATTCAATGTTGCATCAGCCAACTAGCTACAGGTTTCCTCGTACCAGCACCATGAAGCTCAATCGTGCGATGTCAATGGCTTCCTGCGGGCTCAGGTTTAAGCAGCACGATAGGGTTGTTCTCTGTATCCTCCACTTGTTCGAATTGGCTAATCCTGGCTGAATTGTTGTAGTCTTCTACAAATCGCCTCCGACATTTCACTATGCTCCTGGTAGAGGCCCCTGGCTACTGGATTCCATGTCTAGATAGAAAGGTAGGCCTAATATTTTTATTATAGGGGAAATAATTAAAAGGGGGAAGCACTAATATTTTTATTATAAAATATGGGATATTGTTTTTTTTTTTATGTAAGCCTTAGGGGTGGAATATTTTTCAACTTTCCAAGCATAGACGTAAGAGAACACTGACACATAGACGCGACCTGTGAATTAATGAAGGATGTGAAAATGACAATTTAATTGTCATGACACGAAATGCTGAAATTTCAACTGAGTGTCGAGAGGATCAAACGATGACGATTTTTGTCAAACAAAAAATGGACATGACCAGTGTGACTAGTTGAATACAATTATGCAGACACTCATGATCACTTCGCGGCATGACAATATAACGATTGACAAGAAACTACCAAAAGCAAAACATGACCTAACCACAACACGACCATAGTACATGAGATGAAAACTGGCTGTAAATCTATCGAAGGGGTCCAATGGAAGCTGTGAAAATGATGAAATAAGATATGCACATGAAAAGTGCTTCAAACTAGCTGACATGATGGTGAGATCAGAATGGTTGGATGACAAAATTTGATAGGTGCAGTGTTGGAGTCACTATTTTTTGACACTTCAAAATCATCGATGTTGAGAATTAACACTAGCATGGTTCAAGTAGATCTAGAGGCCATTGAATCCATCTACATTGTTAAAATTTAGTAAATCATAACAATTCATTGTCAAAACTGGGATTTTTCATTGCTGAGTGACACCATTAACATC
Source organism: Larix kaempferi (assembly GCA_027924585.1). NCBI lineage: Eukaryota > Viridiplantae > Streptophyta > Pinopsida > Pinales > Pinaceae > Larix > Larix kaempferi. The sequence goes on along the minus strand of BSBM01000804.1, from coordinate 8,516,758 downwards.
ACTCGGGTGTATAAATCCATATAAAAAGTTACAATTTAGTAAATGTTAACACTATAGATGGATTCAAAGACCCCATTAACATATGCGATGTTAAAATTTAGTAAATTGTACAAATTCATTGTCAAAATTATAATTTTACATTGCCAGGGTGACACAACTAAAAATGACTAACATAAATGATTAATTCATATTCTTAGTTGTTGTTATATAGTCATATTTGTATTCCTATGACTTATTAGTCATTTGCGTTAGTCATTTTTATTTTAGTCACTTGTTATCTAGTCATATATTTTATCATGTGACTAAATTAGTCATTTTTCTTAGTCGTTTTTAGTTGTATCACTTAAAAATGCTCAATTTTAGTCATTTATCCCTTGAAAAAGCTATGGTGACTAACGTTTTTAGTCACCTAGTCACTTATCTCTCATTTTGTACTAGTGACATGTGTCAATGGGTCAAGGCCTCAGAGGAGTCTAAGCTATATGAAGAGGTGAGGAAGATTTCAAATAAATATGTGTATTAGGTAGCTAGCAAGAGCTATGCCCAGAACACCTTGAACTTGGCCTTGGCTACCAAAAGAAAAGCCACTGAACTGAAAGTGAACTTGGAATCTATTCTCGTTCCTGATAATATGATCAACTTGCACAAGGAGGCTCGGGAGGTTATCTATGCCAAACTACTAAAGGCTTCCCTAGAACTGTCAAAATTGCAAGTCAGTAAGGGTAAGGTTCAAAATCAACTTAGACTAGAGAGAGTGGAGAACAAAGCCCACAAGACATATATAAAAAAGCTGCAAAATGCATTGTTGGCTACTGAAAGCCAAGAAGACAAGAAGGCTAGTATACAAAAGATGTTGGATGACAAAAACAAAGACAACATCATTCATTCATTAAAAAAGAAGCTAAAGATCCCTCCATCCAGCTGGTAGAAGCTTCTAAATTTGCAGAGCTGGGGGAGGAGAGAGAAAAGCTACAAAAGGAACTAACAGACGGCAAAGCTAGGGTGTTGAAGTTTGAATATAAGGAGAAGTTGTGGCTGAATGATATGGATCTCATGGTGGAAAGTGAAAATAAGTGGAAAGCTAATTCTGAAGACCTTGAAAGGAAACTGCAGGAGAAGAGAAAAGAGTTGGAGAACATGGACACACCCTCCTCCATAGAATAGGGTGCTTTCTCCATTGTACAGGCTATGCCACAGGCAATCCTAAAAGACTTAGAAGTGGAAAGGTTGCAGAAGCAGAACATAGAGCTGAGGAACAGAGTCTCAGAAGAAGAGAACGAGGGAAAGGATTCAGAGGCTAAGTACCTAGGGCTACAAGTGAAATATGATGAATTAATCAAGTAGGTTACAGGTGAGACCTCCCTACAGGAAGCAAATAAAGTCATTTGGGATGACATTATTGCAGAGGCAGAGAAATTGAGGCCATATATCGATTTCATTCTGGACAAAGAGGCTATAATAAAGCTAGCCAGGAAAAGCATAATAGCACTCAAGGAAAAGTTGAACAAGAATCCCATGGAGTGTGTAGAAAAGGCCATAGAATTTATGAATGGGCTGACAGAGGATGAGGTGAAAATAGCCAGCATAAAGGATAGAGTGTCTACTATTATTTGGGCAAAGAATGTGGTGAATAAGTATCACCATAGAATTTCTGAATGGGATAACAAAGGATCAGGTGAAAATAGCCATCATAAAGGATAGAGTGTCTACTATTATTTGGGCAAAGAAGGTGGTGAATAAGTATCACCAGATGAACACAATTCAGACAAGGATAGACATTTTAGCACATCAAGTAAAACTCTTCAAAAAAATGTTTGATTCATTATTCAAGAAGGGACTTCCTCTCTTTTGGGAGGAGGATGGCACCATGAGGACACAGGAAGAATATCAAGGCAAGTTATCTACTTCATCATGTTCTCTTTCATGTTTGGATAAGTGTATATAGAGGTAGAATTCATATGATTATGCTTGGTTTATTTGATTCCAAGCATCCACAAACCATTTTCTACTAAAGTTAATGCAAAATTCATTTAATAATGCTTTGTGTTGCTTGATTGTTCTTATTTTCTTTCTTATCATCAGAAAAACAACTATTTGACTATAAATGAGTAGCTACCCTACCTCTGTTCTAAATTATTTGAAAAGCATTGCCACTCCTCTGTTATGAGTAGCTATCTCTTTTGTTTGATTTATCAAATCTTTTTGATAAATTTTCCTTCACTTCGTGTATGGAAACAATTATGTGTTGTCTTTGCAATTTATGAATGCATTTGATTTGTTGTTTCATATTTTTTTTAACTCACCGTTTGGATGTTACTATGTATTAGGTAAATTTATTCTAATGTTTATGTATTGAGTCTGTTAACACCCAAAATGACCCCCTAGGTTGTGGGAGAGGGTAAACTAGGGTAACCACTAACCAATATTTAGCCTATGTTACTGACCCAACACAAACAGAGAGGGCTCTATCTATAAGCTCACAGAATACTGGAAATCATCAAGATTGTCAATAATGAAGAAAACATACCAGCATTCATCATTCAAGATATTCAATTACAACAATACAGAAGATCAGATTTCTGTTGGAACAAAATGGTTTAAACATTGTTTGGCTGAAACATATGAATCTCTAGTTGGGAAATGGAGTCACATTTAAAAAAACTCTGAAAATTCATTTACAAAGGCTTCGCAAGTGCATTAACACAGGGGCAAGGTAGTAAAAAGCTCATAGTGAAAGTGATTTTTATTGGTGAAACAGAAGAAAGAGAAACAATCCATTGATATAAGGCATACAATGATGAATCCTATATCAATTTTAGCAGAAAAGTAATGATGAAATACTTGGAAAGAGATAAGCAGAGCATAATTTCTATGAATTCCACTTAACTATCACACCGCACCAAGTGTGAAAGAATGTTACAGAATGGAATTAACAATGAGAGATACACAATTCACATGGAAAAAGAAAGAACAGACTACAAGACTAGTTACACAAGAATCCCTGGAAACATCAGCTCAGCCTTGCAATTTTTATTCGGAATATAGCTCAAAATGTATTACGGAACAATACACAAAAATTCCCATAAAAGTTTTCAACACTTTCTCATTCCATCACATCGTATATATAGATGCTGGGAGTCCTTTTGCTCGACTCATCTAAACCAAAAATAGTTATATCGAAGTGACACCTCATTCAGGTTTATTTGCCACTACTACTACAAAACAGAAACAGGTAGAACCGGCCTAACTATTTTCTTACAATCCATCGGTATTATTACCAAGTAACATTTACTTCAAGTAAAAAAGTAAAGATAGTAAGGTAATAGTTCTATCTGGCTATTTATATAGCCGCTTCAAAAAATATTACAAATTTCTCAATAATAGGAAAGTTTCTTAGAAGTATCTGATTCCAAACAAGCAACAACGACTATAAAAAGTCAAATATCACTGTGGAAGATGGAGATAGTATAGCGACCTGCTATACTTTTCTACATTAGCCCATTGGTCTGCAGGTGGGAGGTCATAGTCCACCATCTCCTTTACCATCACTCGTATCTCGATATGTTCTGTGTAGGAAAATGGGGGAAGCCTTACGCCAATGGCGATCAACCTATTCAATATTTCAAAGTCCTCTTCGACCAAATCCATTAGATCTCTGCCTACAAGCAGCTGGTTCAGACGTTTGAACTTTGTATGATCCATCCTTATCATCCATAGTAGGTTTTTATAAGCATTAGGGGAGATTAGTTCCTGGTCATCCTTCCAGAACGAAGGTAACCCCATTTCAACCAGCTTATCAAAAAACCCTTTGAACTCCGCCACTTGTCCCTTCATTTCTTCGATTTCAGCTTACACACTCTCAATCTGTGCATGATTCCCCAGGACCCTTCATGCCGCTGCAAGTGTTGCGATTTGGTTCCCAATATTCAGCTTAATCCTTTCTTCTTCGGATAGATCATTCAGGAAAGTGATAGCATTTAGTGTCGTTTCTTTAGGCCTTTGGGTTAGAGTCTCCCTTGCAACTTCACAACCTTCGAGAGCATCGCTAATAGTCTTCTCTTTTATTCTTATGAACTCTAAGTAGGGTCTAAAGTTCTCATCTTCTTTAGTGATCTGGTCCCATACCAAATGTATGCACCCTTGTAAAGCTGCCTGCCCGATAATCTGATGAGTGAGCTTTTTATTGATGTCAATTAATTCTTTGTGCTTCTTTTGGAGGACCTTTGCTTCTTCTTCCTTTTTATTATTCTCTTCTTCCAACCTTTGAGCTTTTTCTTTCAGCTCCTTGATTTCCACATCTTTCAGGCTAATGTGAGACATAGCTTGCACAAGACTGCCAGTACTACTACTTTCCCCACTTTCATTCAAATTGGTAGGCCGCATGCCCAAATTGGGCAAGCTAGTTTTCAAATCATCAAGCTGTTTTTCTATGCTTATTTTCTCTTTTTTCCAGCTATCTTCCTTCTCTGCAAACTTCAGCAACTCTGCTTTACATTCACTTATTTCTTTAGACAAGTCTCTTTTTTGTATTTCAAAGTCTATCTCTTCAGGAAGTTCGATTAGCTAGATATTTGGAACCTTTTCCTTCTTTTGTAGTTTAAGAATCAGCTTGTTTTTCTCTGCCAACAGCTTGCTCATGCTTTTACCTCCACCGTCACTTATAACTAGGTCAGATTGTACCTTCTTTACCTAATTTTGAAGAGCTCGGTTTTCACTTTTCTCCTGCTTTAATTGGTTTTCTAATGTTTTCACGGTAACCAGCAAGTTGTCGCTTTTCAAGGCTGTTTTCACAAAATCATCATACACAAGATCACTAACCTGTTTGTGATACTTGATTTTATCTGGTACCGGTATCTTCTACCAATTGATCCTTGTCTCAGTCACTCCATCTTCCATCAATACTACTAATTTTAAGATGTTATCATTTATACTTCTGCTGATCATCAAGGAAGTTTTAGACAAACCTCTGGCTATAGGCATCGAATCAAATAGCTTTTGGGATGAGGCCCACTTGTTTTGATCATATTGATTAAAGAGGTCGGCCTTGGACCGAAATTTATTCCCAACATCTCCCTCCTGAACATATTGAAACTTATATTCTACAACCTGGATTTCAGGAGCCGAGGACTCATCATTATTTTCCTCTCCACTATCCACTGGGACAGTCAATTCTTCATGGACCGCTGCAACAACTAGCTCCTCCTTAGTTGGGGAAACAACTGACTTGGCTTGAATAGCTGCAACAACTAACTCATCTTCTATATCCAATCTGGGCTGCTTGTCTCCGTGACCTTCCTCAGTGTCCATATCCCCGACTTCATTTAAGTCTCTTTTTCGGCCAACCTCCATGGTTTCCAACACTTGATCTAAATCCATTATTAAATAAGAAATCATGAGATCTCCTCCCTGTGTCTCCACTACTTCCTCTGCCTCGGGTTCCCAACGCAACAAATTTCACCCCTTTAGCACCCCTTCTGGTTTTGTATGCTCAAAAGTGTTGAGGTTACATTCTTTCCTTCTCTTGAAAATCATATGCAAGGGGTAGTCTTTGATGGCCACATATTTCTTGAACCCTAGCAACTTCAATAACTCTTCCACCTCTGACAAAGATTCTTTATTCTTCACAATGAAAGGCTCTACCTTCCAAGGACATTTCACATCCGTGGTCTTCTTATGTTTTAAGAATTGCACTTCTTCTAGGGCCAATTTCTATCTGATAAATTCAAGTGCAAAGATTCGCAATGTCAGAAAAGCGGGTAGAACATAAGGCTCCTGCACAAAACCGTACAACCTAATGACTATAGCTTCTTTCAACAAAAACCAGTCATCAGCAACCAGTTCGTCCTTCAGCTACATCATTTTTTTCATTTCAGGTAGCACTCTAGGCAATTCTTCCCCAAAGATGATTTTATAGATAGGGAGCAAAACATAGTTCAAATAATTGAAAACATTGTCTACCAAAATATCTGTCTCCAGCAGTGAGGAGAAATGTGGGCTTTCGACGGTACTGTACATAATCACTTTCATCAACTGCGTCTAATATCTAAAAAACCTAGTACTCAGGAAATTGCTCAATTGTACATGTATCTTTTCTGCCAAAAAAATCATCAAACCTCAAAGATGGGATAAGCCCAATTTTAGACCTGGCCAGACTGATGCTATTCCTAAAAAGCAAACTTAATTGAACTTCAGTCACCCATAAATCAGTATCCAGCCCTAAAAACTGAGCTAATAGAGAAAAAAACCAACTGGGAATTGTCATCAAAAAGGCTGACATTTATGGGGTAGGGTTCTTCAATGATTTTGACTTCAGGTTTTATACATGTGGCTAAGAAATCTTGTCGGCTTTTGGGGTTGATTTGGCGATACAAGGAAATCACCGACTCTTTAGAAAAACTCTCCAACTCTTAGTATTGAGACTCTAGAATGAAAAAGGAATTCCTAATAGTTGAGGCATCTATATTACAAATGGCTCTGGACCTATGGGAGTCCATAATGACTCTTTGGGGTTCTGAATAATAAGAAGAACACCATGTTACAAACTCAGGGAAAGAGAACACTTGGTCAGGAAAGAGAAAATGAACGACGCCCTAAGGACTCCATGTATATCCAGTCCCTGTTCATGTAAGGATTCCAACCTCTTTTTAATTTCTGGAACTAGGAGCTGAATGCATGTATCAAATACATCGGCATCCGTGTCCTCCAAGGAAACCCTAACCCTAGAGCTAGTAGAATCTTCCTCTTCCCCCATCTTATACTGTAAAAGACTTAGATTTTTAGAAGAATGGCGGTTACAGTTCCTACCTGTCACCTTGGAAGCTCTGCATGCACCCTGTCGAAGGTTCTGTAACCTTCATTGCCTGCCACACGCCGAGAGACTTTCTAACTTTGACAGGATTTGGAAACAAATGTCAACCTTCACGGGCATTCTTATATATATAACCGGGTTGTTGGGTTCTAATATACAGGTGTAAACTAGACCTTCAGTTTAAATCAATCCGGAGTTTGTAAAACTTAGAGGCATATCCCAAATATAGGGATCAATCCTAGACTTAGTCGAGAATCCAGTTGCTCATGAAATAAACCTAAAAGATGCTAGAATGCTAATGATGAGAAACACAAAATCCTCCTTACAGAATAAACTTCGTTTGGTTTTCTAATCTACTCAACAATTCGTTCATGAAACACTCTGTAACTAAAATCAAATAGAAACTTAGATTTTTAACAAGTGAATTACAATGCTCAATATGTTTACTATTCGAAATAATCAACTAATGATTTCGTTTACAAGAAAAATGTTTCACAGTGTCCAGCTATTCTCAACAGTCTTGATATCAAGATTTTGAAATGAAATCGAAACTACTCCTGCAATTTATAACCATTCAATCCTGAATAAAAATCATAACCCTATGCTATAATGGATTCTGTGCAAATATAATTTAACTCGAACTATAATGCATGAATTATCTATTGAAGAACAACTCTACTAAATACCTTTAAACATACTAAGACGCAGTAAGGAAAAGTATGTGTGCAGGTTCGGCAATGGGGGCCCTCCAATGCTCCACTCACACACACGCAGGAAAGATTCACAAGCTTTTAATACTCAATTACTTCATTATCCAAGAATAGTTCATACGTAGTGAAATTTCCAAAATTCTCAGATTCTTAATTCAAAAAATATATGTCTATCATCCAGAGCGTTTTCCTCTTTCAAAACAAATAGTTATACAACTCGTTTCTGAACTGAAACGCTATATCTATGGAAAATTAATGATGACATCAGAAATAACAATCTTCCTCTATTGGAAATCGCCCATCATCTCCAAGAAAATAGGTTAGATCGCTAGAAAATCGAACTTCCCTGTTTTTATGCTAGATGACTACATAGGTGGTCATCGTTGACCTATAAGAAACATACCACAAGTTTGTTAGAATTTTAACCATCCTTGGATATCGAGGATCTTCTTCCACTCTTCAGTTTGTGCCCAACTAGCCTACAAGTATCCAACCTGGGAGAAATTACGGGAAGTTAGCACATTCTGTAATTTTGAATAAAATCTTAATTTAAATGCCTTAAAAATATCATAATTCAATTTATTAAGAAGCAACGACATTTATACCTTTGACCAAAGTTTTGTGCATGAAATTAAGGTTTTATGGATCAAGTATGAAGGTTTATGGAGAAAACTGGAAGGTATTTAGATGGAAAAATAGGTGAAAAATGGTGCCCAACATCTCCCCTAAGAGGATGTTGTTGCATGTCCTCATGCACAAAAAAAAGTATTTCCAAATATTTGACCCTGATTATATCCTGAACAAAATTTTGTAGCTGAACCTCTGCTTCTAATCCTCTGATGTACCTCATATCTGAGATGATGCATCTGTAGAAGTTCAAGCTCCATAAAGGACTTTCAGTTTTTCATACTTGGTCTGGTAAGTCTTCTTTTATTTATGCCATTTATATGCATGCTTGGAGATTCGTGTCCTTTGAACTTTAAGCTTCCTGTTCTTTTCTTTTAACTTTTCATTCCTCAGTTCTAATTCTCTTACTTCCATTTTCAACTTCGTAATCTTTTTACTGATTTTGGAAGTTTTCTTCTTTTCCATCTTTATTGAAGGCTACTCAAAATTAGTGTCCATCCCCAACTCTTGCACTGAATCTCCCTTCTTTTCTTTTTCTATAGTTTGTTGCTCCAAGAAAGGAGAAGCTTGATCATCTGAAATTTCCTGTCCTGGATGCTTTTTCTCTTCTTTTTCTTGCTGATCAAAGAAAAGATTAATTTTTTTAGTCTGCTTTATCACTTCATCTGAAATTTTTTCAGTTTCTTGGGTATCTTTTTCTTCATGGACTTGCCCTATCTCACCTATTGGACCTTCTTCTTGACTTTCCAAGGATTGTATGTATTCATACTGTTTTTTCTGGCTTTCATCATCGGCTTCTAGTGCTGACTTATTTCGAGCTTGCTGATGTTTCCTTGGCTTCTTCTCATGAGTGGTGAAGATTTGATCTTGCTTTTGGAACTTTTTTTCTTCTTTCATCATGCTCCTGGTTCTTATTCTTCTCTAAGGTTGTTTTGGGCTTGTTGCCTCAGAGTTATCTTCATCATCTGTGATCATCAACACCTTTTCTTTCATTTTCCCTTTAAGCAGTTTTGAGCTTGTTGCTTCATGGTTCTGCTCTTCATCCTTGGGGTATGTTATCATCAACAGTTTGTCTTCTTTCAAACTTTCTTCAGGAAACTCTTCTAGCTCTTCAAACTGATTATGAATTATAAATTCTTGCCATGTCAACTTTTGCTTCTGTAACTCATATGTGATGATTATTTTGATGAGCCCACAATGGAAAAGGCTTGTTAGCTTGTCTTTTTCATGCTTTTGAATAGCCTTAGCCATCTTGGAAAGGCTTTGTAATAAAAAATGGGGCATGTTAATCTCACAATCTCCCCTTAGATGTTGCAATATCTTGATGTGATAAAGATATACAATGCTATATTTCCCTTCACAGGTGATGAATCTTTGGATGATATATACTATTTCATCCCAGGGATGAACCAACGAACTCCTTGGTACTCCCTTCTTCCATTTCATTGAACCTGCCCTTGACCTGCATAGAAAGGGTGTCCATGCCTTCTCCTTGAATTGTTTTGTTTTAAAGAATCTCTCTCCCTCTTGTGGTAAGCCAATGATCTGTGCCAAAATATCTTCAGACAGTCTGAAATTCAAATTTCCTACTATAGCCTTCTCTCCATCAAATGAGCCAGCAAAGGCTAGGCTAACATTATCATTGTGCTGTTAATTTTTCAGAATTTACTTCAATATGATCTAGTATCTTAACTGAGAGAACAACATGTACAGCATATCTACAGCATATCAATCATGGAGACAATAATGCAAGCACACAAGAGACACAAAGATTTACTTGGGGAAAACCATAAAGGTGAAAAACCCCAATAACTGTTAAATTTTCAGAATTTACTTCAATATGATCTAGGATCTTAACTGAGAGAACAACATGTACAGCATATCTACAGCATATCAATCATGGAGACAATAATGCAAGCACACAAGAGACACAAAGATTTACTTGGGGAAAACCATAAAGGTGAAAAACCCCAATAACTTCCTCAGAGATAGATAGAGCAATGATACAACCAACCAATAGAGATAGCCATAACCTAGCAGCAATCCTCCTCCTCCATAAGTGCGCCTCTCCTCCTTGAGAGCATGTGTGAGAAGTGAGTGAGTAAATAGAGTGCCTCCCGCACTCTATTTATACTTGACTTGACTTGCCTTTTTACCTAACTCATGTAGGCTCAAACTTTACCACATAACATAATGCTGAGTGGGCCGACCCCCAATAGGGTGGTCTAATAACCCTTTGACCCACATGGCCGACCCCCAATAGGGTGGTCTAATAACCCTTTGACCCACATGACTTATACAGGGCCGACCCCAAATAAGGTGGTCTAATAACCCATCAAGTATAAGTTACGACACTTACAATATAAATGACGACACTTCCTTATAGAGGAATAATACCATCTCTATAGGAATACAATATACATATATGTGAAATACATTCCGAAGTTACATATACATCAACACTCCCTCTTAACTAGGAAGGTATTTCTCAGCACAGTTCTTCTAGCACAAGTCATCTTCTCTGGATCATCGTCACTGGATAATCGTCATCGAGTCATCATCATCGTCACTACTGCTGCTATCTCAATCAATCTCTGAATCTACTCGTCATAGGAAGTTCTACAGAGCCAGTCCTTTTTCATACTGGATGTAGGCCCACCACCTGCAGGTCTTCGTCATCACTGGCCATACTGTGGAATCCTCAGGACTTTTACGTGCGTCACAAAACCTGGCTGCAGCATCCCAGGCTATTACGAGCACACAGCTCTACCTGTAGGATCTCCCAGGAGCACATTACATGTGACCCATCACAAAACCTGGCTGAAGCATCCCAGGCTGTTACGAGCACTCGGCTCTACCTGTCGGATCTCCCAGGAGCACATTACATGTGATCTCACCACAAAACCTGGCTGAAGCATCTGAGGCCTTTTTCATCCTGTCCAGATCTCCCAGGAGCAAATTACATGTGGTCCACCACAAAACCTGGCTGAAGCATCCGAGGCCTTTTTCATCCTGTCCAGATCTCCCAGGAGCAAATTACATGTGGTCATGGCAAAACCTGGCTGAAGCATCTGAGGCCTTTTTCATCCTGTCCAGATCTCCCAGGAGCAAATTACATGCCATAGGACAAAACCTCGCAAGAGCATCTCAGGATGTTACGGGTACACAACTCCGACCTGAAATCTCCCAGGGCACAAATTACATGTCCTCCCAAGCAAAACCTCGCAAGAGCATTTGCCAGATGTCCCAGGGCACCGAATTACATGCCATAGGCAAAACCTCGAAAGACCATCTGCAAATCTCCCAGGGCACAAATTACATGCTTTCCTGCACAACCTGATCCACGGCCACAAAGTATCATCTGATACTCATCAAACATCATCCTGATGTACACATGATCATCCTGATCATCATCACTGCAACATCCTGCTGCATGTCATCTGGAGAAGCTCGTCATCCACGATCATCCAAGTATCCACCTGATACATACATAGATACATGATCCACACAATGTATCCATCAACATACATGATCCACCTGATCATACAAAGATACATGATCCACACAATGTATCCATCAGCATACATGATCTACCTGATCATACAAAGATACATGATCCACACAATGTATCCATCAGCATACATGATCTACCTGATCATACAAAGATACATGATCCACACAATGTATCCATCAGCATCCATGATCTACCTGATCATACAAAGATACATGATCCACACAATGTATCCATCAGCATCCAACATGATGCGTTCATACAAAATACACACACATGATCCATCCGATCATATCCAGCATCCAACATGATGCATATACAAAATACATACACATGATCCAACCGATCATATCCAGCATCCAACATGATGCATATACAAAATACATACACATATCCAACATGATGCATATACAAAATACATACACATGATCCAACTGATCATATCCAAGCAGAAACTAGATCATCCTCCTGATGTTCATCATTCAGCGCTTACATCCACAGCCATGTAAAGGATCCCCCTTCCAACATGCTTGGAATGGCTTCAGCAAATGTGCTCATCACTTCTTCCTCGAAGTGTCCTCGATCTGAAGCACGCCAAGTCTCTCTCTGAAGTACTTGAACTTCACCCTGGCTAGTGGCTTCGTCAGCACATCTGCAATCTGCTCGTCCGTCCCAACATACAGAAGCTTCACAGCTCCTCTCTGCACCATATCCCTGATATAGTGATATTTGATCTCTATGTGTTTCGACCTGTCATGAAACACTGGGTTCTCGGATAGCTTCACACAACTCTGGTTATCATAGAAGATACCAGTAGCATCCTGCGGGAGATCAAATAACTCAGACAGTAGCTTCCGTAGCCATACTGCCTCACAACTAGCTGAACAGGCTGCAACATACTCTGCCTCAGTTGTACTCAGTGCTACGCAGGACTGCTTCCTGCTAAACCAAGAGATCACACCTGATCCCATACTGAAGCAGCAGCACTGCCAGCCCAATCTGAATCAACATAACCTTGCAGGTTAAACTTTTGATTCACTTCATACTTGAGCTCATAATCCACTGTACCCTTCAGGTACCTCATAACATGCTTTACAGCAACTAGGTGAACACTCCTCGGATCCGTCAGGAACTGGCGCAATGTGTTCACATCAAATCAAATATCCGGTCTCGTGTTCGTCAGGTACATCAAGGACCCAATCATCTGACGATACATAGAGACATCAACCAGCTCAGATGAAGCATCACATAGAAGCTTCAGATTCGATGCCATAGGTGTGGCCATGGCCTTGCAATCCATCATCCCGAACCTCTTCAGGATCTCTACTGCATACTTCCCTTGTCCAGGGAAGATTCCTTCTGCACTCTGCCACACCTCGATGCCAAAAACAAATAGTGCATCATCCCCAAGTTCTTCATATCGAATTCAGCACCAAGCTTTCGCTACATGTCGGCAATCAATCTATCTTCACTTGATACAAACAGGCTATTCGCATACAAAAGTAGTATCACTGGATTGCCTTCCTCAACCTTGTAGAAAAGGTTGGAACCCGCTTTACTCTTGGTAAAGAACAAACTGGATAGAAAGCTATCTATCCTACCATACCAAGTTCTGCACATATATATGACTACACCATGCTGACTTGAAATCCATTTGGTGTATCTTCTATTTCATCACTTTTATATTTTTCTATGCTGCTATCTGTAGCATGCTTGATCCATATGGAAGTCATAACAAACTTCCCTTCAGGTCTTGGGACTACATCCCAAACATCATTCTTCATGATCGACGGATCATGGCATTCCATTTCTTCATCCCAGATCTTGGGAACTTCAATATCTTCAATATCTTCAATAGATATCTTTGTTGCTGGAACAAATGTTGTAGTCCTTTTGTAGGTGAAGATATACGGTCTTTCCTACAAAACAGGTTAAATTGCATGATTAGAAACATCTCATAATTTTCAGAACAAATTCTTACACATAAAGAAATATGTCATACAGTCATGCAATTATCTTAGCCAATGCTTCAATACAACATTTATCCATATCCTGTAACTTTCTAGATGCCTTCCAATCTCTACTAGAACATTGTTAAGAGTGTGCACAACTCCCAACATGTTAGCAAAGAGGTTTCATTCTAGATAAGTAGCAATGGAATGTTGTACAGTGCCATAGGCCACTTACCCACGTATGTTAGTAGTATACTGTTCATTAATGCAATTATCTTAATATGCACAATACATATCCTAAGTCTAGGAACATGAACATATACATCATTGAACAATTTTATTTAAACAAACAAATATGCAAGAAATGATGATTAAAATACTTATCTTTCTTTGTTCGTTGGGTGGACTCCCTCTGAGTCTTTGCTTCCTTGCAAGAGCTGCTGGAGTCCTAATCTGAAGTAGCTTCTTCTACATCTTTCTATTGTGGAATGTAGAGAGATGGTCAACTCCCTCTGAATATCTGCATCCTTGCAGAAACTACTGAAGTGTGCTCCTTTTCTTTATTGCAGGAACAACTGGAGTGTGCTCCCTCTTGATCTTTGCTTCTTGGATTACCTGTCTTTGAACTTATACTCATTCTTGATCCCTATGCATGCTTGTTAATATCATCATTGTGTTATCCCCAAGGTCTCATACATAATCAAAAATTCATTATAATAATCTAAAGCATGTATAGTCATGATCATTTCAAACAGAAATAATAAGCATTAGCTTTCAAGGTTTATGTAGGATTCTTATGGTTAGTCAAATCATAAGAAACATAACATGTCTAAACTTATAATTACTCAAACCTATGACTCTTCGGGTTAGTCATATCATTAATTAAGGTAAGACACATAATATGCATATACCCATGATTATTCTAACTTATGCCTTCATGATTCTTTTGGTTAGCCATATCATCAAATATGGTAAGAAACATAATATGTATACAACCATGACTATTCAAACCTATGATTTCATGAATAATCATTATCAACAACACAACAGTATAAGATCCTAACCCAAGGTAGGATTCTAGCTTGATATAGGAAAAACATACCTGGATTAGCATGCTAGCTATTTATGTCTAACATACCCGCATAATGTCTTCTTGTTCTTCGTCAATGACTTTCATAAGTTAACCATTACAAAACCAAGTTATACATACCTCGTAAATGGATCTTCTATGAGATCCATGACAATGGATGAATCTTTGTCCTCATGTTATCATGATCATATGTTCTTGGACCAGAACATGATTTGTCTTTCTTGGTGTACCTTTCATGTTAGTAGACAATATAAACCTCATACAACACCATAATGCATTAGTACAATCATAAGTGTCAACACCTTAATCAATGAATATTTTCTATCGTGCATTCATAGTTTTATTAAGGTTATATGACAAGTCTAAAATCAAGAGTGTACTAACTGTAATAACATGAAGACAAGCATACTATAAACTTAATCATGAACAAATATCGAGACATACCTTGATGAGTCATACCTGTCGAGATCGCTAGTAATCTTCTTATGTAAGGCCTTAGCCTTATCTCCCTCTGAAACAGGAACTTCTTCACCTATGTAGGTGACCAATCCATCTTCTTCTAGGATTAACCCAATCCACTTGATTTGCAAGAACTGGACCTGGAGCTGGATATGGGTTTGTCAGAGAAACCCAAAAATTCAAACTTTGAATTTCAAACTTCCGAAAGGATAGAAATATGCGCCTTGATGAGCTGATCAAATTGGTATATTCATAATTTGAAAACTGCAAAGTTTCACTCCTCAATTTTGCCTTTGAAACTTCCGGATTCACTGGACGTGACCCTGAACTGGGGTTTGATGAATCCCACTCTTTTTCCCAATCAAAAGGTTTGATCCAAATCTCTAAGCTTCTATTTTTCTGAGGAGCTTCCAGCCGTGGTCTCAGATTTCAAAAATTCCCATTTTTACAGAAGCCCTAATTTTCCACTTTCCTGATCAAAGTCCTGAACTAGGGTCTGATCAAGCCCGGCCTTCTGCCCAACCAAAAATTCTGATTTTGGTCTCTAAATTTTTATTTTGATGAGTAGCATTCAGCCGTGGTCTCCGATTACAAAAATTCCAACTTTCTTCAAAGCCCTAAATTCCGGAAGCCATGAATGAAGGTACCAAAAAATAATTCTGTTTTGACAGAAATATGCACCTGATTGTTTCTGGTGTAACTCCGAAATTTTTGATCCACAGGGTTTGAAAAACGTTTCCTGAGATAGCCTGACCTGTTACCTTTCCATCCTGACAGGTCTGACCTCAATTGGATTCTCTGAGAGAGAGTTATGCCAAATGTCGCAACGTGACCTGTTTATGGGATAAAACAGTAGAGCTAACTTGTACGGCGTGCCACGTGTCACTGGTTCAACTTCGGCCTCTTAAAACGTTTTCTGAGATAGTACATACTGTGTACTACCTGTCACTTTTTACGAAATTTCATTTGGAGCTTCCTAGCCCAAGTTATGACCTTTTTCCCAAGGTCACCTGATTTTGACTCAGATCTGGAAGAGGCAGAAACCCTATATTGCACAGATCATAAAGCACAAAGTACAACGAATTAGAGGTTGTCCTTTGGACACAAGGTACCTGGAGATCTTAGCTTCGTCCTGTAGCAATTTCAGATCCGAAAAATTCGCCAAAATGGATTTATAGCGAAAGTGCTACGATGACTGGTTTTTTCTATATCAAGCCCTAGCATCGTAAGTGCAACAAGTGTCATACATGCCATATCATGCCTTCTTTCAGGCTAGCTCTGATACCATGTTAAATTTTCAGAATTTACTTCAATATGATCTAGGATCTTAACTAAGAGAACAACATGTACAGCATATCTACAGCATATCAATCATGGAGACAATAATGCAAGCACACAAGAGACACAAAGATTTACTTGGGGAAAACCATAAAGGTGAAAAACCCCAATAACTTCCTCAGAGATAGATAGAGCAATGATACAACCAACCAATAGAGATAGCCATAACCTAGCAGCAATCCTCCTCCTCCATAAGTGCGCCTCTCCTCCTTGAGAGCATGTGTGAGAAGTGAGTGAGTAAATAGAGTGCCTCCCGCACTCTATTTATACTTGACTTGACTTGCCTTTTTACCTAACTCATGTAGGCTCGAACTTTACCACATAACATAATGCTGAGTGGGCTGACCCCCAATAGGGTGGTCTAATAACCCTTTGACCCACATGGCCGACCCCCAATAGGGTGGTCTAATAACCCTTTGACCCACATGACTTATACAGGGCCGACCCCAAATAAGGTGGTCTAATAACCCATCAAGTATAAGTTACGACACTTACAATATAAATGACGACACTTCCTTATAGAGGAATAATACCATCTCTATAGGAATACAATATACATATATGTGAAATACATTCCGAAGTTACATATACATCAACAATAACTTCCTCAGAGATAGATAGAGCAATGATACAACCAACCATAAGAGATAGACACAACCTAGCAGCAGATCCTCCTCCTCCATAAGTGCGCCACTCCTCCTTGAGTGCATGTGTGAGAAGTGAGTGAGTAAATAGAGTGCCTCCCGCACTCTATTTATACTTGACTTGACTTGCCTTTTTACCTAACTCATGTAGGCTCGAACTTAACCACATAATATAATGCTGACTGGGCCGACCCCCAATAGGGTGGTCTAATAACCCTTTGACCCACATGGCCAACCCCCAATAGGGTGGTCTAATAACCCTTCGACCCACATGACTTATACAGGGCCGACCCCAAACAAGGTGGTCTAATAACCCATCAAATATAAGTTACGACACTTACAATATAAATGACGACACTTCCGTATAGAGGAATAATAACATCTCTATAGGAATACAATATACATATATGTGAAATACATTCCGAAGTTACATATACATCAACACTCCCTCTTAACTAGGAAGGTATTTCTCAGCACAGTTCTTCTAGCACAAGTCATCTTCTCTGGATCATCGTCACTAGATAATCATCATCGAGTCATCATCATCGTCACTGCTGCTGCTATCTCAATCAATCTCTGAATCTACTCGTCATAGGAAGTTCTACAGAGCTAGTCCTTTTTCATACTGGATGTAGGCCCACCACCTGCAGGTCTTCGTCATCACTGGCCATAATGTGGAATCCTCAGGACTTTTACGTGCGTCACAAAACCTCGAAAGAGCATCCCAGGCTGTTACGAGCACACAGCTCTACCTATAGGATCTCCCAGGGCGCTATTACATGTGACCCCACCACAAAACCTCACAAGAGCATCTCAGGATATTACGGGTACACAACTCCGACCTGAAATCTCCCAGGGCGCTATTACATGTGGTCCACCACAAAACCTCACAAGAGCATCTCAGGATGTTACGGGTACACAACTCCGACCTGAAATCTCCCAGGGCGCTATTACATGTGGTCATGGAAAAACCTCGCAAGAGCATCCCAGGACTGATTACGGGCACATAGCCCAACCTATCGAATCTCCCAGGGCGCTATTACATTCCATAGGACAAAACCTCGCAAGAGCATCTACCAGATATCCCAGGGCGCTATTACATGCCATAGGCAAAACCTCGAAAGACTATCTGCAGATCTCCCAGGGCGTTATTACATGTCCTCCTAGAGCAAAACCTCGAAAGAGCATTTTCCAGATGTCCCAGGGCACCGATATTACATGCCATAGGAAAAACCTCGAAAGACCATCTGCAAATCTCCCAGGGCGCTATTACATGCTCATCTGCACAACCTGATCCACGGCCATAGAGTATCATCCTGATACTCACCATACATCATCCTGATGCATCCATGATCATCCTGATCATCATCACTACAACATCCTGCTGCATGTCATCTGGAGCAACATCCTGAAGCTCGTCATCTATGATCATCCTGATCATCACTGCAACATCCTGCTGCATGTCATCTGGAGCAACATCCTGAAGCTCGTCATCTATGATCATCCTGATCATCACTGCAACATCCTGCTGCATGTCATCTGGAGCATCATCCTGAAGCTCGTCATCTATGATCATCCTGATCATCACTGCAACATCCTGCTGCATGTCATCTGGAGCAACATCCTGAAGCTCGTCATCTATGATCATTTTGATCATTAATGCATCTACCTGATGCATACCAAGTATCTACCCGATACATATCACCATACATGATCCTCCTGATCATCAATGTATCCACCTGATACAAATACAAATACATGATATATATCACCATACATGATCCACCTGATCACACAATGTATCCACCTGATACATATACAGATACATGGTCCAAGCATCCAACATGATGCATACATACATACATAAAATGATCCAACTGATCATATCCAGCATCCACATGATGCGTACATACATACATAAAATGATCCAACTGATCATATCCAGCATCCACATGATGCGTACATACATACATAAAAATGATCCAACTGATCATATCCAAGCAGAAACCAGAACATCATCCTGATGCTCATCATCCAGCGCTTACATCCACAGCCATGTGAAGGATCCTCCTTCCAACATGCTTGGAATGGCTTCAGCAAATGTGTCCATCACTTCTTCCTCGAAGTGTCCTCGATCTGGAGAACGCCAAGCCTCTCTCTCAAGTACTCGAACTTCACCCTGGCTAGTGGCTTCGTCAGCACATCTGCAATCTGCTCGTCCGTCGCAACATATAGGAGCTTCACAACTCCTCTCTGCACCATATCCCTGATATAGTGATATTTGATCTCTATGTGTTTCGACCTGTCATGAAACACTGGGTTCTCGGAAAGCTTCACACAACTCTGGTTATCACAGAAGATAACAGTAGCCTCCAACGGGAGATCAAATAACTCAGACAGTAGCTTCCGTAGCCATACTGCCTCACAACTAGCTGAACAGGCTGCAACATACTCTGCCTCAGCTGTACTCAGTGCTACGCAGGACTGCTTCCTGCTAAACCAAGAGATCACACCTGATCCCATACTAAAGCAACACCCAGATGTGCTCTTCCTATCTGCAGCACTGCCAGCCCAATCTGAATCAACATAACCCTGCAGGTTAAACTTTTGATTCACCTCATACCTGAGCCCATAATCCACTGTACCCTTCGGGTACCTCAGAACATGCTTTACAGCAACCAGGTAAACACTCCTCGGATCCGTCAGGAACTGGCTCAATGTATTCACAGCAAAGCAAATATCTGGTCTCGTGTTCATCAGGTACATCAAGGACCCAATCATCTGACGATACATGGAGACATCAACCAGCTCAGATGAAGCATCACATAGAAGCTTCAGATTCGATGCCATAGGTGTGGCCATAGCCTTGCAGTCCATCATCCCGAACCTCTTCAGGATCTCTACTGCATACCTCCCTTGTCCAAGGAAGATTCCATCACTCTGCCACACCTCCATGCCAAAAACAAATAGTGCATCATTCCCAAGTAACTCGAACTCGGCAGCAAGCTTCCGCTGCGTGTCAGCAATCAATCTATCATCTCTTGTTACAAACAAGTCATTCATATAAGAGAGTAGAATCACAGGATTCCCTTCCTCAACCTTGTAGAAAAGGTTGGAATCCGCTTTATTCTTGGTAAAGCCCAAACTGGATAGAAAGCTGTCTATCCTACCATACCAAGTTTTGCACACATATCTGACTACACCATGCTGTCTTAAAATCCATCTAGTGCATCTTCTATTTCATCACTTTTATATTTCTCAATGCTGCCATCTGCAATATGCTTGATCAGATAGTTCCATTTGGAAGTCATAACAAACTTCCCTTCATGTCTTGGGACTGCAACCCAAACATCATTCTTCATGATCGACGGATCATGGCATTCCATTTCTTCATCCCAGATCTTGGGATCTTCAATGTCTTCAATAGATATCTTTGTTGCTGGAACAAATGTTGTAGTTCTTCTTTTGAAGGAGATGGCATATGATCTTTCCTACACAACAAGTTAAATTGCATGATTAGAAAAACATCCCATAGTTTTCAGAACAAATTCTTACACATAAAGAAATATGTCATACAGTCATGCAATTATCTTTAGCCAATGCTTCAATACAACATTTATCCATATTCCGTAACTTTCTAGATGCCTTCCAATCTCTACCAGAACATTGTTAAGAGTGTGCACAACTCCCAACATGTCAGCAAAGAGGTTTCATTCTAGATAAGTAGCAATGGAATGTTGTACAGTGCCATAGGCCACTTACCCATGTATATTAGTAGCATACTGTTCATCAATGCAACTATTCTAATATGCACAATACATATCCTAAGTCTAGGAACATGAGCATATACATCATTGAACAATTTTATTTAAACAGACAAATATGCAAGAAATTAAAATACTTATCTTTGTTTGTTCGTTGGGTGGACTCCCTCTGAGTCTTTGCTTCCTTACAGGAGCTGCTGGAGTCCTAATCTGAAGTAGCTTCTTCTACACCTTTCTGTTGTGGAAAGATGGTCAACTCCCTCTGAATATCTGCATCCTTGCAGAAACTACTGAAGTGTGTTCCTTTGCTTTCTTGCAGGAACAACGGGAGTGTGCTCCCTCTTGATCTTTGCTTCCTGGATTACCTGTTCTTGAACTCATATTCATCGTTGGTCCCTATGCATGCTTATTAGTATCATGAGTGTGTTATCTTTGTGATCTCATATAAAATCATACATTCATTAGTATACTATTAAAACACAATAATCTCAAGCATGTATAGTCATGATCATTTCAAACAGAAAATAACAAGAATTAGCTTTCAAGGTTTATGTAGGATTCTTAAGGTTAGTCAAATCATAACATGTCTAAACCTATAATTACTCAAACCTATGACTCTTCGGATTAGTTGAATCATCAAACAAGATAAGAGATATAATATGCATAAAACTTGTGATTATTCAAACCTATACCTTCATGATTCTTCTGGTTAGTCATATCATCAATTATGGTAAGAAACATAATATGCATACAACCATGATTATTCAAACTTATGGCTTCATGAATAATCATTATCAACAACAGTATAAGATCCTAACACAAGGTAGGATTCTATCTTGATATAGGAAAAACATACCTAGATTAGCATGCTAGCTATTTATGTCTAACATACTCACATGATGTCTTCTTGTTCTTCTTCAATGACTTGTGCTAGTAACCTGTATATCTCATAGGTTAACTATTACAAAATCAAGTTATACATACCTCGTAAATGGATCTTCTATGAGATCCATGACAATGGATGAATCTTTGTCCTCATGTTATCATGATCATATGTTCTTGGACCAGAACATGATTTGTCTTTCTTGGTGTACCTTTCATGTTAGTAGACAACATAAACCTCATACAACACCATAATGCATTAGTACAATCATAAGTGTCAATACCCTAACCAATGAATATATTCTATCATGCATTCATAATTTTGTTAAGGTGATTCAACAAATCTAAAATCAAAATTGTACTAACCGTAATAACATGAAGACAAACATACCATAAACTTAATCATGGAAAAATATCGAAACATACCTCGATGAGTCATACCTGTCGAGATCGCTTGTAATCTTCTTATGTAAGGCCTTAGCCTCATCTCCCTCTGAAACATGAACTTCTTCACTCATGCAAATGATCAATCCATCTTCTTCTAGGATTAACTCAATCCACTTGATTTGCAAGAACTGGACCTGGAGCTGGATATGGGTTTGTCAGAGAAACCCCAAAAATTCAAACTTTGAATTTCAAACTTCCGAAAGGATAGAAATATGCGCCTTGATGAGCTGATCAAACTGGTATATTCAGAATTTGAAAACTGCAAAGTTTCACTCCTCAATTTTGCCTTTGAAACTTCCGAATTCACTAGACGTGACCTTGAACTGGGGTTTGATGAAGCCCACTCTTCTGCCCAATCAAAATGTTTGATCCAAAGCTCTAAGCTTCTATTTTTCTGAGGAGCTTCCAGCCGTGGTCACAGATTTCAAAAATTCCCATTTTTACAGAAGCCCTAATTTTCCACTTTTCTGATCAAAGTCTCGAACTAGGGTCTAATCAAGCCCGGCCTTCTGCCCAACCAAAAATTCTGATCTTGGTCTCTAAATTTTTATTTTGATGAGTAGCATTCATCCGTGGTCTCCGATTACAAAAATTCCAACTTTCTCCAAAGCCCTAAATTCCAGAAGCAATGAATGAAGGTACCAAAAAATAATTCTGTTTTGACAGAAATATGTACCTGATTGTTTCTGGTGTAACTATGAAATTTTTGATCCACAGGGTCTGAAAAAGTTTCTTGAGATAGCCTAACCTGTTACCTTTCCATCCTGACAGGTCTGACCTCAATTGGATTCTCTGAGAGAGAGTTATGCCAAATGTCGCAACGTGACCTGTTTTGGGATAAAACAGAAGAGCGAACTTGTACGGCGTGCCACGTGTCACTGTTTGTACTTCGGCCTCTAAAAAAGTTTCTTGAGATATCTCGGCCTGTTATATTTCCATCCTGACAGGTCTGACCTCAATTGGACTCTCTGAGAGAGAGTTATGCCAAGTGTCGCAACGTGACCTGTTTATGGGATAATACAGGAGAGCGCACTTGTACGTCGTGCCACGTGTCCCTGGTTCAACTTCGGCCTCTGCAAAATTTTTCTGAGATAGTAAAGTCTGTGTACTACATGTCACTTTTTACGAAATTTCATTTGGAGCTTCCTATCCCAAGTTATGACCTTTTTCCCAAGGTCACCTGATTTTGACTCAGATCTGGAAGAGGCAGAAACCCTATATTCTACAGATCATAAATCACAAAGTACAACGAATTAGAGGTTTTCCTTTGGACACAAGGTACCTGGAGATTTAATCTTCGTCCTGTAACAATTTCAGATCTGAAAACTTCGCCAAAATGGATTTATAGCGAAAGTGCTACGATGACTGGTTTTTGCTATATCAAGCCCTAGCATCGTAAGTGCAACAAGTGTCATACATGCCATATCATGCCTTCTTTCAGGCTAGCTCTGATCCCATGTTAATTTTTCAGAATTTACTTCAATATGATCTAGGATATTAACTGAGAGAACAACATGTATAGCATATCTACAGCATATGAATCATGGAGACAATAATGCAAGCACACAAGAGACACAAAGATTTACTTGGGGAAAACCATAAAGGTGAAAAACCCCAATAACTTCCTCAGAGATAGATAGAGCAATGATACAACCAACCATAAGAGATAGACACAACCTAGCAGCAGATCCTCCTCCTCCATAAGTGCGCCACTCCTCCTTGAGTGCATGTGTGAGAAGTGAGTGAGTAAATAGAGTGCCTCCTGCACTCTATTTATACTTGACTTGACTTGCCTTTTTACCTAACTCATGTAGGCTCGAACTTAACCACATAATATAATGCTGACTGGGCCGACCCCCAATAGGGTGGTCTAATAACCCTTTGACCCACATGGCCGACCCCCAATAGGGTGGTCTAATAACCCTTCGACCCACATGACTTATACAGGGCCGACCCCAAACAAGGTGGTCTAATAACCCATCAAATATAAGTTATGACACTTACAATATAAATGACGACACTTCCGTATAGAGGAATAATAACATCTCTATCGGAATACAATATACATATATGTGAAATACATTCCGAATTTACATATACATCAACATGTGCCCATCAAACTTTTCAAAAAAAGACACCCACTGCTTCCTCTCAAAAATTTCCATACATTTCTCATGAATAACAGTGGGATCGAATTTCTCTGGTTCCAAGCTAGATACCATTTTGCAATTTTAACAGGAAAAGAAGTATGAAGCAGAAAACCCTAGCTTTGCAATCGGTTCTGTAAATTTTTTCCTATTTCAAAAAGGTTCTCTGAAACTTGGATTGCTATTGATATGGCAAATTCTTTTGGCAAAAGTTCAAGTTTTACCTTTCCTCAGGCATTTTTACTTCACGATTTTTCCTGTGCGTATGCCACGGGGGGTTCACTCAGTGAACTTGTTACCTACCACGATCATTCAAAAGATAAAATAATATCCCTAATTTCACTAAATATTGGAAAATGCCTCCTAAAATTGTATTGTTGAAGCCCCCTCCCAATATACCTTTCTAATTAAGAAAACCCCTAGTTTCACCAGATATTGTAGGTATCCATTTTTATCAACCCATTTTTAATACCCCCTTTATATAATATTATCAAGTTTTAGCAAACAAAATCCCTAACGCATCTTAGTATAAGCAAACATGATGCTAAATAACATAATAGTATAATGCTCATAATGATCCCACTAAGATTGCAGGGGCGACATTGGATATGGAAAACCCAATGAAATAGTAATGGGGAAGCAGGGAAAATTTTAAGGACCCCTTCTAAATTTATGTATATAATAAATGGGAAAATCACCATGATACATGGGAAAGTGTGAAGGCTATTTTATCAATAATATAATATGTATATATAATTTCTTATCAAAACATTCACGAAATTATAGAATTTTGTAAAATATGGGCGAATATTTCATGGAATTATAAAATCTTGTAAAATCATGGCGAATATTTTATATAATTATAAAACCTTGTAAATTCCTTGGCGAATAATTCACAAAATTATAAAATCTTCTAAAGTATTGGTGAATCTTTCACTGAATTATAAAATCTTGTAAATTATTAGCAAATTGGTTGAAATTTGACAGAATAAAATTTCCTAGATGATTTTGTATTCACTTTGGATTTTCCATGTACTCTTACAATCGAACACCTTCTAAACATAATCCAAACTAATTTGTTGACTTTACTCATCACAACTACTTATGCTAGTAAGTTCATACCTCCTTAAAGATATAATGTAGAGATAATTTCATAAATATTTGCAATATAAAATTGAGCACTTGGTCAAAGTGTGCAATTAATTTATCCCACGACATTTGGTGTACAATCAATTTTCACAAAATGTGTGGGACCTAATCATCCCCTTCAATTGAAATTACTACGAGAAAGAAACTAGTTTCTTGAAGCACTACTTGAAATAACAAGCTTCAATAAATGGAAATTTTGAAACACATTCTTGATGGAGATATTGGCTAAATAAATGGAAATTTTGAAACTCATTCTTGTTGGAATTGTCTCCCTTGTCTC
This sequence comes from Larix kaempferi, assembly GCA_027924585.1. Classification (NCBI taxonomy): domain Eukaryota; kingdom Viridiplantae; phylum Streptophyta; class Pinopsida; order Pinales; family Pinaceae; genus Larix; species Larix kaempferi. Next base: position 8,490,950 of record BSBM01000804.1, on the reverse strand, counting down.
ATTGGCCTTTTTTCCTTTCTTGTGATTGTGAATGGTTTGTGTTGCTTTCTAGGGAAAAGCCTTCAACATTAGTATTATCAATTTCTAGTGAAATTGCATTTATCTCACTTTGATCAATAGGGGAACCTATCTTATCATCCATTATATGGATATTCGATCAATATTTCTTAGAATAGTTGACGGCTCTCTCATTGATAGATTACTCGAAAGAGCTTCAATCATGAAGAGAATGTAGATTCTTTGATTGAGGCTTTTTAAAGTATGATAATTCCTTTGTTTTGATGCTTTCTTTCTATGATTGTTGTTTGACATCTCACTTATAATTTTTTTAATAAATTTAAAGTTTAAGAGTAAAAAAGTCGGCTAGGAGGGTGCTAAGATGAAATATGAAACCATAGGAAACCCTAATGGCTAGGGTAAGGAAGGCGCTCGATGTGAGTAAGGATGACTAAATAGGCCAACCTTGGTATTAATACTAAGTGTTTGGAGCACTTAAAAGTCATATAACAAGGAATCCTAACTATCACTCAATCATAGGGGTCATTTCCTTAATTCTTCGACTCAATCGTCATGGAAGTTGTGAATTTTATTATGGGATATGATTGGCTTATGCTCCTTCACATGAAAACCATGTTTAACCTCCATATAAGTCTTTATGCAATTCAATCATTCTTTGGCAGCCTTGGCATTATGAATATATAGGTGAAACGACGTGATAGTATGTGTGGGATTAACCAAACCATTCCATACAACCTAGGCCTTCCATACAAATCTAACATCGTGCAGCAAAAAATATGGATCTTGACCCAAAAATTCATATATCACAGATCTGACAACAACAACATAGTTCCACATTCCTTTGTATTCAAAAAAATAAGATAACATGAGCAAGAATAGCAAAAACACCAACATCCCACAACGTCTATTTGGAAAAATCTCTCTTCTTTTCTCTTGTACTATATGGGATGGAACATGCCACTTCACTTCTCTACAAACAAATAAAAATTCCTAGAGTATTTTCTACCTTCAAAAATTAACCTAATGGTTGTTTTTGCGTGAATTGCTACAAACAAAAATAATGCATGGCTTTTATTTCTTCCTTCAAGATATAGCCTAATGGTTTATTTTGCTTGACTTTCACAATTAAATCAAGTTTCAACCTTCATTCTAACTACGAAAGTTTCAATTATTTGTCATTGATTATATTTTTTTATTTACATCGAAACTTCATTATGAGATTAAGGAGACGTTCTAATCATGTGACTGTACTGGTTTTGGTTTTATGACGATATCATATTTATGGTCATGTGATATCATTATTATAACAGTTCTGTCTTAGTCCATAATCTGTTATGGGTTAACAGATATCAAAAAATTTTAGGGACCAATTTTAATGTTTCTATGGTTATAAGTAATCTCTATGTTGATAAATATTTGAGGTTTTCATCTCATAAATTTCATCCATTCGGATATCTCTGCCTCTGTTGAGAGAAAACATAATCTAAGTTCACAGAAAATTGTTTTTACTTAATTTAGAATTAAAATTTCATGTAATCAATTTTCAATGTTGCACTCAGGGTAGAGATCTTCTTTACAACCTAGGTGGAGGAAATGTTCTAGTCTATCTTTCTGGATTAATATATGCATAGATTGTGAAGATTGAGATATGTATCTCACCTCTTAAACCTCTAGTTGAAAATTAAACTTAAAAAAAATACTAATATCAATATTCAATGCATCCAATCCACTTTTTTGATTCAATCCTTTGTTACAAAGTATGAAGAATAAAGAGGCCACAATATATTTCACTTCTCTCTTTGGAAAATGGTGCCCCAAGTATGTTCTTCCTTCAAAACTCTTTTGATATTGGTCTACCCGAATGCTTGTGTTTCCCTATAAATTTTCATAATTAGAAATCTTAGAGTGGGGTTTCAACCACCTTCAAAACTCTTTCGAGATTAACCTATCTGAATGGTTGTGTTTTTCTGTTAATTTGCATAGCTAGAATATTAGAATGAGGTTTCGACCAACATTGTAATTAATACATCCCTCTTAGTGTTTGGTGTTTAATACATACAAGGCTAACAAGGATCTATGTGGGGGTATATTTTAATAAGATCACATCCCTAATATTTTGCATGACTTGTAAACACATTACCAAACTCAAAGAAGGAGTTGCAATAAATCTTTTGATAGTAGACAAATACTCAACTTGGAATTTCAAGTGATCCTGGGTTAAGGCGTACAAAGGTTACAAGAACTCTTTACATGATAGAGCTATGTCTATAAATACCAAAATCAAGATGAATATCAATCCTTCAACACATGACTTCTATGCAAATGGTACCAAAACCTAGAAACCTCCTATAAGGGATAAGATTTTCCGTTTTAGCAAGGATATGATGGAGGATATAAAGACTAAGTCTAATAAGAATAGACAACATAAGCCATTCTCTTGCTTCGAGTCTCTTGGATCCCATACACACAACACAAATATGAGAGAATTATGTTCATCTCGTGTTATTTCTAATAAAAATAAGAAATGCTATTAAGGAACCAAATAATCTATTCAACTCTTGTTATTCACATAAATATAAGAGATGCTCTTAGGGAACCGAAGAACCTTGATAATATTCAACTTTTAAATAATTGAAGATATGCACATGTACACGAGGTAGTGGGAAGAGATGTGTATATATGACTATATATATTTAATTTTCCGGATTTTTAAAAAATGGGTGCCTCTGTCTGAAGCAAAGGAAGTGTTGAGCATTTTTAAAAGGAATGCCTATATTATGGCCAAATATTTTCTAAGGACAACCTAATAATAGGCATTGTATCTAAAATAAATGTAAAACAACCTCAATAAGTGACAACCTAATAGATCCTGGCATTGGCATGAGAAAAAAAAAGACATTAACCTTCAACAAAGGTACACAGAAAACCAATGAGGTATCTGGAAGCTTCTTCCTATCATAGCCACAAAATTCAAAATTAAATGTTTGAACTAAAGTGTGGTCATTCCTATTTTAACCATTTTGTACAAAACATAATGGTAAGATTGTAGAAGAAAAACTCAATTTGATCCCTTGAAGAAATTTGTGGGATCTGATTTAAAATCATGGCAATTAAAAATGATAACCCTAGAAAGACATCATCCTTTCTTATTGGATTTCTATGAACACGTCCTTCAAATTGGCATTTTGTTGTGATCCGCAGCATGATCTTGTTAATTAATACCACCTTTCAAAATAAAAAAAATTTGAAAACAGAAACATGGCATCGAGAGAGAGAATTGGGAGTGAAAAAAAGCTACAGAAGAGTGCACTGCATTGCATGGGGGAGCCATGGACTCTTATAATTTATTATGACTATTCAGACATGAATTTGCGAAAAGTGAAGGAAATTCATTTTTATACATTCTTAAAAGGTTGGACTAATTTTCATGTCAAATTTAAATTATTAACATAGATATCAAGCTTGAGAACATTATCTTGTTGAGTCGTTGACTACCATTAACCCTACCAAAGATATGAGGAAATATGGTATTTTTTAGGGCACCAAATTAAAATCATTATTCCCACCTTGAACACGTGGATTTCACACACTTTCCAATATAACATGGTTAAATGCAAATTAATCTTTTTGTTCTTGGAAATTGATCATTCTATATAATTAATCCATCCCTATAATCGTTGTTGCCATATTTTCTACAATGACTATGTGGGTAACCATTTTCATTTCCTTAACAATAGATTATATCAGAGAACATTGAACTTACTTATATGAAAACACACCTTCTGCTTTGTTGTTCAATGTTGTATGACGTCTTGAGAAACACCACTTCCGGTAACAACAATCAGCAATGTTGTATGACGTCTTGAGAAACACCGCGTCTTGAGAAACACCGCTTCCTGTAACAACAAAATTGTTGTATATATGTGAACAAATATAGATTTAATGATACAAATTACACAAATATACAAATATTTCTGGGGGCTATAAAAATTGTGAATCTATGCACTACCATATTTCAAGTTTGCTGATAAATTGAAAAACTAACCACTTTCAAAATTTCACTAGTCACATGGAAGAAACAATGGAAAACAAATCCATCAGTTTAATAGTGTTGCACTAATTCTATGCCCCTATCCATTCATCAGCTGAGTCGTCAATGAGTCAATGATGGGGCAGGAGAATGGAATTTCTTGACTTTTATAACTTCAATCCAGATCTAAAAATAATTTGTAAATACGACCTAAAATCAAATGCAGCGAACATGGTATGAGAAAGTCTCAAATACAAACCATCTCAATAATTTCTCCGCTATAAAACCTAAAACCCATCAAAATTTGCTAATAATTTATCCACTACAAAACCTAAAACCCATCAACATTTGCTAATTTTTAAGAGGCTCAGCCACTACCCAAAAACCTAAATGAGGGGTAGTTTAATAAACCCTAGTTTCCACATTATTTGGATTTTGTTTTGGTTGTCTTGATTTTTTAGTGAGATAATAACAAATTACAGTGTAAAAAGTTTACGAAACCCAAATACAAAAAAAACATAGAAAACAAACATACAGGGCCTACCTGGATATAGCAGTTGTTGGGTAGATTTACCAAAAATTAGCTGGAATAAAAAATTCGGCAATGGTTACCACAACACCCATTCTCTTCCAAGGCAATGCACCCTTCATAAGGGTTTATTTTCAAGCCCAAAATTCTGGTCGGAATCAAAACCACCGCTCCTATTCTCACGATGCCCTGTTCTCATGGAGCTGTTCTCATGGAGCGCTCTGGGATCCCTATTGCAACTATTTAGCATTGCATTTATCTCCTATTGAAGTCATTCCATGCTATTTTAATGATTTTTGGAACACTACAATCAAATCCACCCACAACGCCTCTTCTCGTCCAAGGCAGCAAACCCTTCAAAAAGGGTTTTTTCAAACCCAAAATGCTGGCCAGAATCAAAACCAGGACACTGATTCTCACAATTCCCCCTCTCTTCCAATGAAACCCACCCTTTAGAATGGATTTCTTCAAACCCTAAATGCTACAAGGAATAGTTGAAAACCCAAAATGTTGGCTGAGATCAAAACCATGCCACCGGATCTCACAACGCCCCCTCTCTTCCAATGAAAGCCACCCTTAAAAATGGTTTGCTTCAAACCCACAAAGCCCCCTGTAACGCCCCATATTTTGACTAGGCATGTTTATGAGTTAAACACCTTTCACTTTAATTGCTTATTATCTGTTGGACTCAGCAAGAAAGAGTGAACTATATTTTCGGCATGTTAGACCTGATGATATGTTGCTACTGTGCTAATGATGTTACCATATTCATGCAGTTATTAAGCTATGATTATCATGAGATTCTTTTATTTCATAATGACAGTGTATGTTTGATAACCGTCCTGGAGGAAATGTGATATATATGATGTGGTCATTATGCTGTGATCGATTTGATGATTTTATGTGGTGAAATAAAATGATGTTGATGATATGGATCAATTGGTGATCGAATGGAAATGCTTGTTATAAAATGTGTATTCTGCGGAATACTAACCTATAGGACACGAGGGCTATGGGATAGTCGGGTACTTGATCTGATATACGGAGAAGAACCTATCCATGCAGCAAACCGTAGCAACCGAAATTGATGAAACGATGACATGGACCGATAATCTCAAGAGCAGCAGAGTAGGATTTGATAAGGGCATAGGCCCAGTATGTTGAGAGGGATGGATGTGTTTCCCACCCTATGTTCCTATGATACCCGAGATCGTGGGAGGGCCGTGCTGAGACCCGCTCCCCATGTATGTGTGATGACGATGGTCGGATGCCTGCTAGGAGAGGATGGGTCCACTGTTCAGCCGACGCTATCGCTCTCAAGTTCTATGTGGTCAGGTCGATGAGTCCGACATCCACTTTTGTACTAGCAGAGGAGGGATAGGGAGGATGTGGCAGTAGGTTAGGATGGGAGGATATGATAGTTAATACTGTTGAGGGTTGGGTATTCCTTGACCCAGAGTTAGTGGTAGTAGGTAGCTTCCCTTGCACCTGAATGATTGAACAAATGTAATCACAAAAATAATGAAATGAAATCTTAAAGGTTAACTGGTAAAGTAACCGACGATGTTTTAGTAATATTATGATGAATGTATACTTGTTCAATTTGCATAAAGTATTATTACTATTAGTTAGCTGTTATGCATAGGAATATGACGTATGTTTATAGTACATGTTCGTCTTGTGCATACGCTGGCCACGCATGCACATTATGCACATGCGCAATAATATTGGTTTAGAACGTACTTATCAAGATTTAACAATGTTATAAGTTATCATAGATAACTCAATTAAGTATTTACTGAATGACTTAATTAGTAAAAGATTGTCAAGTTCTAATGTGTAAAAGAATTTAATTAGTCTTTGTGTGTGAACATGGTAATGAACAATTAAAATAATTGTCATTAATCCTCAAGTGAATGTGTCTCCAATATGAAGTATGAAAGTTAAACACTAATACTGGAAGAGTGCACTCTGTCATTGTTGATTATGATTAATTAAACCATTAAGTGTATTTCATTATTTATACCCAGAAGTACAATTAATTTAATCACTATTATTATTAATCATTATTGTTATTAATATTATTATTAAATTAATAATAATAGTGTTAATAATCCTTTTAATAAAGCATAGTGGATTGAATAATAATAAATTTATGAAATAGAGTATTCATTTAATTAATTAATGGAATCCTTCCAAGTAAATTAAAGGGATTGTTTAAATAAATTATTGAATAATTCCACTACCCGAGAGAAATTTGGGTGATTTAAAATAATATATAATCCACCTTTTTACCTTAAAAAGGGGATGCATTAATGATTTGTACTTCCAAGACCACGACAGCTAGGGCGGTGGAGTGATAAGGAAGTTGACTTTATGAAGGAGGTGGAGTCCTATAAAGAGGGATTTTAACAAAGTAGTAAGGGGGATTTTTGTGGGAGAACTGTGAGGATTTTGGGGAAAAAGGGAGGAATGCCGAGGAGGGGGTTAACTCGAAGCTTTGAGGAGGTGGGAAACTCAAATGAAAAGACTAAGGAGGGGGTTAACTCAGCAAGAGATTACCATGGAAAGGTTCGATGGAAAGCTACTGTCGGGATTATCGGCCTGTGGGCTCGGGGGCTAGGAAATCCGTTGATTTCCTAGGGTTAGCACGATAATAGCTGATCGGCAGGGTGGACACATCATTTTGGGTTGCTAAGGTACCATACAGAATTCACCACGTAAGTCTTCTGATCTTACTGCAAATCTACGGGCCCAGGTATTTTACTTAGCTAGCTTAAATGAATTGTATTTCCCTTTATTTTCAGATTATGCATGAAATAAGAACGGGGTTAGAATGAAAATACTTAAGTTTATGTTTATTTAATTTGCACAGACTTATGAACTTTTAGAAACCTGAAATATAGATGGTTGATTCTCTTCTTTTAGAAAGCAAACGAAGAAAAATTTGGTATTCACACATAAATGGATAAATAGAGACCCAGTGCCTAGATAGGGCACTACATTTGGTATCAGAGCCGAGGCCCAAACCTTGAGACCTTACGGCCTAACTACACCTGGAATTATAGTGAAATTTACTAGAAAATAACAAACAGCAGGATGTCTGCAACAAAGGGTAGACAACTTGAAGAGCCCTTTTTCCTATTTATTACAAGCATAACAAAAACAGAAATTTTGAAATTATGTGTAAATCTAGCATCCTCCACCGAGAAAATTGAACATAACGTTTTGGAGAAAAGCTAGGAGGCTGGCTGTAAAGTAAACGGACTCCCATACTCCAAATCTATGGCGGATGAGCATATTCTTCCTGCAATATGACAGAAAACTAGGTTAATAAATGTATACGTATGTGGAAAAAGAATGGCTTTAAGGAGAGTAAAGCGTTTAAAAATATAGTTCCAATTTCAATTTAATAGGTGTGATTCGTTTGAAATTCCAATGCACATGAAACATAAAATACAAGCTCAAATTGCTAAGACACGAGAAGAGGACCGTAATTACTAATTAGATGCCCAACATACTTATTGGGGGTATTTAATGACAAGGTGTAGATATGTTTTATTTTTATGATTTTAAATTAAGTATGTTGGTTCTCACGTAAAAGACAACTCACGGGAATTATGAATTTAGGGTTTAGAAATTATGGTGTATAAATGTTAAAATAAAACTTAAATAGTTATAAAATATTAAACTAAAGGGTGAGTAGTTACTCATTTTATTAAGAGGGTTGGATTTTATTACCACGAGTTACCCATATATATATATGTATATATGAAAAGTTAAAAGTTAAATGAGACGGTAATAAATTTCAACCAATAAAATAGTTAATATGTATAAAATAAAATATAAATAAAATAAAACTTCATGGACGGTTTCCGCATTGCCCCTTGAATGGTTTGCCATACCGGGTTTTAATATGCGAATGTATCAAAAATTGACACGTGGGCTGGTGGTATTTTTACCGCAACCACCAACCATCCTTATCTTGTGTGCACGTTGGCAACGCGGGATAGATAGAGAGCGGTTCGATAATTCAATTGAACTAATTACTCATAAAAAGAGATGGATACAATCTCGCCAGGAGATTATTACTACGCAACAGGGATAGATGAATTTTTTTTGAACAGATCCGGAAATTAGCGATATATAGGAAAGAGATAAGCAAATCTACATCCAATAAATATGGATCAGATCGTATAGCATAGGAGTCTAGGACCTGTTCAAACAAAAAAAAACTATATAATAAAAAAAAACATCACGAATATATTGCTACATTATATCTAACAACTAATGAAAATTTTAAAACCACTTTTGGAAAGGAATATTGCAATGCACAACATTATAGAAATAATCAATAACCGAAACAAGAAAATCAAAAGGCAATCTACAAAGAACAAGAGCATAAATTGAAAGGAGAGCCATACTGAAATTGATGAAAAGACGGGCCAAATCCACTAATTCACGAAGAGTTGTGTTCGCTGGGCGTCCACGGCCTTTAAAAGTTATTAACAAAGAATGTAAAGCGTCAATTATTTATCTTTAGTTCTAGTTAAGGACATCAAATTATTCGTAAAAGAATTGTATATATTTTTATCATGTAAATAAAAGAATACACGACTTTGGATATATTTAATATTTGGGGCTTTTTATCCGAAAAACAATATTTTTATGATGTAAATAAAAGAATATGACTTCCGAATTATTTAATAATTGGAGTCTTTATCTGAAAATAAAGTCTACGAAACTATATTTTGACGGTTGGCAATTATAATTAAAATTTACTGATTCAATTCTATTTCATATAAGGTTGAAACTCAAGATGGTTAGAAGTTAAAAACGTAAATAGATGTAAATTATATAGAAAGGTTTGAAATATTTGAAAATAATCTAAAAGCTTTGAAAAATAGCAATGACCTAGATAAATGCAGAATGTAATAAAATGCTTACCTGTACCGTTACCCCAATGGGAATTAGCGTTTAAATAAAGATAGGTTCGGCTCTGTATTTAAAAATGAACTAACATATCATTATTTCATGCCACAATTATTTTCATCATAAGGTTTTGTTCCACCGTAATAATCAGTAAATAGCAAGGGTGGTCAATTGATTTTGTACCCACGACCCATGCATTACGAATGCAATGCCTCCACCATTGCGCCAAGGCTTGATGCTTGTAGAGGTTGGATTGTCAACCAGTTTTTTTTTATTTAAAGCCCTGTACAATTTGTTTATATTCATAGTGAAGGGAAGCTTTGATTCAAAAATAATTATTAATAAAATACATATATGTAATATGCCCCTTCCAGGACTTCCATCTGAGATTTCTGATGGGGAGTCATCAGTTTGATCTCCCTAGTTGCATTCAGTCTTCCTCCAGGGGAGACCCGATTCGAGGGCCTGTCCATTCAAATGTACTGAAAACTATGAAAACTATAGTGGAGGGTTTGATTCCTTATCCGCAAAGAGAAAATCCCTAAACACACAACAACAGAACCACATCAGACATAAACCGGCAGAGAAGCCACCGGGACCATCTCACAACCACTGCAATTCCCCTTACACGCAATAACAAACCCACAGCGGACACAACCCAACTGAAAGACCACCGGGAAAGCCTTGCAACCAGATCCAACAACAGGAGCCCGACGACAACCCCGACCAAACAAAATAAAGAAGAGACGAGAGCCCTTACCATATTTCTGTGCCCAGAATGTCAAACATCCACCCGCATTGCCCTCTGCAACTTTCCTTCTCTGCACTACCGAGCTCCCTGCACACTTCCATGGAATATACCTCACCGTCCCACTGGGAAAGATCTGGTGAATTCCAAAAAAAAAAATCATCCGAGCTTAGAACCAAACGGATAGAGGAGCCGAGCACCAGACCACTCCCTTAGTAAAAAAAAAAACGTACATTGGGCCCAACCCGAGCTCGACACCAAGAACATTATCATCGACCATCTGCCAGGTCGAATGGAGACCACGCACTAAACAACAGCTCAAGCGCTAAGCTCACACGAGAACCCACACTCACCATTACAGCCCTAGCATCCACGCCCGCCACTACAGCCCATTTCGTTATCTGTCATGCCTATGCAGAGGTGAAGGAAAAGAGGGAGATGGGAGGTGGTAGAGAGGTAGGGTCAAACCCTAGCGCTCAGCACCGCGAGCCTTCACACAAGGAGCATCCCAACAATGCCAAGTAAAACCTAGCCCTCCTCCTTAAATAGAGAAAAGTTGACGGTAAGGCAGTTTCCGCGTCGCCCATGAGCGATTTACAATACCGTTTTTTTTGTGGGCGGATGAGTAAAATTTGGACACGTGTGACGGCGGTTTTCTTACCGCGACCACCAACCTCCGTTAACGTGCGTGCATGTTGCCAACATGGAGTGGAAGGAGAGATGTCGATCTTCATCTACGGCCCTTGCGAACCTCCGAACAAAACGAACCTTTTGATCCATAGTCAAATTAATGTTTTTTTTTATATTAATTTAATTTAAAGTTTTTTTTTTATATTAATTTAATTTTATTAATTAATTTAATGTTTTTTTAATTTAACTTTATTAATTTAATTTAATGTCTTTAAATTTAATTTAATTTAATTAATTCGATTTAATACCTTTTAATTTAACTTAATTTAATTAACTTGATTTAATGTCTTTTAATTTAATTTAATTAATTTAATTTATTATTTAATTTAATTTAATTGTTGATAAGAATTAAAAGTTAATATAGAAAAAAAATTTAAAAAAAATATATATATATATATATATATATATATATATATATATATATATAAAGCTAGTGTTATTTTATCTAAATTTAATTTCGTATATATTTATATTTAAATTTCGTGTATAATTATATGGTGTTATAACATAGGTTCGGTTATGCCGAGACTTCGACATACAGTCGAAGAGGCGAAACAAACACTTAATCCGAAAGCAAGGAACTGCTAAAATGAGCATGGCAAGCTGAATAATATGACGCTAATTGCACTACATAACAAAATCATTAATGAAAACGACCATAGATTTCAACACGTTGACCCTAACAAACGGTTCCTTGCACATACGTATAAATATAGGCATTCTAAGGAGCACTGCATTAGGTTTTCCTCGTGATGTAAAATGACAGGGTAGAAACGAATTCCCTTATTTTCTTATATTTCTTCTCTAAATACTACTAAGAATGAAAATTTTTATATATCAACTAAGAAGGGAAAATGGGTGTTTTAACTCTATTAATGAAATTCGTAGGATGCATTAGTTGCAATGCTAAGTAACATCATTTAGTTTTATTGAATGGTTGTACAAGTTAAGTAACTGAAATGTTTAGTGGTTATGTGAAGCTGTCATTTGTTAGGTCGAACACATCTCAAACTTTGCTTATGAGGAATAAGAGAATATGGTAAAATAAACATGGAATGGTGTTTAAATTGTGAGTTCCTAGGTCCCCGCGGCAAATTACACAAACGTCAATGTGTGCGTATACAGATAACTTGGTACAAAGTACAAATTAAAGTGAAAACTCATGAACACCTCATAATTAGGTTTACAAATAGAATTTTCACTTAAAAATATAATAAAGGTAATAATATGCAAGTATTTCAGTTGGGAAAGGATAAGATATGAAATGTTATGAAGCTCAGAGATAGAGAGAGACTTGGAAAATACATTACATATTATTTAGATAAGATAATGGATGGAACTAAATTGTTGGATATAAGGATAGGTATCCCTTTGGAATCACCTTATGGAAACACCACACACGTAAACCAGGAGATTGCATATAAAGCTTATTAACAGACTATCTTATTAAGGGGGAACACAGCTTAGACTAATTGAGTTAAATATTGGTGTAATAGTGCAACAGGGTTTTTTTTTTGTTTTTTTTTTTAGAAATTTTTTTGATTAATCCTACCTAATATAGTGATGATCTCGTGTAATAATAAGAGAGTCATAAGAATCTCAACACAGTCCTCAACTTAACTCAATTAAAGCGGTTGTTATGAAGTTCTAGTATGATTGAACATATTAAGTAATGATGTATTCGTTCGACTTGTAGTGTTAGACTAAGGTCTTACAAGGTACATAAAGGTTGCTGGTGTGAGTAGGAAGAGTGGTGATGTACAATTACAATGGCTTACTAGGATAAATACTAGTAATTACCTTTACAATGGTAGGGGGAGGGAACAAAACTAGCTACCAGATTCTTAAGGAATCGAAGAAGTAATGGTTTCCCGACAAGTGATATTGGTTTGAAAATGAGAATAATAAATAAACACGATAACAATTGTATTTGATAAGAAATAGCCACGAAAACCTTTTAAACAATAACAGTTCTCCTAATTTAACGATGTTATGATACTTTTGTTATTGTTTACTACCGATAAGTGAAATGGCAAGGTGATGTACCTTAAAGATTGTAAGGAATGAAGAAGCGTTCTAGTTCTATTAGTTAATTATGATGATGGAGTCCAATTACGTTTAATAATGCGTCGATTTGTCGAATAAATAAACATTCGTGTTCAAACATTAAAGGATGATGGTTACCACTATTAGTGACTAGGATAATTGTGTTGCTACCCATTATGTACAGTATCTACAGGTGATACATTTGTATATAAAGGCGGGGATCATCGATAGAAACAAGAGATGTATTGACCAAACCTAATAAGGTAGTAAATGGAGTAAGGATATGGTAGGAAGCTAACAAAATGGGAGATAATTGAAGGTCAATAACACTCGACCTATAGTCTAAAAACCGTTATAAACCAAGTACTTGGAATTTGTAATAAAACTATGTTTTAAGGGAAATAGTGCATTTCCAATTTATGAGAAATAATGAAATTAATTATGGATGAGAATGGGCATCTTTACAAACTGTCAAGAAAGGGAGTAAGATTATATGTGTATCTCATGTCTAGTGATAATGTGTAGTTGTATGAGGCACTCCGAATAGAGGTGGTAAGTCAATATTTAAGGTATGTGCGAGAAAGGGGTAAGGGTTATATGCCGCTAATCTTGCTTAGGTTAAATTGTCATGATGGGGGAAATATTATTGAGAACCCACTAGGATTTAATAATTACAAAATGAACGAGCGGTAAATTATAAAAGTAGGTAAATTATTGAGGGACTAATGAAGTTACCGTGAATGAAGGTGCGCCGAACCCTCAACCAGGTTAAGTGAACTGGTAATACAAGTAAATGGGGTAATAATGGAGGCAAAATAGGAACCGATGTGCACCTCAATGAATAAAGTTACGATGTTTAAACCCCTAACAGATACTATCAGTGAACCTAAGCATTTTGGTAAATATAGTTACTAAAAACATTCTAATAAATGATAGTTCTCCTAATGTACTATTTGTTACAATACTTATGGTTATCAAGGACACAGTTTAAACCCCTAACAGATACTATCAGTGAACCTAAGCATTTTGGTAAATATAGTTACTAAAAACATTCTAATAAATGATAGTTCTCCTAATGTACTATTTGTTACAATACTTATGGTTATCAAGGACACAGATTGCTTATTAGCACTAAGGTAATAACAATGGTTGACCTTAGAATGCAATAACAGGGATCTTCATCTCCTAGGAGAGGTATGCAAATCTTAAGGATCCTTGTAGTCGCTTGTTGAATAATTAAAGATTATGAACTCTCAGCTCACTTTTTCAAAAAAAAATCGTTGATCATTTCATGCTAAGATTGGATCAATATAATCTTTTGTGATGAGTAAACCTCTCCAGATGTTATAACTTGAAGGATGTTACTAAACGGTATGAAATAGGATACTAAGGTGGATAGAACCTGATTATAACATTTAGGCATTCTAGGCATAATATTGAGATCCAACAAAAGGATTAATCTAAATGTTTCTTTAATTATTAGAACACACATCAGGGAGATAAAAGAAGCAAAGCCATAATATAATACCCACATATTCGGTCAAGACAAAGCTAAGTAAGACCAGTATGGCCAACACCTGCTACTTGCATGAATGTAGAGAGTATGTGTCAAGAATTTCCCTGCATTATTATGACCGTAACTTCGGGACGAAGTTTCCTGAAGGGTGGGTGTATGTAACGCCCCATATTTTGACTAGGCATGTTTATGAGTTAGACACCTTTCACTTTAATTGCTTATTATCTGTTGGACTCAGCTAGACAGAGTGAACTATATTTTCGGCATGTTAGACCTGATGATATGTTGCTACTGTGCTAATGATGTTACCATATTCATGCAGTTATTAAGCTATGATTATCATGAGATTCTTTTATTTCATAATGACAGTGTATGTTTGATAATCGTCCTGGAGGAAATGTGATATATATGATGTGGTCATTATGCTATGATCGATTTGATGATTTTATGTGGTGAAATAAAATGATGTTGATGATATGGATCAATTGGTGATCGAATGGAAATGCTTGTTATAAAATGTGTATTCTACGGAATACTAACCTACAGGACACGAGGGCTATGGGATAGCTGGGTACTTGATCTTATATATGGAGAAGAACCTATCCATGCAGCAAACCTTAGCAACCGAAATTGATGAAACGATGACATGGACCGATAATCTCAAGAGCAGCAGAGTAGGATTTGATAAGGGCGTAGGCCCAGTATGTTGAGAGGGATGGATGTGTTTCCCACCCTATGTTCCTATGATACCCAAGATCGTGGGAGGGCCGTACTGAGACCCGCTCCCCATGTATGTGTGATGACGATGGTCGGATGCCTGTTAGGAGAGGATAGGTCCGTTTTTCAGCCGACGCTATCGCTCTCAAGTTCTATGTGGTCAGGTCGATGAGTCCGACATCCACTTTTGTACTAGCAGAGGAGGGATAGGGAGGATGTGGCAATAGGTTAGGATGGGAGGATATGATAGTTAGTACTGTTGAGGGTTGGGTATTCCTTGACCCGGAGTTAGTGGTAGTAGGTAGCTTCCCTTGCACCTGAATGATTGAACAAATGTAATCACAAAAATAATGAAATGAAATCTTAAAGGTTAACTGGTAAAGTAACCGACGATGTTTTAGTAATATTATGATGAATGTATACTTGTTCAATTTGCATAAAGTATTATTACTATTAGTTAGCTGTTATGCATAGGAATATGACGTATGTTTATAGTACATGTCCGTCTTGTGCATACGCTGGCCACGCATGCACATTATGCACATGCACAATAATATTGGTTTACAACCTACTTATCAAGATTTAACAATGTTATAAGTTATCATAGATAACTCAATTAAGTATTTACTGAATGACTTAATTAGTAAAAGATTGTCAAGTTCTAATGTGTAAAAGAAGTTAATTAGTCTTTGTGTGTGAACATGGTAATGAACGATTAAAATAAGTGTCATTAATCCTTAAGTGAATGTGTCTCCAATATGAAGTATGAAAGTTAAACACTAATACTGGAAGAGTGAACTCTGTCATTGTTGATTATGATTAATTAAACCATTAAGTGTATTTCATTATTTATACCCAGAAGTACTATGTTGCCACATATCAAATTAACAAATAAATATCTTAATTATTATTCACAATTAATTTAATCACTATTATTATTAATCATTATTGTTATTAATATTATTATTAAATTAATAATAATAGTGTTAATAATCCTTTTAATAAAGCATAGTGGATTGAATAATAATAAATTTATGAAATAGAGTATTCATTTAATTAATTAACGGAATCATTCCAAGTAAATTAAAAGGATTGTTTAAATAAATTATTGAAAGATTATGCATGAAATAAGAACGGGGTTAGAATGAAAATCCTTAAGTTTATGTTTATTTAATTTGCACAGACTTATGAACTTTTAGAAACCTGAAATATAGACGGTTGATTCTCTTCTTTTAGAAAGCAAACGAAGAAAAATTTGGTATTCACACATAAATGGATAAATAGAGACCCAGTGCCTAGATAGGGCACTACACCCCCTCTCTTCCAATGAAGGCCACCCTTAAAAATGGTTTGCTTCAAACCAAAAATATTGCACAGGATACTTCAATATAATATTTGTTTCGAACTAGGAAGCAACGCCGTCAGTAAATATGCAGGATTTCAAAGTTTTAACCATGGCTCCCTTTCACAGGACCGACAGAGCCACACGTTTATCCTGCACAAAATGGAGCCAAAAATCCACGGGCTCCGCGGGAACTCTGTGTTGTGTATGACAGCTGGGAACTTTTTAGACAAGAGACATCGGACATGCATTGAGAAAAATAATAAATAATAAATAAAAAAGTTGGCAGCGAAGTTAAAGACAATATAAGTTTTTATCTTAAATAATCGTCTTAAAATTACCCTTTGTGTAGTAGTGGGAAAACATTAATGTTGTTTTGTGGCGAACTATAATGGATTAAAGCCGAGAGGACAGGAATGTTATGAGCGTGCAAATTGCAAAGGGGAGAAGTAATAATGATAGCCCTTCTCTAAATTCAGAATTAATGATAGCCATTCTCTAAATTTAAAATTGAAGATTTCACTCTTCATCTTTAACTTTTTTAATTCATTATATTTTTATTTAATTTTATAATAAATTATAAGACAAATAATAACTAATATTAATTATTGGAATGTATATACAGTAGCTGTTACAGCATTCTCGACTCGTGCTTCTATAGATTTATCTCATTTTTCAAATACTTCCAATTATATATGTGCATAATTCTGCTTTTCATTTTATGCAAAGAAAAATGATAATTTTTTTTACCAGTGCTTGTTAAACAAGTTCACGTGATCTATAAATGAAATAAGCGTTCAATTACTTTAAAATAATGTAGCGAAATTACTTTATTTTTTAAATGTGTAACCTTTGGTTTTTTAATTTACTAACTGAATTACTTTCCAAGAAACGAGACGCTGCGGGGAATTTGCATTGTTTTTAGTTGTCCTGGTTTCTTCTACTCGTTAATTTCCAATTATCTCTATCTACCTCTGCCTACTTTCGAAATAAAATAAATGGGATTTCATCTAGATCCAGGTTTGGATCTGCTAGATCATTACTTTCTTTACTCTTTAGCAGCATCATGGTTTCATGACCTTCTTTAATCTCTCTTTTCCCTCTGTCGAATTACTAGATTAATTTAGTAATTATCAATGCATTCCGATTAAGTTAGTAATTATCATTCTATAATGTCAAATCGGAATTATAGTATTTTTCCCTCACATTTCAATAATTTTCCCTCAATATGTTTCTCTTTTCAGATTAGCCGAAGCCCTGACAGTAAAAGAAAACACCGCTAGCTTCGATCTGAGTGGGACTATTGTGGAGATATTTTTCTTGAAAATGATGTCTTTATAGTCCTGTTCAGGCTAGGGTTTCTGGATTTGGAACCAACAACAAAAACACCCAGCTTACTTGTAATCATTTACCTATTGTGGGGTTTCTATTTCACCGCCTGCCTCTGATTTCTTGGTGCGATCATGCATCGGACTTATGCTTCCTTCGTTGCACCAGAACGTATGGTGTCAATCTTGTGTTTTTAGCCAACAAACCATACATTTGAACAACATAACACAGGTCAAAATATTCTTTAAGATTTCTCAACATGATTCACAGGGTATTTTCAACTCAAAACTACGGCCCAAGCAACACTTAAAAGAATCTTCATGGAATTTAATTTGGATATATTGGCGACTATTTGCTCTGATAACGAAAATAAAATGAACACTTTTGGGGGAACTTCTCAGTGTAGTTTCAGATCTGCACAGTTTTGCATCTATATTGTCGGATAGACTGCTTATTCAACACCGCAAGCTTTATTTATTATTTTTATTCTTCATTTAATCACTCCTTGGACCTCCCTTTGATTGGATAACAACAAGTATGATACCTCTCCTTGTTTGGTTAACTACTTCTTACCGGAAACTACTGTGAAATCCCCCCTTCCTTTGGTTATAAAATATTATCGTAAAAACTATCCATATCGACTTCTTATCCAGCTATGTTGCATAATACAAATGGGCCAGAAGTTTTTTAAAATATGTTATTAAATCTATTACTCCTGTATCTAGCAGGAAATCAATGGAAACATCAAAGAATACTGCAACCCTAAAACCAGAGGGTATTATTAGATTTCCTGGGTGGCATACCTGACTAATAATCGTTCAAATTTTTAGAAAGGACATTGATAGGTCATATTTTGGCTCCAAATCAACTCGCATATCTTCTTGGAAAAAATGATCTAGGACAAAATTTACAACCCTAATTCGGCAGATTACAAAACATATCTGAGTTAAAACAAAACACACAGAACATCACACAGTCGGCCATCATCTTCTACACATAGTTTTCAAGGCAACCGTCGAGGCTTACCAGTTGGTATAGCTATTTCCAACCTTCAACGTGCCATTGAATATTACCCTGCAAGAGCAATACAAATGTGGTTAAAACGGTATCTCAGAAGGAAAGATTACAGTATCGAAATTCTAATAACCGTTAGCACTCATGTATGAACATTACAGCGAAGGAAATCAAACACATTACCTTTTTAAAATTATACCCGTCGCAGCAATGAACACCAAGACAGATGCAACTGCAATGAAACCTCTACTTCGTCGAAGAATGCTGGTATAGCTGGAGCCAACAACAACCATCCCATCAACTACTTTAAAACAGTGAAATAGTGTCGAGAGAGGTAGCAACTTTGGTGAGGCCCCTGACCATTCATTTCAAACCATGTATTAAAAAAGACAAACCCTCAACAAGTCGGGGTATCGAACCACCCAAAGACAAACTCTAAGACTGCCAAACGAGACATTCACCATTGTACAAGAATCTAGAGAGAGCTCGGCTCGGCTCTATAAATTACATAGGTTACGAGTTCAAGACTCAGGAGCTACGCCTCCACAGGCAGAACAACCAAACTACAAACCCTCAGCCTGTCGGCCACGTAGAGCTACCACTACCCAATAACAAAAATCACAATAAACTCATCGATCGCAGCAAATGTAGGGTTTAACCACATGCATTGAAACCCTTGCCAGATCAACGGTGGAGATCACCGTTGGGATTTACGAAATCACAAACCATCTAACACATTAAATGAGCCATCACTACCACAGCCATGAAGGAACCAGCTCGACAACATTTAAACCTTTGTCAAGTTACAACTTAGCACTCAGTTGATGCACCAAGATGCTTTCACGTGAACCAAGCTTACTAAGCCATCCACGAGGGAATCGCACTATTCTCGTTAGTTGAAAACATTCAATTCATAGGATACAATCACATCCACCAACCTGTAAACCATATTAACATTCACATCATACAACGTGGATATAGTTATGGTAAGGTCATATTATACACCCTTGTAACATTAAGTTAAGGGTTGGTTAGAACTTCACCGAGGTCACATAAGTATCACCGAGGTTACATAAGTGCACACAACACATAATAGAATATCTCCAAAGTTCACATAGTATCGTAGGATCATATAGTATTATATGTTTACAAATTATCGATCAAGTTTGTATAATATCGCATTTTGCATAGCATCATATGTTTGTATAGTTCACTAGGGTGGCATATTATCACATGGGGCCACACTATTGCACATAACACACAACATATAATATGTTATGTATATAGTTTGTAATTGTTTGATAATGTCCCAAACACCATATAAATAGATAATATAAATAATCAAAGAAGATTGTTTATATATACATGCCATTGTATAGTGAAATATAAGACTTGTTAATAAATCAAATTATCATGACCATGGTAGAAGTATAGATCCTAGGCAAGTTAGCAAGATAGTTATACATAGAATTTCCACAAATTGCCACGGAGGAAGAAGGTAGATAATTACATACAATTCAACATGAATGGAAACCAAAAATAATTCTAGGTACAACACTGTGAAACGATCATTACAGATCTTCTCTGAAAAACTGTTGAATACTTGTCGCAACTTTAAACTCTTACCTGTAAACCATCACAAGTACGAAATCACATGCTTTAGCACGAATGCTAAGTAAGCCTCGGGGTGTCCATAGGACCCCTTCATCAATCAATAAAAGTATATTAGTCAAAGATAACTGATTCATAAATCATAACATCAATAATAGAAGTTGCAGTAGTATTAATAACATCAAGACATAAACATAATTATGTTAGTCGCAATTTCTTATACGATAAACCAGCATGGTATTTATTACAGCAGGATAATCTTTTATGCTTTGTTCTATTCCGCACATATTAAATAAACATTAATTGTCACGTAGAAAAATTTTAAACTTTTGTGATTTTTCCGGGATGTTACACATTTAACTACATCTCTTAACTTAAAGATGAAAAACAATATAACATCAATTCAAACCAAGCCTAAATAAGCTATTAAATGAGGATTACTCAAGGACAATAATCCAAAGAGAATTCCATCAATATTATCATTGGTACACTATTATCAAATTTAAGCAAAACTTAGGATCATAAGCAATATCAAATAAAAATGGAAGGTATTTAAGTTTTAGGTGGGTATGAATCGATCTCGTGATTTGGACGTATGAATCCATCCCATGATTTGGAGGTTATTCCTCAACACTCCCAAATAAAATGACCCCCAATATTTATATTACTATGTCAAATTAAAAACCCCCCTTGACCCCTTAATACGGGGCAATCTATTTTTGAGGTTTCTAAGAGTATTCAAGCCCCCAATATGAATGGACGTGATATGATATTGCCTCACTAGTGAACCCCTCGTGGCGTATGCATCCCTTAGAAAACAGTGCCCGCACTCTTCCTCTGTGATACATGCCTTCTTTTCCCTCACTTTGAAGTATTATCCCTGTATGCTTTTGCAATGTACAACAATCGGGTCTGCAGGTGGAAGAGTGACGCTTGGGAAATGATCAAAGCAGAATGACCATTCTCATATACAATCCCAGTGTCATAAAACTTGGCAGTGCAATTTTCTATGCACATGAATATTTTCATGGGAGCATACAACTATGATTCCCACGTTTTTTTGTAATAATTATATGAACATGCCACCTAATTGATTGCTAACCTGCCACTTAACCAATGTTCTATGATCCATCTTATATATTCCACATATATTTTTTTAACTTAATGCATAATGCACTAGTATCTTTGTCCTAGAGTATATAATATGAGAACATAAAAACATTTGAATTCCATTGTTTCCTTGAAAAAAAAAAAACATTTCTCTTCCTATAGAATGCAGGTTTGTAGAATGCAGTTTAGGTTTTGCTCAATTGAAAATTTGCTTCTGAGATTGATTCTGACCACCATTTTGACACCTAGGGTAGGATAATGAGAAGTGAATGGGATGCTAGCATGGATTGTGAAGGTGATAGAGTAGACATTGAAGCTTATGAGGATAGGTAGATATGTCATTACTTAAAATCAAAGAACCATGCAACTTTTAAAGCATAAAAATTAAAATCCTTACAGACTTTGGTTGATATCCCTTTGTGTTGTTCTTTCCATTTGATGTAGCTTGTCTACTTGCCTATTGAGAAGAAAATTTTCAATTTGTTACATGTCCTTCTGATGTCTTCTATTAAAAAAACTCCTGCCAACTCAGGTCCCTGTGTGAAAATTTAAATAGAAATGTACTTCTTTTCAGGTCCCTTCTACTATCTTCTGATGCAATGTCTCAGATTCCTTCTGCAAGACTAGAATTCAGGTCCCTATGCTAAGATTGAGATCTGTGAAATAAAGCTTCATGCCGGAATAAATTCTAGCATTTGAAGAAGGCTTGGAGGGTTTAAAAAAATAGAAAGCATGAAATCCTTATCCCCCCAGGCCTATTTATTGACTTGTCCTCAAGTCAAACAAAAAGTTTTATTTTGTTGATAGAAACTAAAAAAAAACTACTTATGAGCCATGAAAGATCTGATGCTGAAAAGTGAAAATGTTTTTGTGAATTTTCAATGGCCAAGTAAACTTGGTTTTCCAAGGAAAATTTGAGTTTATGTTGTGCCAGTTTCCTGGTTTTCACAACTAAACTCCCTCTTTTGTTTTTGTTTTTTCTTTATATATATATATAATTTTTTTTCTTTTTTTGAATCAGAAAATGGCTAAGAAGGAAGTGAAGGAGAAACACCAGTGTGTTTATCCAGCACTTCCATCTCCCTTTGCTGTGCAATTTGTTGTATGAAATCTTCTTTGCTGATAGGCTTGGTGTAGAGTTTTAGCCGATGGCCATTGACCACAAATGTATGTGCTTCATCATCAATTGTTTGGAGTTTGACTGAGCCATTGTCATATATCTCTGCAATTTCATATGGACCAAGCCAATGAGTTGTGAACTTGGCTTTGAAGTCTTTGAACTTTGAATCAAACAATAAGGCCCAATCACCGATGTGAAATTGTTTCTTTTTGATAAACTTGTCATGCCATTGGGCTCTCTGTTGTTGTACCAAAATATTGTGTTCTACTGCAGCCTGTCGCATCTCATCTAATTGATTCAATTGTAGTATCCTTTCTTGCTGTGCTTTAGAAAGATTCATCCCCAAATCTGCTGCTAACTTAAAGGTATGAATTTGAAATTCTATCGGCAACAGGACCTGCTTACCATAAACTAACTGATAAGGTGAAAAACCAGTATTGTTTTTCCAAGTGATTCTATATTCCCATAAAGCTTCAGTAAGCTTAGCTGACCAACCCTTTCTATGCATCTGGATAGTTTTGGTGATGATTCCTTCCAAAGTTTTGTTTGTAGACTCCACTTAGCCATTGGCTTGTGGATGGTAAGGTGAATATTTTTTGTGCTTAATTTTGTACTTTGCTGCTATCTCCTGCACCAGTTTAGAAGTAAACTGTGCACCCTGATCAGTGACAATCTCTCTAGGAACCCAAATCTAACAAATATCTCTTCAAAAAGAAAGTTTACCACTGTTTGTTCTATGGCTCTTGGTAATGGTTTGGCTTTCACCCACTTTGTAACATAGTTGGTACATACTAAAATGTACTTCTTTCCTTGTGATGGTGGATTGATTGGACCAATGAAGTCAAGAGCCCATTTTTCAAATGGTTCTATGAGGATATGTGGCTAGAGTGGCATTTCATCAAATCGTACTGGTCATCCCATTCGTTGACAAGTATCATAGCTCCTAACATACTTCTTAGAATCCTTGAAAATAGAAGGCCAGTAATACCCGAAATTGAGTATCTTGTATGTTATTCTTTTCTCTGCAAAATGTCCACCACACGGTTCATCATGACATGCTTTAAAAATATCTAAAACTTCATCTTGTCATACACATCTCCTAATAATTAGATCATATCCTGTGTAAAACAGATCACTATTGACCCATATGTGTCTAGCACTTTGTTTAATAATCTTTTTCTTTTCTTTGGATGGCATATATGGAGGTAGTTGTCCTAATGATAAATACTTGGTGATATCAGCATACCAAGGAGTGATAACAGAAATTGCAAACAAATGTTCATCAGGGAAACTATCTAAAACAGGAACAACCTCACCAGAATTGTGTAAGTGAGACAAGAAATCTGCCACTTGATTTTCTCGTCCAGGCCAATCTAAAACAGTGATATTGAATTCCTGCATTAGTAGTAACCATCTGGTTATCCTGCCATTAGTAATAGACTTATTCATCAAATATCGTAAAGCGGAATGATCTGTGTGGACAAAAATTTCGTAGCCAGTAATGTAATGATGGAATTTGTTCACAGCATGAACTACTGCCAACATCTCCTTTTCAGTGACTGTATAATTCAATTCTGCAGGTGTTAGATTTTTGCTGATAAAATAAAATGCATAAGTCATGGTATGATCTTTTTGTCCCAAAGAGGCCCCTATTGCAGTATCAGATGCATCAGTAGAAATATGGAAAGGCAGTGTCCAATATTGTCCCCTTAGAATGGGAGCAGTTGAGAGCTTCTCTTTAAGTGTCTGAAATGCAGATTAACAGTTAGTATCCCATTTGAAATGGACATCCTTTGAAAGTAATTTAAACAATGGCAGAGCTATCATACTGAAATTTTCAATAAATCTACGATAATAGCCTGCAGACCCTAGAAAGCTTCTCACGTCTGTTTGAGTTGTTGGTTCAGATAGATTTACAATGATGTGAATTTTGGCACGGTCTACTTTTATTCTAGATGAAGAAATGTGATTTCCTAAAACTATCCCTTCAGTCATCATCATAAAACACTTTTCATTGCTAAGGGAAAGATTTGATTCAACACACCTTTTTAAAATTTTCTCCAAGTTTGATAAGGAATCTTCAAAGGCATTTCCATGCACAAAAAAATCATCCATATAGACTTCAACACATTCATGAATGAGATTTGCAAAAATGGCCAAGACTTCTCTCTGAAAGGTAGATGGGGCGTTACATAAGCCAAAAGGTAAACCCTTGTAGGCATATGTGCCCCAGGGACATGTAAAAGTAGTTTTTTCCTGGTTCTCTTTTGCAATGCTAATTTGATTATACCCGCTGAAACCATCTAGAAATGAAAAATATTTCTTCCCAGCTAGGGCATCTAGCACTTGATCAATAAATGGCAATGGGAAATAATCTTTTAGTGTTTCCTTGTTTAACTCTTTGTAATCTACACATATCCGCCATTTGCCATTTTTCTTAGGAACAACAACTAAGGGAGAAACCCATTGGCTGTTAGAGATAGGGTAGATAAATCCGACCTTTAATAAGTTCTGCAATTCTTCCTTAACTATCTCTTTTAGTATGGAGTTCATTCTACATTGAGGTTGTCTGAGAGGTCTGATTTTATCATCTGTGTAAATGTGGTGAGTATATGTTTCGTGATGAATGCCTGGCATGTCAGTGTATTCCCAAGCAAATGCATGAGAATATTTATTCAGTAAGGAAATCAACTGTTCTTGCTATGATGTGGTAAGATGTGCAGTGATTTTCAAGTGTTTTCTTGGACTGATTTCAACTATTTTGCTTTGGACATCAGTGATTGAATGAACATTAAGAATATCATGAAGTGCTAATGCTAAAGAATGTACTGTGCAATTTTCCTGAAAATTCTGTCCCAAAGCCTGATCTGTGATAGCATACTGCATGTCTCTTAATTCCTCATAAATATTAGGTTCAACAATGAAGTAATCTAGCAAATCCTCGTTGTTTTCTTCTTGAAAATCAAAGAACTGATTGATACTTAGGATAGGCTGAATTATTTCTTCTTCCTGTTCTTTGGTCTCATTAATCCATGATAACTTGTCTGATATAGAAGGTCGTTGGGCAAAAGGATAAAGTGTGATTTGTTTTCTCTCTGTCCCATGTGAAATGAGCATGCTTCCTGACCTACACCCTATAAAAGCATCAGCTGTTGCCAACTAGGGTCTACCAAGAATCAATGGATGCCCTCCTAAATTAGACTTTGGTTGCAGCACTATGAAATCTACAGGATACTCCCAGGAATCTAAAGAAACAATGATATCTTCTAAGATCCCTTCAGGTGTGATTTTAGACCTGTCAGCTAGTTCTAAAATTGTAGTGGTTGGTCTGAGATTTTTCAAGTGTAGATATTCCATTGTTTCTAGTGTCATGACATTGATAGCAGCACCTAAGTCAATCAGTGTTTTTGGAATTGAAAAATTGTTGACAGTTATTGTGACCATTGGGATTCCTAGATCAACGTATTTTTCAATAAAAATAGTGTTAGACATTAATCCTGTTAATTTGCCTACCACATGAATTGTTGGTGGGTCCTTCCTTCTCTTATTGAGACATAATTCCCTAATTGATTTCGTATAGATTGGAATATCCTTTATAGCCTGCAGTAGCGGAATTTTGACACATACGTTGGTTAACTCATTCAAAACATCAAAATCAGGTAGGGAAATTGAAATTTTTTCCCTTAACTAACCTCTCTGGAAAGGGAGGTTTGTGAGGTACTAATGTTTTCCCTTTTTTACTGTGATTTTTTGACTGTGACTTTTCTATATTTGATTTTTTTTGGAGTTTTCTCATTTTCTGCTTGTTCTTCTAAAATAACAAGAGATTCTCTTTGTAAAGTTTTTCCAGATCTTAAGTTGATATTTTGAAGTGGGAGGATTGAGTAGGGGAGTGCCATTCCTTCATCAACATTATAGATGGGTTTATCCATTTTATTATTTGGATTTGGTATTGGCTGGGTTGGAAATTGTTTTGGTCGAGGTGGAGGTTGGTTGGATGGCAATTGAAGCTATTGAGGTTGTTGGCCTAGTTGGGGAGCAAGATTGGGTTGTTGGAAAAATGGGGCTTGATTCTGGGGATATGCAAAAGGTTGTTGATAAGCTTGTGGGTAGGCCTGTTGGTATGTCTGGTTACCATGAGTATACCCTTTGCAATTTGGAGCAGGTTGGGCTTGTTGTTGTTGTTGAGGAGACCAAGTTTGCCAAGGCATGGGTGCACTCCATGAATTTTGAATAGGAGTTTGATAATTTGAATGAAACTGCTGCATAGGATCTTGAGACATACCTGAAAATCGTGGCTGCCAAGGTCTTCGTTGTCCCATAAAATAGAGAGGCTCCATGCTTTGATTCTCCTCCATTTAGGCTACTTGCAATTCTTTCAATCTAGGGTGATCATCAGTTTTATGGTTTTCAGTACATAAACCACAAATTTGAACAGTATTTAGAGGGCATTCTCTTAATGGATGTTTCTTTCTGCATTTAGGGCAGAAAATAGACAGGGCTTGATCTTGTTGGTCTTGTTGGTGTTGTCTTTTCTTGGTTTTTGATGTTTCGACCTGTGTTCCCAAGGTACTGAATAAATCAGTCTTAAAATCTTCTAACAAGTTACCAAGTTCAGCTCTGGATATGCCACTGGTTGCAGATTTTGTTACTTTGGAAGTTGCATCCCTCTTTCCATTTCTGGCTTTTCCTCTAGAATACTTCTGACATAAGTTTGTAATCTCTTCGAAAGGTAGATAGGAGATGTCACCTTTTCCCATAACATTCAAAATATCCAGATATTCTTCTTTTATTCCTTTCAAAAAGATTGCACGAGTGATCTCAGGTGTCAAAGAATTGTATTTAGACTTCTGCAAGTTATATGAGAATCTTTCAAGATACTCTTCCAAGATCTCATCCTCCTGTTGAAATATTCTAAAAATATCATCTTTTGAATCTTTTGATCTACAGTAAGCTTGGTATTTCCTAAGAAAATTTTTTCTCATATCATCCCAACTGGTTATTGAATGCTCTCCTAGCCCCATGAACCATTTCAATGCAGCTGCCTTAAGGGTAGCAGGGAAGAGACAAAGTTTGTGGGTGTCATCAGTATACCCATAAGTACAACACAAGATATCAAATTCAAATAAGAAAGAGTCTGGGTCTTCAGAAGTCATGCCATAGAAATTTGGTAGAACAGATGGTGGAATGTTTTTCATCCTCACCTCTTCTCCTAGGATGATGCTAGTGTCCAAGATGGGAAATTTAAAGGTGGCTTCCTGATCTTCTTCTGCTCTGTCATATCCTCTTTCTTCTCCCCTTTCATGTCATCTTTCTTCCCTCATTTTATTTTGACATTCTAACCTTCTTTCATACTCCCTTCATTGTTCTGTAGTTGGCCCTTTTAATGTTTCTCCTTCATCCATTTCGCTTCGTTTATTTTCAATCTCCATCCTACGTTCGTATTCCCTACATTGATCGAAGGTGAGTCCTCCTTTCTTAGATGTTTCCTCTTCAGTCATTTCAAAAGTATCAACAGTTGTAATGAATCCTTTTTTATCAGTTAAAGAAGTTCCTATTACTTCTATTTTTGGGGGGTTTTTTATAAATCTTCCTTTTTCGTCTCTTTGTCTTAACATAAAACTAAAACCTACTCTGTGTTTTTGAATTTTTTTAATAAGAGAACTAAGGTTCTTAAGTCTACTTCTAGAATGCCTCCCTGGCAACGACGCCAAAATGTTGGGTTCTAATCTACAGGTGTAAACTAGACCTTCAGTTTAAATCAATCCGGAGTTTGTAAAACTTAGAGGCATATCCCAAACATAGGGATCAGTCCTAGACTTAGTCGAGAATCCAATTGCTCATGAAATAAACCTAAAAGATGCTAGAATGCTGATGATGAGAAACAAAAAATCCTCCTTACAGAATAAACTTCGTTTGGTTTTCTAATCTACTCAACAGTTCGTTCATGAAACATTCTGTAACTAAAATCAAATAGAAACTTAGATTTTTAACAAGTGAATCACAATGCTCAATATGTTTACTGTTGGAAATAATCAACTATTGATTTCTTTTACAAGAAAAATGATTCACAGTGTCCAGCTATTCTCAACAGTCTTGATATCAAGATTTTGAAATGAAATCAAAACTACTCTTGCAACGTTTAACCATTCAATCCTGAATAAAAATCATAACCCTATGTTATAATGGATTCTGTGCAGATGTAATTTAACTCAAACTATAATGCATGAATTATCTATTGAAAAACAACTCTACTGAATACCTTTAATCATACTAAGATGCAGTAAGGAAATGTATGTGTGCAAGTTCGGCAATGGGGGCCCTCCAATGCTCCACTCACACACACGCAGGAAATTCTCACAAGCTTTTAATACTCAATCACTTCATTATCCAAGCACAGTTCATACGCAGTGAAATTTTCAGAAATTCTCAGATTCTTAATTCAAAAAATATATGTCTATCATTCAAAGCATTTTCCTCTTTCAAAACAAATAGTTATACAACTCATTTCTGAACTGAAACGCTATATCTATGGAAAATTAATGATGAAATCGGAAATAACAATCTTCCTCTATTCGAAATCGCCCATCATCTCCAAGAAAATAGGCTAGATCGCTAGAAAATCGAATTGCCCTGTTTTTATGCTAGATGACTACACAGGTGGTCATCGTTGACCAGCATTGACTCGCCACCTGTGAGAAACATACCACAAGTTTGTTAGAAGTTTAACCATCCTTGGATATCGAGGATCTTCTTCCACTCTTCAGTTTGTGCCCAGTTGGCCTGCAAGTATCCAACCTGGGAGAAATTACGGGAAGTTAGCACATTTTGTAATTTTGAATAAAATCTTAATTTAAATGCCTTAAAAATCTCATAATTCAATTTATTAAGAAGCAACGACATTTATACCTTTGACCAAAGTTTTGTGGATGAAATTAAGGTTTTATGGATCAAGTATGAAGGTTTATGGAGAAAAATGGAAGGTATTAAGATGGAAAAATAGGTGAAAAATGGTGCCCAACACAGGTTTGCATAACTTCCACCCTCTTTGGCCCGCTGTCCTTTGATCTCAACCGTTGAATTCTCACATGCTCATTTTCTGTCGTCGGATCTGAGTTGCCTTTTACCCACTGATTTGACAACCTATCCATTTCCACCATCGGATCATCTCCGCTAGTCTTCATCTGGGCCGTTAATCTCATTTGTATGCATCTAAGGGGTAGCATCGCATGCACCCAAAAAGCTTCTCCTATATCACCCTTTCTCTATGCGACAAGCTGTGGAGCTGACACCTATCTGGCGGGACCCAGTCCATCACATCTACCCTTCCGCTATTCATCGTGCTACTTCTTGATGCGACGATGTATGAGGACCGTCCATTTCTTCTCAAACGTGTATCTATGGTGAGTCTTCATACTCGACTTAGCCTTTAGATTTTTTGTATGTTAGTGGGGTCTCCCCTATTATACCCTGTGCGTTTCAGACTCCCACCAGCCGTTGATCTGGCTCTTCTTTCCACCCGAACCGTAGATCTTTCAGAGACTCGGGCCCTTTTTTCGGTAAATAAACCCGAACCCTTAGATCTCAAAAGGATCATCTCTGCCGTAGATCCTTGCATATGTCCCCACCATCGCATGTGCCTAACTAGGCATCGTTCACTGCTCTTTCCTCCTTGCGATGCGTTCCTAAGCTGACACCTATCCGGCGGGATCTGGCCCATCGCATACTCATATTCCCTTTCTTCCTTGTGACTTGGCCATGCAATGGTCTTTTTAAAACCATAGATCTTGCTCCCACTCTTGATCAACAGTGCCGACCTGTGCGACACTTAATCATTCAAATTTTTCTCATGGACTATGGATTTTAGGGTATTCTCCGTTTGTCTTAAGTGATTCTTTTCCCTATTAATACTTATCCCTTGACATTATCCCATTGCTTTGGACCCATTCTAGATCATTCTTTCTCATGTCTAAGCACCTGGCCATCAAGGATTGGGATCACTTCCAGCTTTTCCTCGGGTAGTTGTCTAACCTTCCACCTTTCACATACAGGTTTTTATGCTGCAAAATAGAAAAAAATATATAGGTGCTAACAGATTCATTGTAATTTTTTGCATAATTAATGAAATTCAGTTGGTTTCTCTTGGCCATCTTTTTTGGATAATTTGTGAAATTTCTATGAACTATGTTTTATGTTGCCAATTTAATGAATGCATCAATCTGTAGGTTGGATTTCTATTAATATACGATTCATGTGTTATTATGTGTTAAATGAATTTCTTAGTTTAAATCATTTTATCTATTTCTGCAACTGATAAACAACCACACATTTGTTAAATTTTTAGTATTAAATCACAATACTATAGGATCTTTGCTGAGAGAATAACATCTACAGTATATCAATGCATGACAATCATAATATGACAAGCATCACAAGCATCACAAGAATCAAAAGCATAGAGACAAGAGACACAGAGTTTCCGTGGGGAAAACCCTAAGGTGAAAAACCCCACAACTTCCTCAGAGATAGAGAGAGCAATGGCTCAACCAAAATACAACCAAATAACATTGAGATAGTCTCCTAGCAGATGATCCTCCTCCTCCTCACTAGTGCGCTACTTTTCAGAGAGAGAGATAGATACTTTTCCGAGTGAGTAAAATAGAGATCTCCTATCTCTATTTATACTCACCTTTTTGCCCAGTGACTTACTGGGGCCGACTTGTCTACTTGAGTACATCCACATTATATTATATATTAATTAGGGCCGACCCCATAAGGTGGTCTAATAACCCATCGGCAAGTACACACACTTGCGACACTTGTCAATCCACATGACGACACTTCCTTATAGAGGAATAACACATCTCTTATAAGGGTACAATAAATATATATATAATATACTGATGAAATACATTCCGAAGTTACATATACATCAACAACATTTATATTGATTCTAAGTGGAAAAACGTTCTTACATAGCTAGTTGCTTGGATCTGCGTTAGATAAAGATAAGTAATCTTATGCATTTGATTCTGATGCGTTTTTATTTCATTCTTGTATGTTTTGATTGTGTAATTGAAAGGTTTTTAATTATGTTGTGATTGTGTAATTGAAAGGTGTTTTCCACTCTGCATGTGCAAGTTGACGTGGAGAAGCCACGTGGGCAGGAAGTCTGGCGCGGAGGAGACACGTCGGAAGGAGCCCCGACGTGGAGGATTTGCGTGGGCAAAAGGTGTGATGTGGGATGGCAACATCATATCCACACATGCCAGCGACCGTGAAGGATGGGCGAAGGTGGTTTCGCAAATGGAGGAAGACAGTTTTCCTTACTGCCCTTCCAACTTGTGAAATCATGTGGTGCTGCCACGTGGAGAGCAGTTTCAGATTCCACAACCACCCATCCCTCCTTCCTAGCGCGCATGTTGGGAATGCGGAACGGATGTGGGACCCTTGATCTTTCACTTCCCGATTGATCTTTTCCACCATTTAAAATGGTTTGTACGTTGGCATGGAGGTGATCCTTAGGATTGTATCACTCGTGTGAATAATCTCATTACGTTTATGATGGTTTGTGTTTATGTGTCACAACGTACAGATGATATCACACCACACTGTGATAATTAATGTCACGTTTATGATGTATTGTGTTTATGTGTCACGACGTACAAATGATATCCTGCCACACTGTGATAATTAATGTCACGATATTTTTTGCATTGATATTGTGATGATATCCCGCCACACTGCTCTAGCCACCCACTGCCTACATTGAAACTTAAAGTTCAAACTCTCTATGTTTTCCAGTTTGGAGCTCTATTTTCTCTTAGGACCGAGGTTTGCTTTTGCTGAGGTGGAACCGAGAAGAGTGTTGGGCAAGTAGAGCAGTAAGGTTGGTTTGAAGAATCGACTGCTAGTTTTTCAATTGGCAGGTATTTATATTATTCAAACCATAAATCTAAATCTGTAACAGAGAGTGCTTATTCAGCCTCCAGGCTAAAAATCCATATCTTCCATGGTTGTCAAAAATCAATGCAATGATAGTTTCAAGTTCACAGCAACTTAAAGTCTCTGAACATTTTAGATTCTTTAGATTTCCTTCCACCCTTGTCTGTCTTCTTTAGATTTCCAGAATTTATTTCCTTCAATTATGGGTATTTATATTCTTACAGTCCATTAATATGAATTCACATCGTTGTATTTGCAAAATCGTGCGTTACTCATTACTGGGATAAATTAATAGAATTAACAGGTTTAATGTCGATTGCCGCCAGCTTGCATACATTTTCTGTCTGGTGATGTAGCGTATTATTTTCATATATTCCATATTGTTTTCTGCAAATCCTTTAGCATTTGGCTAGGTTTGTTGGAAAAAGATAACGACAATTGAACTCAGAAAATTGAAACATGTTTTTTTCTTTTTAATATCATTTTGCAGTTAATATTCACTATAGTATACTCATCTATGTAAATGTTATACTTTATTTGAAATATCTGAAATTGATAATTTATGTCTTAATTTATATAATATTGATTACATTTATTTTATAAATATATATAATTTAAGTATTTAATTTAATTGAATAAAATTAAGCAATCAAATAGCTTTAAACAATATTAATGTATAATTGTTTTCCAATACAGTATCTTGGCTAGAAAAGTCGGCATGTATTGGGTAGTTGGATGTGGTGTATGACTCTAATTGTTGGATGCAATGAGAACACATGTGAGTCTTGCATATGATACCAAGGCACTTAGTTGAAGAGATAAAGCTGATCAAAATGTTCTTAAAATTAAGTGAATTTTAGCAGAAAATTGGTGAATGCCCTTGTTTGTCTTAATTTGCAGGTTGATAATGAAGAAAATAAAATAGTCCATTAATATTGGGCATTGGTCATAAATGAATCCAATACAAATTTTATCATAAAATTGGTGAATACTTAGATGTGGTAAACCACAGCATAAACATATGAATTATGATTTAATATTACTTTAGTCCAACTTAGCATGAAGAATAACACAATGGAAAAGATTTACTGGAAATAAAAATTAACAGAGAAAGGAAGGAAATTTATAGACTGTCATTACTGGAAATCGCAATTAACAGGATACCATGTTGGAAAAGAAATTTAACAGTGACAACAATGCACATAGTGATACCATTAGTTGGAATTATTCTAACTACGATTATTAACTAGACAGAAACATTCTTTCTTTTTTTCTTTTTGTTTTTTAAAATAGAAACAATATGCTTTTGGGTCTGCTCTTCCCGAGAATGAGGTGAATGATATAGTAGCTTCTACTTCACCGAGTGTAGCACAGATCAATTCTGGAATAATCAAAGCCACGTGGCACAATATGAGCATTCCATGTGTCACCTTGGAGACTAGATTTTGACATTTGAACTACAAAATTTACAGACGCTTTGCTACAAAGAGTTTGTTGTCAAGTCAAAATTTTGTCAAAAATAAGCGACGTCGCTCTTTCATTAGGTTGTTCCATTTCAGGGTGTTGGAAGTAGATGCCGATGCTGAGGAGAAAGAGCATCTGCTCCTTCCCCCATGGATGAGTTTTTCGGAGTGGCTAAAGTAGATATCAACACTTTAAACACATATTTCATAGGAACATTGCTTCGTACATTTTGCTGGAAAGTGGAAATATGCACAGAGAAAGATCGGTCGCTCTTTCTCGAAGTTCTATTTTTACAATTCCCTCGTAAAAGAAGGTGCGGACGATCCTTCTTCTTCCCAATATTCTTTTCATTATATCTTGAGACTGCAAGAATGGTCGGTCGATCCTTCTCCGTCTTCACCATTCTGGATATCGTTCAATTTCTAGATAAAGGTTTTCACAATTATCTACTAAACAAAGGGGTGGCAGACCCTTCTTCCGATGTGCACTATTTTAGATCTAGATGAATTGATGTACTAGCCTTTGTAGGTTGAATAATTTTACAATTCCCTCATAAATGAAGGGGCGTCCGACCTTTCTTCCGCCTACTATTGTATTCATAGTAGTTCTAGAATGCAAGAAGGGTCGGTCGATCCTTCTTTCTTTTGCCATTCTGAATATAGGTGAATTGTTGGATATAGTTGTTCACAATTATCTCCTAAACGAAGGGGCAACTGATCCTTCTCTTCCGAAAATGGAAGTCGGGACAAAAAAATTTATATGTTAGAACTTAGATGATGTCCGGGTCCCTACTATTTACAGAGGAAGTCAGAAGTCGGGAATTGTCGACATAGCCTTTGTAGATTAAATATATTTAAATTTATATCGTAAATGAAGGTTCGGTCGACCCTTGTTGTGCTCAGTATTCTTCCCTTGTTCGAACAATTATTATTTTCGTAATATTTCTAGACTTCAAGAAGGGTCCTTTGATCCTTATTGTGTTCACTTCTTCTACAAGAAGGGGCATTCAATCCTTCCATCCGAAAAATTGGAAGTCTTGATAGACATATTTTTATATATTATAACTTATGTTATATCTTTGTTTAAAATAAATATGATTTTTAATGTGCTCCTGTTATTTTATATTTCATAAAACACTTCTGAACTGGATTTTGGTTCTGAACAATGTGTCCTATTATTTTTTTTATATTTTAGATATCGTTTATGAAATGGATTTTGGTACTCAACAATATGTGGACATGCTTTTGAATGGATTGAAAGTTGCTAAGGGATTCTCTTTTCCAGAAAGAAAATATTTGCATAATATCAACATTAATGCCGGATGTATCATTGCAAATATTACCAAGACTTTAAATGCAAGTCTTCCATTGCCGTATCGATTAGAAGGTGTAGATACATTGTCAGAGGCTATTGGTGGTTATATTCAATGGCCTGTATCTGAGATCATTAACTAGATTGGGTCCACTCTTTGTGAGAATGAGGTGAATGATATACCAGCTTCTAGTTCGACGAGTTTAGCACATATCATAACAACTGAGAATGAGGTGAATGATATACCGGCTTCTACTGAGAATGAGGTGAATGATATACCAGCGGATGCAGAAGACCAACCCCGCAAACCTTCTTTTCCTTCCCGAATGTTTACATTTTAACCGTTGATTTGTCTTGATCCTGCGGATGAGATTACACTGGGTGATTTAAATGAAGTTTAGCTTACCCGTTTAGATTGTCGGTGTTAGCACTAGCTTTGTCCTAGATGAAAGTGGGTGCTTCAATTTCTAAAAAGAATGGAGAAAGCCTTGGTGGTCTGAGAAAAATAGAATCATCTGGGTAGGTATTTGTTGGGTTCCAATCCACTGGTGTAAATTAGACCTTAAGTTTATGTCAATCCAGAGTTTGTAAGACTTAGAGGCATATCCCAAATATAGAGACTCAGAGCTAGAATTAACTGGAAATTCAGTTTGGTTATGAAATAAATCTATTGAATGCTAGAATGCTGTAACTTTGAAATGCAAAACCTCCCTTACAGAAGCAACTTCATTCGATCTCTTAGTTTAACTAGCAATTCATATATGAAATATTCTGAGATTAAAATGTTGAACCTAAATCTTAAAAATGAATCACAATACAATGCCTAATATCTCATTGTTGAAAGCAGACAACCATTGATTTCCTTTACAAGAAGACAATTCGCAATGTGTAACTATCTTCAGCAGTGCAATATCAAATAAGTAATGCAATTGGAATAATTTCTACAGCATTTAACCATTCAGATAAAAGAGCTCATAATCCTATTCATATAATCTAACGCATTCTGCAATGTATGATTTGACTCGTTCTGCAATGTATGAGTAATCAAATAAAACAAATTGACTTCTACAGGTTTCAACTAAAACATACCACACGCAACGATGCAGAGATAGGTGTGCAGGCTTGGAAAAGGGGGCCCTCCAATGCTTTGCTTACACACATAAAGAAAATCACAGAACTCTAAAGCTCATTCGCATTCACCATATAGAAATGGACATACACAGTAATTTATCGAATACTCCAGTATTTACTTCAAAATCATATGTCTATTATCCAAGAGGTTTTCCTCTTTCAAAACAAATAGTTATAGCCTTCGTTTCTGAACTGAAATGCTATATCTATGGAAAATGATTAATGACATCGGAAATAACAATCTCCCTATATTCTAAATCCCCCATCATCTCCAAGAAAATAGGCTAGATCGCTAGAACATCGAGTTGCCCTGTTTTTATGCTAGATGACTGCACAGGTGGTCATCGTTGACCAGCATTGACTCGCCACCTACGAGAAACATACTACAAGTTTGTTAGAAGTTTAACCATCCTTGGACATCGAGGATCTTCTTCCACTCTTCAGTTTTTGCCCAGCTGGCCTACAAGTATCCAACCTGGGAGAGATTACGGGAAGTTAGCACATTCTGTAATTTTGAATAAAATCTTAATTTAAATGCCTCAAAAATCTCATAATTCAACTTATTAAGAAGCAACGACATTTATACCTTTGACCAAAGTTTTGTGGATAAAATTAAGGTTTTATGGATCAAGTATGAAGGTTCATGGAGAAAACTGGAAGGTATTTAGATGGAAAAATAGGTAAAAAATGGTGCCCAACATCTCCCCCAAGAGGGAGTTGTTGCATGTCCTTAGGCACAAAAAAGTATTTCCAAAAATTTGACCCTGCTTATATCCTGAACAAAATCTTGTTGCTGAAACTCTGCTTCTAATCCTATGATGTACCTCCTGTTTGAGATGATGCATCTGTAGAAGTTCGAGCTGCATAAAGAACTTTTAGTTTTTCATACTTGGTCTGGTAAATCTTCTTTTGTTTATGCCATTTATATGCATTCTTCGAGATTCGTGCCCTTTGAACTTTAAGCTTCCTTTTCTTTTCTGTTAACCTTTCATTCCTCAGTTCTAATTCTCTTACTTCCATTTTCAACTTCTTAATCTTTTTACTGATTTTGGAAGTTTTCTTCTTTTCCATTGTTATTGAAGGCTGATCAGAATTAGTATCCATATCCAATTCTTCATTCTCTTGCACTGAATCTCCCTTCTTTTCTTTTTCTATAGTTTGTTGCTCCAAGAAAGGAGAAGCTTGATCATCTGAAATTTCCTATCCTGGATGCTTTTTCTCTTCTTTTTCTTGTTGATCAAAGAAAAGATTTTTTTTTTAGTCTGCTTTATCACTTCATCTGAAATCTTTTCAGTTTCTTGGGTATTTTTTTCTTCATGAACTTCCCCTATCTCACCTGTTGGATCTTCTTCTTGACTTTCCAAGGATTGTATGTATTCATACTGTTTTTGTTGGCTTTCATCATCCTCTTCTAGTGCTGACTTATTTCGAGCTTGCTAATGTTTCCTTGGTTTCTTCTCATGAGTGATGAAGATTTGATCTTGCTTTTGGAACTTTCTTTCTTCTTTCATCATGCTCCTGGTTCTTATTCTTCTCTGAGGCTGTTTTGGGCTTGCTGCCTCAGAGTTATCTTCATCATCTGTGATCATCAACACATTTTCTTTCTTTTTCCCTTTAAGCAGTTTTGAGCTTGTTGCTTCAGGGTTCTGTTCTTCATCCTTGGGGTATGTTATCATCAACAGTTTGTCTTCTTTCAAGCTTTCTTCAGGCAGCTCTTCTAGCTCTTCAAACTGATTATGAATTATAAATTCTTGCCATGTCAACTTTTGCTTCTGTAACTCATATGTGATGATTATTTTGATGAGCCCACAATGGAAAAGGCTTGTTAGCTTGTCTTTTTCATGCTTTTGAACAGCCTTAGCCATCTTGGAAAGGCTTTGTAATAAAAAATGGGGCATGTTAATCTCACAATCACCCCTCATGTGCTGCAACATCTTGATGTGATAAAGATATACAATGCTAAATCTCCCTTCACAGGTGATGAATCTTTGGATGATATATACTATTTCATCCCAGGGATGAACCAACCAACTCCTTGGTATTCCCTTCTTCCATTCCACTGAACCTGCCCTTGACCTGCATAGAAAGGGTGTCCATGCCTTCTCCTTGAATTGTTTTGTTTTAAAGAATATTTACCCCTGTTGTGGGAAGCCAATGATCTGTGATCTTCAGACAGTCTGAAATTCAAATTTCCTACTATAGCCCTCTCTCCATCAAATGAGCTAGCAAAGGCTAGGCTAACATTATCATTGTTCCCATCAAACTTTTCAAAAAAAGACACCCATTGTTTCTTCTCGAAAATTTCCATGCATCTTTCATGAATGGCAGTGGGATCGAATTTCTCTAGTTCTACTCTAGACACCATTTTGCAAATATAACAGGAAAAATCTTTTTTTTATGCAATGGAAGATTTCAAATAAGACTTAACCCAAGCTTGCAATTCCAATTTCAAATTTTAAACTCTGTAAAATTTCTCTTTTCTTCAATTGTTCTTCTGGAAGTCTGAATTGCTAGCAAAAACTAGGGTTTCAAGCTTACCTAGCCTGCGTGGTTCCTCGACTAGCACATTCTGAATGAAATACGCATCCTCATGTCTGTATTTCTTCTTCTGTAATGCCAATGGTGTTTCTTTTCATCACTCCAAATAAAAATTCATGCTGAGGATTTAAAAAAAAATGCTTCGAGTTTCTGAGTTGAGATACTATGCTTTCCTCCACTGTAATGCAATCAGTGTTTCCTCCTTAGATTAATAAAAATCTGTCAACTCTTTTAATCAGCATGGATGTGAGGTTTGGGAAAGGGCAAGTCAGCTGGACAACTACGGATATATGAAATATCACTTCAAATTTTGAATTTGTAAATTGTGCTTCCCTATACATGGGCGAAATTCATGGGAGGTAATATCAATGATTCCCTCCTCTTATGTAATGATGTTTTGAACAGGCCACTTAATCCCCATTGATTTGCCACTTCACCCATTTTCCATGATCCCTTTTCATATACTCACTTTCTTTTTAACTTAATGTGTATTATGCAATAATGTCTT
The DNA here is from genome assembly GCA_027924585.1 of Larix kaempferi. Classification (NCBI taxonomy): domain Eukaryota; kingdom Viridiplantae; phylum Streptophyta; class Pinopsida; order Pinales; family Pinaceae; genus Larix; species Larix kaempferi. The sequence continues at coordinate 8,451,301 of BSBM01000804.1, read as the reverse complement.
CATCTTAGAGTATATGAAAGAAAACATGAAAATATTCAAATTCCCTTGGTAAACAAAACATATATTTTTTCTCTTTGCTTTCTATTGAAAAGACCTGCCTGTAGAATGCAGTCTAGGTTTTGATCAGTCAAAAATTGCTTCTGAGATTGATCCTGGCCACCATTTTGACACCTAGGGTAAGATAATGAGAAGTGAATGGGCTGCTGGCAAGGATTGTGAAGTTGATAGAGTAGACAGTCAAGTTTATGAGGATAGGTAGGTATTTTTTCATCATCACTTAAAAATAAAGAATCATGCAAACTTTTAAAGCATAAAAATTAAAATTCTTACAGACTTTGTTTGATATTCCCTTGTGCTTTTCTTGATGCTTGATGTAGCCGGTCTGCTTGTCTGTTGAAAAGATAATTTGCATGTTCCTGGTCCACACATGTCCTTCCGATGTCTTCTATTAAAAACTGTCTACTATCTCAGGTTCATGTGCAAAAATTCCAATAAAATGTACTTCTTTTCAGGTCCCTTCTATTGACTTATGATGTTTTGTTTAAGATTCCTTCTGCAAGACTGGAAGTCAGGTCCCTCTGCTAGGCTTTGAGGTCTATGAAATAAAACTTCATGCTAGAATGAAATTCTAGCATTTGAAGAAGGCTTGGAGGATTTTTAAAAAAAATAGAAAGCATGAAATGCTTATCCCCCAGGCCTATTTATGAACTTGTCCTCAAGTCAATCAAAAAGTTTTATTTTACTGATAGTCATGAAAGAAATGATGTTGAAAAGTAAAAATGTTTTTGTGAATTTTCAATGGCCAAGTAAACTTGGTTATCCAAGGAAAATTCGAGTTTATGTTGTGCCAGTTGCCTGGTTTTCACAACTAAACGCCCTCTTTTTTTTTTGGTTTTTATTTTTTATTTTTTATTATTGAATCAGAAAATGGCTAAGAATAAAGTGAAGGAGAAACACCAATGTGTTTTTCCAGCACTTCCATCTCCCTTTGTTGTGAAATCTGTTGTATGAAATCTTCCTTGCTGATAGGCTTGGTGTAGAGTTTTAGCCGATGGCCATTGACCACAAATGTATGTGCTTCATCATCGATTGTTTGGAGTCTGACTGAGCCATTGTCATATACCTCTGCAATTGCATATGGACCAAGCCAATGAGTTGTAAACTTGTTTTTGAAGTGTTTGAACTTTGAATCAAATAATAAGGCCCAGTCAGCGATGTGAAATTGTTTATTTTTGATAAACTTGTCATGCCATTGGGCTCGCTGTTGCTGTACTAAAATATTGTGTTCTACTGCTGCCTGTTGCATCTCATCTAATTGATTCAATTGTAGTATCCTTTCTTGCTGTGCTTCAGAAAGATTCATCCCCAAATCTGCTGCTAACTTAAAGGTATGAATTTGAAATTCTATTAGCAACAGGACCTACTTACCATAAACTAACTAATAGGGTGAAAAACCAGTACTATTTTTCCAAGTGATTCGATATTCCCATAAAGATTCAGTAAGCTTAGCTGACCAATCCTTTCTATGCATCTGAGCAGTTTTGGTGATGATTCCTTCCAAAGTTTTGCTTGTAGACTCCACTTGGCCATTGGCTTGTGGATGGTAAGGTGTAAATTTTATGTGTGTAATTTTGTATTTGGCTACTATCTCCTGCACCAGTTTAGAAGTAAACTGTGCACCCTAATCGGTGACAATCTCTCTAGGAACCCCAAATCGGACAAATATCTCTTCAAAAAGAAAGTTTACCACTGTTTGTTCCGTGGCTCTTGGTAATGGTTTGGCTTCTACCCACTTTGTAACATAGTCAGTACATACTAAAATGTACTTCTTTCCTTGTGATGGTGGATTGATTGGACCAATGAAGTCAAGAGCCCATTTTTCAAATGGTTCAATGAGGATTTGTGGCTGGAGTGGCATTTCATCAGATCGTACTGGCCATCCCATCTGTTGACAAGTATCACAGCTCCTAACATACTTCTTAGCATACTTGAAAATAGAAGGCCAATAATACCCCAAATTGAGTATCTTGTATGTTGTTCTTTTCTCTGCAAAATGGCCACCCCACGGTTCATCATGACATGCTTTCAAAATATCTAAAACTTCATCTTGTTGTACACATCTCCTAATAATTATATCATATCCTGTGTAAAAGAGATCGCCATTGACCCATATGTGTCTAGCACTTTGTTTAATAATCTTTTTCTTTTCTTTGGATGACATAGATGGAGGTAGCTGTCTTGATGATAAATAATTGGCGATATCAACATACCAAGGAGTGATAACAGAAATTGCAAACAAGTGTTCATCAGGGAAACTATCTAAAATAGGAACAACCTCACCGGAATTGTGTAAGCGAGATAGGAAATCTGCCACTTGATTTTCTCATCCAGGCCGATCTAAAACAGTAATAAGGAACTCCTGCATTAATAGTAACCATTTGGTTATCCTGCCATTAGTAATAGACTTATTCATTAAATATCGTAAAGCAGAATGATCTGTGTGGACAAAAATTTCGTATCCAGTAATGTAATGACGGAATTTGTTCACAGCATGAACTACTGCCAACATCTCCTTTTCAGTTACTGTAGAATTCAATTCTGCAGGTGTTAGATTTTTGCTGATAAAATAAATAGCATAAGTCATGGTCTGCTCTTTTTCTCCCAAAGAGGACCCTATTGCAGTATCAGATGCATCAGTAGAAATATGGAAGGGAAGTGTCCAATTTGGTCCCCTTAAAATGGGAGCAGTTGAGATCTTCTCTTTAAGTGTCTGAAATGCAGATTGACAGTTAGTATCCAATTTGAAATGGACATCCTTTGAAAGTAATTTAAACAATGGCAGAGCTATCTTACTGAAATTTTCAGTAAATCTACGATAATAGCCTACACACCCTAGAAAGCTTGTCACATCTGTTTGTGTGGTTGGTTCAGATAGATTTACAATAATGTGAATTTTGGCAGGATCTACTTTGATTCCAGATGAAGAAATGTGATGTCCTAAAACTATCCCTTCAGTCATCATCATAAAACAGTTTTCATTGCTAAGAGAAAGATTTGATTCAACACACCTTTTTAAATTTTTCTCTAAGTTTGATACGGAATCTTTGAAGGTATTTCCATGCACCGAAAAATCGTCCATATAGACCTCAACACATTCATGAATTAGATCTGCAAAAATGGCCAAGACTGCTCTCTGAAAAGTAGCTAGGGCGTTACATAGACCAAAAGGTAAAACCTTGTAGGCATATGTACCCTAGGGACATGTAAAAGTAGTTTTGTCCTGGTCTTTTTTTGCAATGCTAATTTGATTATACCCTCTGAAACCATCGAGAAATGAAAAATAGTTCTTCCCAGCTAGGGCATCGAGTACTTGATCAATAAATGGCAATGGAAAATAATCTTTTAGTGTTGCCTTGTTTAACTCTCTGTAATCTACACATATCCGCCATTTGCCATTTTTCTTAGGAACAACAACTAAGGGAGAAACCCATTGGCTGTCAGAGATAGGGTAGATAAATCCTACCTTTAATAACTTCTGCAATTCTTCTTTAACTATTTCTTTTATTATGGGGTTCATTCTACGTTGAGGTTGTCTGAGAGGTATGATTTTATCATCTATGTAAATGTGGTGAGTGCATGTTTCGTGATGAATGCCTGGCATGTCAGTGTATTCCCAAGCAAATGCATGAGAATATTTATTTAGTAAGGCAATCAACTGGTCTTCCTATGATGTGGTAAGATGTGCACTGATATGTAAGTGTTTTCCTAGACTGATTTCCACTGTTTTGCTTTGGACATCAGTGATCGAATGAACATTAAAAATATCATGAAGTGCTAATGCTAAAGAATGTACTGTGCAATTTTCCTGAAAATTCTGTCCCAAAGCCTGATCTGTGATAGCATACTACATGTCTCTTAATTCCTCAGAAATATCAGGTTCAGCAATGAAGTAATCTAGCAAATCCTTGTTGTTTTCTTCTTGAAAATCAAAGAACTGATTGATACTGAGGACAGGCTGAATGATTTCTTCTTCCTGTTCTTTGGTTTCATTTATCCATGATAACTGATCTGATACAAAAGGTCGCTGGGGAGAAGGATAAAGTGTGATTTGTTTTCTCTCTGTCCCATGTGAAATGAGCATGCTTCCTGACCTACACCCTATAAAAGCATCAGCTGTTTCCAACCAGGGTCGGCCAAGAATCAATGGATGCCCTTTTAAATTAGACTTTGGTTGCAGCACTATGAAATCTACAGGATACTCCCAGGAATCTAAAGAAACGATGATATCTTCTAAGATCCCTTCAGGTGTGATTTTAGACCTGTCAGCTAGTTCTAAAACTATAGTGGTTGGTCTGAGATTTTTCAAGTGTAGATATTCCATTGTTTCTAGTGTCATGACATTGATAGAAGCACCTAAGTCAATCAGTGTTTTTGGAATTGAAAAATTGTTGACAGTTATTGTGACCATTGGGATTCCTGGATCAACATATTTTTCAATAAAAACAGTATTAGACATTAGTCCTGCTAATTTTCCTACCACATGAATTGTTGGTGGATCCTTCTTTCTCTTATTGAGACATAATTCCCTAACTGCTTTCGTATTTGGAATGTCCTTTATAGCCTGCAGTAGGGGAATTTTGACACATATGTTGGTTAACTCATTCAAAACATCAAAATCAGGTAGGGAAATTGAAAAAATTTCCTTGACCAACCTCTATGGAAAGGGAGGTATGTGAGGTACTAATGTTTTCCCTTTTTGACCGTGATTTTATGACTGTGGTGTTTCTATATTTGATTTTTTTGAAGTTTTCTCATTTTCTGTTTGTTCTTCTAAAATAACAGGAGATTCTTTTTGTAAAAATTTTCTAGATCTTAAATTGATATTTTGAAGTGGGAGGATTGAGTAGGGGAGTTTCATTCCTTCATCAACATTGTACATGGGTTTATCCATTTTATTATTTGGATTTGGTATTGGCTGGGCTGGCAATTGTGTTGGTCTAGGTGGAGGCTAGTTGGATGGCAATTGAAGCTGTTGAGGTTGTTGGCCTAGTTGAGGAGCAAAATTGGGTTGTTGGAAAAATGGGGTTTGATTTTGTTGGTATTGGGGATATGTAAAAGGTTGTTGATAAGGCTGTGGATAGGCCTGTTGGTATGTCTGATTACCATGAGTATACCCTCTCCAGTTTGAAACAGGTTGGGCTTGTTGTTGTTTTTGAGGAGACCAAGTTTTCCAGGGCATGGATGCACTCCATGAATTTTGAACAGGAGTTTGATAAGTTGAATGAAACTGCTGCATAGGATATTGAGACATACCTGAAAATCGTGGCTGCCAAGGTCTTCATTGTCCCATAAAATAGAGAGGCTCCATGCTTTGATTCTCCTCCATTCGGGCTACCTGCAATTCTTTCAATCTGGGGCAATCATCAGTTTTATGATTTTCAATACATAAACCACAAATTTGAACAGTATTTAGAGGGCATTCTCTTAAAGGATGTTTCTTTCTACATTTAGGACAGAAAATAGACAGGGCTTGATCTTGTTGGTTTTGTTGTTCTTGTATTTTCTTGGTTTTTGATGTTTCAACCTGTTCTCCCAAGGTACTCAATAAATCAGTCTTAAAATCTTCTAACAAGTTCCCAAGTTCAGCTCTGGATATGCCACTGGTTGCATATTTTGTTACTTTGGAAGTTGCATCCCTCTTTCTATTTCTGGCTTTTCCTCTAGAATACTTTTGACATAAGTTCGTAATCTCTTTGAATGGTAGATAGGAGATGTCACCTTTGCCCATAACATTCAAAATATCTAGATATTCTTCTTTTATTCCTTTCAAAAAGATTGCACGAGTGATCTCAGATGTCAAAGAATTGTATTTAGATTTTTGCAAGTTATATGAGAATCTTTCAAGATACTCTTCCAAGCTTTCATCCTCTTGTTGAAACATTCTAAAAATATCATCTTTTGAATCTTTTGATCTACAGTAAGCTTGGTATTTCCTGCGAAATTTTTTTCTCATATCATCCCAACTGGTTATTGAATGCTCTCCCAGCCCCATGAACCATTTCAATGCAGCTGCCTTAAGGGTAGCAGGGAAGAGACGAATTTTGTGGGTGTCATCAGTATACCCATAAGTACGACACAAGATATCAAATTCAAATAAGAAAGATTCTGGGTCTTCAGAAGTCATGCCATAGAAATTTGGTAGAATAGATGGTGGAATGTTTTTCATCCTTACTTCTTCTCCTAGGATGATGCTAGTGTCCAAGATGGGAAATTTAAAAGTGGCTTCCTGATCTTCTTCTACTCTTTCATCCCTTTCATACCTTCTCTCTTCTTCCCTTCTCTCTTGTCTTAGTTTATTTTCAATTTCTAACCTTCTCTCATACTCCCTTCGTTGTTCTGCAGTTGTCCCTTTTAATGTTTCTCCTTCAGCCATTTCTCTTCATTTATTTTCAATATCCATCCTATGTTCATATTCCCTACATTGCTCGAAGGTGAGTCCTCCTTTCTTAGATGTTTCCTCTTCTGTCATTTCAAAAGTATCAACAGTTGTAATGAATCCTTTGTGATCAGTTAAAGAAGTTCCCGTTACTTCTATTTTTGGGGGCTTTTTGATAAATCTTCCTTTTTCGTCTCTTTGTCTTGACATAAAACTAAAACCTACTTTGTGTTTTTGAATGAATTTTTTTTTTTTGAATAAAAGAACTAAGTTTCTTAAGTCTACTTCTAGAATACCTCCCTGGCAACGGCGCCAAAATGTTGGGTTCCAATCCACTGGTGTAAATTAGACCTTAATTTTATGTCAATCTGGAGTTTGTAAGACTTAGAGGCATATCCCAAATATAGAGACTCGGAGCTAGACTTAACTGGAAATTCAGTTTGGTTATGAAATAAATCTATTGAATGATAGAATGTTGTAACTTTGAAATGCAAAACCTCCCTTATAGAAGCAACTTAATTCAATCTCTTAGTTTAACCAGCAATTCATATATGAAATATTCTGAGATTAAAATGTTGAACCTAAATCTTAAAAATGAATCACAATACAATTCCTAATATCTCACTGTTGAAAGCAGACAACCATTGATTTCCTTTACAAGAAGACAATTCGCAATGTGTAACTATCTTCAGCAGTGCAATATCAAATAAGTAATGCAATTGGAATAATTTCTACAGCGTTTAACCATTCAGATAAAAGAGCTCATAATCCTATTCATATAATCTAATGCGTTCTGCAATGTATGATCTGACTCGTTCTGCAATGTATGAGTAATCAAATAAAACAAATCGACGTCTACAGGTTTCAACTAAAACATACAACACGCAACGATGCAGAGATAGGTGTGCAGGCTTGGCAAAGGGGGCCCGGGGCCCTCCAATGCTTTGCTTACACACATAAAGAAAATCACAGAACTCTAAAGCTCATTCGCATTCACCATATAGAAATGGACATACACAGTAATTTATCGAATACTCCAGCCTTTACTTCAAAATCATATGTCTATTATCCAAGAGGTTTTCCTCTTGCAAAACAAATAGTTATATCCTTTGTTTCTGAATTGAAACGCTATATCTATGGAAAATGATTAATGACATTGGAAATAACAATCTCCCTATATTCGAAATCACCCATCATCTCCAAGAAAATAGGCTAGATCGCTAGAAAATTGAACTGCCCTGTTTTTATGCTAGATGACTGCACAGGTGGTCATCACTGACCAGCATTGACTCGCCACCTGTGAGAAACATACCACAAGTTTGTTAGAAGTTTAACCATCCTTGGACATCGAGGATATTCTTCCACTCTTCAGTTTGTGCCCAGCTAGCCTACAAGTATCAAACCTGGGAGAGATTACGGGAAGTTAGCACGTTCTGTAATTTTGAATAAAATCTTAATTTAAATGCCTTAAAAATCTCATAATTCAACTTATTAAGAAGCAACGACATTTATACCTTTGACCAAAGTTTTGTGGATAAAATTAAGGTTTTATGGATTGAGTATGAAGGTTCATTGAGAAAACTGGAAGGTATTTAGATGGCAAAATAGGTAAAAAATGGTGCCCAATAGTATTCACGGCCTCAAGGGTGAAATGATCAAATCCCAAGCCCGAAACTTTGCAAGGAGAATTAAATTGCAGAGGTCCGCCTCCAGTTACATATCTACACAAATAAATGGTCTAGATCGGCGGTGGTGAAGATCTACAGTGATGAGAACACTTCATGAAAAAGGAGTGAGGTGTTTTAGATGGAGGCGGGAGGTTTAGCCCACAAGCATATTAAGGAGTAGATCAATGGCCAATGGAGCAGATCGACAGTTGGGAATTACTTCTGCGATATGACATGCATGGAGAAAACAAATTTTTGTTTCCGCGAACTTTTGGTAGAGGCCCACGGGTTTGGATGGAGCAAATCTAACGAGGCCGAGATCTATGGTCGAGGTTTTGATCGTGGATCTAACTTGCATGAAACATAAGCGCGAGCCAAATCCACGAAGTTGGTAAAAAGTCGCACTGTTTGACGGCCAGGATTCATGCAAGATCTAGATCAACGGTGGGAGACTTCCCATGGTTTTAACTAGCGGAAAAGGTGACATGTGGTAGGATTCGAAGCGACCAGGGATCATAGAGTTAGAAAGCAGCGGCGATCCATGGCCCAGAATGGATCAGGAAACTAGACAGCCAGGGAATCTTCCACACCGCAAGAGATGCAGGGGTGATAGAAAAGGATAAAAATATATAAAAAACTCGCCTGCACGGAGAGTTGGATTCCATCTATCCTATTTTGCATCAGAAAGCGACAGGAGCAAGCTGTGCTGAAATAGATAGGTAAACCAGGGGCCTAAGCCAACCTTCAACTAACCAGGTAGGTTCTCTACTCTACACTAAACTATTTAATGGTTGAATTGAGTGATAGAGAACCCCCTGGTTTGAGCTTCAAAGCATAGAAACAGTCTTTATAGTCGACAGAGATGCAGAGGTCTACGACACTATGATGACCGATGACCCCATGGAAACTGTAAAAAACAAGTTGGAACTAGTTATGGAGCGAGGTATAGATGTGCACTAGGTACACTAGTCCTATTTCCATCTATTTACAGTTGGCCAAACCCCTGGTTTTCCTGAATTTTTTGAATGGTGCACCTCTAACTACTCTTCTGCCGAGAGGGAAATCATGGACGCTTGCAAGTCCAAAATCCTTTGCAAAATCGATCCCCAAACCCTTAGAAAAACCCTGTCAGTCCCAGAAGTGTTTTTCCAAAATGATATAGGGTATACCGAGGAAGCCCTAATCCGGTTTTTTAGACAATCCCATGTTGAAGTAAAAATAAATTTCTACAGGCCCTGTCTGAATCCTACTATCCAAATACAAGAGCAGGCTTTCCCAAATGAAGCCATACTATTCATGGAAGAATCCAGAGGTGTTATCACCATGATGAGCCAATTCCTAGGTCTAGACTCTGATATGTATGTCACAGAACCTCTAATAAGTTTTCTTTTTATCGTAGGTAGCTACCCCCTGGAATCAGATGACCCAAGCTATTCTACCCAATGTGCATGCTGCAGGTTTGATGAAGTTTTGGCTGAAAGTATACACTCCCAGCTAAAGGATTTCTAGGAAACAAGGATTTTCAGATTTCAGTCCTACTTACTAAAAATGTTCTTAGAATTCAATGAGGAAAACTTGCAAATGCCTGAGGTACTACTTACTCAGGATATGTACACTGATTACACCAAGTTCCATGATGAGCTCATGTATGAGGTTTATCAGGTCATTTTTCAAAAGAAGCTACCTAGAGTATTACCAGAAATGCAGGAGTTACTACAGCTTTCTCCTGAGAAGAGGGTCGGAGATTGGTTCCTTTCAGAGCATGGCACAATCATCAGGGTTTATGGGTTTGCTTATGCACCCTATGTGATACTAGTTTTCCTAATCCCCAGAATGTTTGCATTAGAATTCTTCAGACAAAAATTGAAGGCAGAAGCTGAGCACTTTCCAGATCGTAGAAAGGGCTCTGATATTGTGTTTCCATGGATTGTAGGTCCATTCTTAATAGAAAACAAAGGATCTCTTACATCCATCGAATGCAAGATAAAATAGATGGGTTTCAAAACATAAGCACCCTTAAAATATGATCCCCACCACATCATTTCCAACAGGAGGAAGGAAAGCAACATGAAGGATTTTGTACATTCTGAAATTCCAGGCATGGCAGAAGCTGCAAATTTATTGGAATGTCCTAGCAGGAGCCAAATGGAAATAGACACACCTGAGAGCTCTTCCCTGTTGACACAAGGGAACACACCCGCAGTGCCTGGCTCTTCTAGCCTAGTCCTATCAGTTCCAGCAGCCATTCCTATGGCCATCAACTTAATAAAGTCCAGCAAGGAATATGACAGTGTCCCTATGGAAACAGAAGGGGAATTTGAGAGAGCCCCGAAGAGGAATAAAACTGAGGAATCTGAGCAGTAGCTAGTACCTGTGGGGACTAGTAAAGGAAACAAGAAACAAGTGGTAGCCCAGCTAGTACCTGTGGGGACTGGTAAAGGAAAAAAGAAACAAGTGGATAAGCTACCAGCATTTGAGATCAAAGAGTATGTGTTTAACCCAACAACCACTGATCATGCTGCTGTAAGCAAGACTATAGATGAGTTGATAGACGAATACAAGGTGGACTGAGGGGCAGCCTCAGAGGAGTCCAAGTTATATACTGAAGTAAGGAAAATTTCAAGCAAAGAAGTGTCTCTAGTGACTAGCAGGAGCCTCACTTAGAACACCCTGAGTTTGGCCTTGGCCACCAAGAGCAAGGCCACTCAGCTAAGGATGAATTCAGAGGACATCCTTGTCCCATATGTAATAAAATTGTACAAAGAAATCGGGGATGTTATTTATACTAAACTATTGAGGATAGATTTGGAGCTATCAAAGGTACAGGTCAGTAAGAGTAAGGTTGCTAGCCAACTCAAGCAAGAAAAGATGGAAAACAAATCTCATAAGGCACAGATCAAGAAATTTTAGGGTGATATAGTGGCCATTGAGGGCCAGGATGATAAAAGATCCAGCATTCAAAACCTACTCAATGAAAAAGAAAACATCATCCAATCTCTAAAAAAGGGGTTGAAAATCCCCTCTACCCAGTTAGTAGCAGTCTTTGAGCTAACAGAACTGGAGGAAAAGAAGGAAAATTTGCAGACTAACTTGAAAGACTATAGGGCCAAGCTATTGAAGCTTGAAGAGAAGGAAAAACAATGGCAGATAGATATAGCCATTGTGGTGGCAAGTGAGAACATCTCAAAGGCCAAAGTGGAAGAGCTTGAGAATAAACTGCAGGAAAAAGAACAAGAAGTAGAAAGCATGGCCACACCATCCATAGAGGCTGGTGATTTCTCCCTGGTAGGGGCTATAGCCGAAGCTAGTCTCGAAGACATGGAAATAACAAGATTAAAAAAGCAGAATGTGAATCTGAAAACCTTGAAGGATAATGCAAAAAGAGAAAAGGAAGCTTGGGAAGCCAAGCATCAGGACTTTCAAGGTAAATATGATGAGTTGGAAAGACAAGCTACAGGGAAGAATTCCTTGCTAGAGGCCAGGTAGGTCATCTGGGATGGCATCATTGAAGAAGTAGGAAAATTGAGGCCCTTCCTTGATTTTGTCTTGGACAAGGAAGCAGTGATAAAATTAGCCAAGAATAGTGTGACATCAGCAAATGAGAAATTGAACAAAAAACCTGTAGAGTATACTGAGAATTCCATTGAATTCCTGAATGGCTTATCTAAGGAGTAGGTTAAGACAACTGGTGTAACAGATAGGGTGTCCATCATCATTGGATCCAAAAAAGTGATGCACAAGCACTAGTAGGTAAAGGCTATTCAAGCTAAAATAGATGTCATGGCACAACAGATCAAGTATTTTAAAGACATCTTTGACCATTTGTTCAAGAAAGGGTTACCTCCCTTTTGGGAGGAGGATGGAACAATGCTCACAGAAGAAGAATATTAGAAGAAATTAGCAGGATGTAAAGTGGATTTCACAGATTTTGTAGGTATGGATCAGTTGCTATCATGGAAAACAGTGGTGGAGAAAATGGCAAAGGATTTTGAGTTAAGCATGATGTTCAAGTAGGCTAGTGCACATCTGCAAAGCTACTCTTATAGGGACCACACTGAGATCCGAGTCTTAATGAAGGAGTTGGCTACGTCAGAGTTGCTAGCTGCTGAGCTATGGAAGCTCATTCAGAAATATGGGAAGATAAAGCTGATATTGAACCGCTGAAGTATTTCATTTATTTTGTTAGAGTCTGTTTCCTTTCGGTAAAAATGCTTAGTAATTTTGTAAAAGGAAATTGAGCCAGTTTTTCCAGCATTTTCATTTTGTTGTAAGTAATTCCTAAGGGTGGCAAACCTGTTTGAATAGGTGTCACCTACATTCTAACAACTTCCTGTTGAGGCAGCTCGAGCCTGAAGGATCTGGGTTGGAAACTTTTGTTGGACTCATGAATTCCCTGTGTTAAGCAATTTGAGATATATTTTAATAAAATCTAGCTAGGCCGAGCAAGGTTTTCTATCAGAGATTCCTGTGTTATTCGTCTTACATTCTGTTTACTTCTTCTCTTATGTGAATGTTTCTCTCACTATTTAATTCATACTATTATGCTTTTTCATGCTTGGATAAGTGTTGTATTGAGACATAATTCATAAATATTATGCTCTGTTGCATTCATTTCAAGCACCCACTACCATTTTCTGCTAAAGTCGGTATAGAATTCATTATCATATGCTCTATATTGATGGGTTGTTCATATCTTCTTCTTTAATCACCAAACAAAAGCTCTTTGACTGTGAGCAGGTGGTTATCCTGCCTCTGATTAGTTTTCTTTGCAAAGCACTGTGACTCATGTTTAATCATATTTATATGTTTTGAATCCACTGCACAATGAGATTTTCCACTTTTCTTTTAGTTTTCTTTGATGAATGTTGATTTTCAATTCAGATTATTTATGAACACTGTGTAATTTTTGCAATCAATAATCCATACACTGATCTATAGTTTGGATTTGTATTTACTCATGATCTTTGTGTCTTTTATGTTTTAAGTGAATTTATTTAATTAAAACATTTATCTATTTCTGCAAATGATTAACATAAATTAATAAATTCATGTTAATTTTTCAATTAGCATCCCAGCTACAGGGTAATCTTGCATGTGCCTAATCCTTAAAACTACTATGAGTGAATTTTCATTTCCTAATTGTGTTGTGGTTAAACCAACATTAGTAACTTCGCTATAATCAGTGTGCCAAATCAAATAAAAAATAGTAACCTCCCTATACTCAATGTGCCAAATCAAATATGCCATGTGTCACAATATGATCGTTCCACATGTCACCCTAGGATACTAGATATCAACCTTTTAACAACAAAAATTATAGACGTTTTGCTTTAAAGACTTTGCTGGCAAGTGGAAATATTCTCAAAGAAAGAGCGGTCACTCTTTCTCCAAGGTGTTCTATTGTTACAATTCCCTTCTAAATGAAGTGTCTGATGACCCTTCTTATTCCCAATATTCTTTTCATAATAGTTCGACATTGCAAGAAGGGTTGGATGGTCCTTCTTGTATTATCAATTATGGCTATATCTGAATTCATAGATAAAGGTTTTGACAATTAACTAGGAAAAGAAGGGGTGGCCGATCCTTCTTGTCGTAAACGGAAGTAGGGACAAACCATTTTTATATGATATAACTTTCAAGGTGTTCTTTTTTTACAATTCCCTTGCAATTGAAGGGTCAGTCGACCCTTCTTATCCCCCATATTATTTTTATAATAGTTTGACACTCAAAGAAGGGTCGATCGACCCTTCTTATTACCAATATTATTTTCATAATATTTCGACACTGCAAGAAGGGTCGGTTGATCCTTCTTGTGTTCTCCATTATGGATATAGCTGAATTGTTGGATAAAGGTTTTCACAGTTAACTACGAAAAGAATGGGCAGTCGATCCTTCTTGTCAGAAACGGAAGTCGGGACAAACTATTTTTATATTTTATAACTTCCAAGGTGTTCTATTTTTATTAGTCCCTCAAAATTGAAGGGTCGACCGACCCTTCTTATTCCCAATATTATTTTCATAATAGTTTAACACTACAAGAAGGGTTGGTCGATGCTTCTTTTGTTCACCATTATGGACATAGCTAAATTGATGGATAAATTGTTTCACAATTAACTACGAAAAGAAGGGGTGGCTGATCCTTCATGTCGGAAAATGGAAATTGGGACAAACCATTTTTTATGTTATAATTTAGCCGATTGAGTTGTTATTCAAACAATGACTGAATATTTTAGACATTGATTTTTTCACCTTCAAATTTTGAACATTTACAAATGAAAACTGCAATTTTCAAATAAACAATTGCATTTTCTTATTTAAATTCACACTTTTCAAATCAAAAATTGCATTTTTTTTATTTTAAATTCAAGTTCACAATAATTTAAAGTCGCTAAACGTTTTAGATTCTCCTTATCCTTAATCAGATCATCTCCTTTGATGGAGTAATAAAAGACTAAACTTTTATTGGAGGTTCGACTTGTAGACATAGAAGCACTAGACTCATCCCCTACAACCACAAAAATAATCAGTCATTATTCCTCGAACATGTAATCATTGCATCAGACTGTTCCATCATTCTATTGGAATATCAAGCAATATTGAGAGGGGGGGTGAATCATTATTTTTACTATTCTTAAATTTTATCACAATTAAAACTGAAGGATGCACCAACACCCTATTTTGTCAGCTATAGTTGACTGGATGCACCAACACCATTAGGAGGTTGCAACCTGCCCTGGAAGCACCCTTCCACCCTTATCTGTCTTCTTCATATTTCCAGAATTTATTTCCTTCAATTCTAGGTAGTTATCTTCTTACAATCAAGGTCTTAATTTGCAATTTGATAATGAAGAAAAGAAAACAGTCCATTAATGTTGGGCATTGGTCATAAGTGAATCCAATATCAATTTTAGAAAAAAAATTGGTGAATACTTAGATGCGGTAAACCAGAGCATAAACATATGAATTCTGATTTAATATTACTTTCATCCAAGCATGAAGAATGACACAATGGAAAAGATTTACTGGAAATAACAATTAACAGAGAAAGGAAGGAAATTTACAAACTGACATAATTTACTGCAAATAACAATTAACAGAGAAAGGAAGGAAATTTACAGACTATCATTACTGGAAATAAAAATTAACAAAGAAAGGAAGGAAATTTACAGACTCTCATTAATGAATAGTTTTTTCATCAGTGGTACAATTATATTCAACACATTCCATGTATAATTTTAAAAACAAGCAACACATGCATTCCTTCCCAGACACACCATAATGCTAATTAAAATTTAATAGTAATCGACGCGATGGTTCGACATGTTCTCTGAAGTGGTTGAACGGAGGACCTGGTTGGGCAACGAACCTAATATCCTCCAACATATCCCCCATGAACAATACCTTTCTTGGTCCAAAAGCTGGTATCAGATACTCCCTTGGCTGGAAATGGGTCGTCATGTCTGTAAAGTACAGTCCTACCTTCTACTTGCCGCTTCTATTCTTACTGCGGCAAGTTGAAGGTAGGCTAGAGAAAATTTAGAAATCTTCCTACCCTGATGATTTTCCCACCTTCAGCTAGAAAGGGAATATTCTTGCAAAGACTGGTAAGCTCTTTGGGCCAGATGTAGTTATCTGTTGATGAATAGTGCAAAAAATGTGCGATGGTGATAACAAGTTTACTGTCTATTAAGTCTGATACTACATCATCCGAGAGTCGCTCAACAAACTTTGAGATAGAATTCTCTGTTATTTAAGATGTTGATTCAACCACTCACACAGTTTCTCACCTTCCCGAGAACCTAATCCTTCTACTTCGCATAGTTAGAAGAAGCTGACAACATGATATGGAGGCACATACATTCGAAGATTAGCAAGCGGATAGCCTAGACACAGCGGTATTTCATCTCTCTCGAATACCTGCATAGAAAACAAATAACTATTTATCACGCTGCCTTAATAAGAAACTATTTCCAACAAATGAAAAAATAATCGTTTTATTGCAGCCAGGGTAGCGTCTGAGCACACATATCATCATGCACAATAAAAACAGAGAAATTATTCCTAAATTGTAAGTCCGCTTGGACGGGTTAGCTCCTATCACCGTAGTTAGTGGAATAAAAGGCATTCAACCAATGAAATATACTTTGCAAATGATAAGCAAATACTTAAATTAGACGTGTGTATAATAATGACTACAAAAATTCTTTCTTACCGAGAAAAACCTTTTGCTCCAATAAGTTGAGAAGAGGAAGAGGAGATAATAGGCTTTAGGATTCCGCAGTCCATAACAATAGATTAGCTCAAGTTTTTGAAGCATCCCATTACACATAAGTGTGCAATGTTGGGAGAGGAGATAATAGGCTTCTTCAGTCCATAACAATAGATTATCTCAAGTTTTTGCAGAAGTGGGCAATGAGAAATAAATCCAGCTAAAGAGTCATCTGTCAAAGCTCATAAAACAACACCCCATTGTCTCTTAGACCATTTCATGAATTGAATCAAGAGTAAGAAGAAGATGACAGCATGGTCTAGTACTATCCATGATTGTTGCAAGTGTTGACGACCGCAACAGTGCATGTTGTCTTAGAGACAAAATCTTACAGGACTTCTAATCTCCCTATGTCCCCCCCTCATTGCATACCTAGGAACATAATGACAAATCCATGTATTGGGACTTTGACAGTGCTAATCTCCCTATGTCCCCATATCAATTTGTTGTGATATGGGGCATGTTTACCCTATATATAGTGAGTGGCCACTGTGTTGATGGATTGAATGGGATGGGATTCTGGGACGGATGGGGAATGGTAATTATCATAGTATGGAGGAATCATGATGGTCATAGATATCATCTATAGCCAATATAGATTTTGCTTGAGTAATCGTACATGTATCACTCCAATCCGGCTACATATTTTGTTGGAGTAATCGTACACGTATCACTCTAATCAATTCCTTGAAAATCCAATGGCCAACATGCATGTTGCCAACCCATTAAATGGCCTACAGCAGGCTGAATAATATTTGTTGTAAATGATGGATTGTATCACTTGTGTGAATAATCTCATCATGCTTCAGTCTACATTATGCTTATGTCTTGTCACCAAAAAAGTCTCTGAATGTTTTAGATTCTCCTTATCCTTGAATCAGATCATCTCCTTTGTAGGAGTAATAAAAGACTACACTTTTATTGGAGCTTCGACTTGTAGACATAGAAGCAGTAGACTCATCCCCTGCAACCACAAAAATAATGTGTCATTATTCCTCAAACTTGAGAACTTCGATTTGTAATCCCTGCTTTATGGGAAGTCTATCTTTTGTAACTATTTTTGTAATTATTATTTAAAGGGTAAAGGTCTCATGGGGTAGGGGGGATAAAATCAACAAAAGAATACTGAAGACACTCTGATTCATGCAGAGATTGTAATTTTTTGCAACTTTGATGAATGTTGATTTTCACTTCAGATTATTTATGAACACTATTTAATTATTGCAATCAATAATCCATACATTGATCTACAGTTTGGATTTGTCTTTACTCATGATGTGTATGTCTTTGATGTTTTAAGTGAATTTATTTAATTAAAACATTTCTCTATTTCTGCAAATGATTAACATAATTTAATAAAGTCATGCTAATTTTTCAATTAGCATTTCCAGCTGCAGGGTAATCTTGCATGTGCCTAATCCTTAAAACTACTATCAGTGAATTTTCATTTCTTGATTGTGTTGTGGTTAAACCAACATTAGTAACCTCGCTATACTCAATGTGCCAAATCAAATAAAAAATAGTAACCTCACTATACTCAATGAACCAAATCAAATATGCAACGTGTAACAATATGATCGTTCCACGTGTCACCCTAGGATAATAGATATCAACATTTTAACAAAAAAAATTATAGACGTTTTGCTTTAAAGACTTTGCTGGCCAGTGGAAATATTCTCAGAGAAAGAGCGGCCGCTCTTTATCCAAGGTGTTCTATTTTTCAATTCAATCGTAGATGAAAGGTTAGCGGACTCTTCTTATTACCAATATTATTTTCATAATAGGTCGACACTGCAAGAAGGGTTGGTCAATCCTTCTTGTATTATCCATTATGGCTATAGCTGAAATGATGGATAAAGGTTTTGATATTAACTACAAAATGAAGGGGTAGCATCTCCTTCTTGTCATAAAACGGAAGTCGGGACAAACAAATTTTATGTGATATAACTTCCAAGGTGCTCTATTTTTACAATTCCCTCGTAATTTAAGGGTCGTCCGACACTTTTTATCCCCCGTATTATTTTCATAATAGTTCGACACTCCAAGAAGGGTTGGTCGACCCTTCTTATTACCAATATTATTTTCAAAATATTTTGACACTACAAGAAGGGTCAATCGATCCTTCTTGTGTTCTCCATTATGGATATAGCTGAATTGTTGGATAAAGGTTTTCATAGTTAACTATGAAAAGAAGGGGCAGTCGATCCTTCTTGTCGGAAATGGGAAGTCGGGACAAACTATTTTTATATGTTATAACTTCCAAGGTGTTCTTTTTTATAATTCCCTCAAAATTGAAGGGTTGACTGGCCCTGCTTATTCCCAGTATTATTTTCATAATACTTGAACACTGCAAGAAGGGTCGGTCGATCCTGTTTGTGTTCTCCATTAACATTGGGCATTGGTCATAAATGAATCCAATATCAATTTTAGCATAAAATTGGTGAATACTTAGATGCGGTAAACCGGAGCATAAACATATGAATTCTGATTTACAATTACTTTCATCCAAGCATGAAGAATCACACAATGTAAAATATTTATTGGAAATAAGAATTAACAGAGAAAGGAAGGAAATTTACAGACACACATAATTTACTGCAAATAACAATTAACAGATAAAGGAAGGAAATTTATAGACAGTCATTGCTGGAAATAACAATTAACAGAGAAAGGAAGGAAATTTACAGAATGTCATTAATGAATAGTTTTGTCATCAGTGGTACAATTATATTCAACACATTCCATGTATAATTTCAAAAACAAGTGACTCATGCATGCCTTCCCAGACACGCTATAATGCTAATTAAAATTTAACATTGATCGACACGACGGTTTGACATGTTCTCTGAAGTGGTCGAACGGAGGACCTAGTCAAGCGGCCGACCTAAGATCCTCCAACATCTCCCCCATGAACAATCCATTTATTAGTCCTGAAGAAATCAGAAAATAACTGGAGTTGAATGAAAAAAACGTTGATGACTATGAAAGCACAGTTCTTCTTCCTTCTACTTGGTGCAGTAAGAAGAAGTTGACAGCATGGTTTGGTACAAAAACAACATTCGATGACTGCTGCAACTATTGATGACCGCATGTGACGATGGCCCATCCCATCCTTACATCCATCTATCGCAAATATATCTCTCCGGTCACATTGTCAGGTCGAATTATTTCCCGTCGTAACATGTATAGTTCCATAGTTGCATATTCTTGTTGGATGTCAGTGATTATACGTTTTGCGGGCGAATTCATGTCCTCTGTCAGAAAACAACGGCTCCATTTCGTCCATGTATCTATCAATGGCAGACCTACCTATCTCTTCTGGTCATGTTGTCAAATGCCTAACATTCCAATATCAGCAGTTCTGTGTACAAATGATGGTTCCTAACAGAGATGTAATGGGTTTCTTCACAACTAGGTTAAGCTTTTCGTTTAATTATTGCCCATAGTTGATTATAAATTTTTCCCACGAACCTTACGGCACCATCCCCTCCTCATTGCATACCTGGGAACATAATGACAAATCCATGCATACCCAGGAACATAATGACAAATCCATTTATTGAAATATGAGTGACGGAAAGAAGATGGACGAAAATGTGATTGGTTCCAAGGAACATAATGACAAATCCATGTACTGGGACTTCGAGAGTGCTCGAAATGTCCATATATCATGGTGTACTGAGGATTTTCAAGGGAGCCTATTTCGATTACTCATATATCATGAGGAGAACTAGGGAGCGATCATAAGACTAAAGCATTTCTCATAAAACAACAAAGGACAGAGAACATAGGAAGTAAAGAAAATCTCCATGGCTTCCCGGACGATTTCAGTTTGCTGTGATATGGGGCATGGTTAGCCTATATATAGTGATTGGCCATTGTGTTGATGGATTGAATGGGATGGGAGTCTGGGATGGATGGGGAATGGTAATTATCACAGTATGGTGGAATCATGGTGGTCATAGATATCTCTGTAGCAAGTACAGATTTTGTTCGAGTAATCGTCCACATATCACTCCAATCCTACCACAGATTTTGCTAGAGTAATCGTACATGTATCACTTCAATCGATTCCTTGAAAATCCAACGGCCAACATGCCTACTACCAATGCATTAAATGTCCTACATCAGGCTAAATAATATTCACCGTACGTTTCATCCTATGTGAATCAAGTATACCATATATTAAATTGTGTAATTACTTCCCATGATTGTTTTTAAGAAACAAAATTGTTTATGTGAATCAAGTATACCATATATTAACCTCGGATGCGGGCATCACCATTATACAATGGGCCACGTGCTGAACACGAGGAGGGCATGAGGGGGAGGAGCTTTGACCCAGGAACCCATAACATGGCATGCATGCCCCATGCATTATACCACCTCCCTCACTTCCACCTGCCTACCCTCACATGTGCGGCTTTATGGCTCCTTCTTGATTCTTTTCAAAGCATCCCTCACCTTGGGGTAGCTCCATGTCTACAAGGGAGCTTCCCCATTCTCTCTGCTCTTTCTACTGGGGAGCTGCCCCATTCTCAAGGAATAATTCTATGTCTACTAGGGAGTTTCCCCATTCTCTCTTGTTTTTTGTAATAGCTATCTAATGCATTTTTTGTATGATCTCAGTTAGACTATTTTTTGGTCTTGGCCACGCCGTTGGAGGCAAGTTTTTTGTATAACCCACAAGTTGTTTCGTAATACTCTTTCTAGTTCTAGTTTTTTCTCTTACTATGAGACATTCATGTATTGATTATGAAATCTAACATGGAAACTTTAATTTGAGCTCTCCTCCCGGATCGGTAGAAATGAGAAGTATAGCTTGCAGTTTGTGGATAAATGAGAAGTAGTTGGAGATGAAGATGTTGTAAGGAATTTATGGTTGAGGTTCTAAGTAGAAGTTCCTTAACGAAGTTTAAAACTATAATGAAGTTTATATTTACCTGATTTGGAGTGTGTCAGTTTTAAACTATGTTAAGTAACTTCTACTCAGCAACTCAACCATAAATTCCTTACACCATCTTCATCTCCAACTACTTCTCATTTCTCCACAAACTGCAAGTTATACTTCTCATTTCTACTAAGACGGGAGGAGAGCTCAAATCAAAGTTTCCATGTTATATTTCATAATCAATACATGAATGTCTTATAGTAAGAGAAAAAACTAGAACTAGCAAGAGTATTACAGAACAACTTGTGGGTTATACAAAAAACCTGCCTCCAACGACGTGGCCAAGACCAAAAAACAGTCTAACCAAGATCATACAAAAAATGCATTAGATAGATATTACAAAAAATGAGAGATAATGGGGCATCTCCCCAGTAGACATGGAATTATTCCTTGAGAATGGGGAATCTCCCCAATAGATAATGCATTTAATGCACTGGCAGCAGGCATACATTCCTTTCTCAAGTTATCGATTGGGGTGATACATGTACAGTTACTCCAGCAAAATCTACTGTCGGTATAGATGATATCTATGACCACCATCCCACCATACTGTGGTAATTATCCTTCCCCATCCATAACAGCCAAATCAATTCACCAATTCACTATATAAAGACTAAAGCATACCCGGTATCGCAGCAAAATGAAATCTTCAGGAAGTCATTGCACTCTTCTTTACCGCCTCTGTTCCGTTTCCTTTGTTGTTTTATCATGGATTCATGGCACTCTTCTTTACCTCCTTTGTTTCATTTCTTATGGTCGCTCCCCAATTCTCTTCGTGATATATGAGCATTTCGACAACAATTCCCTGACAAATCCTCACCACACCATGATATATGGGCATTTCGAGCACTGTCGAAGCCCCAAGACCAGGATTTGTCTCTAATGTGACTCATAGCTTCTAGTTGAAGCAAGGAGAATGTATATCTTCTAGTTGAAGCAAAGATAATGTATAGCTTCTAGTTTAAGCTTCTAGTTGAAGCAAAAATAAAGTCTGTGTAAATTATCTGTAGTAGAAGAGTCTATGTTTGTGAGCTCAAGCTCGTAGTACTGAAATGTATTAAAAGACCAAGCTCTGTAAAAGGTGAAAGATTGAATTAAATTTCATCTATGTGTAATGCGGTGAAGTTGCATTGTTTTAACCTGGAATAACTTCTACTGATTTTTATGTGACTTAGTAAGAAATTTTTTAATATAAATCCTGTAGTAGAAGAGTTTGTGTTTGTGAGCTCAAGCCTGTAGTCATGAAATGTATTAAGAGCCCAAGCTATGTAAAAGTTGAAAGATCAAAGTAAATTCAATTGCCAGGAATAACTTCTACTGATTTTTATGTCTTAATAATAAATCTGTAACAGAACATTTCAATTGCCATATTTATATTTTTATCTAAATCTGTAACAGAACATTTCAATTGCTAGGTATTTATATTATTCAAACCATAAATCTAGTTTTTCAATTGCCAGGTATTTATATTTTTCAATATCTCATAAGATGGGTGCATGAAACCGTTTGGGTTTGATGGTCGATTAGAACATGAAACATAAGCATAGAACATCTAAACACGGTCTTTGCCTTCAATACCTTTGTTTTTGGAGGATTTAGGTGTCAGTATTTCCAATCGATAGGTCTCAACGATTGCAAGTATCTAGATCAACGTGAATGACCAAGATATTGATGATGATGAAGATGGTGATGATGATGATGAAGACGTTGATGATGATGGTGATGGTGATGGTGGTGATGAAGATGATAATGATGAATAAGATGATGATGATGGAGATGTTGATGAGGAGCCTAGAGATGACAATGATGATGAAGATGGTGATGATGATGAAGATGTTGATGATGATGGTGATGGTGATCGTGATCGTGATGGTGATGAAGATGATGATGATGAAGAAGATGATGATGATGGAGATGTTGATGAGGAGCCTAGATATGACAATGATGATGAAGATGGTGATCATGATGAAGATGTTGATGATGATGGTCATGGTGATGATGATGATGATGATGATGATGATGACGAAGAAGATGATGATGATGGAAATGTTGATGAGGAGCCTAGAGATGACAATGATGATGAAGATGGTGATGATGATGAAGAAGTTGATGACAACAGTGACGATGATGAAGATGGTGATGATGATGAAGACGTTGATGATGATGGTGATGGTGATGATGATGTTGATGATGATGATGACAAGTCCCTCTAAGTGGTTATCTATAGGAATCAAGCATCAATCTCCAACCATAAATGAGCATGTTTTAAAATAAATTGCTAGGATACATATCTAAGAGTCTAGAATATCTCTATGCATTTTTCCATCAAATTTGGTCAAGGAGATTCTATTATCTAGTTAGAATATATTAGTGGAAACCCTAAGTTGATGGCAGGATGCTTGGATAAGGGAAAAAACCCAAAATCTAGCTAGATTTGGGTGAGCATTGAGCATGGGGAACCAAATCTATGAATATGTGTATTGTTAAATATAATTTTGTTGGGTGAAGCCAATAACCAAAATAATCATCATAATATAAGAGTTTTTTGGGTTGGGGATATACCTCAAGGTACTCAAAGCATGAAAAAAGTTTGGGTGGGCACAAAACCAAGAGAACAAAAAATGTTGAAGAGGACATGTGGGGTGGGAGTTCGGCCTCCAAAAACTCAAGCATTGGCATGAGTGAGGTAGGTCTAAAGCAACTTATATCATGCCAAATGGGAGAAGTGGTAGGGCTAGTTTAGGTTAGATTAGTGTTTCTAGGGCTAGTTTAGGTTTCTAGGACTAGATTAGGTTTATAGTATTCTAGCTTAGTTTTCTAGTGTTAAATTAGTTTTTCTAGGGTTAGTTTAGCTTTCTAGGATTTCTAGGGCTGGATTAGGTTTGTAGGGTTATATTATTGCTTCTAGGAATAGACTAAGTTTTTAGGCATAGATTAGGTTTCTAAACATTAATGACAAAGGGTGAAATGATGACATGGTAGATGGACGTATCTCTATGTATGTATGTATGTATCTCTATGTATGTATGCATGTATGTATGGAAAAGACATGTATGTATGTATGTATAAACAAAAAATGCATGTACCAACAAAATAACATAAAACTACACATACCTCGATGTAGAACATAACATTCTTTGATTCAATTCTTTCTCTTATGTAAAGTTGACTTGCCTCATTCAATAAAGCCATCTAGATCCTCTCTATTGCTAATTGTCTCCATCAATCTCTTGTGTTCTGGATGAGGTAGGTAGTAGTGTACCTTGGTTGAACTCTTGCTTGACATTGTTTAAAGATGGATGTTTGTGCCAACGATCAAGTTTGTGAAGTGACACACCACTGTACCTGGTTTGTAATCCATGAATACATGCCCACTAGTCTTTCTTGACTTCCCATCTAGTGTAAGATATTCCCCCTTAACCACCATTGAGCCAATAGGAAATTCAATGCTTTCATCATCGATTAATGATGCGTAGAGGGTTTGATTACCTTGGATGCACCGTTCCAACCAATAATCTGTGCCCCATTCATTTCCTTTCGGGGCAACAACTCCGTATATGTGTCCTGGTTGTACAAGATATGAGATATGGTCATAGTATGTCAAAATCGCTAATTGACCCTCCTCTAACTAGGTTGTTTCAACAACTATACATTGGTCTACTGCAAGTGACACATGATCCCATTCATCAACCCAGACCATGCATTCGCATTCATCCCATTCGCCACTGCTGCAAGGGATGCAAAAGCATGCAAGCTTTCGCGTCCATATTTCAAATAAGGGGTTGTTTGAGCTTCAAACTGAATGAAATCCATGTGTTCCTTGTACTATACTACAACTATAGGAACGCGATCAGTCTATGTCAACCACTCGCCGAAAATTTCTTACCACATGTCTTGCCACTGATGATGTTTGTTAATCTCTTGCTCGGTCTGACATTATTGCAGAGCACCATTGAACTATGGATTCTGCATCTAGGATATGAGGTTCCCTATCAAACCTCATCTCTTCCCTTCGTAGTGCGGTCTTGATGCATGCACCGGCCCCATCATGCTCGCCTTTTCCGTGCCCTCTCTCAGAATAGTTCCAGATATGCGGCACATTATAAGTCTTATGCAAATTACTCATCCATTGGAATACTCGATTATTTTTTAACTGGCCCGCACAACCATCCGACCATATCCAATGCTGATCCATCTGTATATCTCTCTCCTTCAACTGATCATAGAAAATTTAAAAACAATGTTGCACATAATGCAGATCATGGGTTCTATCATCACTTATGTAAAAGTTTGTCTCCTTCAATATTATCCTCTTATCATTGCTGCTCTCTAGCCCATGTCTATACATAATATGTACCATGATGCTGACTTGGTCTGAATGGTAGTATTGAATCTGGATTTCATTTTGTGGCTGAAGGGTGTAATTTTCTGCAAAATCCACAATTGACACTATGGTTCCAATAGGAAATGTGTCCCTTCATTTTATGTACTGCTCATCTTGCCATCGCGCTACATGCACATGTTGAACATACTGCTTTGTTTTCTCATAGAACTCCGTCAAGAAGTCACATACCGGTACCTGTTACCATGAAAAGAAGGGAAATATTACAATGTGGCATTTGGAAAAATGTATATGTCATAAATTGAATGTGTAATATGAAAAATATGCAATATTCATTTGTGCCTGTGACTTCACTAATGCAATCTTTTTACTTTCCCTAGCACTGTCTAATTGATAGGTTACATACTTGAAGCTCTGCATCTCTATGCCCATCTTGCCAAAGTCATGCTCCTTGCTTTCATGGATGCAATGGTTCATAAGAGAAAACTCACTGCACCTAGAACATGTCCCATATAGACACAATTTTTCATAATATTTTTGTCCTTCGGGCCTCGGACACATGATGTTGTGGATAAAGTCTCTTGATGCATTCGGTGGTAGTATGGATCCATTGCATCCCTGCACAATGTTAGTATGCAAATCAGAAAATATATGTTTATATGTGTCATAATAATTTTCATATTCTATGTGGTATCTAGAACAACAAGTGTTCCAATCAATGCATATATGAATGTACCATGGTTTGCATTTCTCAAAGGACCTTTGGCCTAGGTTCAATTGTGTGTGCTCATTCCTAAATCTCTCATAGAGTTCAGTCTGTGTGGTGTCAAGGAAGTGTTTAACATGGGGTTCACATTCAGTAGAACCTTTTCTCAACTTTAGCACGTCTCTTTGGTTTGATGAAGGTCTAGTATGATCATGCCAAAACTTTTGTACTAACTCCTTAACAACATCAATTAGCTTCCTATCTACAAGAGGCGACCTACCAACAAAAGCAAGATTTTCTTACCCGGAGTGTCAAGTTTTTCTCTTATAACATAGTACATTTTAATAGTTTTTCTATTTAATTTGAGTACGTGAGAAGTGTGTGATAGCAAGTGACATTGCCTTGTGGACTTGCTTACAACTAATTCCGCTAAAACACGATGAGTCGCACAAATATCTTTTGTACGAGACGTCTTCCCAATCGCATTAAATGCAGATTGGAGATTTCTAACAATATGACTGCTAGACTATGAACTTTTAACCATATTTATGCCCAAAATTATCCTAACAATAGCTGAACAACGTGACTTTAACAAACATGGCAATAATTGACATTTACTTGCATCACCTTTGGATTCAAAATATTCTTTGAAAATTTTGTCGCATTGCCATTCGATAGTGCATTTTGGAAACTTTCCTTCAAGCCCCGACATAGCATTCTCATCCACATGAATACATCTAGGAGTTCTTCTTCTTACACTGGACAGTCAAGGTATGGAGGGTGGACATGAGACATGAATACCAGAGCTTGTTTATTGTGGTGCTTTGTTCACAGATTGGGCCATAATGGGAGTGTGGTCGACATGGTTCTAGTCTTCTTGGGGATATTGCAAATTAAGCAAGGCTTGTATGTCCATCTCTACACATGAAACATCTCCCAAAATTATTGTGTCGTGAGGAACTTCAGCATGACTCGTTGATGGATTATTGGTTGGAGATTGTGTTGATGTTGGAATTTGAGTTGGGTCCATTGGACACGACCGCTTTACCTGTGGTTCTGAACAAGAGGTTTTCATGTCAACAACTGTGTTAGGATTAGTGGCAAGATCCGAGGCAATGATAGGACCATGTCTCAATCTTTCCATTCCCAACCTGGCCGTTTCTCTTAAGTCATTGACCTTTTCAATGGGCAAATTCCTTCTATATATTTTTTTGCGTTGCATGAGTTTCCCATCTCCAAAAGTCTCTTTAACACAACTATGATGCCTACCCCTGCAAAAGAAACAACAAATAAGATATTAGTGCCATTATACAATGAACTTGACACATTCCAACATAACTTACCACTTTACAAATTAACATATACAACTACAGACTATGTTTGTTTATTTGTGTTCAAATAAACATCATTATCTCTTACATTTCCAATCAATATAGATGATGGTTGGTCAAGTGTAGAGTGGAGAAACTAGTGTCTTGCCTAGCCATGAATTCATAAAAATTATGGTAGTAACACCCTACAACAGAGATGGCTAGAGATGCCTTGGGAATAGTTTCATAGTTTTTCTACATCAAATAAGGTAACCTACGAGAATAATTTGGTAATAGTTTTTCTTATTGGTTTACATCATATTTTTCACCTTAATTAGTTGCATTTTTTGCTTTCTCCCTTAATGTTATCAATTCTAAATTTTGCACCTAGTTTGATTGCTTTGTCTTCATAGTGGAATGGTATATCCTTACATTTGAGGCAATGTCCTTTACCATCATAAATTACTAGGTTATATAACACCTTAAGTTGTTGAAGAAACAACAAACTATTTCCTTATCTACAAACCTTGAGATGATAGAATGTCATTTTGAGTTTAAAGTACCCATGGTTGAATTCAACAATGCATCACAATAGAATGAATGTATACCTTGTATTGTCCAAAACCTTAAGGAGGATGCAAAGGTTTATAACAAGGATCATGGTCTTGGGAAGGGTGATTAGGGGAAATATAATTTGACCTTTCAATGTGCAATATCTAGGGTGGGGAGGTGTTGGAAAGTGGGGAACTAGGGACTATACCAACAATGATCATGTTGGATAGAGGATGAAGTGGGAAAGTCTTGGTTTTTGGAAAAAAAATCATTATTAAAGGTGAGGGGATATTGTAAGGATGGTAAAAATGGATGAATATTATCATGTTTGGATTCATAGACTAAGGAAAGGTGCATATACTTGCAAATATCCTCATTCCATACAATGGTATTGAATAAGAGATGAGAGAGTGGATGTTTTGTGCATGAGTTTAAGTGATATTTTTAGTCATGTTTAGTGAGTGTGTATTATTTTCTGCTAGCATAATATGAGGTGAAAAGAACAAAATTAACTTGGGAACTAATTACACAATGAGGAGGTTGCATACTTCATCTTGTCTAGTGTTCATATGAGTTTTTTTAGATGTGAACTTGGGAAATCTTCTTGTCAAATTCATTGTTGTCTATGCATGGATATTGTTGTGGGCATATGATAAAAACAAAAAGGCAAGGGAGAATCTCAAATCTTGTGAATGAAAAGACTTATTTACAATTCACCATACATCTATAGAAATGATCTCCACTTGCAATGGAAACTGGTAGCTTGAATGTATCCACTAGATTCCAAGACCACTGAAGATGTTTGTTAGATTCCAAGGGTGATTTTGTGACCAATAGATCAATGAGTGTCCAAAATATCAATGAGTGTGAGCCAATACGAAACCTGTAAGAGCTTGAAACTTGCGGAAGAAATGAAACCCGTGTTTTTTGGTAGAATTCTCGAGAAACAGAGAACTCTGTTTTTTTTAACTAGTAACTGGGACGTGCATGCGTGCTTAAATGCACGAACACGTGTTTTTAGCACGTACACGTCACTAGTGTGCACGCGCTAAAACACGCGCATGCGCCCCTACATAACGTTTACACCATTTAATACCAAACCTTCCCCCACTTCAAAAATATTTGCATAAATTGGACTCGGTGATGAAGTTTGAAGGGTGGGTCTTAATTTTTATTCGAAGGGCTCACTCTTTGCGTCTTGACACATTTGATAATTTATGGTTGTCTATGCGGCTTGACCCAATTGATGTTGTAAGGTGAGGATGTGCATGCATAATAATCCTTATTTATGACTATGCGATGAGGATTTAAATGGAAGAGGATGTAAAGACATGTTATTTTTATACGTATTTTGATGGCGAGTGTCGAAGAGAAACGTGGTGATAGACCACATAAGGTTGGAAGGATGGAGGGAGGTTACATGATCATGATCATGCCACCCATCAAATTGAAGACAATTCCTAAGCCAAAATTGTTTTTTTAAATTTTATTAATAACCATTGTGGTACTTTGGTCCAAATGTTTTTTCTAACTCATTATTTCTCCATATTGTGTGCCTACTTCCACCTCTCTATATCAATGGATAAAATCAACCTTTGCTTGGTTTGTGGTTATAGTTGCATTCCATTATTTGTAGTTGCATGCCATTGAGTGTTGTTTAGAGTTTTCGTGAGTCTGTGACATTCATGCAATAAATGAAGTCTTGTAGAGGAGGACTTATCAAAGAGGAAATTTTAATTTCATTTTGACAAAAAACATATTTTGTAAAGATCAAATGCCATGAATGCATCCTCATCCTACAATGCAAGACCATGGATATGTTGAAAAGAATTGAACATCATCGAAGAATGAAAACAGGTTCCTTTAGATCTTATTGAAGCATATTGAGCTCAATTGAATTCCACCTGGGCCTTAATTGAAAATTCTAGACCTCACACGTCATCAATAACACATAGAATCCATGACACTATCCCTTTACAAGGATCCTTTTGCATATGAATTGAATATTGCTGCCATTATAATGTCTTGGACATCAAGGATCTATCTTGGCTCCTTAACCATGGCTAGTGGAGGGAAACAAGAGCCTCCAACACTAACTCTTACTTCTTAGGCACAAACACCATGAATGAGTCGCTGGACCACCACATATGAAATCTATAGGGTATTAGTCAACTTCAAGTGTGTTATGTGTGCGATGACTAGGTTCGTTGTGAACCAAAAATGGGTTTCAAGGTCTGACCAAGGTATATGGACAACACGAAGCTTCTCATGCCTTAAATGAAGCTTATCAGGCTCAAGCACCATAAACAACACCTACAACTCAAGAAGCTTATTAGGATACGATGTTGAATGCATCTTCAAACCACCACACATAGCCCTTGTGGGGTATCTCTAGCAAATGTAGATGGATACATATACCATGACTAGGTTACATTGAATGCCTTAAACATCATCATCATCAACATCATATTCGTTTTCATCATCATCATCATCATCATCATCATCATCATCCTCATCATCACCACCTTCTTCATCATCGTCATCATCATCAACATCTTCGTCATCATCATCATCATCATCAACATCATCATCATCATCATCTTCATCATCATCATCTTCTTCATTGTCATCATTGATAATGATGATGATGACGAAGATGATGATGATGACGAAGATGATGATGATGACGAAGATGATGATGATGACGAAGATGATGATGATGATGATGATGGATGATGATCAAGATGAGTACGAAGATGAATATGTTGATGTTGATGATGACGAATATGATCATCATCATCATCATAACCATCTTCATCATCATCATCCTCATCCTCGTCATCATCCTCGTCATCATCATCCTCGTAGTCATCATCATTATCAATGAAGATGATGAAGAAGATGATCATATTCTTCATCATCCTCATCATCATCATCCTCATCCTCATCATCATCATCCTCATCCTCATCATCATCATCATCTCCATCATCATCATCATCGTTATCACCCACTTCCTCATCATCATCCCCATCTTCATCATCATCCCCATCCTCATCATCATCCCCAT